>CM062274.1:26973454-27573454 GCA_031216635.1 Dissostichus eleginoides
TTCATTGCACTTGAATGTTATATAATATTTCTTACATTTGAACGTATGAGATACATCTGGTTACTTTCTGTATTTCTCTTACTTTTAAAAATCTAATGTTATTCCATCGTGCGCTCGAGCTCTATTGTTGTCCATTAACATTACATCATCTTTCTCAACTTATTTGGGCCTATTGAGGTCATTTTAGCTAAATATCTCTTGAAAGAAAAAGTGGTATTTGTAATTCCAACCATCAATTCTTAATATTACCGTTAAAAAAAGCGTCTCCTGGCAGCTTTCTGAATCCCTTACTGGTCAAACTGTATTTTAACTGTAATGAGGTAGCTCTGGGTTATTTGCCACATTATCACTTCATCACACACAGCATGAATCTGCATCAACTCTCCAACGCAGCGATTGAATCTGCAGGTAAAGTTCACACACTGTTCTCATCATCTTCCTCTCACTTCCTCATTTCAGTAATAATACCAGAAAATATTATATTGAGCTATAAAAGTAAGCCTATAAAACGCCCACAGTGGACTGCAGCAGGTATACGTGCAGCGTCCCATATTCTTTTTCCATCTCAACCTCATTTCTTCCCATTTGTACGTCATTAGAGCTGAATGTTGAGAGTTATCCTATTTTCAGCCTGTGGCTCTGAGGCCAGCAGGATGATGAATACATTTCAATCTCTCTCTGGCTCAGACTTCTGGGACTCACTGAGGGCCAGGATATCAGTCTTATTACATATCCAGAGAGATCCATCATAAAGCAGCCTTCCTCCAGCACTTGCACACTCTAATCACTCTCGCTTCACTTCACCCATGCAAATGACGGGGACTTTTCTCCGTGTTGCCAACAAGAAGACAGGACAGGTTGTAGCAGTTAGAAGAAATCTGATAAATGACGCGGGGAAATCTTTTGTTTGGTACAAATCCTCTGACTAAGAAATGGTGTGAAGAGGAGAAAACTCCAACTAGGTCAAAATGTTTACACCCGGTCAGGGATTTGAGAATCTTCCAGGAAAATACAGTTGTGCGCTCCAGCTGCAGCAGGAGTGTGTCCGCGCTCATGCAGATAGGACAGTGCGTGTGTGTATCATGTACAGCTGTGCATCTATTCACATCTCTGCAGAGTAAAGCAGCTGAAAGATGTTCTGTTGTGCAGAATGGGCGCCTTTCTAAAGACAATACATCAGTGTTTTTCTATGCATTTGAACTATGTGAAGCATCTGAAACAGCATTCAGATCATTATGGGGCGTTAAACTACCCACCGAAATCCAAAAGAGAGAAATCATTTTGGTTTAGTTTAGGGTAGAAGACTTTGGGATACATTTCTGCTTCGGAAGAGGAGTAAAATGGCAAGGAAACTAAATGAAATGTGCAAAGACTATTAACTGTAAAACCTCTGTTCCAGATTAGTTGGTGTGTGATTTACGTCGGCAGAGGCCTCCACTCTCCCGTTGATGTGTGTGTGTGTGAGCAATCTACCTGTATCTCTTGTTGTCCACAGCCACGATGTCCATGGCGATGTAATACTGCTGGTGAGGGTCCAGACCGGCGATCTTTACTCGCATGGCAGGAAACATCCTCCTGAAAGAGAAAAAAACAACATGTAGTGATGAGTTTCTGTTCATTTCCTCCTGCTATTTAAATGAGGGAAACATATGAACATTTTAAATAATGTCTCTGAAAATAGCTTTTGTGGAGAAACTCAGCATCATTGAAATGAGACCCGTGAGCCCGGCAGCTGTCCTATGGTAAACTAGCTCACAACAAATATACAGAGGCAAATAGACTCAAATGTAAACATTCAGATTTCATATCTTTTTTTCTGCAGCTGTGGACGAATAGGAACCTGAGGTATACCTCTACTCAAACTACATTATTTATAGAAGCAAGAAATAAGAGTTTTTAATTAAAATAAAAAACGTTATATCAAAACAAGTATGCCTACACCTGCTAAGTGTTTAAAGTATAATCCTATTCAACATTGCAAAGGTTAACAATCAATCAGGCCTTTTATATCAGGTCACCCTATCAACAAAAACATCCAAAAAGAAATTATTGAAAAATCTAAAAACATTAGCTACGATTTGATCAAAAAGTGCACCATCAATCTCAGAAAGTGAGTCTGTCACTCCAAAAGATCCTGACTTTTATTACGATTTTTTAATGATCATAAATGTTTTTGCAGTCAAGCATTTAATTTGAGCGTGTGAGCAACACAATGGACTCTTACATCATCATGACCGCTGGATTAAATTACACAACTGTGGCTGCTTCACTGAATACACGGCATTATAGGATTTAGATATTAAAGTAATGGGAAATGAGATTTTACAAACATTTATTAATTATTAGTTGCATTCATACATTAATATTTGTTTTCTACTTACAGAACTATTTGACATTCCTTTAAAACCGCTAAAATGTAAACACAGAGATGTTTGTTCAGTGCTGAGTAAACCCACCAAACAGCAAGGACACATTTTTAGACGGACACTAAAGACCACCATTTAAAAACATCATATTAAAAATATTTCATTTTGGTTATTTTAAGCTGCAATTTCATAGATACTTAAAAAAAAATGCAGGCGTTTCAGACTAACTGGTGCTGATTTGCTTCAAAGATTTACTGAAATCCATCCAATCCTGTAAATGGGAAAGTCTCCTCTGCAGCTTGTGGTCGGTCAGAGTTCAGGATTATAGGAAATACACTCTTTAGCTGTATTGAATTAAATCTAATAAATAACATTCAGTCAAAAAACTCTCTGCCATTACTCTGATTTGTGGATTTATGAAAAATAGAATACATCAAGTTGCTCTTTTCATGAAATATTTCCAGTCTCTCTTCCCAGCTTGTAAATATTTCCATTATTTAAGTGTAAAGAAATCATTAGTTTTATATTACCATGCCACTGTGACCTCTGACCTTTATGAAATTAGGAATTATTCTGAGGCTTCAGTTTTCTATTTTAACACAATGCTTTTAAAATGTTATAAAAACAAATGTATTTTTTTTTATCTTTGAACGAGTCTGACATCTCCTCCCATTGGCTGCAGACTAACGCTAGAGATCCATGCAAAACCCCGGAAATTTTAGTAAAAGAAAAAAACCAGTGCCTATATTAGCAGTCTGTATGAGGAGAAGGAGACATTTGAACTTAATTCCTCGTTTTGCACTTCAAACATTTCATTTAAAGGTCGTAAATCGGGGCCTGCCTAATGAGAACAGAGGGGTGCTCGCCTGCTCGCCTGCTTCCCCCCCGCTTCTGGATTTATGAGCTTATTATGAGCAGGCCGTGAAATACAGTCACTCCGCTTCAGCAAGAAATGATTGTCGCGCCATTTATGAGCTGATTACCAATTTAAAGCCAATTCATAAAAGCAGCCAAGTGTATGGTGCGTAACGAGCAAAGAGCGACTTTATATTAACCTGAAGTCAGAACTGAGAGGAGGAGCTGGAAAAAAGAATATTGACATACGGAAAGAAATAAGATTTAGATATAATAGAATATATAACTGCGGTTTCAAAACTAATAGGTGGACTTTTTATCCACTAAACCTGGGTTATGTATTACAAAAAATAAATCTCTTGACTTTAACAACACGTTTTCATTCTGGTTTGATAAAAAACAGTTGGATCAATAAAACCTTTCTTTATAACACTGACTTGCCCAATATTACACTCCCGCACTATTAGAATGAACCAGTTCACCATTTCGAGGGTGAAAAAAAGTGGGAGAATACAGAACAAATTGTTCTGTATTCTCCCACTTTTTTTCACCCTCGAAATGGTGAACTGTTATTGTATTAAATAATAAGGAAACATTGTTCTGAACAATGTTTCCTTATTATTTAATACAATAACCCTGGATGAAATTATTAAACTTCACTCTTGTCATGAAACCCAAAAAACTGTTCTATATCAAGAAACTTTTTTTGTTTCAATCACATTTTTTAAGATGTATTTCACCTCGCTGACATCTAATCTGAGAACAAACACTTTGAATCCTCCACACTATGAAGACCTTGTTAATGGGGGCCGTCTGCCGTAAAGCGATATTAAACCTGATGTCAGTCACGTACCGAGGGGGAAATGTAAGTGTGATGTGCGGTGCTCCGGGCAGTCTGCGGGGAGAGGAGCTATTTCCTGCGGGTCAACCTCTGCGCTTACTCCGGGTTTGCACTACTGGCCCGGGAGAGCAAACTCCGGAACATGTTCCACAGATTAATGAGAACCAGCTCTCCTTATCCTGCGAAATCAGGAGCAACCTGCCGCGTCACGAAGGCCTGAACACAGCAGAGAGGCCTGCATGTGCAACACATTAACACCCAGCAACAGAGCAGAGGTGTGTGTGTGTTTCAGCTCTAAATGAACTGTATGTTCAACTCTTTAGTGGTTTTTCCTCATCGCATAATGAACAAATACGTTTTGAGCGTCTTCTCACACTTTATTCACACCTTACGCACAGTTGTCAACAATGTTCAGAGCTACTTCCAGCAGCTGTGTGTGTGTGTTTCCGGCCTACCTGCCCGCCTTGGTGATGATCATCTCAGTGCCGATGTCATGGAAGCGCTTCCACAGGTCGGCGCACTGCAGCTCCACCTGGATCTCCTCCATGGAGGCGGGGGGCGACGGCTCGCAGGGGACCGGGGCCAGATCAGCTGGGGAGTCGAAGGAGCACGACGTCCTCTCGGCCAGACCCTCTCCGTCCGAGCCGGGACTCGCCTCTGAGTCTGAGGGGAGAAAGAGGAAGAGGATGAGAAGCCAGCTCTGAAACTGTGGAACTAAAATGCTTTACGCAGGAAACTTGGCACAGTGATCAGGTAAAGAGGCTCTCCGCTGACTCCACAGATCACCTGCCGGCTGCAGCTTGGAGAGCAGCGGCACAGTTTGGCTCGCTGGATTTCTGGGCTGATGTCAAAAGCAGAATAAATGTTGCGTAAAGACTTTGAAATGGGATTTTGTTTTAAATTGGGCCACACAATGTAAAAAATTCCGATGGGAAACGTTTAGTCAATTTAGTTTCCCCTTTAAGGGTTCCTCCCGGACCGACTTTAACAGACTGAACATTCAGAGTCATCAACAGTCACCATGTTGGGGCAGATCAAGAAGTAATAATCCAGACGTCCAGGAAAGCTTGCCATCAGCCTCTCACTCACTCACACACCAACCAGCTTGGCTCTATTCGTTTTAAACCAACATCAGGGAGGACAAAATAACAAGTACATGGGACAATCTTCCAAAACCATGTAAGACCTTTGTGAAGAGTAAGCAGTGAAGATGTTCCTTTCTTTTTATTTTGTTTCTCTAATATTGACCTCTAACCCCTCACAACACTATCCTATTCAGTAAAAGTGAAACTATAATAATAATATATTACAACAGATTTTCAGAAAAAATCCACTTTTGCCAATCAACAACATTTTAAAACTGAATTTCCACTTTAAGAAAACTGCAACATTTCTCAACCAAGACTTTTTCAACTTGACCTCTAAAAGTTACTCAACACACGCATGATGTTTTTAAAAATATGGTGGAAACTTGTGGGGTTATATATCAAAACACTTCATAGTTTTTCCAGCTGGGATGTTAAGTCCTCAACGCTCGGCACCTCAGATCTGCACTTCACCCCGATAAAACTCACCACAAAATGTCTCTTATTCCACTTTTCTCAGAAATAGTTTACAGCTGACTATGCTACACAACCCCCCCCCCCCCCCCCCCAAAAAAAAATCTAATAATGTATTATTTATTGGGAGCCCTGACACGAGGAGGTTGACTTGGCAGAGGAAGGGCACACAAATACGGTTATGCAAATAGGGAGACTGGACAGCTTCCCAGGCGAAACACCACAGAGCAGAACAAGCCAAAACTGCTGGGAACAAGAGAGGAGTGATGGAGATAGAGGAGGAGGAGGAGGAGGAGGAGGAGGAGGAGGAGGAGAAGAGGAAGAGGGAGGTGTGATGACCACAGAGACACAGAGAGAGACTTTCCATCATCCTCTTCTTGGGAGATCCTCCCCGGGCCTCTGCAGCGAGGACTGTCACACTTCATTATTTTCCCCTTCCTCTACTTTAATTGTTCACACACCCTCTCTCTCTCTCTCTCTCTCTCTCTCTCTCTCTCTCTCTCTCTCTCTCTCTCTCTCTCTCTCTCTCTCTCTCTCTCTCTCTCTCTCTCTCTCTCTCTCTCTCTCTCTCTCTCTCTCTCTCTCTCTCTCTCTCTCTCTCTCTCTCTCTCTCTCTCTCTCTCACACACACAGATGCACACAGATGCACACACAATGCCGTATTTCTTCTACTTTACAGTATTAAAATGACATTCTGTTTGTTATTCTGTTATATATGTATATTGTTGTTCTTGTTCCTGCAACTTGAACCATTTTGTTATATTTTATTGCACCACTATTTTATGTCTTTCTTTATTCACCATATTGTATGTTGCACTGTCAGAGGAGCCTGGGACTTGAGATTTTCATTGTTAAAATGATGCTAAAGCATTGTGCAGAGGACAATAACCCCTTCAGCAGCTGCCCCCTTACTCTCTATTAAAAAAAATATTGCTCGTGTATCAGGAAGGCTCAAATCCCAGCAAACAAAATGCACTTTTATATAATCTTCACATATAGGATTATATTTTACAAACAGGCATTTCATTTAAAAAGGGAGAGCGGAGATATCTGATGTTCTGAGAATTCATTCACACACTGCAGACAGACAGTACACAGTGTGTGTGTGCAGTGTGTATATAACCGAGATGGACTAAAGGTGTAACCCAGTTTTACACTTTCGTTTTGGCCATTTGTTTTTGTATTCGCAAAATGTACGTTATATGTTTTTATAAATGTTTCTATTTTTGTATTTATATAGTCAGTCTGAAATATACTGTTAGCTGCATCAATGAGGCAACAAGCTTCAAATGATCCAATTTTCAAGCTGATATACACAAATTGATTCCCAACCAAGTCTGTCCACTGATTTAGACTTCTGTATTATTTTGTTAACATCAGACATTAATCAAATATCAGCAGCTCAGTGTCATCGACCAGATGTAATGCCGGACAAATGCTCTGATTTCAAGTGGTATTACTTTTATGATTTAATATTAAATAATGATATAGTAATTTGCCTTATACATAAAAGGCCCAAAGTGTGTGTCCTGTACCCAGAGAATTAGTCTGGAGATTTGGGATCTTATGATGTTAATGTTTTTTCTTTAATGTTCGCATAAAAACTGAAATCTGCTTGAATATTTGCAACTGCCTGAAAGGACACATTGAGCTACTCATATCTGTACTGGCATCTGAAACTGCAACACACACACACACACACACACACACACACACACACACACACACACACACACACACACACACACACACACACACACACACACACACACACACACACATTCCACAGAGCCAGGACGATTAAAAAGAAATGATTTGCCTTTCAAGCAGTCCGCCAATAGCCACCCTGTCATCAACTGAAGGACCTGTCCCCTGTTGGTCCCCTACCTCTCAACACACACACACTTACTGTACATCGACACACACACATTAAGGTCCAAACCAAGAGCTATGTCTGTATGTACAGACAAAAGCACCAATGTGTAGCTGCTATAGATCCGTGTTTTTTTCTATAAATGTAAGCATCCAAGGATAATATTTTGTAGTTTATGTGAAGGTCTTCTTTTAGTTTCTAAATTGCACTCTTAGTTTAAATGTTTACTAGTTAATTTGTTCAACAAAAATAACACTGAATCAATCAAAACAGACATTCATCGATCAACAAAACTTGCCCAATTATCAGAAGGCGGCCCTGACATGTGCTCTGGTTGAAACTCTCTCTCTCTCTCTCTCTCTCTCTCTCTCTCTCTCTCTCTCTCTCTCTCTCTCTCTCTCTCTCTCTCTCTCTCTCTCTCTCTCTCTCTCTCTCTCTCTCTCTCTCTCTCTCTCGCGGTTAAGGGCCAGTCCAGGCCTCATTAAAACCAGTCTAACATCCACAGTAGGCCACTATTTCCTCTGAATTTAATAAAGTCAGTGTTCACATCAGCTTCAGGGGGGCTGAAACCCGCTTTACGAAGGAATTTAGTGCATATACATTAAAATATCACAGATAGTGTTTTTAATGTCGCTACAAAGAAGATTTTTAGGTAGACAAAATGTACTTCTGGTGGTTCTCCTCTGACGGAAAGCTTTTAGGAATGTGTATTATAGTTGAGTTAAGTTCTAACTATTTTTAAGTATAGGAAATATTACTTTTTGAAATGCCTCTTATGGATAATATTTTTACAAGTGGGAGCTGCAGATGGATATGTGGGATATTTCTTTATCATTTGTCTGACCTGGATTTGTAATCGTTTTTTTGTTTGCAGTAGCAGGTAAATATATCTCAATCTGATTTACAATATCCTACTCATTTAGAAAGATGATTAGGATAAAGAAAATGAATCCCTTGTCTACAACATCCTAAGTATTCTGTACAGCTATCAGCATTAATAAAACTAGAGAATGTTATTTTAACATTTCCAAACATAAGAATTACAAATATAAGGCTTACATTTGGGAAACTTGTAAAAAATTGATCTCATATTAACTACCATGTTTTCCAAAAAAAACAAGTTTTCTTAAATTTGAGTATTTAAAAAGTAAAAAGCACAAATAATGTTTTAACTCAATGAGGCGAACAATGCACCATAATAATATATTAAAGAGCATGGACATATTTTAGTTTTTCCAATTTATAGATTATTAATGAGAAATGTAAAAGTTTAAGAGGTTCAAAAATTAGAGTTTGAAGTTATATTCTACTAATTGTATTTATAAATTGAGCATCTTTAAATAGTCCTTTAAAAGGGGGAGTTGGTGAATTTAATGAAGTCTCAGCAGATTTCTGGAGTGGACAGAAGCGATATCTCCATGAAATCACACAGTAAGCAATACACACAGAGCACCTGTCACTGATGAGAGTCAGCAGTAAAACCTTCATGTGCACAACTCTCTTATCAGCCTGCGTAAAAGTAGAGAAACCAATAGAATAGAAGCTGCAGCGACTGGATCATTTAAGGAGTAGCCTATATTGTATACATTAATCCTCTTAATATTTAATTGACCGACTAGTGAGGTGTTAGCAGTGAGTTATATCTGTGCGTAATCTGTTCGTAAAAGCGAAAAGTGTCACCTTGTAAATCAGCCATGCACGCAAGTAGAGAAATCAATAGAACGAGCAGCGATTGGATAATTTAAGAGGTATATCATTATTCATTAATCCTCTAAATATTGTAATTGACCCACGCCTATGAGGTGTTAGCAGTGAGTTATATCTGTGCGTTAAAGCGAAAGGTGCCACCTTATAAATCACATAGTTTGAGCCAAGCATTAAATATTAAATTATACTAGATGTAGTTCAGCTTGTTAATTAGTGTCTTAAAAAGGTAAATATTATGGAGATGTGGCTGTAGCAGTTTTGTGAGGTCTAACTAAAACAGGGTTTCTGTGCTGACTGAACCGTTCAGGCCTCTCAGCCCTGCCCTTGTCTTTGAGGCTAATAAACGTGTTATACGAGCAGCCGGCCTGCAGCTGAGTCAAAAATAAAATCACTCCGTTAAGGATTCCTCTAAACCACATAATCTGACCACAGAGACTGGCTGTTCTCGGTCACCGCTGCCCGGCGCGCCAAAGCGGAGGCTGGAGGACCCGAGGAGGACCGGCTGAACCTGCCAGCAACCCGCCTGCTAATGAGAGCGAGGGGGGGGGGGGGGACCGGGGCCTGGTTAATTTACTGAGCCACAAATACTAAATCTTTCCGGAACAAAAACCCAGGATACGGTGAACTGAAATACTTTTAATGCTGGATTTGAAAAATGCCTGCAGGGTTGTATAATGACATTTTTATTTTTTGGTGGATTAGCGTTGCCCCTTTAAAACACACAAACAAGCTGTTTGTTATTAACAACACTGAAGTCAACATTTAGTCTCACCTCCCTCATGTAACTGCAATGCACACAGTTCAATATTTTAAAGACAGCAACAACAATCTTCCCTTGACAGACAGAATCTCCCTCATCAAATATTCTTCTAAAGGGTCAATTACTGTTGTTTTCTATATTTGTCAGTCACCAGTTTGAGAGCAGAGGAGCCGTGCGTAAAGGCGCAGCTCCGGGTCAGACTGCAGCGTCGGCCTGAGCAAGCCTAGTATTTTATTATTTATTTTGTATCCCTGCAAGTCTATGCATTTCCACAAATAACTACATGCATGTGATTTAAATATAAGAGGACAGACCATTTTGTATAGCCAAATTAAATATTGAATAGGCCTACATAGAAACAAGCCTCATTTGGATCCATAATACCCACGAAGATCACAAAATCTAAATGTTGCAGGCAAACGACAAAACGTAAACATTGTTTTATCAGAATTAAATTATTTTTCAGGTTTGTTTTTTGATAATTAATCATCAGCTGTGGGTCGAGCATGATACGCAACTGTGTGTCTGTGTTTTAAAATAAAATGTCTACGTAACAGTTTAAAGCGAATCAGCGAGTTTAAAAATGTCCTCAGGTTCTGAAACGGAATGTGCAGCAGGTTTATCAACAGTTCTTCTTCAAACACTAAACTCTAAAATAAAACACCCATTGAATTACACCTGCAATTACTTAATTCCATTAATGTAAAAGTACATGCTAAAAATGTAATTAAAGTTTAAGTAAATTAAAAACCTGCTCAAAGAAAAATATGTTTTGCTTACGTAGAAATTGTCTAGGTGTTGCAAAAAATCTCGTTATCGCATGACTGACAAAATATTAAACTCAAATATCTTTAAAACTTCTAAATATATGTTAGCAACTTTCTTAGCTTGTTATCTAATGTGTCTTGGGTGTACTACGCATTGATTAAAAATGACCTAAATTTCTGTTTATCTTGAAAATGAATGTAAATGTGTATCATTATTATTTCAAATACAGTATAATTTATTAACATTATAAGCGAAGGTTAACTGGTTTGTAACAACTACCATATTAAAACTGATTTCACGTTTTTCACGCAAGATGAAATCTGCTGTTATAGGCTACTTTAAAAGTTGTCTGACTGCTCTCACAACAACATTGGATTTTCTGCCCAATTACTGCAAGTAATTGCAATCCTGCACTGGGATGTTATTTATCAGCAGTCTATATTATGATAAACAGATATCTGGAAGATTTTGCCTGAAAATAAAAAGGTAATTTACTTTGTGCTGCCAGCCGAGGCCTCCCTGCAGGCCTGCAGCCAAACAGAGAGCAAACAGAGAGCCACATAATTTCACGCTTTGACTGACATTTGATTTCATTTATGTCTTATTGTGGAATCCACCAGTCCAGAGTCAGAACCTGGACACTGTGACCCACCATGAAAAAAGGAAACTATACTTTGCATTGTCTTGAATCCCATAGTTTTAGGTTGTTTTGATTCATATGTTACTGATGCAAATTGGTGGATTTGGTGAATTATGTCGATGCATTTTCTGTGTTTCATTTCTGATAATTGCCAGGAATTTATTATCTGACTGTCTTTCTCTACAGGCCTGCATGAGTTTTATAAACCTCATCAACAGTAACTCATCGCTGCAGCAGAGCGGAACCACAGACACTCTTAAATTAAAAGCCTCCACAGTCCCAGTGAGGCCGTGGAGCTTCTAGCTAAGCCCTGTCGTGGGTTGGGTCACTTAAAGTGGAGCCATGTTTTGACTCGGGACTCGCTTTCGTGCTATAACGGAGATCCGGGACATTATACGGTGTGGTGCACTGACCCGGGTCCATATCCAGACAGTGCGCCGCGTCCTCCCCCTCCGTGCCGAGGCTCTCCATGGACAGCTCCAGCTCCTTGTCCTCCCAGCCCCGGAGCTTCCTCTTCTTGTTGGAGCCGATCAGGGCTTCCACTGAAAACGCGTGGGCTCTCGAGCTCAGAGCTGCGGCAGATCGCCTCCTCTCACTCATTTCTCTCAAATCCACCCGAAGGGGGTGAGGCGGCGATAAACCCTCTCCGTCCGTCCCAAGCAGTGAAGCAAAACAGTGAAAACCGCTTAGAGTTTCAGCGAGGCGCGAACTCACCAAGTGTCCAAAATAATCCCAAACTGTGACTAGAAACGCCGCGTGAACTGTGCCATCCCGGCTGCGCGTGGACTGATAGTTTGGATTCAGGCGGCTCTACGTGCTTCCACTCCGCGTCTTTCTTTTTCTCTTTCTGTCCCCCCAACTTCTCGCTGATTGATACTCACTTCTGGAGGAGTTTTTTTTTTCATGCGCAAAGGGGCGGCGCTACAGCCGTCTGTCAAACCGGAACATCCAATCAGAAATTAGGAAACACAGCGAAAGAAAGTGTTTCGTCCAATGGGAGCTGAGGGAGACGCGCGTCCTGGAAGAGGAACATTCATCCTTTAGCAGAATAATGAACCGATCCCATAATGAAAAATAAAATATCATATTATCGTTTTTCTTATTGTGTCCAGATCTGCTTTAAGCCTAAATTTCCCTGCAACCAAAATGTGATTATAAGCCAAACAGAAAAATAAAATAACCAGTGTCACTTTGTGTTGCATTTTGTATTTTTATTGACCTCACCATCCAGTCTGATGTCTCCCTCTTCACCTCCTGCAGCTTCACTTCTCCTCCTCTTCATGCCATGGGCCCTCACCTCGAGGCCCCTCATCCATCCCGAAGTCATTTTGATATCTAACTTTTCACCAACTCTGTCCGAGCCGCTGATTGCATCATTAGGACTGAAGGAAAAGTCACATTACAGCTTCATTGTGTCGCGCGACAGCTGAGGAGCAGATCTGCGCGAGACAGGTGGACTGAGCTCAAACAGGCACGAGGAGATTAGCAAGTGAAATGGTTTCTGCTCGGGCTTTTACAGCCGCTTACAGAAAACACATTTATATTATGACAATAAAATAGTGTTTGAAACCGTTTAAAGGGACATTTAGAAGCTGGTTTAGTAGATTTGGAGTTTCAATCAGCAGCCTGTTATTTATTTATTAGCCATTAGATAATAACGTTGTTAATTTTACTCAAACATGATAAAGCCAATCCTCCCTGTAATAATGATTCGACAAATGAATAAACAATTTTGCTATTTTAATAAAACAAATATATATATTGACTCTGGCCTCGTGCAAATAAGACATATTTTTAAAAGCGAGTACATTTTTAGGTTATAAATAAAAGAATAGAAAATACGTAATTTTCGAAATAATAATAAGTCAAGTCATCTAAATAGCCCTATAGAACACACATCACAAGGGGTTATATACACAAGTAAAATAAATAAGACTATAATAATAATAATAATAATAATAATAATAATAATAATAATAATAATAATAATAATAATAATAATACATGTTTTGAGCAGCTTCTACACCGCGGGGGATATATGTCACACATCTCCAGTCGGCGGCACATCGAGAATATATCAGAGTAAAAACTACGATATAAGCCTGAATCAACACCATAATGACGTTTGAAATGAAGTAGCCTATATCGCAGAAATATTTTACCACAGCCTAAACAAACAAGTCATCTTACACAAATACGTGCATTCATCGTTTTACACGTTTTGACAAGTTTACGTTAGTGCATAAATAGCCCAAATGTCATCAGCTTCTACAAGTTGACGTAATCTGATGTAGTACTGACGCAATGTGCATTTGGTGCCTTTTTGACGCTTTCATTTAATATAAATAATGTATTAGATGAGAGGTTTAAACTAATTTGTGCGCACTCAATCAGATATTCAGAGGTAAATAAATAATGTGGATATGAATGGCATTTGACGATTGTAAACTGTGGATGCTGATTTTACGAGATGATTTTGTGCGACTAAAGGCTTGTGCGTAAAGTAAACAAGTAAACATTCTTCGTGTAAGCTCGTGAGTGTGTATATGAGTGGGTGGGTTTAAATCTCTGTGGGATAAACTCGTAAAACACACACAGTAAAAAATAAAACCAACTGTTTGGATCAGTTATAGCTGCGATGGCATCTCTTTAAGTCAATATGTGTCTGTATATTTCTATATATTGCCTATAGCGAAATTGTATATTGTAGAGTATTCAAATGTATTTTCTATATATTGTGTATTTTTTAGATACTCTGTAATGATGTGTAGTTGCTGTTAATGTTACAGTTTGTGTATTTTATTCTATCTTTTAAATATTGTAACTCATGTGTAATGCTTGACAACACTGCTGCTGTGACAAAAATAATTTCCAAATGTGTGATGAAGGAAGTATTTATATCTATCTAAAAAGGGTCAATAGTATACAATGTCTTTTTTTTCTCTCCAACACTTGCTGATTTATCTTGCGGTGGTTTGTACATTTTCAAAACACACTATTCTTATCTGTTTGTTTTTCTGTTTTTACCAGAGTTTGTCCTCTTTACGCAAACACAGAGATCTTGTTTTTTTTGCTGATAACAGACAGAAAAGTGTATGGCGGCCGAAGAGCGTCAAGCGTGCCGTTAATATTCAATTAGGGAAAGAAAGCGTTTGACCCCGCCTGACCCCGGGGATAAAGCCTGCCGTAAAGCATCCAGACTGACAGCAGCTCCCGGGCGGTTTCACCACCTTCACCCGGGACAAGGATAACCATCCCCCAGGTGCAGGAGCCACATTTAGCGGGGAGAGCAACTGCAGGAGCCAGGAGAAGAGAGAGTGGTCAGAGCAGGGCCTAAATATCCAAACATTATACGCTCAGTCAATGCGCAAAGCACCAGTGGTGTAAAGTAACTAAGTACATTTATTTAAGTACAATTTTGTATTTCGATTTTTTGCTACTTTGTCCTTCTACTTCACTACAATGCAGAGGAAAAGGTTGTACTTTTATTCCACTACATTAGTTTAATACCTTAAAGTTACCTTGCAGATTTTGTTAATTGAAGTGAAATATAATCAAGTCTTAAATCAGACTTTAGCACCTGGAGTAAATTCACAAGCTACCTTGCAGTTTACAAAGTCATTAAAACTAGCTGCACCTTTAATAACACTTTAATTCATCAATAATTATATTCAAAACATATCATGTATATTATTCTGAAATTGACCAATCTGCATAACGAGTAATTTTACTTTTGGTACTTTAAGTGTATTTTGATGCAAATACTTTTACTTGAGTAACCTTTTGAATGCAGGACTTCTACTTGTAACAGAGTATCTCTGGTACTTGTAATTTTACTTAAGTACAATATCTGAGTACTCTCCCAGCTCTGTAAAGCACAACATGACTAACCTCATGATGTTGGTGCTAAATTGCGCATTTAACGAGGAACTGTGTTATGATCACAAACAAGAAGTCAGAGTTCAGGCTTTGAAGCCTCACGAGACACACTTTCCTTAAGGGTTGGTGACTGAGACAAAAACAAACATCAAAGCAGGAAATACACAGTCTGGTTATGTGTGCAACGAGGCCTGTGAGTATTGACAGGAAGACATTAGCCTCAGGGAATCATTTTTTGTTTGAATTTTCTTGAAACATGAAAGAGATTTTTATAAAGACAAATGTGTCATTTAAGTACCCTCAAATACAGGTTTATATAAGGCTCTCTCCCCATATTAAAAATACATAAATAAATAAAAATTATCATGATCGTTTAAAAAATAAAAATAAATTACTCATTTCGTTTTTTTGTGAAGACGAAAAACGGGCCTACAATAAATCCTAAAAAATTGCAAATGACAGATGGAGCCACTATGCGTAAACTATGTATTATAATTACTGGACAGAAATCAGACATCCTAAATAAATAAATAAAATAATATTAAATAACATTCGGATCTGGGATATTTTTTTCCCTTCGTCTTGATTTGGGTGTTTATAAAATATCATTTAGATACGGAAACACATACACCACTTTAATCCTCAAAGCATCAATACATATTCAATTATAAAGTATTTTGAAAAACTTATAATAAAATGAATAAAATACAAACTAACCGAAGCTAGAAGAAATATAGTAATCATACATTATAAGTGGCCACTGATAAAACTGCATCATTACAAGTTCCTTGTGTCTCATTGCGTGTTAAAAATAACAAGCTATTTGATTAATTATAAAAAATAGTATTTAATGTGTCTGCATGGTCACAGAGCAGCACTCTGAATAGGCTCTAATGTCTGGAGGTTGAGAGGTTTTATGTTTATAGTTTCCTCTCTGCGTGTCGTGAACAACGTCTACAAGAGTAAAACGTAGCATTTATTTGTTCTGTAGATGTTTCCATTTACCACCAGTTCTTTAAAAATAAAGTTACATTTATTACGGGTCTATTAAAGCTTTTACCTCTGCGCATAAAACGGGTCAGTTACGTCGTCGCTCTCACATTAAACCGGTCCTGATATCACTGCTGCTCACTTTACAGACACATGCATTTGTCATAATGCAGCTGCAGTCACAAATGTACTGCCTGCTGTGTGTGCGTTTGCGTGCGTGCGTGTGTGTGTTGCACATTTTTATACTCGGGCAGCTGCCAACAGGAAAAAAAAGCAGCAAAGGTAAATAAACCAAGCGAGGACACCGAGCTGCTCCCAGGTAAACACCCGGATGGAATAATCACTGCGTGGGCCAGATCGTGTGTGTGTGTGCACGTGTGCGTGTGCGTGTGCGTGTATTAAACAAGGGCTACGTATTTTCAATTAGAGAAAGTGTGATGGCAGGGAGCAGAAAGTTGAAACTGAATAAGTAGAAGGGCGTTGAGGGAGAAAAGCTATTTAAAAAGAAGACATCAAAGAAGCAAAAGAGGACAGCGTAAACAGTAGGCTACATTTAAATTAAAAAAAGAGAATAATTTATTGTTAAGAGCTTAAGAAACAAAAAGGGAAATGGAAATAATATCATAGCAATTTGAGAAATAAGCTTGAAAAGAAAAAAGGAGTTTTATATTTGGTTCAAAAAGTTAAAAAAACAAAATGATTTTTTAAAAGCAATTGGGCATGTAGGCTAGTGTAACACTAAATACTTCTTTTAGTTGTCAAATCGAATAATGATAATATAATTAAGTCAATATTTAGTAAGATTAAGCCAATTATATTTATATAGCCCATGAGAAACAGAAAGATAATTAAGTTAAGAAGTGAAGAAAAACAAATCAAAGATTCTCACACCAAAGAAAATGTGCCACGATGAAGACGGGTATAGATAACTGTTAAAGTGGGGAATAAGGGAGCCGACTGAAGTGAAGACATTGGAAATAGATTTAAAGCCATTGCTGTTAATAGTGTCTTCATTATTGGGGCTTTGCAGATGTTTCGTCTCTTTGGTGGACAGCTCTAGCAGTGAAATAAATGCATCTCACTCACATCATGTGTTGATTTGTGAACAGCTGAGGTGTGATTGTGTCAAAGTGTTTATGTGTATAAACAGCCAAATGTTAGATTGTGTTTATGGGTGCCAGTAGTGTAATGTAACTAAGATTTGTTTCTATTTTGAGGTAGTGAGAATTTGTATTCCCTGCTACTCCTACTCAAATATTGGTATTTTTACTGCGCTAAGTTTTATTTGATAAACCTATGTATTCGAGTATGAAGTAGCTAAAAATAAGAAGTATCAAGCAAATACCACAAAGTACTAATTTTGAGTTAGTCTTTACCTCTGAAGTGTGTGTGGATGTAGGTTAATGATACATGGCTATTGATCTAACACTCCTGGAGCACACGTAACATCACAGGACAGAGCTAGTACCAGAGAAGGGTTAGCATAGCTGGCTGGACTGTGTGTGTGTGTGTGTGTGTGTGTATTAAATCTAAGGTTGTGTAATATGCATCAGTTTGTGTCCACTTGCGTCAGTAGTCTCAATAAAATAACTATCAGAAACTGTTGAGCTGCAAATATATTGAACATCATGTGTTCTCTTATTTTCTTGTCAAAAAGATAAAACTAAAATAAGCAAACAACACTAATAATATTCCCAGTTAACGTTGACCACACACACACACACACACACACACACACACACACACACACACACACACACACACACACACACACACACACACACACACACACACACACACACACACACACACACACACACACACACACACACACACACACACACACACACACACACACACACACACACACACACACACACACACACACACACACACACACACACACACACACGCTCAGTTTGAAAGCCTTTACCTCTGACGTCCTCCTGATGCGTGGCGTCGTGTCCTGAAGAGTTTCATGCAGCAGATGGAGACGAGACAATCCTTCACTCATTTATCATTGGTTTTTATTTAACCTCTCTGTTGTGCATGGCAGACACTGTTCAAGACCTGTATAACTATATAAGTTACGTCTTAGAATATATTGTTCTAACGTTTCCTTGATTTTAGTGGCACGGCAGATTGGCTGAGAACTGTTAGCATCAAGAACCATAAAGACAAGATATTGTAAAGAATAGCATGTGGTATTCTGGAAAACACATACATTTAAAACTCCAAAGACAATTAGATAAATAAGGAGCAGAGTCTTAAAAACAAGTGTACAGAAACAAAAAGGGACATTTTGTCTTGTTTGGATGGAGAAGACCAACATTAGCATTGCTTTAAAAGACGTTCCCCCCCTCATTCATTTAAATGAGACAAAGATAGAATACAAACATCGAGCGCAAAATATCACCAGCAAATCAGTTTGAAGTCACGACGTTTGAGTCCTTTCCACTTTGCTTCCACCACATGTTGCTGTCATGAGTTCCAGCCTTGAATATCCTGGAGATGTTAACAGTCACAGGAATACAACTTGATGTCAGCAGCAGATCTGAGTACATCCTGCAGTTTAAACCCGGCTCTCAAGTCAGACTGAAGCATCCTTTGTGCTCCAGTCAATCCTCACAGTAAACACAGAGCTGATCCCAGATCAAACGCACGCTGAAGGCTCTTTGAGCAGGTTCTCTCACTGATTGTGCTGTTATGTTAAATGTTTGCTGTTCATGTGTTGTGTCTTGATATTTGTCTGTTGATGTTACACATGGAGCTGCTGTGATGCAAATGTCAGACTTGATCTGACCAATAAAGTATTATCGTATCTATTCCCCCACCTCCTCTCAGGAGAAGCCCACCTGAGAGGAGGTGGGGGAATAGATGTTGCTGTCATGAGTTACACCTTGAATATCCTGGAGATGTTAACAGTCACAGGAATACAACTGAGTCAGCAGCAGATCTGAGTCCATCCTGCAGTTTAAACCCAGCTCTATTCCCCAGCTCCTCTCAGGAGAAGCCCACCCTCTGCCGGACCTCCCTCAGGACGGGTGCAGCTAACTCTCGCGCCCGGCGCCCCCCTCCCGCAGCACCCCCTCCAGGTGTTGGGGGTCCGCCCTCAGCCTCTGGATCTCCTCTCTGATTGGTGTAATCCTCTGGATCACCGCCTCAGTCACCAGCCTCTTATAAGCCCCCGTGTCCAGCCCGGCGGCCTGAGAAACCGCCTCCTCCACGCCGATCATCGCCATGGCAGCGTGGATCGTCACCAGGTTGGACACGCCGGGCCGCGTCTCCGGGTCGAAGGTGACCTCCGAGTTGAAGTCGGTGACGGCGCGACGCAGCTTGAGGGCGATGTCGTCCGAGGAGTCCGTGAGGCTGATGGTCGCCATGGCGTGCGGGTCGGATTTGGACATTTTGACTGAAGGGTCGCGGAGGGATTTGACCTTTCGTGTAGAGCCTGAGGGAGGGGATCAGATCAGGAAATGTGTTAGTAGGATGAGAAACACAATATATTAACTTCAAAGCAAGACGTCTAGTATAATAATAATAATAACATCTTGTATTTAGTAGACATTTTGTACCTGGGTCTTTTTCCAAGAACATGGTGACACCAGACCATGATGAACAAACTGTATAAAAACTGATTCGGAGTCAATGAGTGAATGATGTAATATCTGTGACTATATCAAGAGATTGGATTGGATGTCTGAAGCCCTTATTGCAAGTTAACGCCCGGAATAATTTGCTCCTGCCTCCAGTCTTTTTCTTGAGCTCTCCAGAAATCATATAATACACAACACCACCGGTTAAAGAAGTTAATAATATAAATAAACAGATACATCATTTTGTATGTGCATCTTATGTTAATTTTAAATCAAAAACAAAATGTAGATTCAGAGCTCTGAAGAGTGTCAGCAAATCATCTCCTCAGATGCATGTGACCCTGACAACAACCTCCACCAATCAGAGGGCAGGGAGGCCTGTGTTTAGCCAAAAGAAAGTCCACAAAGCATTCCTAACTTAACGAGAGTACGATAATAACTGAAGGGAAACCCAAATGAACGTGTAAGCATTTTGATGTCCAACTATGTGCTTCTTCCTCATTGAGTTTTTCAACTGAACATACAGAGAGCTCTTTGAAGAGATATGAGGAGAATAATCCGAAATAATGATTAATCTTTAGTCAATTGTGAATAGATCTTCAGTAAACAAACGTATTGTTTAGGGAAAAGTTGTCCAAGCACTCATTCATTCTCTCTATAAAGACATTTCCTTGGGAACTAGTCAAGTCCATTTGTTAATATCGGCCGATAGCACAAATCTGACCCCGAGGGTTTTACAATCTGTACAATATATAACATATGACTCTGTCCTTGGACCGTTACAGCGCACGGGGAAAATCCCCCCCTGAAAAGTCTTTAACATGGGAGAAACTTCAGGAAGAGAAACGTCTAAAGGATCGCTCTCCCCGGACGGACACATGTGCAATACATAAAAGAATGAAAATAAATAAGTACATTTTTAATATCTACTGATGGATTTCGGTCAATTCTTTAAGTTAAGATGTGAAACGCCTCGTAAAGGTTTATCAAGTGAAACGCAGCCAATGTAGACGCTGATTGATTGTGTGTGTGTGTGTGTGTGTGTGTGTGCGTGTGTGCGCGTGTGTGTGTGTGCGTGTGTGTGCAGCAGACGTCTCTCGGTGTGAAGTGATGTGCAGACTGGGAGATCAGAGATTTCCTTTCCTCTCTTATTTATCATCCCACGTCCTTCCGCCATCTTGCAAGCTCCATCTATTATTCTATCCCATAACAGAAGTCCACATCCTTCCCATGTGCCACATCCTGTTTGTCCCTCGTGAGACGTCCTTACTTCAGGAGAATTAAAAAGGTCTTTGGGTTGGTTTCAAAGGGAAGATGGTAATTGGCACCTCCGAAGAACAGAACATGAAGACAGGATCTGCTAGTTTGAACCACACACTCACACACACTATGACACACACACACACACTCTCACACACACGAAATCCCCTCCCTGAAGTCATCTTGAGGACATCCATTATCACTTTATTATTCTGATACAAGTGGATGAAAAATATTTCTTTAATCAAAGCTGCTCTGCACACATGAGTGACTCCATCTTGTGCTGTTATGATGCTAATCCTCAGTGAGGATGAAACAGGGCGAGGGGCATGTTAGCCATGTGTGTTAACGGTGAGAACATACTGGAAAACACACAGTAATCTTTCCAAAGTTAAACTGTAATAACGTCATATTGTGCGATACATCTTTTCTTGACGGCCTAATATTTTCCCTGAAAGTCTCATTTTAAAATTTGACCACTATTTAACAAGGAAAAATACATAATTTGCAACGGGAGACGTGGCCAAAACGGCATCACACTAAATGACATTAAAAATTAAGCATAGAAATAAAAAGGGATACGAGTCCCCCCTTTAAAAGTTGTTCCACAGATTATTCCCAGTCGCTGAGGCAGAGGAAATGAAAGCTTTCATCACTATCCAAGAAATAGCAAAATGCTGCTAAGATATATCTTATCATGTGAGGAAATGAAAGTAAAAGGAACTCTGTGAGCATCACTGAACACAGAGAGCGAGGCATGAAGGAGTAGGAAACATATTGTAAGAAATAATACAAATCATAGATATTGTAGTTTTTGCATCTTTCAAAAAGACAGCGGACTACTTTACTTCAGAGAAATGTTCATTCTAGCATCTTTCTTTGGGGATATGATATGTAAATAAGTACATAAAGGAGCGTTTCTGTAGCATAAGAGTTTAATATAACTCCGACGTACTCGGTTCAAATCTCTCCGGTGACCTCTGTAGCATCGCTCTCACCGTTTATCTGCCTCGTTTCCTTTTCCTCTCTCGACTATTAGCGCTATCTAATAAAGGCTATAATGCCAACAATGTGGTGAGGAAACAAGATTTGTTGCTTTGTTCATCGCTGTTTATTCTCGTTCTTTGTCTGCTGGACAAGCTCGGATAGCATCATCATCCAGATGTTTCCAGCAGAAGAATATATACACGCTGTAATCTGCTCGGCAAAAACTCACCTTTTTTATGCACCTTTTTTTAGAAATGTTTCGGAGGTGCTTGTAGCTTTGTTTCTAATGCCAATCAACTATTTTCTAGATTGTTACGGTTTTGATTCTTGCAAAGTGCTCCATTCCTGCTTGTTTTAAGATACACTCTCATTTTTAGAACATTTCTGAAACTAGCTGACATCTAATAAAACTTCTTTACATATTCTTACACATTGGCAGAATTGTTTAAGGAAGAAAAGTGCTTCAAGGACTCATTGTTAAACAAAAAGGATTTAAAAAAAGATGGAGATGTAACCATAAATCCCTGTCGCACTCTCTCCGTAAATATATACAACTCAGAGAAAAGTTTTCAATTTGAAACATCTCTATATACCATCTGCAGTATAAAAGGTTTGATATCTATTTTTAAAAGCTGCTAAGAATGGGATTTCTTTCAAAGGAATTTAGGGAGCTGTGTGAATTATTGAACACTATTCAAATGTTTGTTTCCTCTCCACAGAAACAGGAAAGAAATAAAACTACTGAATACTTTTTGCATGTAAAAAGAAAAAGTGAAAGCTACTGAACTCCGGCAAAAAAAACATTGGCAAACAGTGATCTATTATATTATCCGAGCTGGCCTTCGTATATAATAAAACGGAGTGTGTGTGTGCCGTTAAGCCTGTAAATGTGTGTGCAGGAGTGTGTGCAGGAGTGTGTGCAGGAGTGTGTCCTCACTGAGCAGCGCGGCGGGTTCAGGGAACAGATCTCCGTAGCGGTTGTTGAAGATCCGAGCGAGATCCTGCGCCAGCTCCAGATGTTGGACCTGATCCTCTCCGACGGGCACGTGAGTCGACCTGAGAGACGAAGACGAGACACAACGTGAGCTTCATCAAACACTGACCACACAGGAGAGAAAAATAAAAAACACAACATGATGTGAGCGCGGATCGGAGACTCTGCCGGAGCTCAAGGTCGGGTCTTTGGAACTGTCACGGGGAGGAAGTAAACTATTAATATCGTCTTTAATACAATCCAGAAAGTGTAATAGATGAGTTACTTTTTGCTGTAATTTTTTACTATGCAGGATATTAAGTCTTCTATGTTAGCTGGTTCAAATAGAAACCACGGACACATGCAATATTTGCAGCTTGGTTTTTCTTTTTTATTGTGGAAACACCAGCGTAAAATAATCCAAAACACAAGCGATCATCATCAGGCGCTTTCTCTCCACTCAAATCTAAAATGATATCATGAGAAACCACAGTTAACCAGCTTGTTTTACTGCATTTTTAATATATTAAGGAGTGACAAAGGGCTGACTCATATCACTAAATTCAAAAATATTTGTGTGGATAATTTTTGTTGGTGTTTGTCCACATTTGGGGATAGATTTCCTCCCACAACCCATACAGCGGATGAATAATAATGAAACGATTTGGGCATTTTGCATGAATCTGCGTCTGAACAGGACGGTCCCACATGTGTGTGTAATCTAACAATAAAAATGTCTGCATACCATGCTTTCTACGGGCAAATAAATCTGCATAGAAGCAAAGGGTTGCATCCATTTCTAGGAGGAATATAGATCATGGAAATCAACATTTTTATTGATGAGGGAAGCAAATGATCTATGGCTCGGATTTACTGGAGTCTGAAAGTCTGGAATATATGGATGTATAACAATGAATTAAACACGCAAACAACAGCCTTCTTTGTACAGAGAAAAGATGAAACGGTTTCGTTAATGGAGCTAAAGAAACCATGATTCTCAATGCAGCTGCAGGTCACGTTTTTCAGTCTACATGAACAAAATGCTCAAAGGTCAAGATGCAATGCTTTGGCAACAATGTCACTACTGTACACAAACTGCAGGCAACAGTACGTACTTTGTAATGCATCTCACACACACACACACACACACACACACAAATACACACACACACACACACACACACACACACACACACACACACACACACACACACACCACACACACACACACACACACACACACACACACACACACACACACACACACACACACACACACACACACACACACACACACACAACACACACACACACACACACACCTCACTTGTAGAGGAGAATATCTGCAGCCTGGAGGACGGGATACGTGAAGAGACCGACACTGCCCTCATTCTTCTGTTTGCTCTTCATCTAAGGAGAATACAGAGGAAGGGAATAAAGAGGCAAGTTCAATATGCAGGCGGGAAATACAAAAATACAAGAGCGGCAGTGGGGAAAGACTGACTCAAGTTGATTGTTTTCTTTGCCATGGAAATAGAAATTTTCACTTTTTCGCCTCGTTGATTCTCAGACAAACTGGTACGGATGAGTTGACGTGACATTTTACAGCGTGTTCAACATCAACCCATGTGTGGGGAGAACAAAAAGGAGTTTTCTACTTAGAAACAGGCACTGCTGACCCTCTCACTTGGTTTTTATTATACTAAATGTGGCTGGGGGATATCACTGTAATTGTAATGCAATAGGGATGTTTGATGAATAGAGTTGAAAAGGTATTGTTCATTTACAACGTTTAATCCGAAGTTAAGCACATATGAAGTGATAATTAAATCAGCATGGTATATTAAGGAAGATACAGGGGGTCCAACCTTTGATAGAAATATAATATGAATAACAATCACAGCTTATGTTATTGCCTGTAAAAGAAACAAACGTCATCTTCAGATTGTTTGATGAAAGATTTGGCTGCAGAAAAAAAACATTTCTTTCACAGAAATCAAAGCTAGTTAGTATTTAATTGAGCTATGAAATAAATACTTTTCATCTCCAGTTGATGAAACAGTCAGTCAGAAACAGAACCAACCGCATCGAGCAACTGGATATTAGGGTTGGACTGATTGGATTTCACATCAACCCATTCAAAATATGATTGGGCATTGTCTCTCCATGATGACAGTCTATGCAATTTGAAGGGAAGAAACCGTTTTAATATATAGGTTCTTGCTTCTGTAAAGCAAAGCATAATTAAGCTGCTTCGATATATATATATTGCTCAAGGCTGGAGAATAAGGGGTTAAAGTTGTATAGTAGCTCTTTCTGATACCCCCAATATTTCCAAGCAAGGCATTAGGACAAGAAAAATACACTTTGGAAAAAAAGTATTTTCACAAATTGTGAATTTCGGAGTTGTATTAATTGTATTTATAGTTTAAATCTGCTGTATATGCAGATGTTTTAGTATAGTTTTGGATGGAGGCAAGTGAGAAAAGTCATTAATACACAAGACCGAGAGTAGTTTTGGGGGTTTAGTATTCATTTAAGGTCATTATTTAGTAAGTGCAGAGTTACATTCAGAAGTTGTACTTTGCTACATACAGCACGCTCCAATGTAATCCTTTTGTGTTTGTTTATTTGTGAGTGTGTGCAGAGTCTCACCTTCCACTGCGGCAGGTGTCGGAGGCGGGGCATGGTGGTCAGACAGCCGAGGATCCAGGAGAGCTCAGCGTGCTCCGACACCTGCGGGGGGGAGAGGGTGAGGCGGGACACACAGGGTGTTAGCATCAGGGAGGAAGGATCTGTTATAATACCTTTACACATCCTTTTTCAAGATTTCCTTTCTCCATCCTTTATTTCCTTTTTTAAATTGTTTAATTTGAACATATTTTTATTTCTTGTCAGCTTTAATTCACGGGAATTTCATTAAGATCATTGCAGATGTTTTATCTTCTTCTGTATTTATTTTAATATTGTTGTTGTGTTTTCTGTAAAGCACTTTGGGCTGCTTTGTGCATGAAAGGTGCTCTACAAATAAAGTGTATTATTATAAGATGCTATAACTTGATTACACTAGATCATATGGTAAAGTGTGATGCTGTATTAATCATTTTCCCCGTTCATTTGTTAATATTTCCTGCTCTATAAATCTCAGATCTACGAGTACTTCTTCCTTATCGGAGTGGAGGTAAATCACAAGCACCTGCAAATCTTTTGTCTCATCAATCGGGAACTCATATTCGTATAAAACCTGTTGCTGTGAAATATGGATCCAGTAATTCATGTTTTTACTAAAGAAAACCAGATAAACTTTGCATCCTGCCATGTGATTTTCAGGTATAAGGACTACATTGTTGTTGCTGCTGTAGTTTGTTTTTATTTCATACATGCATATTTAGAAATGGACACATGTACTCTATGTTGAACTTTATTTAGTCCCTCGTAACCTCAGAGCAGCATAGGAAAATAAGTCGAAGAAATGATAGAGCAGCCAGATTAGACAAGCAGATGAATGGGTGAGGGGTGTGTGACAGGAGGAGGGTGACTCTGTAACGCCTCCGAGTGGCAGAGAGGAGAACTGCTTCCTCTCTCCACTCCTCACAGGTGCACCTGGTCACACCTGCGTCTACTGTCAGCTCAATTAGAAATAATAGATTATTATGCACCTCCTCATGTTCACTGATTCATTTAGCTTTTATTAATCTAATTATTCAGTGAAAGACTGGAGCTGCCCGAGAGATCTACACTGATCTATGATCTGTGTCAACTAAAGTACACTCTTACAATACATTAACATACATATCTACAGTTTATAAATACATAAAATACACAAATAGTAGTAAGAATGTGTGAATAACATCCACAGGAAACCAGCCTGGATCAGATTTGGTCACTTTGTGGGTTATTATGGTAAGTATCCAATGAACATCGGTACACTTAAACTCGACCCATCATGTTTCATCATCTGCTTCTATCGTGTGTGTTTGTTTTATAGTGATGATTTTAAATAATAAGTTAGTTTGAATTCAAATGTGGTCGTATAAATAAACAAATAAATATAATTATAACTTTTATGGTGAAGCAATGATTGGGTGAATGTTAATGTGGTGTAGCTTGTGCATCTGGCAGTGGAAAAAGCACTCCAACATATCCGCTTTCATGGAGGCTGTCCTGAAAGTGAAAAAAATATTGTGTGTGTGTGTGTGTGTGTGTGTGTGTGTGTGTGTGTGTGTGTGTGTGTGTGTGTGTGTGTGTGTGTGTGTGTGTATAGAACATCCTGCAAATTAAAGTTTATGGACGGTGGCTACATTGCCTTCATTGACTCTTCCTCTTGTTTCTTGAAGAGCATTGTGGGCAGCGTGACATAAAGCAGGATTTGGGGTGAAAATGCAGGGGGTCGGTGTTCATTACAGACAAGAGATGGGACAGATGTGGATGACAGTGCAGAAATAGGGTTTGGATATGGTTTAAAGTGCAATAAAACGTATTCAAAAGCTGAGGAAGAACAGGGTCTCCATTCATGCTGCAAGGCAGGAATGCAACACAATCGTAGATATGCTAATGATACGGATCATATGGTCATCACACTGATTTCTATCAAGCAGGAACGGATCCTCTAAAGAAGGGATTGGAGAGAACAGCTAACAGTTGGTCCTGTGCCGTAAATCCACTTTCCTTCTCAATACTTCGATAAACACCCAGAGGAACTGAGGATGTGCTGATTCAAGCCCTTCCCTTTTGATACCACTGACTTCAGTTCACAACCAGATTTTTCTTTCTTCAATGAAGTTGAGTATTTTTTTGGGCAGTTGTTGTGTTTTTACACGTGGAGCAGTTCAACAGGAAGGTCTCGGCGCTGCCAAGTTATGTGGCATAAAGCTAAACGGGAATAAAAATAGGACTGTGTGTGTGTGTGTGTGTGTGTGTGTGTGTGTGTGTGTGTGTGTGTGTGTGTGTGTGTGTGTGAGAGGACAGAAACACAGATGGACTGAACTCACACACACTCTTTCTCGCACACACTTCAGCTTCTAAACATGTGGTTAAGTAAAGAAAACGCAGTATCGAAGGAAGGACCAACAGCTGTTCTGATTTCTCTCTGTGAATTTAGACGTGACATTTGCGATCTGCTGAAGTGCTGCAAATGTTAAGACTGTCATTCGCTTCTCCTTTTATTTATGTGGCCAAAGCCAGATGTAATGCTGGGTTATAGAGGCGTGTGTTTTTATAGCCCCTGTGAATTTCCAGAGCAAATAGTGGAGATAAGAATCAGGAGCGATCAGATCAGCGTTTCTGGGGTTGACTGGCTCACTCTTCGGCAGGTAAACATGTCAGCAGGAAAATAAACAGTGAACGATGTCCAACTGACTACCTGCCAAACTCGTAAATAACATAACATCTGATTTCTAAAAGAACATATATTTATAAGAGAGTACTGTACTAACAAACCTGCACATGAGCCCACAAGTGTATTTATCATGCGAATGTTTTGTTTAACAGCAACATGTGAAATAAATGTGCTGACATGAAATATATATGTGTGCAGAAACATGTAATAACGATACATTACTCTATTGAAGTTTGCAATTGATATGCAATCAAACGACACCTTACTTTACATCTACTCTAGCATATGTGTTAAAAAGATTGACATTGTACAATGCACAGTAAATGCTAACAGTTTCTATTAGGTTGATTATCTACTTGCCTTTTCCAATGTAGCAACAGAAATGACTTTAACATGAATAACACAATCTCATCTTGTAATGAAACACAGCAGACATCTAAATACAACTCATTGAAACTGAATGTTCAGCCACACATGAGCTCATAACTATCATAGCACATTAGCAGCAAATGGTCATCTACGGCATGTTTGTTTGAAAACCGTAAAAGTCATGGTAACATTTGGAATTTGTATCCTGCTAAACAGGAGGTGTCATCCTCACTGTCAAAAAGAAAAAACTCAAAACACATTTGTACAATTGAGCCTTTTAGGAAGCCAACTCCTGCTCTCTGCTGCACTTTCTTGATGCATTTTAACCTGTCACCTGTGTGTGTGTTTTGAATTTACACTATCCACCTTTTAATGCACAATTTCATCGTTGTACCTTTAATCTAAATGTATTTTTTATATGTCTCCTATATGCTAGTTTGTTTTTATGTCTTTTACTGGTAACTGTATTCTGTGTGATATACATTTTCTGTGAAATGTCTATGTGAAGAACTTTGAACTGCACTTATTGTATGTCCCTGCTCACCTGAGACTGCTGGAAGAGCACGGCTCTCTCCGGGTCGATGCCGCAGGCCAGCAGACTGGCGGCCATGTCCAGGATGTTGCTGCGCAGCTGAGCCGGGTCCTGAGGCTGAGTGATGGAGTGCAGATCCACGATGCTGTACAGCACGGAGGGGAACTGGCTCTGCAGGGACACCCAGTTCTCCAGAGCCCCCAGGTAGTTCCCCAGGTGGGGCACCCCGGTGGGCTGGATACCCGAGAACACACGGCCCCCTCCTGCAGGCTCCTGGAGAAGAAGGGAAAGATCTTTATTTGCTTTTATTGTCATGTGTACATAGCTACAGTGTAGTTATGACAATGAAAATCTCTACTCACAGGCTCCTCCAACAGTGCAACACAATAAAACAGTAAATAAAATAAAATATAGTAGAAATAGTGCAGAATAGTCTATATACAAGTCATTGGAATATTGATATATATAAGTTGCAAACAGATGAATGTTCTTTCAAAAGTTCAGGTGTTTACCAGTCTTTGTTAAAGATATTTGTTTATAGAACTAACCTTAACAACAGGATGAGTGATGTTTAACTATTACACACAATGTATAAGCAACCATCAGACACTATAATAAAACCATCAAAGCAGGGACATTATTAAACTGCTTCCATATTTGTTGTTTGAAAATTCAATCATAAGGATACTAAAAAATGTCCCTGAATACAGGACTTTTACTTTGAACAGATTCTCTTTACACGGTAGTATGGAGTAGTGATGCCATATTTATATTTATTTTTTAACAGAAGTAAAAAGCTAGCGTATGGCTATGAAGAACTACATGACGTCGCATTTCCTCCTTATTTCAGGCATTTAACCACAAAGAACATTGACTTTGAACCGACGTAACACAGAAGTGCTAAAATGCTGTTCAACATCTGAGTGCTTCTTCAGGCCAAGAGAGAACACACGATAAGGGACAGAAAAAAAAAAAAAGTCTGAAAAATGGTGAGGAGGAGAGAAAGGGTGAAGGTGAAAAGGTGAGAACGCCTGCGGACACTGGAGTGTTAGTGTTAAACTTTTGGCAGGTTGCAGGCCAGCAGCGGTCATGCTTGAGTTACAGAGATGCTAACTCCATGGCTAGCACCTCTGTTCTCCCCCAAACACATCCAGCACGAAGAATGCATCACCTCGCAGGCCAACAATAACAATTAAACTCCGTCCAGCCAACTTCAAGGCCTCTGTGACCACAACGGGGAGGACAGTGGAAGAGGAGAGGGGAGGCAGAAGAACCACTGAAATAATATACAACACGAAAACCCCCATAATAACCTTATTACAGAGCTGGAGCTAAAATGGCAGGAGGAAGATCACTCGTTGTGTTTGTATCGTTGGGCAAACATTGTGTTTCTCTTTCGTGTTTCGCCAGACCGCCAAATTTCTCCGGGCATCGACCCACTCCGCTGAACCTTGGCTTTCAATTGGCCCAGCTGGAAGAAAGTCTTAACCACAGCTTGTGGCACAAAGCTCCACAAGATACAATTAGAGGGCAAGCAGAGTCTCAGCATCTCAAATCTGGAGCTTCCTCACCAGAGCCGTTACACAGTAGATTAGGACTCTGACAGAGCAGAAACACACAGAGACAGAGGCTTGGTGTTTGTGTTGGGCGGTTAGAAAGACAAAGTGTTTGAGGCCTGGGTGACGCACACTTCTCTGCCCACCGTGGAGTTCAGTTCCCGGCAGAGGTGCGGTGCTAAGGCTTGGCCAGTTGCTCCGACTCTCAGCTGTGAAGGTGGTGAGGGATCAGGGTGTTGGAAGGTGGAGTATTTAGTATAGATAATATGAACCCACACGTATAACGGGTAGAATTACACATTAGGTTTACAAAAATACAGGTTAACTGGACGGCCACAATGCCAGGAACTTTTGCATGAAGGATGCTCTGGATTTAAAAAACAAAAAGCGGGCTTTGTGGTAGGTATGTCACTTCAGGTGCTGTTGAAGATAAAATAATAACCAGGAAGTCTTGTTTAGCACAATATGGCCATTAGTTCAGCCTTATATAATCATGTACTAGATGCATGCCAAACACTGCTTTGATGTTTCTAAGATTATACAACTATTTTTAAACAGTATTTGCGCTTAATGCTAACATGCTCACAATGGGAGTACTTGCATATAAACCTGAAGATTTGCATAATAGGGCCCCTTTAACTCCTTCAACACCATACATGGAAAGTCGGTTGTTAAAAAATAGATATTACAGTCAACTGAGGGGACATAAACGTTGGCTTTCAATTTGATGGCAATCCAACAAATGTGTTGAGACAACATCTGAAGTTGATATTGTAGTTATGGTTTAATCACCTTTAAAGATAATGACCCACAATCCTGATCAGTTTGTTTCAGTGTGACTTTAGTTTGAGATGAGCTGACGGGTTGTAAACAGCAGCAGCTGGACAGAGGAGCCGTTTTGAAACACTCCCCAAAAAACCCATGGGATCTCTGTTATCACCTCGAATCTGACTGCCGATCACATGTTCCCCGGCTGCACTCTTCAAGGTTATCACAACTAATCATTAAAACCTGAAGCTTTCAGAGGATATCCTCTTCAGTCGCTGCTGTGGAATCGGTTATCTTGACAGCTAGCTGAGCTACATCACATTCAATCTGACTGAGGGACAGGCTCAGCGCAGCCTGAGATCAGATAACAGCTGCTCTCTCACCAGCGTGGCCACAGCTCCTCAATCTCTCAGCCTAAAGGGATCGAATAACAACTGTTCTGAGGCCAGCGTGGTCCACAAAGTCTCCATCTACTGGCCTGAGGGAGCCGGCCGCTGCCCGGCCAGAGAGAGGCAGGAAGGAACTGGGTGCTTATGTCATTACCGACGGGGTAATTGCACTGGAGTGCCATTGATGCTGAGAGCCTCTTAAGAGGTGTCAGGATAGATTTGGGTGTGGACGGGGCCCCGAGTCTGGCTCATGTGTGTTCTCACCTCGAGCTGACACGCCAAACGCATGTTCCCCCTCTGCTGCGGCCCCCGGGGGAAGCCATTAGCCATGCAGACATGGTAATGGTGTCATTTGAGCCAATCGAGTGTCAAATGAGAGTCAACGCCGCGGCTAACTAGCCACTGGGCAATGGAGCTATCACGCATGACGCTACACTTCAGCAGACACCAGCCAGGGCTGCTGGTCAGAGGAGAGACTCTTTAAACATGGGCCTCTGCAATGTTTGGGAGTGAAAGTAGGTTATGTAAAAAAGTAAATCAAATACTGCATGATGACAGAGGATACAGCAAATGTTGCAAAGCAATTATTGTTAGTAAAGAATGCTGCACAGCAAATATAGGAATAATAAGAAATTATCATCTAGTGTTCTTTTGCTATTGACCATATTAAATGTTGTTCTAAGAATGCAAATCAAATCTGATTACCGCTAAAAATGTAAGTACAGATGAGGTCAGAAAACGTTCGTGGTACAAAATAAAATGTTGACTGGCTCTAAAAAAGTTATTGCATTTCATCCTCAGGAAGACATTAATGTCTGTAACCAATCTAATGGAAGTTTTACTCCAATCCACAAAAAGTTGGCACTCTTGTGGCTTCAAAGGAAAAGGCAGGGGATGACCAAAGTCATTTGATGAATCAACTGAAACATGAATACCTGTACCAAATTTGATTGGAAATACAAAGCAATTTGATTGAAAATCAAAGCAAGATATTGAACTCCAATCCAAATATGGCAACCTCTTTGGCACCAGAGGAAAGATGTCAGGAGATGACCATGAAGTCATTAGTATTCATCAGGGAAACATCAATGTGTGTACTAAATGTAATGACAAATTATCCAATAAAAGATATATTGATGTGGTCCAAAGAAGTAGACCAATCAGAGGATAGAACGATATTGTCAAGGAAAGCGTAACTGGAAAATGTCAATTATGACCTGAATGATGTCCTGTCTGCTGATTTTTACAGCAGGCAGGACTCCATTCTCAGCAAACAACGACAACAAGCTCAATGTAAACAAAATACTGTCCCTTTTGATTGGACATAATTACTATTATATAAGATATTAACCCTTCCCCTATCATCTCTTCACTCCCTCTCTCTGCCCGTAAATGACGCGTAGAGAAAGCGGGAAACGCTGGTTGTTCTGTCTTAATATTTGTCTCTGACAGGCTGTACATCGAAGGTGAAGAAAGCTTTCTTCAACCACGTCTGCCATATGCTTAATGCATTACGCACCATGTGTGTGTGACATTAACGCCAACAGCTAGAAGGTTACGTACACTAAAAGGCCATGTTTTCACACTTGCAATACCTTTCCGGGAATATGTGTGTACATTTGTCTGTACTTGTACGTGTATTTGTGTGGTAACCTCCCCAGGGAGAGAGGTCATGTGCAAACATATATGTACGTCCGCACGTGTCATGGTCTTTGCCTACATCAACATCTTCAAGGTGTGAAAGTCTCTGTCCATATGACTTTGACAGATCATTTCAAAGATGGTGGAAAGAAAAAGTCCATCACGAAGAGACCAGATCCTAACCGCATTATTAAATGGAAAACAACTGTTACACTACATTTGAGAACAAATACACTGTCTTTTTCTTTTGGCGTTAATACTCACTTTCCCACAATACCACTGAGAATCTAGCTCCAGGATTCAATGGAAAGTCTTTCACTTCATTATGGAAACTGAATGACAAATGTTAGATGTTGGGAACACAGCATCAATGCAAAAGAATGTATAACGATGACAAATCCCACTGGGACAAGATGCATAAAACACAGAATCCTACCGAGTCTTTTTGCCAGATTTACAAAGCCGCGCATTGGGAGTGTGTCAACTCTTACATTTGACAGAGGTTTAACTAGTAATACCCTCAAAATAAACTGTTATTCTACTAAGACTATGATCACTGACGACACTGAGATACCACATGTAGTAATGTCCTTCTACTATTGGCTCACAAGCCTTGTTTGCAACGACACTGACGGCGACTACACATCTCATACATCAGAACATTCATTTAAGACCCAACTCAATTTTAAATCAATCATAAAAGCAATACTTTTATTCTGCAAAGTCAACCTTGGTTTTGCCAAGAAAACACACATTCATTCGGTTTAATATTGTCGTCACTTATAACAAATGGTTGCATTAAGGGTGACACGAAGCTATGTGAGGGGAGAACAGTGAGATATTTTTATCCTATGATTTAACTGCTGCACACCGATTACATTATACTTGTGTGGTTTTCTTTATATACATATTTATTCAGCATAGTTGGAGGGAGCCTGAGATCGAAATAATTCCTTGTGAACTACTGCTTTGGTTGCAGCTTCCACCATGTCCTACAGCCCCGCTCCGCTCACTGTTAGTAATCACAGCCATGGTTTTGGTTGAGTTAGGACTTGCAGAACAGTGGATTTTTCTCCTCAGATGTGTTCTGGGCTGCTTTTCAGAGCTCATACATCATATCAGAGCCTGTGAGTCCTCGAGTGGCCCACTGACATCTCTCTCACCGAGGAGCTGACGAGCGGGGCCGACGGTCACCACCATTTTTCCTCGCCAATTTCAACACATTTCAAAAACCACCTCTGGGAGCATCGCCGCTCGCCCCGCTGTGAACTACCATCAGCTCTTTGTACGCCGGGGAAGAGATCCAGATCGGAGCGTGGCTGCACCGAGATGCTTCGACAGATGGAGGGGTTTCGCTGCTCTCCCGCTGGGCGTCCTCCACACAGGATCCAGTGTTCCTCCTCTGTCCTGTGCACCCCATTAACACTGGCACCCTGCTTACATGCACCTACACACACCTCCGCCCACTCTTCAGTATCTTTCTTCATCTCTGTCTTTCTCTCACTTTGGGACCTGTTAACGCTGGCGGCCAACAGAGCTGCACTTCAGTGAGGTATCAAAAAGGAAATGGGGTTTAGTGTTTTACCCCCACTTTATCCCTCTGAGTGTGTGTGTGTGTGTGTGTGTGTGTGTGTGTGTGTGTGTGTGTGTGTGGTGTGTGTGTGAAGATAAAGTGGGGGCACACCACAGCTTGAAAAAAAGTGAATATAACCACATGTATGTATATTTAGCATACAAAGGCAAAATGAAGAAATTGGACTTGTGGATCAATCGGGAGAAAGATGCAGGGAAAAAGGTTAAAAATACAAAATAACAAACAAAAGTGTGACTATATTCCAGTCAAGACTTGTGCAGCTTTCTTCTTTCTCCTCCAGTGAGTGTGTTGTAGGGGGAGAGGAGGGGAAAGGCCCGAAAGGAGCGTTTGATTAAATCTGCGGTTGACGTGTGGGACAGGTGAGATTGATGAGGTTCCTCTGAGTTTCACACTGTGCGGAGAGCGGGGGTACAGGAACAGAACGCTGCAGTGTGGCGGGCCAGGGCTCGGGGCCCGCTCGCGCCGTGGGGTCCCTCGGCTGATTAATGGGACTGGAGGCCCTTCAAAAACAGCGCTCCCCGCAGACAGGGCCCGACAGCGCTCCAAAAATAACTCGGGCAGGGGAGGCAGCTCCAGCACTAACAGGCTGCAGCTTCTGAAGGAACCAGACTTCAATACAGCCGAGAGGGGCACTGCCTACTCAGACAGGAAGCTTTGATGACTCCTCTCGTTTATAGGAAGTGACAAACACTGACAACTGATATTATCAACTATGGTGTCAAATTACCTGCTTATGTAATTGTGGTCAACGAGGATAAGAATGTGCAAGACGTGAAGCCCGCGTCACACTGTCCCGAAATTGACACCAGATGGACACACGAATATGGAATTGTGAATTTCGCACGAAGATGGCCCCGAACTTGGTCAACAGCCAAGCAACAGCCGAAGCAAGTACGATGCCTACAGATGGCCACACGATGGCACCTGAACCAAACATGAAAATATGGTCGTAGACTTTACTGATGATTTAGAATGTATCCAGACTCAACGTAAGAGCTTGTGCCTCTTCGGGGGGTGCTAACATTTAAACATACACTTTATTCTTTACTTTCTCCGTCTTTATATGTAGATTAGAAGATATTACTTATCTCCATCATGTTGTTTCCATAGTAACAACAACTTCCTGTCAACAGCGTAAACTCGCCTTCAAAATAAAAGCATCTAAATAAAACAGGAAGTTAACTTAAATTAACCGATGATCACACGAAGTAAAGACGAAGATGACACGATTTGACAAGATGCCCTCACGAGTGCCTTACGAAGGGCAAAATGGACACGAATTCAACACGAAAATGAACCTTCGCAAGGTCCTTCGGCAATTTTTTGGCATGCCAAAGATGTTGCCACCACTCACGAAGTTGCTGCCGGAGCCTGAGAAACTCCACCGGCGGTCATACGATGGCTTAAGATGCCCTCACGAATGGCCCGATGTTGTTACGATCAGAGCCGAATTTGAACATTTCCTTTATCGTGTGTCCATCTGGTGTCAATTTCGGGACAGTGTGACGCGGGCTTTAAGAAGTACAAACTTTACACACTGTGACACTAAGGCTCATAATAAAACATTACATTAGAACTGATTTGCTAAGTGGTTCTCCAAGTGCTTCAAAGAATCTCCATGTAGGTTTAAAAGTTGAAATACTCAAAAGGTAAAGAAATGTGATTTTCTACAGTTGACTATCTGCTGAGAGACAGAGTGTGCCGCAACTCCAGGGGCTGAAAAATAAGGCCAACGCAGCTAGTGCCAAAAATAATAGAGACTTAAAGTGCCAGTGAAGTGCATTTTTTTGCGCCAAAGTGAAATGGCAGTTTCATTTCTTACATATAATTGTACCTGTTCATGGCTAAAATAATTTTTTAGGAAGTGCGAGGGACGAGATAAACATCGCAAATTTTTCAGAGTCTGAGCCTACCGCTGCTGCAGACGATAGCGGCTGTGACGTCACAAGATGGGCCCAGTTGTGATTGTAAACATGGCGGAGCCTTCGGAAAGTGATACTGGTGCGAGAGAAATGAGTGATTTTGACAGCTTTTCGGACAGGATAGATGAGGAAAGTGGCCATGGAAGTCAATTTAGTTGAGGACAATATTTTGTCATAGATCTAGAGTAGATCTACACACAGGATTGGCCATCACCTGATCATACATTCATCTGTTCATAGCATGATGCAACATTCATGTTCACATGCAGTGTTGTGCTAGTTACTGAAAACCAGTAACTAGTTACAATTACTAGTTACTTCACTACTTACACCAAAAAGTAATGCGTTACTGTGAAAAGTAACTTTTTAGTTACTTAAAAAAGGGCACCCATTAATGCCCTTATACTGTAGCCTTCATTTCAGTACTGTTATTGCATCGGAGAATAATACAACCTGTTGATCAACTTGACATGCATTTGCATCACTGAACTCTGCTAAGCAATGTGGTCTATACAAACAAACACAAAGATATGTTTCAAAGTGCCAATCCAGCCGCTGTTGCTTAGGTGGAGGTGGAGTGGCGTCGGATGAGTCTGGGTCTGTGGTCTTAGCTACTAGCTTCGTCCCAGCATGTTGTTTCTGCAGATGTTTCAACAGATTTTAATTGCTGTTTTGGGCAGTCGATAGGATCTTTGACCCGCCAAGACACAACTTACATTTAACTAAAACGTTCTTTTCTTTGTGCTCGACAAAAGTGAAATAGTGAGAATATCTCCAGGCGGAGAAACTCGACTTGAGCTCTGCCGCCGCCATGATAGTCTTGTTAGTAACACAAACACAGTGGCCTTTATTTTTCATAAACAATCTACGAATCTACGAAACAATAACACCAGCCACTCACCTTCATCTTTTGGGAACAGAAACATCGCCACTTCGGCAGAATTGACATTACCACAGCCAGCGGCAATGCATCGCTTCCCGTGTGTTTTTCCTCCCTTTTTCGTCACTGTCGCCTCCATTGTCAGGTTTCCTCGATTGGCAATCACTTCCAGTCGACTGCGAAACACTTTCCAATCAAATACTCGCTCAAAAACGTTGGTAAATTCGACTTTGAAATAGAGACAAAATGAATGGTGGTGAATGTAAACACTTCGGCTTGGCCCATCTTCTGACGTCACGCAGTAGATCGCAAGCCACGCCCACGAAGGCGGAGGTCGACTGCGAATTTCCCAGCGGAAAATTCAAACTCGTCAAATTCGTTGCTATTCCAACATCTTTGATATGGGTTCCAATGGACAATTTTGGTCATTACTATACGTATTAGCATAAAAAGATCATGCACCGTCGCACACTTCAGTGGGTCTTTAAACTTGAATCTAAAGGATTTTGAAAACTGTTGGAGAATAATGTTCGTTTGTAGACTCAGACATTAAAGCACTGTGAAAACTGTGGCACGCTTACACTGTAGGTGCACCGCGTTTGGGGGTGCGGGTGCAAGTGGAGCCTCGCAGATGGGGGTGCTGCGGCCCCCTCAGCACCCCCCCTTCCCGCGTCCATGACTGAGCAGTAGGAGTTTGCAACTGGAAAGGTAATACAGAACAAGTAAATTCAACCTGTGTTTTAACCAATTAAAATAAGTTACTGAACACTGAAGATTACGCAGTGTATGTAAACTAGGACACAGGTGAGTTTATGTGCATTGACTGGACCATGTGACTTAGCATCGAGTTGAAGCATAACTTAAGCAAGATCTACTTGTTTGCAGACGACCCTGTGTTTTCTTTCTCAAACTCCTGTACACTACAACAATATTATCAACAAGTTACAGCTCAGACTGATCAACAGCTGTATTTTTTACAGCCATTTTAATTTTCAAGACTTATGAGCTTAAAACAGAATCACTAACTTAAAACTGAAACTGTACTGTAAGTTCAACTGAGCAGTTTGTCTACAATGTGCCTATGACCACATGTAAAGCAGCTGAAAAAGCCAACCTCAATTTGTTAGACACATGCATGCTCGAGCTACTTGTGTCCTTGCTAATTCTTTAAAATAGTTACATTAAATCACTGTTTCCTCCTGCTGTGTTTACAATGGGCACATTTAATTTTAATTCACTTGCAAGAAACAAATCACTGACAGGAGAGCTAAAAATACAAAAAAAACACAGCAAAAAATAAATGGAAAACACTTCATAAATGTGTCGATATGTAATTATAGTATCACTCAAGGCAAGCAGCTCCTCTCGGTGGAGTCCGGTCATTTCCTCGGTCCGACACCAGATACTCGGTACGCTTTAATTAAAAGTGTCAGAGGCCGGGATCAGGATTGGACTCAAACGCAGAAAACTGCTAAGATTTCTGGTCTCATAGCTACAGACTGATTCTATAATTCGACTTAGCAAGATATGAATACAAAAAAGAAATATGTTGACATGTGGGATAGTTTTAAGCGTCTGAGTGAGGGGTATGGCTGGAAAACGACTACGACAGACCTAATTACACGGAGGGGACCGCTGAGAATTAGCAGGCTTTTCTGACAGTTGAAAATAAATAGGGCAGTTAATGAACGTCCTCAAAGGGGAGGCCATGTTTCCTCGCTCTCGCCGGGCTCTCCCATGTGGAGCGGGAGCAGCTATAATGGTTTTAGCCGACACCCGCGTAAGTGAATTTGGAGCCGAGGAGAACAGAGAGGCAAATTAGAGTAACTTCCTCTTTCCTGTAGCCCCGGGCTGACATGACCGATTCAGTCAATAACGGGACCACAGGCGAGGGGCGGCTGAAGGGAGGCAGAGAGGTTTAGAGGGTCTACACACCTTTCAATTAAAAGCAACAGCTAAACTCAGGTTAAACCACTTCAGCAGCGCCTCAAACATTAAGAAATTAATCATTAATTCATCCAATATTTGGTCAAGATGCCAAATATTTGCTGGTCTTCCAAGGATTATGTTTATGCCATGTCTAGGAGCTTTACTCATTTAAATACAAGACAAGAGAAGACATTTTACAAGAGTGAGAAAACCAAAAATACATCTCTTGCTATAGCAGAGGAACGGACATCACTATTCTCAGAAAGTTCATTTTAGACGACCAACATAAAACCAGGCCCCAACTATAGTTAACTGAATATAGAATTATTATTATTATTATTTATGAAATTCTTACTTTTATTGGCAAACATTTAACTGTTGTGTTGTGACATCTAAAGTAATATGTTACTTTTCTTTACTCCAGGTTGTAAGTTATGTGTGGCTCAAGCTAATGGTGAGTTTTATTTTTGGCAAATCAAAAACCTGAAGACAATTTAGCACTCAAGCAAAAAAAAAATTCCCATAATGCAACTCAATAGTGTTGTTTATTAGACATTTCCTTATTATATTATTAATAAAAAAGAGTATGTATTTCTTGTGACAGGCTCAGAGGTTTTCAATGATAGACCAAACCATACACCTGTATGTCTCTCTCTAGGAAAATCTGCTTTTAATCTGCTGGGTCAGAACTGCAACAAAAAAACACGACCACACTGCAATGAGCTATTGTCAAATTACTACAGGTTATATTTGATATGGAGCACATTATCACCAACCTTTACTTACAGGTGACTAGATTAAAAGAAACAGACAAGGCTGTCTCACTATCACATCGCTCAAAATTGAAAGCATCTGACAAAGATCACACTTCATCTTTGTGTCAGTCCGTTGAGACTCAGAGACTTTTTAAACACATTTCCAGAGCAGAAAACCCTCCAGTTTGACGCACATCACACCTCGAAACATTGTGAGCACGCTGGTTTCTGCACTCAGCCGTCCGCATTTGGAGAAAAAATTAAAACAAATGAAAACCAACACTTCATCTCTGATGTTATTGCTAGTAATGAAGCACTGCTGTGATGCTTTCAGAGTCCTCCCCCCACTTCCCCTCTCGTCACACACCTCTCCCGCCTCTCCCGAGACTTTTGCCTTAACAAAACACAGACGGGACGGCAGTGAACTACATACTGTGTTACAGCTCGTTCATCAATGTGCAGATGCTTGAGGTTTTTAACTGCACCGTAATGCAAGAACAGCTCAATAATTAGCATGGATGTTGTACTGAAACACACTGGTTATTCTTACTCGTGCCGGGGGACTCGTTGTTTGTCTTAACACCCCATTTGCTTCTCGTAGACAGCCGTGCAATGATAGGAAACCCTAAGTGGAGTTATAGACGTGTTTAAAAAAGTAAAAAGGTACGCTGGAGTGCTGCTACTGAGGATATGATGTCACAGGCCAGACTAGGAAAGGAAACGGCATTGAATAAACTCGATATAGACAAGGAAAAAAAGGTTACGGCACAACTGAAAGCTGCTAAAGTCAAGAATGAGCGATTCATTATGTGATGTCTGAGTCAAAAGGAAATGCCCATAAAAGAATAATCCAAAAAAGGTGTGATCTAAATTCATAGAGGAACCATTAAGCCATTAAAATGTGGCTAATAATAAATAATAATTTTGAGGTTTTGAGAAACCTCAGCCAAAATGGATCACATTTAAATCACGTGATGGCATGTTGTTATTGTTTTTAAATGGAGACCACATTTAGCTTCGACTTTAGTTTATGATTTCCTCCATTTCCCAGAATACCCTTCCCCTTAGGAATTAGGTTTAACCGTGTTTTCTTTTATCTGCTTTCTAGGAAGAAACATTACTTTTCTGATTCTGAGAAAACTCAAACCAAAGCTGACAGAAACTGATTTAAGTCTCTGAAAACACTTCCTGCTGTCCGACTAAAAGCAGACCCTAAAATGTAACTTTGCTGCTGCTGGCCAACTTTACATAATAAAAACCAAGAAACACGTGAATGGAGTTCCCACCCAACCCCAGCTGGGCGCAGGTGCAGGGCAGAAAACACAAACTCAGCTAAAGGAAAGGCTGTCCAGTTTCATTCTGTGTGGTTTTCTTCAACAGAAGGGCCGCACCCAGAATGCACCAGTGATGATTTCTGGGTACATAACTGACCATAACTGATTACACTCACCACCAGCAGCAGCTATTAACACATTGTTTTTTTGATAGCAGAATTGCTGGTACATGACCACCAGATAACTTGATGTTCCTCTCTTGTAAAAAACACCCAGCCATGCAGGAAAGTTGCCTGCTGCAATACATTCTAAGATAATCAATGTTTCCTGATTTATAGCAGCAATCATCTGATATGGGAAAAAAAATTAAAGACTAATGATAAATGTCAGATCTTCATACTTCCTAGCTTTCTATGATCAATAAACAACGTGCGCTAAAGGTTAATGAAGTTTGAATAGAAACCTCATGAAAAGGATATAATGTTGATGTAGTAACATTCAATAGATTTCATATATATTAAATATATAATATCCATAATCTCCAACTTTAGAGATAACTCTGTTTTCATATATACAAGCTTTAAATCTACTAAGTAATTAAAGCTGACAAATAGATGTACAATATGTGTCTCTGAGTGGAGTAGAACTAATTGCATACAATGGAAATAGTCCAGTAAAATGCAAGAAAGCCTACTTCCAATGTGTACTTAAGCCAAATGCTTCGTTACATCACAACAATGTTGCTGTGAGCTGTTTTGTATTTAATAAAAGCTGAAATGCTGCTTTACAGACAGGCAAAGTCACTACGACAAATATAAATAGTTTAATTAAAATACAAATAAAACTACATGACCTTCACTCGGTTTGAAAGAGGAGACAAGCACCGCAATTACGAGTTTAAAATGCTTTTCTATTAAGATAAATGGTTAAAAAATAGAAACTGACTGAAACTGTGTCAATGTGAAAACAGGAGCCATCGTAACGGTTCAGTTTGCGTGACAACAACAGCTGATGTAAAATAAATGTCGGGTAAACAACACATTATCTCATACCTTGTTTCCCGAGCATGCTGCAGAGCAGAGGAGTCTTTTAGAAGAGTTAAACTTGTGAATTAATCCGAAGAGATGCTTCATATTAGTCCTCACGGGGAGCGCCATCTTGGATAGTGACCTCACAGTACGGTGGCTTTGAAAGGACAAAAGGAAGAGACAAGGAGAGACGATGTGTTTTAATTTCATTCACATTTAGGATAAATTGATCATAACATGAAATGCTCAGCTCACGTCATAATAGGGTCGTTTGTTTTTATATATAATAGAGTGATAAAGAAATATATTTATGTTTATTTAAGTATCTATTAAATGTGCATTTATCATCTGAAAACATATTTTTCAAATGTTTTTATTTTATTTACCACTTTATTATGAACATCTATGATATGCTTGTATATTTTTTTAAACAGCTTTCAATTCAATTATATTGTTTTGCACCAACAAAAGCTTTAAAAAGTACTATATTTAAAAAAAAATGGTAAAATGGACTGTACTTATATAGCACTTTATCCAGTCTCTAAGACCCCTCACAGCGCTTTACATACTACATGTCATTTACCCATTCACACCCATTCATACAGAGCAGTGTACCTTACTCTAGGACCTAACATTCATACACATTCACCGTTGGCCATGCCATCGGGAGCAACTCAGGGTTAAGTATCTTGCCCAAGGATACATCAACATGTTGGCTGCACGGGCTGGGATCGAACCCACAAACCTTCTGGTTGAAAGACGACCGCACTCCCTCGCAGCCACAGTCGCCCTATTAGCAGCACAAATGTAGTTTGCCAAAGGCACTGTATCGTGTTGCATAAAGCAAAGTTCCAATAGTTACACCCATAACAACTTAGCATTAATAAAATGGAAGTTTAGTCACAATAAAAGGGGAAAAATAAAGATATTGCACAGTTGCTTATATTCTTGCAGGAAATATTGTGGCCAACCCCTCCAACCCAGCTGAGACTTTCTTCCCTTCTGCAACGTGTCTAATAAACAAGGCCAGGGACCCCCCACTGACACAGACCCTAACCCCCCTCCCTCCATACAAACTATACTTGTTACATTAACAGCTTCACATCTGTCTATATGCAGTAGTTTAAGACACATCTTTGGGACCATACATCTGAACATTGGATGTTTCTACTCAAGATTCAAGGCTTTTATTGTCATTTGTACAATGCTACAGTGTAGTTATGTCAATGAAAATCTTAGGTCAGAGGCTCCTCCTAAAGTGCAACACAATAAAACAGATAAAATAGTGCAAGTAAATTAAAATTAAAATTCTCAGACAATTTTGCATATTTCTGCACAGCCTACCAACAACTGAGCAGCTATTTAATTTTCCTCAGATAATAAACCTATTATTATATTATCAAAGTTTGGATAGATTTCTTTCTATACATTATGTAGTTGCAAACATCTTTTACAATATTTAAATATTTTATTGTAATTTTCTTCCAATTCATATTTCGGTTTCTTGATTTTTGTTATTGTATATTTTTCATGTTCTCTTACTGTGATTAGGTCATGCTTCATAACACCAAAGCAAAATGATAGTATGTTGAGACCTGCTTGCCGATATTTCCGAATATGGTTCATGTACCAAACCTTGCCACCCAGGACTTCCTCCTCTCTTACTGAACCGAACACCAGCTGCACTGTTCGGTCGGTCTGAGCTCAGTGCAGCCTATGGAAGAGGACGATGTGTAATTACACTCTCCCAGCACCACATGTACAGTAACAGTAGGCTATAGAAATGTGTCAGACATGTGTTTCCTTATTGTCTGAGGTCTGTATGTTAATTGGGTGGTGTTGTGTCTAGGCCTGGCTGCTTCCTCAACAACTCAGCTTTCCCAGGGAGGCAGCTGCAGGAATATTCCATACATGCCTCATTACAGAGTGGCGATATACATACTATAATATGAGTGATTATTCTGCACGCTGGCTAGGGTTACAATATGTTTGCAGGGCACGCTGGCCGCTCCTTAAAGACCTCTTGTTTCTCAAACATCTGCTCCTGATTTTTTCCACTCCACCTTTTGCATCTGGTTGCATTTGCAGCACAAAATACTGACTATCATTCCATATTCATTATTATTTCCCGAGGCGCTGGGGCAGAGCTCTTTGGTGTTTCTCTTGTAGAGACCTGAGCTGCTCTCTTCTCTCACGCCTGGGTGATGGGAGATGGGTCTGTATGCCTGCTGGTGTGTGTGTGCGCGTGCGTGCGCGCGTCAGCCTTCAGCTCCCGTTTCCTGTGGCCACCCAGTAGAGGTTGGTCCTCCTGCTCTTCTTTTTTCTGCTGCCTCCTCCGCCTCTTAGGCTAAGAGAAATTCCTCTCCTTAAATCCAGAGAAGTATTTACATTTCTCAATTTTGTTTGTGTGAATCTCATGGAAAAATATCTAGCACCAGAGATAAGTGTTCCTAATGAACAGATCAATTCATACTGAAGTCACCAATATAATATTAAAGCGCAGTGCATGATGGTGTAAGGTACTTTTCATTAAGTCAGCCATCGGCATGCTAACATTATGTCGGTTTGAAATGCAGTTAAATTGTTGATCTAACAGATTAATATAATTAAATAACCTGTTATAAACTGTGTCAAAGAAATACATTTTGACAGTGCCTAAATGGAAAAGGGATGTCATCTGTAGAAATTGATGCATTTAGTTTATAACAAAAACAACATTTTGGGCTGCCAAAACTCCTGGGAAAAATCACAAGCGGTGCAAAGAGGAGATTTAGAAAAAGCACCTGCAATCAACGCTTATCGCCATGCAGTGTAAATGCTGCCAAAGAGAAAGAAACAAAGATCTGTGAGATTGTAACTTTAAGTTGTTGTCATAGGGACACTTTATGATTCAATGTTCTGACTCGTAATATATATTTTTTATTATTGACACGTTCTGCAGCATGACTTACCTGTCACTAGTCTACCTGTTTTTAGAGAAAGTTAAATATTAGTAAGACTTTTTCAGTCTCTGTTTCACTGGGAATTAAAGTGTGAAAAAGTGTCCATCACTCAGTTTGAAGCAGCAGCAGAAACAGAAGCTCAGCGGTGAGATCTCCAGAGGAGCGAGAGGCCGTTCAGGTGATGAGTGAAGACGTTCTGCTTTCATCACAAAGCCACTCTCCTTTCACCATCATGGATTCATTTTCCATCCTCACCAGACTCTCTGCACCTCCTGCTGCTCCTCCTCATCCACCCAAACTCACATCTTAACTCCTTTTCTCAACACCTTCTGGATATTTGTCTCCATTGTCTGCATACGCTTTTTTATTCATGTCACACTCTTGTACATGCTACAAGTACGGGTTCTAGGTACCTTCATTTCATTTTATACTTATTTTCAGAGGCAAATATTATATTTTTATACCAATACATTCATTTATAACATTATTTTAGATTAATATTATTAAGGAAAAGTTCACAAGTTACCTAGAGATAAAGTATACTAAGCAGTTGCAATAAGCTCCACCTGTACCTGCTGCAACATTAGCACATTAGCACATGTATTGTGAATATATAATACTGAATATTATTCTGCCATTATTTGCCATTGTGAATGAGCGCTTCACAAGTTTGGTACTTTGAGTATATGTCTCTATTTTTTTAGGCAATTCAATGTTTTTGATTCATACTTAAACCTTTTGGATGCAAGACTTTTACTGTATTGTAATAGAGTATTTTTCCAATGTGGTTTTAGTACTTTTACACAGTTAATTACTACATCAGAGTACTTTTGTATTCATTTCTTACTTTTCTTCTGGTGCCAAATATTTTCCTCATTTTATAATTTTTGTTATCAGACCAAGCATAACACATCTAATTGTGTAAGTGTTCACATTCATAGACACTCTAATATAAACTGTATATATGCATACATGTAATAAAATAAATATACACAATCCTTTTTCAACACACACATTTCGCTACTTTTTCTCACACACATGCTAACCCCGAGTTTGAGAGAGATGCTGGTAGGAAAGTCCAGCTGGTGGCGGCCGACACTCCACCTGTCATAATACAGCCAGGCAAGGCATGATGGGAAGGTCTGCTGAGTGAGGGGCCGGGAGATATGTGTGTGTGTGTGTGTGTGTGTGTGTGTGTGTGTGTGTGTGTGTGTGTGTGTGTGTGTGTGTGTGTGTGTGTGTGTGTGTGTGTGTGTGTGTGTGTGTGTGTGTGTGTGTGTGTGTTCTGGACTCTGGATCCTGATGCTGAAAGACAGGATCTCCCCTCTGACACTGCAGGACGTCCACCACCACCCAAGTGGACGGATGGACGGACAGCGAGCAGAATGACGGACAGCTCTACAAACAGAGCATGTGTTGGCAGAGTAAGACGGACAAATGAGTGATGGATGAATATAAACTAAAGTACAGATGCACAAACAAAAGAACAAATGTCTTGATGGATTGATGCAACGTCTTTCCATGAATCAAAATGTATTTATGGAGCGGTTTTCATATGCAAAAGGTAACATAAAGTGCTTTCCACTTTTAACATTTAAAAAACTATAAATACCAATACCTCCTCCAAATCCATAGACGGAGCAACACATAACCTTGTGTTAATCAAAACACTGAATACCAACAGAATTCAGCATACGCAGGACTGAATGGACATTGAGTGAAAAGTATGAACTTCAACAAATTAGTCGATCGCTGCAACGATAGAGTTAAGTCAAAGGGATTGGAAAACAAATCTGATTCTGTGCAGTGCAGAAAACGTTTCTGTGATTGAATTGTCGAGCGACCGCACACAGTCTGCAGCGCCCCCCCCCCTCGGCCTGCTGTTCTTAGAGTCAAGCACAACAAACATTCAGTAAATATTTTGTGTAAAGCAATGTTTGCATCCCCAGAGAAGAATCTAGATTTCATGACTAATTTGTGTAACTGGGAGACAAAGTGTGCGTTTGACATGCCATCTCATTTGTGTCTGAATATGCATGTGTGGGTTAGTTTTGTATGCAGCTTAGACAACAATATATACAGTAGGATAGTAGAGGATCGTATACATTTTGCTGAGGTCTTCATAAAACATATTCGCCATGATCGCTTCCTTCATCCGTGTGATTTTTTTATCCAACAAGGATTTCTCAGACTCGTGTTGAATGAGATGTGTGTGTGGGAGCTGCTGATGTGATGTCATTGACAGGTCAGAGGTCACCTGACAGCAGCATGCAGCGACACCGACAGAAAGTAAACAAACACAGAGACCTCTCCTCCTCTACTTTGTTATTACAAATCATGGAGGATGAACGGCAGATATTTCTTTCTTTTTTTTTGTTTTATTTTTATGCTGATAACCTGATTTTTTTCAACCCGTAAGAAAATATGCCTAAATGTGATCAGATAAAAAAAGACTATACTCATAATTTAAGATGAAATAAAATGTTAAACATGAAAATAAGTAAAATATGAGATAATAAATATACTGTGTACATAATTATTCAACATGAAAAACTGACACTGACATATTTAACTGTATGTGTGTTCTGGACAAGCAGAGAAGACCCGTGCAACTGTGTGTGTGTGTGTGTGTGTGTGTGTGTGTGTGTGTATATATATATATATATATATATATATATAATATATATATATATATATATATATATATATATATATATGTGTGTGTGTGTGGTGTGTGTGTGTGTGTGTGTGTAGGGTCCCTCAGGGAGGCGTTTTGTTTCAGCACCTTGTCTCTCTGCCTGTTGTAGTGATGACAGGACAGGACAGGAGTCGGGGGGCAGACCGGGTGAAACACAGAAATACTAACACTCAAAAGGAAACCTCCCCACCTTCAGTATAGTTATTGTCAATATTGTTATTTAATTATTTAAAGTATTGAATTGAGTTATAAATACATGTATTTTACATATGTTGTGAGCAGCACACACGTGTTGTCAAGAGCAAGATTCCCCTTCTATTGGAGTGGTTACTAATGTGTAAAAAGTCACTATATAATTCGCTCATTCGATATTGAGTATTTTTTGGAGTTAGAGGACCCATGGTTGCACACTGAGGTTTACTAAGGAGCCATTAGTAGCCGTTTATCATTATGAAAAAAGGTTTATCTGTGAGCGTGAGTGTGTGCAGTTTCTGGGAGGTTTCCGCCACGCAGCCTCTGACTGAGCTGAGCTTAGGAAAGTGTCAAAACTGATGAAGACTGCAGAGAGGGAGCGAGTGTGTGTGTGTGTCTGCGAGTGTGTGTGTGTGTGTGTGTGTGTGTGTGTGTGTGTGTGTGTGTGTGTGTGTGTGTGTGTGTGTGTGTGTGTCTGCGAGTGTGTGGACGCAGCTCTGTGTGCTGTACGTGTGTTTGTTACTCGTTTCCAGAATAACAAAGGGATCAGGGGATGAGTGGATGGCAGAGCGGCGTGTAATCAGAGCCAGATCCCACAATCCATCAGAAGATGAGGGAGTCTTTCTCCTGATTCCACCGCAGCAGAGACCCGGTCATTAGTCAGCCTGACAGCGCTCATTTATTCCCTGCGACGTGAAATAATGACTGTCTCTTTGGGTATGAAGCCCCTCTCTACCTCTCCCCCCCCCGCCTCCAACCACAGAAACGAGAAGACATGCAGACAAACTCAATTGATATGAAATTCCATTGGGAAGTTTTCCCTTGTTTTCCCTGTAGGGTAATACGATGGGACTGCGGTAGTCCTTAAAGTCAAGTCTCTATGGATTTGGACATCTTCCATTTATTTAAAATGTTGTCTTTTTTTCTATGCATCTGTGTCATTGCCTTATGAAAACCTCTACGAAGCCTTGGAAGGAACATGGATTGAGAAAAATATCAAAGTAGTCAGTGAGGTCAATTTAGCAACCAAAGCAAACGGAGGAGATTTGAGATGTTCCTAGATTTCTGGCGACCACCCCCTTATAATTGATAACTTTAGGCCTTAATTTAATGTTTAAAAAAATCCCTCTCTCTACAGTTGTCCTGAAGGATGGAGAAGGTTAAAGAGACCAACATAGTCTCTAATTTGAACATGTGGGTCTATATGGACTGTTTCCTTTTAGAGCCAGATCACAGTGACCATTCGATGAACTGCCGTTTTTGGCACTTCTTTTGGGCGACACTGTTCTGCCCTGTAGTTCACCCCTTGACCTTTCCTCAATACACACAATCCTCTACACGTGTCCTATAGTTGGCGTCCCCACCTCAGCTTCACATACATGCCAACACAGAGTAGCAAAAACCTGAACCAATAAATGATTGAATCATTAAAGACCGGCAACCCAGGCCAAAGAAAACCCCGATCTCCAAATGTGACCTTGTTATCCATTAGCTGTGTGTTTGTATATAACGCCTGCTTCCCCTTGAACCTGATGACTGATTAAGAGCTAAAACTCTGAATAAACGGTCTGCACACATATCAGATGGGAGTGTACATATATGTGTGTGTTCAGCAGCCACGAAAAACAGCCGCAACATTATAACACCTCATTTACTCTGAAAAGCAAAGCAGTGAAGGAGGTCGAGGGTATTTGCTATACACGTGAAACTAAGCTGCTTCAGAGTCAGTCTCATGACTTTATTTTGGAAAGGGACGTTTTTATATCTTTGACGTTTGATGTTTAAATCAGCTCAGCTTGCAGGGAGGTAACGACAGAAGCTGAAGGACTCTCTGACAGAACGGATGGATGAGACAAGCTCTCTGCTCTATCTTCACACAGCAATCACAATAGACTCATCTGGTGTTATGACCACAATGGCAGCACCCACATCCAAAGCTCAGGGAGCTAAAAGGGTTTCGGCTTCTAAGTTAAGAAAAAACCCTTCATGTCATCTATATTTGTTATGACCTGACTGGGATTCGAACCCCGAATCTCCCGCTAACAGAGGGGACTTTAATGTCATAACTTTACTAGTTATTGTCAATAAATGTTTGCTGTACTGACTAGAGCAGCCCACAGCATGTGAGCTACAGGCTTCCATATGCTTCTGCAAAGATGCTTTCATATGATTGTGTGTCAACAAACAGGTTTAATGAGGGGGTGAGTATAATCAGGACCTAAATGCTGTGGCTTGGAATATTTTTAAGCATATTTAAGGATGGAGAAAATCAATGATATGGCTTCCTGAAATAAAATGTCCTAAATGATTCATGTAATTTGAAGGTGTGGAGGTAATGTATGAAATCAGAGTGTAGGTTCATAAACATTGATGCATATTTACATGTATTCATAGGTAAAGGTTGGCATATGTGTGCAAAAATCATGCATGTGATGAGTATTTATGTATGTATGTATGTTTCAATGTGGAAAGCTTGTTTGGAATTTATTTGTATTATTTTTGTTACAGCTGTTTTCTATGTAATTGTTTGAGATTGAACAAAGGCAACATGTGATGAATAGTGGCATGTATATATATTTATATTTATTACACGCAAAAAGCATATGGGTTTATCAGTAGGAGTTTGAGTTAAGCTACTTAAAACAACACACACTTTTTTTTTTTTTATGTAAAAGTTAATACACTACCTGTCTCGGCTTTAAATGTGAAACATCTGTGCAGGAAGTGTGTGTTCATTAATCGTTGCTTCTCAATGGACATTAAAAATGCAAAGCAGAAGAGACTGCAATTAATTAGTGAGGGAGAACGTATTTATTTTAAAAACAGAAGCAGATGGAAAACAGGGAAACACACAACTACAACCTCAAATATTATGTCGTTTCAAAAAGACTCTTTGCAGTTGAGGCAAATAAAGGCCAGTTATTTTAAATGTACAGTTATTTTTAAATAATAATAACAATATCTGCTGCCTCATGTGTTCTCTAAACAGATTTGTGTGTATTTTTTCAAAAAAAATTCCTAATCATGTATATCAAAAAGTAGTTCAAAAGGTTCCATCCAAGCGAAAGCCTCAGAGATATGTGTATATTATTTTCTAACATGTGAGTACATATGTAAGTGTGTGTTTCAGTGCACGTGTATGGGTCTGCTCACATGTGTACTAGATGTGTAATATCCTCTCTAAGACCTCAGCACTGCTGTCAGCACGTCAGATCTGCAGCGTGTGTGACGGAGGATTGTTTTACTGAAGTCATGCAGCTGACACCACCCGCCATCTCTCCACCGGACACGCCGCTCGTGTTCGTTTGCATTTCAGCTGAATCATCGGTGCATTGTGTTTGAAACTCAAAAGCTGCAGCAGCAGGACTTGCATGCGTGACTCTAGTCTGCTGGAGTGTGTTTGTGTGCATTGTTGAGTGTGGATGTTTTTAAAATGTGCAGACTATCCCAGGGGTCATGTGGGATTCCGTGGGACGGGAGGACAATTACATCGGGACAAGGGCCTGCAGATACAATAGTTATTTCTTATGCCACAGAGTATATGAAAGAGGGTCCATATGTGCCATTATTTAAGATAGCACCATGAATTCAGTCACATACAAAAGCATCACAAAATTTCACAAAAAGGAGAGATGCAGAGGTCCCCAAAAAATGACATCTGAAAGGGCCACTCCATAGATTTTACATGTTATAGTCAAGAGAAGTACTACAGCACACGGCCGGTGAAAACAGTTGAGCTACATCACGGAGGAAAAGTGATATACTGAAATTACATATTTATAATAATATATTTTATTTATGATACTAAAGTGTAATAAAAAATGGTGTGTGTGTGTGTGTGTGTGTGTGTGTGTGTGTGTGTGTATAGTAAGCCCATTTTTGCCACTAAGGACATAATTCTTCTGAAGTATTTCTCCCTCATGCTGACATTTTAAGATGATCACATAAGTGATGTGAGCAAAAAATCTGATAAATATGACAAATGTAATGACAAATGAAAATGTCTGTACATTTGACATAATATAATTTGAAAAAAGATAAGTAATGCATATGATTTTAAGTAAAAATCTGGTGGTTTGCCAAAATAACAGGAAAAAAACTGTCAAACATATGACTTATTAAAGTAAAAAATATAAATAACACAAATCTCTGTGTGTGTGTGTGTGTGTGTGTGTGTGTGTGTGTGTGTGTGTGTGTGTGTGTGTGTGATCCCCAGCTGCAGGCCAGGCCGGCTGGATGTTAGGTCGAGTCCTGCCAGAGCGGCAACACCCTAACAAGCATTAAGAGCCAGATCAGGTTTACTAAACACAGACTGACCACTGTTTACACTGCAGACAGAGGCCTGTAACAGTGAAGGGCAATGTCGCTCATATCTATTGAGCTCATTCCAATAGTGAGTTAAAATGTGTATATTTAAAAAATGTAAGGGGTGGTATTTATTCATGTCTATATTTCTGTTCATGTCAACAATTGTGTTTAAAATAGTAAATACGTGTTAATATGGTTGCATATTAAATGTTTCAATGTGGTCTCTTGCAAGACTTCAATGAGCTAGAAATACAATTATAAAAAATACTCTTATACCTCATTCACACCAACGCAACTCCGGTTCAAGCTCCGTGCTAGAGCTTTTCAGGTTCAGAACCGGTTCTTCGGTTTAGCTCCGGCTCTTTTCACACCGCTCAGAGCCCGACTGGTGCTGCGTCATTGCGTCATCGTTTGCGTCATGATGTAACCGTTTGCGTGCCTGCTTCATAAAGCCAAACCGTGCGGAAACCCCTCACAGCTCACACCGACAACAACAACAATGGCCGATTGTGTTGAAGCGCTACTCGTTTTGGTTTTGGTAAAAACCAGCAGTTGCCATCTCTTTCTGCAATTGTTGGAGAATTGCTTTGGACCGCGTGCTCCCCTCCAGCTTCCTCTGTACCTCTTCGGAAGACCAGATTCCCAGTAGGTAGCTGGTCTCTTCAGTGGACCACTGCTGCTTGTTAAGTTTCTCCATCGTTGTGTACAAACTGGATAAAACGCACGCTTTTTGTTTTTGTTCAGGAGTTGATCCCGCCCCTGCCCCTGCCCCCGCCTCGACGTAAGCGTGACCTATGCGGTGCTTTTGCTCTAGCCGGAGAATTTTTTGGTGCTTGAAACGAACCAGATTCCGGAGCTAAGAGGCTACTCCGCTGCTGTGTGAACAGGAAAACCCGGTGCTTTTCAAGCTCCAGCTCCGAACCGGCCCTGAAACACCGTTGGTGTGAATGAGGTATTAGACTTGGGTCGTAGTAATATGTAATTTCGACAAAATAAAACAGTGACTGACAGCTTTGTTCTTGATTCACACATCGACACAAACCCTGATGTAACAATATGTGTTTGGAGCTTTTACAAGGTAAAAAAAAAGAAAATTTAGTGTATCTCATCAAAGATTTGCCTTCTGTTATTTAGTAATTTAGTTAGTTCATGGGATTTTATCAAATGTTCAGAATTCAGGTAAATTGTATAACCCTAAAAATAGTTATCCATCGATGCTAAAAGTCCAGAGATGTTGACAAAGAGAGTACATCAGAAGGGCCAACAAACATTGCTATATAAAAAAGTTATTTTTGAGTCCAACAGTGTGTCATTTTCCCTGTGGTAACATTTGGAAACAACTTCTGTGGACATGAAACGACCTGAGTGATGCTTCTCTTCTCTGACTCTGAGCAGACATGTTGGAGAGCAGATTAGAGATGGGTGAGTCCTGATTCATCCGGATCATTAACCCGGATCCTAGTAATGAGCTGGTCGTGACGAGTCTCCCCTCTCGATTAACCCGAGTCCTTTGAGTCCTACACCTGGTGACGTACAAATTAAAACTATAAATTGCGTCACTCGTTATAACATGTAAAATCACATTACAACGTACCCCAGTCCATCTGCCTAGCCTTTAGCAAGTAGGATAGCTGCCAGAAGTTATCGTTTGGCTCAGGGGACGCGGATCAGTGAAACTTCCTGCAGACTCGTGCAGACTCAGAACCGTAGCAGATCCAGAGATCCAGAGATCCAGGCAGACTCATCATGGACGAGTCAACAGCAGACTCAGATTCGCAAATCCTGACTCACTGAATCATGGGAACTTCCTTCACTTCCTGCAGACTCGTGAGTCGTGGGGACTCAGAGCCGTAACCGTATCCAGAGATCCAGAGATCCAGAGATCCAGAGATCCAGAGATCCAGAGATCCAGAGATCCAGAGATCCAGAGATCCAGAGATCCAGACTCGTCATGCACGAGCATAGCCGCGGGAACTGAGAAGTCATTTTACTTAGGGGGTGTGGACAAAAGTGGGGAGAGATTTCAACAACAGTAAAATGAAGTTTTTCAAATGTACACCACTCGCAGCCCCGCCTCCAGCACCCCTACTTCCCGCGGCTATTGTGCACGAGTCAACAGCAGACTCAGAGATTCGCAAATCCTGACTCACTCTGCAAAACATAGCAGACTCGTGCGGACTCAGAGCCGTAACCGTATTGCAGCAGATCCAGAGATCCAGCAGACTCGTCGTCATGCACGAGTCAACAGCAGACTCAGATTCGCCAAATCGCAAAATAACCCTTTTTTTTTGTGATCAACATTTTTTATTGAAGCAAAAGACACTGTGTAGCGGAGGTTAATGTAACGTTAATTGTTGTAATGTTAGTTTAATATGCTTGTGAAATGCAACAACTTCTCGGTTTCACCGGTAGGATTTCTACGCTCTTGGTGATGCTGACTCATATGACTCAAAGGACTCGTATGATCCGGATCTCTTCAATGACTGACTCAGAAGACTCCGAGTCTGTAAAAGGATCCGGATTTGCCATCTCTAGAGCAGATCCATGATTAACAAGATGTGATGTGACACGAAGATAATCCCCTGCTGTGAAATTATAGGTCATTCACAGGAAACTTCCTCTCATTTGCATCTCTTTTTGACTCCCTGAAGCGGCCTTCCCACTGCAGACCCTTGTGCTGAACTCCCGAGACGTAATCTCTTTGATTGCCCCTAAATGATTGTTGTATGGTGACTATTTTGGGGCGTAACCAAAAGCCAATGATTAAAAGACAAATGTCTGACTTTCTGAACTGCTTTTATGTGTAATGACGCACTGAGGAAGTTCAGAAAAGTGACAAATTGCATGTGTCCTGAATTACATTTGGCACATAGAACACAATAATTAAGAACAACGTTTTTTTTTTTATGAACTCTTTGGACACTTTCAGCTAGAATGTGCGCAGAGCATTTCTGTTTGACTCTTCTTGCTTTTCTTCACCCCACCCCTACTTTCTTATTATTACTGTGTTGTAAGTGTTTGGACTTTAACCCTAAAGCTGCATCATGATTGTTTCTTTATTCTCTCAGACAATTAGAGGATCCTCCAGAGAACGACAGTCAGAGCAAAAACAGAAACTGTGGGTAGAATTGTGTGTAATTAGCGCCATAATTAAAGCATACAGCGCCCAAAGCGTTTGTATTGAAGATTTATTTAAATCTGAAGTCTTAAATTGAAGATTTAAAAAATATTTTACACACATTTGATAATATATTCCTGTGTTTTAAAAATAAATGTATCTTAAATTAAGTGATTACATTAGCTTTAATATTCCACTTCATAATTATTATTTGTGGTTTATTGATATCATTTGTTTTTATAATAGCTGCATATTTGTTATAGGAAATAAATAAAAACATTATTTCATTTATCTGTATTTTTATTGTTCTTACTTTAGCTTCCGTGACACTTGTTGTTTAATATATAATATGTTTTATGTACTATTTAAAAGGCATATAATGAAACGTTTTTTATGTTTATTTTTAATTGCTGAAATTTATTTTTTACCTTTGATGATATTTCCAAATATGTATAGTATAAGATAATAGGTTCATAAGCAGGTGGTCAATCCTTTATTTCTGTTCAACTTTCCAAAATGCAGTCGCACATAATCCCACATCCTCAATATTACAGCGTCTCTGTTAATGAGTTTCTCTGCTGCCCGTCCACAGACTCCACATTCCTCCGCTGGGTTTATTCAGCTGCCTCCACCGGCTCAGCAACCAGGGATTCGCACCCGCAACCATCCGGGGGCAGACTGACTCTGCTCACTGTCCGAACTCACCGGCCTCAAACCCACCCACATTAATTATAATTACATTTCCAGCTTCATCCACCTCCTCCTCTTCTTCTTCAGTGTACATCTGTTCAAAACAGCTCACTGTCACTTCATATATTCGCCTGAATCGCGCACTAATCTGTCGTTAAACTGGATGATTTATCCGTGTCAGGAAGCTACAGCTTGAATAATGTGCAGTTACTGCTCATTGTTTTGTTTTAATTGAGTTTTTTGAAGGGGGGCCATTTCTCGGCAACGTTTTATTAGTTTTTATCGCCCCAAAGACAGGAACGTGTGGAGTGAGAGAAATATGACAGCGCAGGTCGAGCCAGGAATCGAACACACGCAGTCGGAGTTCATTTTTCCAGGCGGGAGTGCTGGAGGCTGCACTTGTGCGGTCCATCGTGCACTGACTGAGTGACCCAGGAGTTCATCCACGGCTCATCAGTGTGTTCTTTGCCAAAGGTTGCACAGTTCCAGCTGCAGGGTCGGCTAGAGATGCACATTTGGTCTTGCACCGGACTGTACATTTGTATATCCGAAAACTGCAAACACATGTTCTTCTGTAAATCTGTCAATAGTCAACACAGTCAGCCTGTCCTGAGCCAACAGCAGCTCTATTGTTGTATGACAAAGACAAATGATCCTCCACTTTTCATATCCACTCTCCGCTACGTTTTTGTCTGCCTTACCAATAAATATTTTATTCAAGTTTTCATTTCACTATCTGTTTCTTTAAACCTGAAAAAGCAGAAGTTTCCGCCACTTGTATTCAGACAAAACAAGTTGTACACACAACACTTCACTTCTTAAGTTGATAAGATGAGCTTGTAAGCTAATCGTGAAACATCCAGCAGTTCCTCTTGACCATTTGGCAAATGTAAGTGCAATAATTTCTTTTTTTTAGCTCATATGCTCTCCTTCAACGGCTAGTGAAATTATCTGTCTTTTTAGCTTATAAATGGTCCACCGGTTCAACAGCTAGTCGCTAACTGTGTCTGTCTTCTGTTTGGTTCTGAGCAAGCTGCAGCTAAAATAAGAATATGATATTGAACCAAAACAGTACATTTGTGGTCCAGAAATCAAAACAATAAGCTGAAAGACTGTCAAAGTCAGACCCTTTTACACATTGCCATTGTTAATATTACAATATTGATAAAGTACATTTTTTATTTAAGAATTAAACCATTCAACTTAGAACACGTGTACATATCTAATAATCCCTCCTATTACTTTTTGTACATATTTTTTGATGATGATGATTTATTTAATTTGTCTTTGTAAACTCTGGTAAAATGTTACAACACTTCTGATTCATTACTTGCATTGCGTAATTAGGGTAGGCTATGTTACTATGAAGACCACTTCTGTAAAAAGTCCCTTATTCTCGTATTTTAGGACGCCAAATTGGCATAAATTCCACAGGATTGAACTGGCACTTTTATAAGAAGAAAAACGTAACATTTTCTAGAAGCATCTCATTTCACCTTATTGAGCAATGCTACAAAAAATGTGGCTATTGGCGTAAAAAAGTCCACAAGCATATAAAAATATTGTCCTTCAGTTAAATCTTGCTTGATACAGAAACACAAGCACACACACACTCAGTGTACCTATCGGCAACACAGCAACCAACTCAGAAAACACAAACTTTCAGGACGACTATCAATACTTAACATCATTTGACCTCGGTTTTTTTTCTGCTCTGCTCCGACATGTCAGAAACGGACGCCAGGCTCCTCCGTCTCCCTCGTTGCTATAAGTGGAAAGACGCACGAGGCAACAGCCGAAGGTTTGACTCCCGGCCAGGAAGAAGAAAAGCAAAAGGAAGAGACAGTGAGATTTGGCAAGAGATCTCCATAACCGTGGCTTCAACTACAAAAGTACTGTACCTTTCCAGTTCATATGGAAAGGGAATATACGACAGCTTTAAACCTTTTTCATGAGGCTGAACGACATTCATGCTGTTATTTAAGGTTTCGGAGATGCTGCATCCAGAGCTGACTAACCTTTGATAAACAAGCACGAGAAACTTCAGGCAGCTAAAATCCTTCTGTCCCTGCAGAACAAGTGTGCATCATGGCCCTTAATGTGATTAAAAAAGTTACAGGTAGGCAGAGTGGATGTTAACTCACAAACACAAAGTGCAGCAGATTTGTTTCTCATGTAAAGGTCTCCGCCTGCCGGAGAGATTCTGCAGCGAGCGTTCTTATCCTCCAGGCGGCTCATCTCTGAGCAGAAGAGACAAGGAGAAACAATTAAAGGTCATGAACGAAGCTAACTACCCGTAACCGCACTGAGAGCAGAGGGGTAATGAGTCCCAAAGATCCTACCACAGTTCACGGGTGAGCGGAGGGGAGCGGGCTAGGCTAATGGAAACGATGCGCGCTGATCAGTCCATAATGCACACCCAGCCCGGGGATTGAATGTCATAAGGAAACCCTTATGGGGGGAGGTGGGAGACGAGGGGTTTATCTCTGGAGAAGGTGCGTTGGAGTGACACCACATCTGTACATCAGTGGCGTACGGTTCCACCACGGAGATCCATCTTCTTCGGATTCTGCGCTAATCAAGGGCCGGGTAAGAAAGAACAGAAAAGATTCGGGTCATTGAACCAACAATCGTACAACAGAGCAGCGTTGCCTTGGGAAACCGAACAGAGACGATGCAAATAAAGTGATCTATTGGTGCCATCTGGAAAAGATTGGGCCGAAGGGTGCCTCATTCTTTGCCTCTTCTCGGGATCCATTACCGTGTTTATTTGTGCAGCTAAGCCTTGGTCGGCGAATAGGATTATGTAGTGGGGGATCGAGAGTAGGTCCTACACAAACAGGGCTATTAAAGCTGGATTTCGGATATATCCCGAACAATAATGGGTTTACAAGGCAAGAGTTTTTCCTCTCTCCTTCTCACAACCTCTTCATTTTCCAGAAATTGAAACCAGACCCGCAGAGAGGAGCTATGTGTGCAGTGAGAGAGAGGGAAAGCAGGCCAGATCAGTATTTATCAAGGCTTTGAAACACTTAGATACTGGACTGAGAGAGGAAGAGGGAGAGCCTGCACTGGTCATGACAGATTCTTAAACATCCTACATGTGGCATTAGGAGACGGAGTTAGAAAGCTTTAACAGATAAGGTGTTTTTGTGTGTTTTACTTATCGTCAACAAATCCCGTTAGTCGTCTCTTAACACTTTGGCTGCAGCTTTCAGCCCAAAGCATAATGGATGAAAAGTTAAACCTATCCATTACAACACAAAGTCCCAGGTTTACTGTAGCTCTTCGCTTATTTGATTTCTTGAATATTTGTTGGGGAATTTCACCACTTAAAGGAAGGGTCCACTCATTAGATAATTAATAAAAACTTCAGTATTTAGTGAAACATTATGTTTAAACCATACCCTGAAGAAATCAGCGATATTCCCCGGTAAATAATGATTTTATAGCTCTTTTTTATCAAAACCTGTATATTCCGTCAGGCAGCTGCCATTTTGGCCATTTTCAGTAGTCACATGATCCAAAAAACTAGGTCGTGACGTCATCTATGCGTTCACTTTGTAAACACAGGAACAGCTCGTTCGACGAAAACATGGCGGAGTATTTGAGTTCGGACTCGTCAGCCGAGGAAGAAGTTTTGAGCAATGTGGAGAGATTGGATGGGGGAATTCAGCCATATAGGTTCGAGCCAAGTGGCCAGAACCGTCAGGAATCCAGTGACGATGAGGATGAACAGCGCGGTGATCTTGCTGGAGACGATCCCTTTACTCGTGCAATAGATGTCGGGGGGCGAGTAGGGAGACCTGTACATGAATGGTGTACTTGCAGTCGGTGTGTAGCCATGGACAATCCTCTGATGAACATATGTTGTCATGAGCTTGAAGAGCTTGAAAATAAACTGGTCACAGACGACTTGGATTGCATATGTTTACACAGGGAATTCGGCACTGTGGTGTTAGAAGAAGCTGTATTGAGAACAGCACTGGTTGCCATGAAGGATGTGAAACGCACCTCTTAGGTTGAACCAATAAATGAAAGGTGGGTAATTTAACGGGTACAGCCCTTTCTTCTTAGCATTATATACTTTACAATTAAAATTAACATATGCACAATATTTTTAAATTGTAGTGCCGATTGTCAAGCATGTCAAAAATACAATGCCAAAAGAAAAGGCCTGATGATGATGATGATGATGATAAATCAATCGTGAATATTAAATAAGAAAAGCGTTCATTTCAGGCCAAACATCTTATTTGTTTAATTCATCATTAAAAAGTAATAATTTCATACATATTTCCTTAGATATACCGATATTTCACAGTGTAAATAATATACATATATTGCTACCACAGATTAATTATTATGGTGGCATGATGTTGACATTGACTATGAAATTAAATGTATTAACCAAAACACGAGGACGTGTATCAGGCAACATAAATCACTAAAGAGATATATACAGCCAAAAAAATCTGAATAAATATATACATGAAGTGGACATTTTTCTCAATGAACAGGTGAAAACAATCAAAATGCCCTAGAAGCACTCAGCTAGCTGTGAGTATTTTGACAGAACTGAGACTGGCTGTTAAAAAGTCAAAATGAAACTTAGCTTATCTTGAAATATAATTTGTGATAGGAACACCTGTTCATTACGATAAAAAATATATCCTATTTGCAACAAAATACAATGAGGCATATTTCAATGGAATTGTGAGAACAATGGAGAGTAACTAGAGTCATTTTGTCCAAACGCATAGTTCACGTCACGTCCGGTAAAATAAGTCATGTGACTCGTCAAAATGGCGCCGCCCACAGGGTTGATGTTATTTCGGTAATTAATCAGCTTAAAATCACTGATAACGTCATCAGATTAAAAAAAATAAATAAAGACTGGCAGAGACTGGTCTGTTTTATCGTATGATAATTATTTAAAAATGCGTGTCATGAGCATTGCCTCCCTTTAAGTACATTATCAACTGCTCCTGCATTATGAGATAATGAAAAAAAAATCACTGAAGTACAGAAAATCCCAGGAAGTCATTATTTTAGCATGACCAGTTTCATTCTCAAAATGTATTTAAATGTGAGACGTTTTTTTCTTTTTCAAGCTTCATTCGATTCTTAAAATGAAGTCAAATTGAACAAAAACACAATAGGGATTTTGGGTAGAGAGGTTATTTTTAGTATCAAATTGGAAGACATTCCCTGTCTCCCACTGACAACAGCAGTAAACACTTAACTCTGCTCGATGGCCACTTCTCTTTTCATCATGCAATCTTTTGTATCATAAGGTTCAAGGCTTTTATTAGTCATACGTACATAGCTACAGTGTAGTTATGACGATGAAAATCTTAGATCACAGGCTCCTCCAACAGTGAAAGCTATTTTTAGGCATGTTTGCCATCTTTTCACAAAAGTTTAAGACTGGGGTTAGGATGCAGTTGTCTAGGGTTTTCTAAGTACTTAGTATTACTTTTATTTAAATATATTCAAAGTGCCAGCAGTCCAGACTTTTTTTGTGGCTAGGATTCTTAATTTGAAACATTCATATTTTCGAGAAATACTGTAGCATTTGCTGGAAAACTGTTGCTTGTATTGAACATTGGCAAAGCAGTCCTGCAAATCTATAATTGTAGGATACTGTTGAAGAGCCCTAAATATAAAAACAAAGAAGAAAAAAACAATATCCTTTTTGTATTTTTTAAGTTTTAGAATTTGATCATGATTCTAAATGTTGGATTAAGATTGAGTTTCAAAAAAGTATTCTCATGTAATGTAATTTGATGAAGAAATCTAGGAAAACAGAGTTTCTCAATCCATCTTGAATGTACAGGATTACTTTTAAATTATATTTTTACAGCTCTTTTTATATACTTTTATTGTTAAATTACGTTTTCCTTTTGTTGTTATCTTAACCGGAAATACTGTCCATTATGAATTTGAGACTTCTGTAATAAGAGCAGTGAAATTAACACCAGAGGCAGTTACTGTAATCAGGTCCCCATTAAGCAACAACTTAAGCAACATAGTTATCAAATCTGAGCGGAGTCTCAACAGGTTGTCTTGGCTGAAACAGCCTAAAGTTTAATGTAACTTGATGGCTTGTGTTGATTTCTGATGAAAACTGCAGACCTCAAAGCTGTCATCCAGATGTGTGTGTCAACACCAGGAAGGAACGGTCATCAAGAAATGTAGAAGAGCGAGGTGAACTGTCAGCATCACACACACACACACACACACACTCTTTGGAGACAGGAGAAAATAGATAAGAGACACAGCACAGTGTGAAGTGGCTGTAGGAGTGAATGAAAGAGAGCGATAAGAGAAAGAAGGAAACGGACTGTTGACAGAGAAAGAAAAACGTTACATTAAAATGGGGGAAAGTGTAACAGAACACACCGATACTACAATGCATCTGTGGTTTAAACTTCATACACTTTGAGAAAACTTTTCCACACTACAAATAACATTTGTGGTTCCTTTAAATAAAATAAATAAGACTGCTGAACAACTTACACGAGCAGAACGAAGGTTTAACGGGTTTTCAGATATTGAAGGGAATATCTGCTGTGTATTTCAGCCAAGTGTTGTCATTTAATATTGTGAGTGTGTGATGATTATGGAGGGATATTGAAAAGTCACATTTTGGTTGAAATTAGTAGTAAGTTGTAAAAAAAAAAAAAAAAAGGAAACATGGATATAGTTAAGAATACTACAAAAAGTCCATTTGAATTTGTCAAGAACAGGTGTAAGTACAATACACTACTACCACATTACTACATTACTACCAATGCTTAACGTGACTGAACCGTCTGTAGCCAAACGTTTTGTACGTAGTAGTAATAACGCAGTGTGAGGTGAGTTAGCTGTAGGGGCAATAATTACTACAATATTAGCCCGAAAAAGTTACTTTTATGGAGCCTTTTTTTAAACGTGTCAAAGAACTCTCCTAAATCTTGATATATTGGCTGGGCTGATATTATAATCTGACTTTTATTTCCAAAAGACAGAGTGGTATCAATACAAAATGCCAAAGATTATATGGTTTGTCAGAATTATTTTATAGAAAAATGTCAAGGATCTATAATAAACAGTTTGTCAAATGTATGATAAAATATTGCCCAATATATCATAATCTGATATTGACATCAACTTCTAAAATCCACTGTACATTGAAACACTGAAATAAGAGCAATAAATAAGCACCATTACAATTTGCCTAAGAGATGCAAACTTTGACAAAAAAAGTAAAATATATTATAAAACAATTAACCGTATAAGAATTAGTAGCTAAGCAGATATGGCACAATCAGGAAAAATTGTCAAAAATAGCAAGATGACTTTCAGGTGAATTTCAAGAGGGTTTGATAGAAATGAACAAAAATAGATAAAGTGAGGAAAACTAAATCCAGGAAACTGTACACAACTCCTCAAATGAGTGCCAAGGTTCAAACTGTCAGCGGTACCATCATCATCCTCCTCCTCCTCCAACCAAAGAGAGCTGCTCACCTCAGAGCTGCTCCATGAACACCAACCAGACTGGGCATCATAATCAAACCACACACCAACACACTGATTATTATCATCATTTGTCTCCCTCTGCTCTCCAATGATCTGTGGTTGGCCATCATCTGGATTATATTTCTGCCCTGGAAACCAGAAGAAAGCGAGCAGGAGGAAAGAGGAGTGAGGCGGATATAGAGATAAAGGAGACAAAAAGAGTGAGAGATGAGCAGTATGACAGATGAGGCAGAAGGCTCCGCTCTCTCTTCTCTTTGCTTTAAATTTGGCCTCCACTGCCAAGGAAGTGTGGCTGCCAAGTGTCCTTTCCCCCACAATCCACCACCATGCCTCTGAGAGTGAGGTTGCCAGCTTCAATCTCAAACATTTCTCCTCAGCTCGCTGGGTGGACCAGACCTCAGGGAGGGTGGTTTTGTTTTCCTACAGGGGGAACCAGGATTCTCACGGTGGTTATCCCTGCTTAGCACTGCAAATAAGCTGGTTTGACCTCCTCCTGTTCTGCATTATACAGCAAATTGTTAATATGACGCCATTGTGCTGAGAGAGATGATGCATGTTTCTTGCTATTACGTCAGGATATTACAACTTCATAACTTAATTTCTTTGAGCTGTTCGTTTTATCCAAAGCAACTTAAAATTAGAACAATAAACCATGAGTAAACATACTCAAAAAAGCAAAAATCCTGCTACTACATTAGCCTACATAAGCCAAAACTTTTCACGTGCTACTGCATTTATTTAAAATAAGCCATACAATTAACTACAAAAACTGTAGTAGTACCGTGTACTTAATACTAAGAATTATATCTTGTCTAAAAACATCTGTAATTTTGTATATTACATATGTGACAAAAACTCTGACAAATGTAAAATCCTTATGACAATAACTTATTATTAGGTACGGGTATTTTTACTGCCTAATCTATATAATTAAAGCATTCTATTCTGGTACAATTTGCATAATATTATCATTTACACACTCCCTATTCTCTAGTTCTCTCCCACACCAACACTCACCTAATATTATTCATACATACACTCATGCACCCTCACCATCACACACTCAAACACACACAGCATTAACACCAGCCGATGCCTCTCTGACACATGTGGAGCAGACTTCTAAGGCAGATTGATGTTGCAGATGCAGCGCAGTTCCCTGATACTCAGCCTGCTGTACAGATGTTACTATGCTGGTGTTACTGTGCAGCTACAATACTGTGTGAGTGAGAATAAGAGGGAGAGAACATTTCAGAACAGCAGTACAGAAAAGGCGAGTTGTGAGATTTCTTTTGTTGGCTGTGCTGCAGCGTCTGACACTTTTGTGAGCTTCGCTATAAAAACCACAAACTGAGATATACAAAGGGATAAAGAGGAGATGTGAGAAAAGAGCTGGGATAACTTCAGATGGCTTGCTCATAAACTCAGCTGTACGCCTGCAGCATTATCCAATACGATTTATATTCATATATGCAGGTATTTAGCATTGTTTTGAATCCCACAGCATACCGCCTGGTGTTCTTTTGTGTTCAAAGCTTTTCATTTGGACATTACTTTTAATATGCATGGGTTAAAGGTTCAGCTTCTGGATATACTCTGCTTTCTTTCTGAGAGTAAATGCTTATTATTGTCTGTCCTGCAGAAGATTTTGACTCTGTACTGTTTGTGCTTTCTTTTGGTTTCAAGTGCCAAAGGACTACACATGGGATTCAGCTTAAAGTTATATTCTGTTGTAGTGCAAATGGTGTCCTCTATGTATGATAATGCACATGGTGTCTTTGCAAATATAATAAATAAATGAATTCGTCTGGAGTTGCAGCCAGGGTTGTGTTTAGCCTCATACATGATGAAGTGAGGGTAAAAAAGCTAGCCAGGCTCCAAAGTGAACAAACATGCCTACAGACACATGTAAAGCTCACTAGTTCACATGTACTGTCTTGTTTCATACATCTGCATATACAAGAACTATAAAAATGGTGGTGTGCTAGAAAGTTAGGTCCAGGAATGTGTTCCTCGAAGTCCTGTCAAGATGAGGTTGCCAAGTTTAATATAGTGCTATCAGAGCAGCCAAAACCTGTGCTGACCAGCTGCATCTGACCAACTGGAGCCAGAGACACCAAAGTGCTGGGTGAATGCTGAACTGTTGTTTGTAAAGAAACAGTTATGGCATGCATAACTGTTTCTTTTCATGCTTTTGTTTTCTTTACTTTTGACAGAGCCCGGCTTCTGTTGTTTCTGTGTTTACGTTCCATGTCTGTTCCAGCCATGTTTATAATTAAACTAATGGTAAGCGTAACGAATGCCATTGTTAGCTTGTCAGCGAATGAATCCATTATAATTTGATCATTACAATTGTCTGAAGGCCAACTCACTTTTCAAACTTTCTAATGCTTTTATGTCAATGGGCGGACACTCTGTTGTTTTGTAAAAGAAAAACAGAGAAACCATGTCTGTAGATGTTTTTCACTGTGGCCATTTGGTATGTTTCAGCAGGAAAGCTGGATAATAAAATGAATAACAAGAACATTCCAAATGATTTCCACAGCCTTTGTATTGTGCATGCAGGCTGACTGGCATAGCTTTTTGGAACACTTAATTCAAGCAAACATCTTTAAGGAAATGTGTTTCACCTTTGCTTTTTCGTGAAAATGGTCCTTGTTAGCTGCCACTCATTGTATAACAATCAGTCATCTGTTGTCCATATTAGCTCCACCAATGACAGGGAAGAGTTTCCAAACAGTTCCACTTGGGGGCAGTGCTCCATGCTGCTGCAGCAGTCAAAATGTGGAACTTGTCTGATGGCTACATCTGTAGTTAAAACAGCATGAAAGCGTCAGTACTTCCCCCCCGAAGCCTCTGAGGCTGGATGTGCTCCCAGCGAGGAGGACCCTGCAGAGCGAGCTCCGTAACAACTGGCACACAGGCAGCGCTCGGCCCTGTGTCTGGCCTCTATGTGGCATACATATGTGAGATGGATTTCAACGCTTACATCATTAACAACAACAACAACAGCAACACATGGTTGAATCCCTTTCAAAGACTCTGTCCAATAGAACGAGACAGCTTGTGAAATAACAGTAAGCACGCATATGATAGAATATGAAGATCAAACTTAGGGGACAGGGGGTGTTTGGGCTTTTTGCACTCTGAGTTGATGAGAAAGTCCCTTTGATTAAACATCAGCTTTACACCTCTTGAATGCCTCGTAATCTTGACTGTCAAATAATATTTTTACAAGCAGGTTCAATAGGATTTTTATCCTCTTAGCGTTTTAAAAGATCTTTCCCTCTCTTCTTGCAGACAAATATGAAAGCACATACATGAATCTTTGGATGTTCCCCATATTGTTTGATGGGAAATAAAGATAGAGACAAAGAAGGGAAGAGTCAAGAGGTCGAGGACATGAGTACATCTCATCTTGGAGAACGCTCAAGAGACGCTCTATCAAAGCCACTTTGCTTCCGCCTATAAATACCAGCTCAATGAATAATATCCCCCACGCCACACAGCGGGCATTCAATCAAACTCACAGATCTGCTCAGCACATGAGAGGAGAGAACATCACAAGAGAAACTCAGTGGCCCTTACGATATGTATCATACAGATGTAGTAACAGAGCTTTACTGTAACATGGTGCTCCGATAGTTAAGATCCAAATGTCCATAAAATACCTGCTGTTTTAGTGTCTAGATAAAAGTTGAGAATGCGCAGAGAAGGATTCCTTCAGAGATCATTTTACAAGATAAATCATGCACTGACATCCAGGTATTTCAACTTGAAGCTGCATTCACTGACTTTTTGATGAGTTGGAGGACGCAGAGAAAACTGTAAACACTGACATATTAGCCCCTTAAAAAGTGTTTATGGCAAACACGTTAGCAAATAGTTGCCAATTTCCACATTCAGCGTACCCAGAACAACATTAACACTTCACATTAAACACACACACACACACACACACACACACACACACACACACACACACACACACACACACACACACACACACACACCACACACACACACACACACACCACACACACACACACACACAACACACACACAACACACACACACACACACACACCACACCACACACACACACACACACACACACACACACACCACACACACACACACACACACACACGTTTCTGCGTACCTGATAGATGTAAGTCAAACATTTACTACCCTTTTAGCTTTGTTTTGATCCAAACCAACTCCAGAGAGAATATTTATTTGTATATCTAGAGACACGTAAAGTTGTGGGCTATAAAACCAAAACAAGGACCTGAAAGATACTTAAACCATGTGGGCTGACCACTACAAGTGACTTCATTATAATTCGATATGTTGTTGGAATAAAAATATTGATTAATGCAAATATTACAGGCAAAGGCCCTAATATACAGTTGTGATTTTGGTACTTTAAAGTTATTTTTGTGTGTGTATTTTATGTGCTGTGTCATTTTAAGATGAGCCCTGCATACGTCATCATCATTTCAGAGATAAAATGTGGAGAAATCCAGCAAATAGCATGTTTAGAGTGAATAAAAACACAATTAATTTGAAACAAACTAAAATGTTTTAATAGTTTTACTGGGTTTTTAAATAAATGTGTTTACTGTGGTTTCTTTTTAAACCCTCGCTCTCAGTGGCTGATGCTGTGTGGCCGTCAGGCTGCAGGAACAGGTTGAGGGTTAAGTGCTGAGAGGCACATTGGAGACATATTTGTTCAGGACTTTGCTTTTTGTGTTTGTGGTAAAATGAAAGAGCTAAGTGAAGATGATTGGCTTGTTGAAAAGTGTATTGAATAGACCTTTTGCTGTGGTGGAGAAGTGATGATTTGTGCATTTTGTAAAGGCAGTATCAGGGGCTTTTGTGGGATTGGAGTGGCAACTGGCATATTTCTAGAACATTTTTTACTTTGAAAATGGGGAAAACAAATTAAGGATTTACGAAAACCTATATTTAAAAGGTTTCCTGTGTAGCTTTGAAGAATAAAATGCAATATTGCCCAATTAAAAAAAACAATAATAACATTTTAGTGTGATATTAGTTACATGACACTTTTCTAACTAGTGCTTTACATTCTCCTTACTTTCTGTTTTATCTTATTCTCTTTTACATGTATATAGTTGACTTATTCCTGCATCTTACTTGCCTTATTTTTATTGCATTTTTTGAATGTCTTTATATGTGTTAAGTACACTGTATGTTATGTTACAGTTAACATACAGAGTTATTTAGATGTATCGTTTCCTGTCCCAATCCTATCTATTTGTATTTGTTGAGGAACCCATCTCTTGTACCTGCTGGCGGCGCCTAATCGGCATGGGAAAAGTATTCCTAAAGAGATCTTTACCAGGAAGCATCAGGCCTTAAATAGCCTGTCGGAGATTACTGCAGGAACTCTTTATAGTCAAGAGTGACAGAGAAATATCGCTTCCAACATATGCATGCTTCTTTTATCAGCCATGGCAAGTGAGACAGGCACGGGGGATTTTCTTTCAATCTTTTTTCAGAAGAAAGGAGGGGAGGTGAAGAGGAAAGAGGTGGATGGCAGCGTTCCTTCTTTCCATCAGATGGGGAGCAGCGGAGGATTTCTGCCAGCGAGCCGAGCTTTGAAAGTGAAACGTAAGAATGGTAGATCACAGAGGCCAAAGAAAAAGGATATTCTCCTCGTTACGACTCCCCCGGCCAGGGCCTTTGTTGTGGGGGCTTCTGCTTTTAACTGGAAACAGCTCCAGGCGCCTCCTGTGTTTCTGCAGTGTCCCACACACTCACACACACGTGGACAAATGCTTGGATGTATACTGTACGTTCGGGCACACTCACAAACTCTCCGTCATTTCTCAATCCCCTAAAGTCTGGTGACAGCTTGTTAAACCTGATGCCACGTGCTAAGCCTCGCTCTCTGCAGGATCTTTGTCCTCACCTGTCAGTGCAGACCGCGGGTGGCCAGGTGGGGGCGCCCTGCTGCAGAGGGCAGGTGGAAACCACAAGCCACGTAGCAGGTACGTCTACAGAATGCAGCGCAGAGGAGAGGAGCCTACAACATCCAAACTGCGCATATAAATATGTCAACACCGTGTTGCTCTCACTTTCTATCTCGTCATAAAAACTATTTCACAACCTGAAATCTGAGTCTATCTGAAGTGGGCCCTGAAATGTTTCTTCTTGAGATTTGTTATCAGATAATTATTTTTATTTTGTAGCAGGATGGAAAATGCAAAAAAGGAAAGATGACATTTCTTAAATTTGACATAACCCACCATTTTGTATCTAACTTTTCATCTGGAATATTATTAAGCATTAAGATGAAGGATAATTAGGCTAAACTTAAAATACCTTGTGTCAAGTTTCTCTTTTGGGAGTGATGCCCTTCATTCTTTATGCTTGATTTCCACCCTGAGAGTTGACTGTTGGAGCCGAGATGGTATTTCTGGTTTGGATGCTGCAAAATATGAAAATCGTATTAACTAGACGTATTGTCTTCGTGAAATGTCATCAGTAGACCTGTAACCTGTTGGGGTATTTTACAAAAACAGGAAGATTTGACCACTCCACAAGATAGGACTGGTGTAAAGCTGTTATGCATTAGAAAAAGAAAGTTCTCCAATAAAGTGAGATTGCCGCTCTCTGTATTGGATTAGATGACTTCTAAAAATGTATTCTTTTGTAGAGCTTAAATGAAACACCCCAAAGCCAAGCACATAACAACATCTCACTTCATCCCACACACACACATCCCAACCCTCATGGTTTTCATTTGTTATATGATATGGCTTATTTTTGTGGATTTAATGCTTTGTGGAATCAAACAGTAAAAGTATCAAACTAATGTGGCGCCACTTTTTATTTGGTAAATATGCTTTGAGTAGCCCGTCACCCTGGTTCCATATTTTGGGCAAAGGGGCAGAGCGACAGGCTTCAGAGGCGGTGCCAGAGCTGTGGCGAGGTGGGCGTAGCTTTAGCATGTGAGCATATAAGGTGATTGACATCTTTAAGTGATGGCCAGAGGGGACACTAAGAGACCTTTTTTGGATTCGTTAGCAAACACATGCATGCTTTCACACAGAAACAAATGCGTGCACATGCATACCCTTCAAGAGCCAATTGATCCTGAGAAAACCCACAATTTGTCCAGATTTCATCAGAGCAGGAAAATGAGAGTTTAGCATATTGTCTGTAATGCATAACACATCCGAAGTCCCCTCTGCCAAACCATATAATCAAAGGCCCAGATGTGACAAAAACAACTGTAGCCTTTTTGGTGTAAAACCCAGTTATTTGGAGATAAAGGGTCTTGGGTTTTGTACACATCAAGCCGAAGAAGACATATTTAACCTTTAACCTCTTTAACGCCAACTTAAAAGCTTGTATTGTCTCTGACTGGTTTCATTTTGGCAGTGTCAGTCAGTTAAGTCATTCCCATGCCTCTCCTCTCCATCTTGTTCCACATGTGCTGCATATCATTAAAATGAGAAATCCAGTAAAAAATATGTAATCCCCGCTCTGCTCTTTGAGCTAAATATACTTTCCCAGTTGTTTTCAGATTGATTGGTCTCTGAGAAATGAAGATGGCCTCTCTTTATGTGCAGCTGTCACAAATCAGGTGCCTGATTTTCATCAGTTGGATCCATCCTGTGACGGATTATCGTGGCACAGCCGAAGGACCAAGGGGGAGAATGATGCTTCTGCTGTTCTCATCTGTCCTGTTTTAAAAAAAGTGTGTTTTTCGCTTTTTGTTGTCTAGAGGGGGCCGACATGCAGCGGGGTCGACCCAGTTCTTCCATTCTTACACGATGGTGTTCATATAACATTCTCACTTTCTGCAGAGTAATCCATTGTGCTGTGGCTTTTCCTATTTGTTACTCATTCCTCCAAAGCCTTTAATGAGCCGCCCTAAATGAGGCATGTTGAGAGGATATGTTTTTTTCTTTTCCCTTCATTAGTTCAGCATAACACATTTCTTAAATGGCCTAATGCGTGCAATTTACCAAGGAAAGGATTATGCTAAGTGTATCACAGCTGCACTATTTATTTGGTTTGTGCTTTTACATCGACAGATAATTAGTTACAGCATTTAGGTATTTGCATGTGGGTTTTTAATAGGTGTGCTGGCATTCTGCTGGAACTAACACTTCCACAGTGATGGTATTTGGGAAAGAAAGTGTTATACAATTAATATGAATAATCTACTGCAATTGAAATCACAGACTTAGGTTGAAACAATATCTCAAGTGCACGTACTGTATGTGTCCACCAAAAATGTCCATATACCATACAGTTTTCAGCAAAGAGAAGACGAGGAAGTCAGAGATTCCCCTCAACTAGCACTAACTACATCCCTCAGTCGTGTACAATGTATATTAGCTGTGGCCTCTTCTCCCCTCAAGAGGAAAAAAGGGTAAGGGGTTTCGGTTTGATTCTAATTGGTCAGGTTATTACACTGTTATTTACATAATTTGTCAGAGGGAATGGGGAAGGTCAGGGAGAGCTGATTAGAGAAAATGTCACAAAGGATTCACATTTCAGCAGCAACTGATTGGACATGAAGCTTTCCAAATGAGCCTCGAGGAACCATGAAAAGTCCTCAGATGATGAGAAGAAAAGAATAAAGACGTGGAAGAAGAAAAAGAAGAAAGCGGCGAAGAGGGCAAAATGGAGAGTCCTGTTATCCCATTCTTATTTCATAGAGGCATTAAATCAAAGCTTGCTGGATTTGCAATGATTCTCTGTGATCATTCAGTGTAGTATTTATTACACATCGTGAAGTAGAAGAGCTGCACACTGAGTTTTATATGTCTTTTTTATTTTCATAAAGTCTTTGTGTCTCCACTCAAGTTCAAGTATTCACCCCAGTAAAAGGGTTCTAACAGCCAGGCGTGAGGACACAATGTTTCAAGCGGGTTATTAGACCAGTCCAGCTTTTGCCCCCCCCCCCCCCCCCCCTAACTTCAAAGGGTTTTAAAGAGGAACACTATGAACACTATTACTTTCTTGAGGAGAAAATATGTAATTATTCTGCAGAGTGTTTTGCTGAAAGACAGAGAGATGACAACAGCAGACACGCTAGCTAGTCTCTGGAGCTGCTGGCAGACTCTTCTCCTCATCTGTGCTCACACTGCAAAGTTATCAGTCACGAAACTTTCAACAGTGATTTAATGTCTAATCTGTCACTCCACACTGCTAAAGGAGAAGGGAATCTTAGGATTTGCACTGAATAGCAAAGGCAAATTGAAATATGAACAGTTTTCTGGTAGAAAAAGGGAAAAAAGGTTACTACATCTCAGATATGTATGACTGTTTAACTCCTCCAACAGAGCGTCAAGGAACTCAATATGCTAGCACTTACACTCAACATCATTTTATATGTATTTTTTTGCTATCTTGTCGACATTTTAATTATTTTATATGAATTAATTGTATTAATGTATTTTTGTTTAGTTTAGGTTAAAACATTTTCTGAATGAAAGATTCTGAGTTAGGTTTGTCCTCAGTCAAATCCCTGCATAACACTTGATTTATTACATAACATGTAACCTTTTGAAAGCAGGACCAGAATGTGTTCCTTCTTTAGATTATGTATACAACTTACATGTGAACTGGAGATGTCCTACATATAAAAATATCAATATCAAAAACAAGGATGGCTTGAAGTATTTTTAAAGCCATTATTAAATTGGTTTTATCATAAAAAAAATCTATCCGAGATCTGCTTTTCATCAGGACTTACAGTACTTTCAGATGTCTGGCACATTCAAAATAGATTTGTTTTTAATGCTGATATTTTATTTCTAAAGAGTCTCTGCTATTGCATATTTTTATTTGTTTAGAAATGAGATCATTATAAACCCATTTAACGTTTATTTGTTGCTTGCGCAGTGTGTTCCTGGCTCAACACAACCAGCTGTGGCGGAGAACTATTAAGTATCTCTACCACACACACACACACACACACACACACACACACACACACACACACACACACACACACACACACACACACACACACACACACACACACACACAAACACACACACACACACACACACACACACACACACACCACACACACACACACACACACACACACACACACACACACACACACACACACACACACACACACACACCATTTCTATAGATGACACACGACAGTAAACTGTAGCAACACAAAGAACAGCCAACTGTCTAACTGACTATTTACCGCCCGTCGCCACAGATTAATACATTTTGTGCCGAGTCTGTCAAAACTCTGCTCCTCTTTAAACTGTAGGATATGGGAAAAAGCTGCAGTAATGCATTCTGGGATTTTGTGGTGAATACACTTTATACGTTCAACCACCCAAATACTTTATTTCGGTAGTTCAGTCTAAATTTTTCTGGTATTTATCTGGTACAAGACTATCTTACATTTAAAAAAAAAAACACTAGCTGGCTGTGATGGACATGGTGTCACACAGTGGGGCATCACAGGTCACCTTATCTTTAATAATATGGTCAAATTCAAGAATTTTTTTTATTTAAATTAGACAAAAAAACGTAACAGACCATAATTGATTATGTTACCAAACATTATTAAATTATATTTTTTGGGCCACAGAGCCCCTGTTTAAGACCCATGCTTTATATTAAAATAGTAATTACATACATGTACATTAGTGTATTTATAAATGGATATAAATGTATCATTAAACAAATCTTTAAGTCAAGACAAATATCAAACGGAGCCATTTCCATTAGTCTGTTATATTTAGAGATTAGCAAAATGTCACATTGATATAACTTCTATAAGTGAAGTTTTAGGTCATGGTTAAGAGAAACAATTTTTACTGAGAGATGAAAGTGGAATAAAGTGGATTGAAATAGGTTAAATGTGTCCTCTCGTCACATTGACTCCCTCACTCTTACCTTTCAACAAGCCGTTTTACTTCCTGTTTCATGTCATGTCCAACTAACCCTTTCCCGAAAACCCTGACTTGTACTCTGACTTTACATTTGACATCGGGTTCCTTTTACACAACTTCACATACTCGGTCCCAAACAATTCCTGGTCACACAAATAAAGAAAAAACTCAAAGCAAATCTTTCCATTACATACATTTTCAAATCTTAAAAACTTCTTTTTTTTTAAATTATAGTAAGTGGGGGGAAATGGCGTTCATGTGCACAAAGTAAAAGTCTTAATGCACTCGCCGAAGAGTTCCTATAGCTTCAAGCACTCTTATGTAAGGAATAAATCGCTCTCACAAATAGGACCACCTCCACTCGATGTGTGCAAGTCGCCCGCTGCTGTATGGATTGAATCATAAGAGTCTGAAATGGCGTGACTACAAACTGTGAGTTATGCTGGGATCTCTCCAAACATCAAATGCTCCGGACATCCATCACTCCGCCGCTACATGACATTTAAAGCCACTGATGTGTTCACTGCTTTGCCTTTTCCTTGGCACTGTGAACAATGCTCGAGCTACATACCGCCCCACATTCAAGAGGCAAGCTCCTCCATAGACTCTTGCTTTAAAAAGTCTACTTTGACCATTGTTTTAAGTACTCGGTAAAGAGTGTCTAAATATAGATATTTTCAAATTTGACTAATTAACAACCTATGATTAATAATGTTAGATTTCAGGTACATATACATACTTGAAACATAAAGAAAAATTGTGATTAAAGAGAAATTCTTTACCTTACAATTATAATATTTATTCTGATTTTAATACTAGAAAGTTTTGATAGTATTTCATACAGATTAACAAATCAACTACTTTTTAAAGAAATTATAGAAATTAAAAGTAATCTTTATTCTATCATGATATAAGTAATAAAATATGATTTCAATCAATTAAAAAATAAGGAAAACTGCACTGATAACTTGTGCTGCAGTTGTTGTTTTCCTGTTTAGGGTTAGAGGTTGATGATTACAACTGCAAAAATACAATTTGGACACATTACAAGTCATCTTTTTAATAGAGTTAAGAAATGAATGTTATTGTTTTTAATTCAGAATCAAAACTGTAATCATAAGCATGTTTTTTCATGAACTACAGTCTTTATCCCAGGCTTTGAAACCCTTTACTTTGTCCTATAACTTCAGGAAAAACAGCCTATAATTAAAATCAGACCCACACCAGATAAAATAACAAATAAAATAAAATCGCTTTCTCCGGCCTGGTGTGAAAAGTTAAACCATGATGGACAGGCGTCAGGTGAGGCCTTGCTGCAGAGCTGAAGGAGTTTGCTGCATGAGTTTGTGTCCGTGGACTCTGCTGTATTTAGTCTGATAATAAACCTGGGAGAGACAGAGGTGGAGGAGCGGAGAGCCTCGCAGGGCATGATAACACCTTCGAGAATTCAACACACATGTGGCGCAGCGTGCTGGGCCGCAGCCTCGGGGCAGAGCCTCAGCAGCATGTGGAAGAGGTTTTCCACTCAGCTGAACGTCCAGTACCTCCACTACGGCGGCCCCGGAGCCAGATCTAACTGCGGTATTAGGCATCGAGGCCAGCTGTGGATTAACACAATTTGCACCTCCTCTCAGTGCAGGTAACACCCACACCTCCCCATGGAGGTCCAACTTGACAGATTTAGCCTTTGGCTCCACCTTTGCTAGCCTTTTGTGTTTGAGCCAAAATAAAACGCATACATTCAGACACACAGAAAGACAGACGTCTCACAAGAAGCCAGGTTTTGTTACCGAAGATATTACATTCACAGAGAGTTAATTCAATTCTAAAGCCGTAATGAAATAAGAGCGGGAGAATCTAATTTAACATCACTGCGCCACACTGCTGTTTTAAAACGCTTGAACAACTTCTCGAGGCATTTTGTTTCGTCCGCGGTGAGCTGAGACACTGTGGCATTCATACCATTTCTCTCTCACATCCTGCCATCGATCCATCACTTACGGGTGGAGACCCTAACATAACAAGCTCTAGATATCAAAGGTTGGGACATCTGTGTTTTATATGTAAAGACCCTCAAAACACCTGTCAAAGTCCACACTCCACTTGACAAGTTTGACATTTTCAGAAAAAGCCATGCCGCACAGTTTGTTTGTTTTCTGCCTTAGTGTCTTATATCTGATCAGATTTGGATCTAGTTACTCCTTCATTTACAGAATATTCAACAACAAAAGACATTCATAAATATTAAAAACACAGGGAGGAAGGGGGCGAAAGTTAGCAGGAAGGCTCTGTTAACACATTTCTTATTTCTAGTAGATCATTACTTACATACATCTTTTTGTTTTTATTTCTCACTTATTTTGGCAATGTGAAACATGTTTCCTGATAGCGATAAAGAACATTTTAATTTAATTTAATTTAAAGGAAGCGGGACAAAAAAAAAAGGAAAAATGAGGGGAACAAGTAAGGGAGAAAAGAAAGGAAGCGAGGATGGGAATTTATGAAGAATGGAACAAATGAGAGAAGGGAGGATAACGGGAAGAGTGTGTTGCTCTTCCGAACAATCGACCTGTTTTTGGTGTTTTTTGGCCTTACAGAGAGGCCGGGGCTCAGAGTGCTGACGAGAGGCTTAGCTGGTGTTGAGCCACTGTGGGCGGAGCGCTGTGAGGGGGGAGAGGGGTGAGGGAGGTAGGATGGGGGTGCTGTACTGCCCTCTGACACGACCCTGTCAAATGAGAGGGGAACCAACACGTAGGTCTGCCAAAAAAAGCTCAGGTGAAGGTAAGACACTAATTTTATCCGCTTCAGTCTCTGTATTTATTCACACTGTGTGCACTTTATTGATTTCTACTTTTACAACTGTTTACCCAACGCTGTGCTTTTATACATACACTACAAATGGCAACAAGGCGTCAGGACGTGTTTATCTCCTAACCGGTGGGACAAAAACTAAATAATCTCTAACAGAAGCTTGTTAAATCTTCACCTTGTTTAGCAGTGTGGCACACTACATGGCATACAACAGGTATTCTAGAAATTCACCTGGACAATGTGCTCCCAGCAGCCATTCAGTGGGGCTAAATGAGCGACACCTTTCACAGCCAACACAGACAGAGGCTCACATTCATCACACACATACAGCCACACCGAGGACAATAAAGCTACTGATAATAATAGAGAATATATTCCGGTAAGAGTAATAATGAATCATAGCAGTACAGACCAAAACATCAGAAATATGTAGTATATTATCAAATTTAAAGTGAAAGACAACAAAGAACTTTCCCACAAAATGATAAATATGAGTAATAACTAAGATAACTCTTTTTAAATAACATCTATTTTCAAAAGACTCACTTGTGCCTTATTATAGTTATGTTCATGTTGTGTTTTTGGTTCAGTTTGTTGATTTGTTTGCCTATTAGTCAGGAGGAATGTGGAAAAACTACTGGCCCAATTTTCATTAGACTTGGTGGAAGGGTGCATTATGGGACAAAGAAGAACACATATAATTTGGTCGGCTACAATATTTGTTTTTTCTTGTTTTGTGAACATTTCGAGATAAAGTCATTTGGATTTGGTGAAGTTCTGCTCTCTCTGAGTCCCCTTCTAAGTATTTACGAAATACAGTGAAAATGAGCAATTAGAACCACAAACACATGGGTAATTTGACATAACAAACCTCACACAAGTCAGGGAACAGGAATGTCCCTAAACTGATGATCAGTCAAAGTTGGGACATCAGACATCATTCACAGTTTTTGAGAAGCTGAGCGTGTACTGTGCAGTACTGACACACATATTAAATAAAAGTCTGCTTGTGTTAACCTGCCCAACAACTTGAACGGAGCTTTAAGAACAGACTTCAGTATTGCACTGCCCTCAAGTGTTCAAAGTTGAAAGCTTGTATTGTGTTTTACAGGATGACCGTATCTGTACTGTATTATGGTACTGTAGACTACTTTGTTGATTATTATTGAAAACAGCATAAATATCATGGTATAATTTAAATTATAGTAGCAGGAGTTATTGTAACTGTCATTCTGTGGACTGTTTACAGGTAATGAGTCAAGAGAGAGGGTCAACTGAGAAGAATGAACATTTGTCATCGGTGAGTAAACTTTAGGAAGATAAACCGTCATTGTAAACTGTCCAACTGTCCATATGCTCACACAAAACAAAATTAAATTACATTTAGAAAGAAAACCTGTACTGTCTTTAAATGACTGTAAAGCAACTGTAGCAATGTTTGTTGTTTTTCAAGTCACTGATGCATTCATAACAGATAAGGTGCTTCCTCAGGAAATCCTCAGCACAGCTTACATAAATAAATACAACTGTAATTTTTTAGAGTATTATTTATAGGTAGGAATACAGCTACAATTTTAACCTTAAAAGTTGGCAGTTTAAATGACCTAACCTAAAAATAAACAACTTACAATGCTTGTATCAGGCAATTAATGTTTACTGCTAAATAGTTCAATTATAAATGAATTAATAAACACATTTTTGTTGATTGATGTTCTGCGAGTTGACCAGTCAAACAATAATGTCAGCACTTTCTCAGGCCAGCGCAATTACAGATAATTATTTTGTATCTGCTAAGAGAGTATGTTCATAACTGAGGAAATGTTACCCAAAAAGTTGCTTTGTTTGTTACTATTAGAATTATTATTGTAATAAACAAGCTCACACTGTCCATGTTGTATATTCAGTCAGTTACAGTACGACATTTGATACAGCCTTTAAGATGTGGTACTATATTATGAAATGTTCTAATTCTGACTGGGCTATAAGTATGTTAAAAAAGAAAACTGACCAAAATAAGTAAATGTTATCAAATATACAATGCTTGTTAAATTAATTGTTGAGAGTACAGTAAACATAGACTGGATATGGCTGTTAATGCATTCATATTCATAAGGAACTGCTTTGAAAAAAAAACATTGGACTTACTCTTTATCCCAAATGTTCTGTTGGCGGTAGATGGCTGTCAGGTCCTGTAAGTACACAATAAAATAGATAATTATTTGTCTTAATCAACATGTATAGCCTTCTAAAAAAGAACACAGTGAAAATGTTCATTATATTAATATACAGTATTATTGCTATTTTGGTAGCATTTGTGTGTTGCATTTTGACAAAGTAATGTATTCATAATCGAAGTTTAATTAACAAAGAATGAGCTTCAAGGTAAAATTGCTAATTATGCAGAATGAGTCATCAAAAAGTGTACCTACTTAATTATTATTTTACTTTATAGTATTACAGTATACAACAAAGGCCTATTCTTTTGTATCACTAATAAAATACATGAAAGAGTATTCTTCAGTAGTAGGCTACTGGGTGGATTAGTAGGCTACTAAAAGTAGTACTGCATATCATATTAAACATATCATAAGTTAAAATGTACAATATTTACCTCTGAGATAAGTAGAAGAGTAGAATTAGCATAAAAAAGTAAAATAAAAGTATCTAATTTAATAAAAAATGCAGTTCGCAAAACCTTTTTGTGAAATAGTGAACGGAGGTTGCTAGACAACCGACAGTAAGAAAAAAAAAGGGACGTTTCCCAAATGAAACGTTTACAGAACAGTTAGCTAACGTTAGCTTAAACGTGTCATTAGCTTTTCCTATAACGACTTGTTAAGAAACTAAAACACTGCACTGTTTGGTAAAATGTTGATATTCTTTACATCTCGAAACCAATATGCTCTGACAAAAAAAAGCCAGTTCCAGTGGACTGGCTGAATTAATTGGAAGCTAAAATGTCTGCCTACCTGCGGAGTCTGCGTCACAAGCGTCTTTTTGTGAGTAGCCTACAAACCATTTTTTCGGTTGGATGGTTTTATAAATCTAGCTTCATCTTGCTGGCTTTTCCACCCTTACCAATGGAAGCTAGTAGCATTACACCATAAACTCAGCCTCACCTGGTTAATAGTTTTGGGCGTAAGGTGACCCAGGTTTGCTAGTTTAGCCCTTCCTTTTACTTACCTAAGTACGACATATTCTGATGAACTAAAAGCCGTCTTCCTTCGCTGAAACATCCTCTTCTCTTACTTATCCCACCTGTGAATATACTCTAGCTTGTATCAGCTGACTGAGGAAAACAGGCACCTGTAAGGTGAGTAGTTGTTTAGCAAACAGGGAAACAGAAATAAAGTGAGTGTGGAAAGTCCTCCCCCAGAAAAAAAAACCGCTGGGATCATTTTATACTATACATTATATATCAGTGTAAAAGGCAGTAATATATAATCTGTGTTTCACTTTTATTTGTAAATTGGGGGTTTTCTACTTCAAATTAAGAATATTTTGTTAATATAATTGATCACACTACAGGAAATTCGGTTTTCCTTTTTTTTAGACATCTGATGGCTGCAAGATTTGAGTAATTGTTAAAACTTTAGGTAGAATTCCTTCAACAAAAACATATAAAAACGACATCTGTGGTGTTAATATTTATCATTAGATAAGCTACTTAAGATAAGGGTGAATATGGAAACTATAAAGTGAAGTTATGTATGCATTCAACTGTTTGGACTGTAATTGACTTACACTGAGCTAGTCTACCTTTGTGTACATTTCTATTTAAACATTGTTATTCTTTATTTGTCACTGAATATTATACAATATACATTGTGGTATTTCATTTTTTACCTTAATACAAATCTGAGTACTTCTTCCTGACAACATCATTTAGATTTAACTATTTTCTGTATAAAAAAATATTATTTGACATAGTTGACAGTGGGAATCCTACTGAAAGAAGAGTTATCACATGTCACCACCCATATCCCTGTATGCACATGTTGGCATGTATGCCTGTGTACAAAGCATGTACATGTGTATGGCCATATGTACCATCTGGACCCCAGAGCACTGTGTCAGACGCCTCTTGTCCTCACTATAGTTGGAGTCACCATCAGCACATTTTCAGCTTGTGTAAACACAATAAGAGCAAGGGTCACCCTCAGGTCACAAACACTGTCAGTGGCTTTCATAGTGGCTCTATGAAAGTTTGATTTTGACTGACACTAAAGCAACTCTATGGACACAAGGATTCTTCTCTGTTTAAACAAGAAAAGAGAAACAAAAAATTACAACATTAATTTACTTGCTCTCAGATGTCAAAGTGTGGAAGCGTTCCTGGTGAGTTATTGACTACTTGTTTGCCTCGATACGAGGGCTGTTTCAGTTTGAGCAGCGATGTTGCAACTTCAGTCCTCCATGGAGTCAGTGTCATGTGAGAGCTGGGGATTGTGTTTTATGAAAGATTGATATTTGTGTTAAGTCTTGCTACGGAAAGTTATTGCATTTAGAGTGTTTTATTGTGAACAAAATGTCTCCGTTTGCTGTTGTACCCTGCAGCTTTTTCTCTCACATTTAAAGCAACATATATCCAGTTTCCAGATGACACTGCATGGTTCAAAATATGAGAAGTGACTGGGAAAAAAAGACCAATGATGCTTAACAAAGCTAGCAGTGTTTGACATTGAATAAAGTGATATTTTGAATACCACATGCTTATGTTTTATTGACTTATTTGACATATGTTGTATTGTTTATGCCTAAATCCCCCAATGTCTAATTGATGGTGTCTGTTTCCACACAGAGAGGGAGGCCAATGTGCAGAAATGGCAATGGTATGCCTGACAGACTTCGAGGAGTATGCTAAGGAGCATCTCTCAAAGGCCACCTGGGATTATTATGCAGCTGGAGCGGATGAGTGCTGCACCAGGGACGACAATATCCTGGCTTTCAAAAGGTACAGTGGGAACAAAGAAGTCTACCCAGACATTCAAGGTCCCCATATACATTTATGCGGTGCTAGCTCACCTGTCCTAAATTCATCATTGGGGATTGAAATAATTTATGTTAGGAAAGTTCTTATACCAAAAGTGGAGATCATATTAGGGATAAAGCAAAAGTGGAGATCATATTAGGGATAAAGCTTGTAACAAAAAGGAAAGCTTGTGTGGACCATATACTGACTGATTTCTAATAAGACATTAAAGTATGTGTAAATGTGTGCTTTATAATAACTAACAGGCAGTTACATTGCATTGAGTGTTGATGCCAAGTCAACTCCCTGTGGTTTATAAATGTTTTTAACCCATTGACACACTGTCATCACTTTTTTCTTTTTCTTTTCTCTTTGTGAATTCCCCTCAGCTTTCCTAATGTTTCCATGAAGAAAGAAAGTTCTGCTTGTCCTCACTGTGATAGATCTGTAGTACATATTTGTTTGCAGGTGCATTCGGGGTCAGGTTAAACATTTTCTCCTGCAGGAATAAAGGTTGGACCTTGTCTTGGAAACATTTTCTCAAGTCATAGCTTTGGGAAAACAGAATCCCAGAAAAGAAATATGACTTGTCTAGCAAAAGCAGCATGTTGTCATCTCAAGGATAACTGTATTTGACAATACCGGATAGCACGATTTTGCAATGCTTTGTCAACAGGTTGGTTTGGTTCCATGGAAACTTGACATCTTCTCATGAATCTGAATCATAACCATTTTTTAACAATACAATTTAACATAAAGCTACTAGCAAATATGAATAAATATAAATAAGAGGAAGACGACTACCCGTTATTGTTACATTTGGTGTTATTGTCCACATGTTCATCTGTTTCTCACACTCCCTCAGGATCCGTCTGAGGCCTCGTATCCTGCGGGATGTGTCGATGAGCGACACACGGACCACAGTGCAGGGAACAGAGATCAGCTTCCCTGTTGGTATCGCACCGACTGCCTTCCACTGCCTGGCCTGGCATGAAGGAGAGGTGGCCACAGCAAGAGGTAAGCACCGTTTTAAAAAAACCTTTTCTTATGGAGCTTGCTTGTAGGTATTGAGAGACCTTTTTCATGACACAAAATATGTTTTTTAAGTTCCTGAAAAGTTAGAATTTTGGAGACACAGGTTTTTTTTTATCCTATAACAATGTTGGTACGATTGCCACCACTAGATGGGAGAATAACGTTGTATGAATCTTGTGTTGTAAAGAAAGAACTGGGTTGTTCTTTCGTCTGTAAAAATAATAATGTGACAAATTATACTGTTCCTATTTTTGAGAGTCTGAGGCCCTAAGTGTTATGTAGTTTGCTTTGACGCTAAACTTCTCAGATCGTGTTTTCATTCCAGCCCTGTTCACATACAACTAAACTGAATGCCCCATGACATTTCAGGTTTTTTTTTTCTGTCACACAATACCTGTTCAATTTTTTAACACTTTTTAACAGAAAAAAAGGAAAACTGTTTTTACGTTTTTTAGGTTTGTTTTAAAATAAGTACATTGACTATTGTTTAAGTTACTGATGTAAATTAAAATGAGTTATAATGACTTTTGGTTTTACATGGGACACAAACAGCAGAGTACATTTCGGGTGTTTGTTCAAATTCTTCCCTGCGCTGACTAGAAACATTCTGTAATATGTAAAAACACTGGAAACCGGACAATTGACAACTTATTTGCATTGTCTGGGAAGCACATTTTTAGGGGACCAAGCTGATGCATTCACTCCTCGCTGACCACATTAATAACTTCTCTACTTCCGTCTCACAGGCACAGAGGCTCTGAACACCTGCTACATCACCAGCACTTACTCCACCTGCTCAGTGGAGGAGATTGTGGCAGCGGCACCAAACGGTTACCGCTGGTTCCAGCTGTACGTGTACCGGGACCGGAAGCTGTCTGAGCAGATTGTGCACCGTGTGGAGGGGCTCGGCTACAAGGCCCTGGTCCTCACCGTCGACGTCCCCTACACCGGGAAGCGCCGCAACGACATCCGCAACCAGTTCAAGCTGCCGCCACACCTCAAGGTCAAGAACTTTGATGGAGTATTCCAGGTAACTGTCTTATTAAAATATTCCACATACTCTTAAAGATGTAACAGCAAGAACATGTAATAACAAGCAACTTAAAGGTCCCCTATTATACTGTTTTTCATTACTTTATTATAAGTCTCAGATATATACAAAACATGTCTCTGAAGTGTTTGGCTCCAAACACCAAACAGATCATTGCAGCATCCCATAATCCCCTCTGTTTCAGCCCTGTTTCAAAAGTGCTGATTCTCTGTCTGTTACTTTAGATGAAAATAAGGAGCCACTCCCCACGCCCCTCTGAGAGATATTTGGTTAAAAAGAACACAATGGTGCTCTAGGAGGAGATTCAGGTGATAAGGTGGGGGGGGTTACCTTGGTTGGTGATTGGCTAATGGTTACACAAGCCAAAACATCGTTATGACATCACAAAGTGGCCAAAATCTGATCAGCTCATTTTCAGACAGGTTTTTATATAAATGGATCAGGACAAAAAGAGAGAGACTCTTTTTTCCTGAAACGTCCAGAATCTCTTTACACAGAGGGGACACATGTTGATGTATAAAAGACATGAAAAAGTGGATTTTGCATAATAGGTGAACTTTAGTATATACTTTTTAAAACATAAGCAGGAGACTTCAGTTCCAGAGGATTATGGGATCCCAGCCAACACCTTGGACCCCTCCATCAGCTGGAAGGACGTGTACTGGCTGCAGTCCATCACTCACCTGCCCATCATCATCAAGGGGATCCTGACCAAGGAGGACGCCGAGCTGGCTGTGGAGCACGGCGTGCAGGGCCTCATCGTGTCGAACCACGGGGGGAGACAGCTGGACGGAGGCCCCGCTACGGTACATATTCACTCATTTACTTCTTAAGTTACATTGAAGATAGTTTTGTTTCCATTTCTTGTAAGATCTCTGCCAAGTCTGTCTAGACTCCACCATATCAGTAAAAGTTTAATTGAATGAATACAAACCACATTGTCTTACTTTGGTGGGTTAATCTGGACAGTCTAAACTAAAGCAGTTGTTAATCCTTTGTAGCTCATAGAGTCAGGAGTAAATGACAGTATATGTACTCGCCACCCAAACCCTCTTTCAGAATAAAAGAGTGAAATAAAAGGTCAAATTTTGAAGAGTACAACAAAAACAAATTTGAAACACATCTACACTTTGCATTTGTTTGTTTAATAAACTTTTTCCATGTTACACCGTCCCGTGTTGCTCACAGATTGACGCGCTGACGGAGATCGTGGACACGGTTCAGGGCAGGATCGAGATCTATCTGGACGGAGGCATCAGGACAGGAAGTGATGTTCTGAAAGCGCTGGCCTTGGGAGCCAAGTGTGTGTTCATTGGCCGTCCAGCAGTGTGGGGCCTTGCATACAAGGTACAAGCAGCAACACTGATCACCACTCTTCTGACAGGTTTACTCTACACCCACCACGATAAGGCTCCACACACTAAGCCATTGTCCTTGGCAGCTTGAGTTTATCCTTGAAAGTCATTGAAACTATTGGAGCTACAGGACCTCAGTGTAAAGTTTACAGAGAAAATGTGTCCTGTACCGTTTTCAACTCGTAGAGAGCTATGCTCTCTGAACTCAAAGTGAAATTAAAAAAATTCAGTGCAAAAAGTAATAATGGTGCTGTGTGATATTTCAGGGTGAGGAAGGAGTGAAGGAAGTGCTGCAAATCCTTAATGATGAGTTCCGTCTTTCCATGGCTTTATCAGGTAAGAGATTGATTGATTAATTGATTTCATTATTAAAAAAAGAATTCAATTGCAGTTATTGCATATGTACAATATCTCAAAAGATGGAAACACAAGATTTAATTTGTATTGCTATTGTTGTTCTCTTTGTGTGTGTGTAGATGTGAGGTTACGACTGAAAAATATAACTTGCAATATACTATATAAAATAAGCAATATCCTGTCTGACGTTTTTAAATGTATCGGATCCAGGTTGCAGGAACGTGGCAGAGATCAACAGGAACCTCATTCAGTTATCTAAACTCTGACAGACCAGCAGAGGGCAGCACAGAGGACAATAGCACACACTGAACAGGACTGAACCAAATATTGAACAAGTACCTGTGACTCCATGGTGACAACGAAACTGAAAGACTTAACCTCAGAGTCATGACTTTATCATGGCAGGAAACATACAAAACAGCTTCATGCCAGGGTGTGAGAGTGAGACTGTAACTGAAAGTTGAGGGTCTGATGCAGATTCAACAAGTGAATAATGAGGGTTTTTCGGGGGGAGTAGAGGCACTTCTCATGAAACCTACAAGTGTTTTGGGGTTTTATTGTAACAAATGCAACTGATTATGACATATACTACAGTTTAAGACGCTGCCAGTGATTGTAGTTAAATAAACGCCAGCTGAAATTGATGAAGATTTGTTGTTTTTCTTCTGGATTTGTATGGCGATAACAGACAGGCTGATTAGCAGATGTCTGTCTTTTATCTTTGTTTCCCAACATAATACTCATCACATTTACATGGGCAATCAATCTAAAGAAGATTCAAATGCATTGTTTTAAATCTCTTGTACATCGGCTACAGGTCAAGGCCCAGCTAAAGATAAAAGAAAAAAAACATTTGTCTTCATGTTTTCAACTTTCATCCAGCAAAAGACATGCAAATACCTTAAAATATAAGAATGAATGATCATTTTTGAGAACATTCCTCCATATTTAAGGCCTGCTAGTGTGCCTTTGTGCTAAATTCAAAACCTTTGAAACAGCTGGTGATACTTTTTGCTGCTGATTTCACTAACAGTATCACAAGTGTGTCACACTGGTGTGGGGAGATGCAAGAAGGCACACCCTTAGAAAGAGAAGTAGCACAGGAAGTGACTGAGGTCTCGGTTTAGGCAAAGCAAAAGTTGATGCTCACGCAAACGCTTCAACTCTCCGAGCAGCTGGTGCAGAGCAGCAGACATTTTTCTGCTGAGTTCCTCTCACAGATCGGGCTGTTAAGACATACAGGCTGGAGGGAGGCCTGGGGTCCGGGCTGCTGAGGAAGCTTTCTTCCAGGTAAGTCCTCAACAGGTGATTCTGTGTGTTTTAGATCTGGATCCATGTGACTCACCTGCAGCAGGGAACGGTACATGACAATAAGTATACCTCAAATTCATATTTGTCTGTTTTAACTGAAGTGAGGTACATTCAGGCTGCAGTGATGTACATACTTGTACACATTTTTATCAGGTTTTGTAGACATGTATTATTAAACTGTCACAGGATCAGCTTTATTGGCCAAGTATGTGCACAAACATGAAAGGTTTGACACCAGTTTCAAATGTCTCCTGTGCTACTCACTAAACAATTTACAGGACGATGGAAATACACACAGCGATAAAACAAGACAAACAACAACAACAACAACTATATGTACATACAAAGTATTTTAGTACAAACATACAATGTCTACATAATGTGTATATAATAGTGCAAAGGCATAAATATTAAATGCGTACAGTAGGCTAGTATATTACTTTGAATACATAAACATAAATGTATATACTATATGTCTATATACACAGTGTGCAGGATTTATAGAGGGAATATGTGTATTTAAAACTGCAAATATATAATTTGTAGGTTAGTGGATATTGACACTGTATAACTGATCATCACTTACATCATAACGACATGTAGAAAGAAACTTGAGTGCGGTCACAAAATACACCTAAATTAAATCACTTCTTGAATAAAAAAGAGACATATTGTTTATTGTAAGAGGTAATTTAAGGTATTGCATGATGTGGGATCCCATTAGCTGATGCACTTCTCAGGGTCCACATATGAACATAACCTAATAACATGAAGACATTTCAAGAAGAAACAAAGAACACCAACAAAAAAAACAGGTGCACTGAAACCTGGCAGCTCGCTGAAAACAAAATAACAGGAAATACAAAGTAGATGCCTCCAATACTATTAAAGTCATGTGATATAATGATGCTACATTACGTGTTGTCAAAAACATCACTTTTTCCACTTGAGTAATTATGTGTGGTCGGCAGAAACTGTCACCTTTTTTTAAATTGCGTTCAGACAAACAAGTCTCTCAGACCACAATAACATGACAAATATTATCACAGAAACGCTGAAGCTGTACAAAGATGAACGGGGGATCTAATTGAACAATTAAAAACTGCTATAAGAACAATACATTGCTAGATTAAGGTCTAAATGATTCATCACATACTTAAAAATGTGCTAATGTGGTAGGTAGATGAAAATAATTAGGGAGCATAAAAAAGATTATTGGTCATTATTTTTGTCCAATTATGCAAATGTATTTGTTTAACCCTTGTGTTGTGTTCGAAAGCTGTTACCGTTCATGGTGTTCGCGGGTCAATTTTGACCCATGATTTATCTCAGTCCAAAACACACAAAAATAATGACTATCATCCAATATTGTTTTAACTACATCATAACTAACTTATTATGCATTCATAACCGTACAATCCTGTTGTTATTTTATGTTATGGCCCCAAAACTCATTACACCACATATTGCACACGTGAGTTCAGGTTCAAGTGTTAGTGATCATATTCTTTGAGAAAGGTTGAGTTCCCTTGGGGGGAGGGGGGCAGAGAGAGGGGAGACCAGGTGCATGTTGCGAAAAATGATTGTTACAGTGGATGAAGGGGGTGGGGGAGGGGTGTCTAAAGTCAAAGATGAATCTTGATTGGGCCAAATTTGAGTCACCCAAAACAATGCTGCTGGGTCTTCCCAGACCCCAACACCAAATTATACACTTTTTTTTTGAGAGACCTTCAGACTTGGCTAAAATTGTCAAAATCTGTTTTGTAGTGTTTATACAGTATAGCTTTTGTGGAGGATATCATGAAGCCTTGTTCCGATAAAAAAAACTAGAGCGTAGTTATTATATAATTTTAACTTGAAACGGGTCACGGGAGACCCGAACACAACATAAGGGTAAATGATAGGAATGATTCTGCAGCTGAATGACCACAATGTCTCTGAAATGTCTGATTGTATATAATGATTAACTTCACACGAGGATGTGGTAAATGAATGCTGACATTATAAATAAAACCTCACAAAATTCACTTTGATCCACAACCTGTGGGGGGAGAAAATATGATATGACGTGTATGCTGTTTGTAAGGGAAAGGTCTAAAAGTATTTAGAAAATGTCTGGAGTCTCTCTTTCAACGAGCGAGGCCACAGCAAACACAGAATTGATCACTGTGTAGAAAAGGGAACATCACAACAGGAAGAATGACCTTATACAGAGGAAATCTGAGTCTATGCAGAGAGTCACATATATATAGTCAAACATGAGTCATTTCACAGAGGAAGAGATATTTCTGTTTAACATGGATGACCTTTTCCTGTAATGGTTTTCTTTTGGGCTGAAAAATCATCACATTTTGCATTATCTTTTATTTGTATTTCATCAAATCTATTTCCGTCCACTTCAACTTTTATGTGTCTCCAGGAAGTCTCATCAGCGTAACCAGCGTCCTCAACCACAACAGGCTAATGAAATGGGGTAAGCTGCTTTTATATTTCAATATTTCTCCTCTTGCTAAAATATTTGCCATAATTCAACCCTTGTATTTTATTTTCAGAATTATTTGAGGGTTTATAGATTTTTTGAATTAGAGGAGTTCCCGGTCATGAGGTTTGAAACACAAACACTCAAATTAAAGAGTTGGAGTTTCTTTGTTTATTTTCTAAATCATTTTGGAGCATCTCTCTTAAGCCCTTACTTCTGCACAATGTGTTTAATGTTTTTAGGGACAGGAACACATGATATGTTTTTAAAGGATTATATTTTTACTTAGATAACTACTTAGGTTTTACATAAATATTTAAGCATTTGGACACTTGTAATTCCAAGACATGTTGTTAGAATAAAGCAATTCAAACTGCTTTGTATTCACATTGTGTTAAATAAAAATGAAATATGTCATTGTTAATTGTTTAATTGTTTTCCAGGAGGTCTTTGTGAATTACAAATCATGTCATTATCTGCTCCAATTTTGGCGAATAAGGCACCTCGTAATTTTTATTAAATTCCTTATCCATTTAAAAAAGTAAAAAATAAGACACAATGGTCAAACATTTTCTATGAGTATTATCAAATTAAAAAACATATACTTTCCTGAATTTGGTTAACACCTTTTAATATTTATATGTTTTCTTTCTCAGAGTATTGTTTTTGTTTGACCTTACTGTATGTGAGTAGCTTGTCAGGAAATAGTTTAAAGAGGAGAAGTGGTCAACTTTACTGGTTCCTCCTTTTCAAAACACTGAACACAAAACCAATGAGGGTCTGCAGCACGAATCTCCATTTATCAAATTATTCACATTAGAGATCGTTTAAGGCCATGCAAGTATTTAAGGTCTGCCAAAATAACTGAAGGAAGTGGTATTTGTACACAACATAAGAGGAAGTGCTGGGATACAAAACTAAATTAAGTGTCAAACTGCCCTTACAGTTAATGACACTTTTAAAATAAATCATGTTGACAGGTTTCAGATTCAGAATCAGGGGCCAATGCATAAAAAGCTAAATAACACAAGTAGGCTAACGTAATAAATAAAGAAGCAAAGATTCAAGATTGAAGCTCAAAGGCTTTATTGTCATAGCTGTAGTAATGGCAATCTTATTATACATCTTAAAGGTGGGGTAGGTAAGTTTGAGAAACCGGCTCGAGATACACTTTTGTTATATTCCAATGGAATGCTCTTAACATCCCGATAGCAATGAATATCTTAAGTGCTTTGACAAAGAATCCATAAAAAACTTCATCTGTGGAAGCCGTAGAGCTGTAAAAAGCACGACCAATCATCTGAGCCGGCCCGGCTAAAATAACTGGATGGCCTACCTGCCTGTCAGCCTTCCATCTGTGCACAAACTTATCTTGTGCCCTCATTGGTCATGTGCACGTTCGTGTGTGTTGGAGGAGGGGCTCTGTAAGGAAGTAGCAGATGTTTTCCGGCTGTGTATTTTCAAATTCTAGTGCACTCGAGCTGGTTTCTCCAAAATGACCTACCCCACCTTTAAGTCCTCCAACAATACAACATAAATATATAAGACATAAAATAATAAACAATGGTGCAAGAAGAGACAGAGTAGAAATAAAATAGTGCAAGACCAGTGTGCAAGAAATGCAGGATACAAACACCCAATAATCAAATACAAATTCATAAAGCTTATATGGATATAGGAACGACAGCATAGTTATTGATGTCACATTATCAGATTGCCCTGTGATGAGAGTCTATTGTTGAGGAATTGAAAATGACACAGTAAAATTCAAGCTTCCCCTCCTCCTCCTCCTCCTCCTCCTCCTCCTCCTCCTCCTCCTCCTCCTCCTCCTCCTCCAGGGGAAGTGGAGATGACAGCGGTTCGTCGAGGCTGAGCCGTACATTCTCTGTCTGAGCAGACATCAGTCCCGGGATCCTCCGAGACTTCCAGCTCAGCCGGAGAGACTTCCTGCTCAGCAAGGTGTGTGTGTGTGTGTGTGTGTGTGTGTGTGTGTGTGTGTGTGTGTGTGTGTGTGTGTGTGTGTGTGTGTGTGTGTGTGTGTGTGTGTGTGTGTGTGTGTGTGTGTGTGTGTGTGTGTGTGTGTGTGTGTGTGTGTGTGTGTGTGTGTGTGTGTGCATCCTTTACTGCTAATTATTACTATTACTGTAAATGCTGAACCCATATGATGTCAGGAGGAAATACACTTTACATTCAAAGTGATCATCCAATGCAAACAGACCAAAAAAAGCAGGTACTCAAGCAGGTTAACTCAAGCCCCTTAAGTACAATTTGAGGAACTAAACCACTACATTTGAGAGGAAATTACTTTTTCCATTACAACTATATCTAACAGCTTAGTTTGTAGACTATGATTTTAAATCCTATGATTAGATTATAAAATATGAAATACGTATGACAAGGCATATACACCTACTTAAGTATCTAATTTAATCTAAATGAGGCACTATTATAGATAAACATGAATAGGAAATAATCCTTACAGCTCAACTAACTACATCTAAATATTATGTTATAACATTTAAGGGGTCTCTCTGTATGATAAGAACTTTTACTTTTGATACTTGACATGCGTCTTGTTGCTAATACTGCTATACTTCATCTCCATTAGTTCTCACCATCACCATTTTAGCAGGTCCATGCACCTCTAGCTGAAGTACATTACATGTCACTTGTTAGACGCTTTTATCCAAAGCGACTTACATACTCAGTACTGTGGGCAATCCCCACAGGAGCAATTTGGGGTGAAGTGTCTTGCCCAGGGACACAACGACATGCTGACTGCAGTGGGGTTTGAACCTGTACTCCCCTGATCCGAACACCAACGCACTAACCCACTGCGCCACACGCCTCCCGTAGTATGTATCATGACTTTTCTCACCTTCGAGGTATCTGTTCTCCATTTGTGTCCAATAGATGACAGGTCACCTCCTCCGCCAGACCCTGAACCAGCTCCTGCTCCTGCTCCAGCTCCTCTACGTACACCTGTTGCAGCCCCACCTAAACGTCCAGATAAAGCCACAAAGCCCAAACTTCCCCCCAGACCGCTGTCCAAGGTGTTCAGCAGCACTGAGCACGGATCTGCTGTGTTGCAGGTTTGTCACTTAAACACAAACATTCCTTTTGGGACACACTTACTGGAGAAAGCTAGTCATCATTTAATTCTCATTTTATGTGGGAGTTGCACACTGGCACCTAAAAGAACATTGAATTTACTTCCTGTAGCTTTTTAGAATAGAATCCTTATTGTCATTATACAGGTACAATGAGATGAGTGGAGGTACTCAAGGTTTTTGTACAAAAATACAAAAACAAACAAACAAGAGACGTACAACATTCAGGAGAAGACAACATACAAACAACAAGCATTCATACTACTTTTGCATAATATTTATGTTTTTGGTACCACATTTAACTGAACAATAGTCAAATGTTTCTCTAAATAAATGTCATTCGATGTAAAACTGCAGCTAATTATGTCAAATATTGTGATTTCCTGCAGGGCTTTGATGCTTTTCGGGCTGATGAGACACTCTGTGATGTCGTCTTGGTCCCTGGAGACAGCACAGACACTTTCCCCGTGCACAGAGTCATCATGGCTTCATCCAGTGACTATTTCAAGGCGATGTTTACAGGTGAGATGTCCAGGTTTATCAGGCTGAAAGCAGACAACGTAGGAAACCCGGGCTTTCGAGTCAAAGACGTGGTGAAGTACAATAAGGGACAATACATTTCCATTTTAGAGTAACACTACATGGAATATTTGGGTGGATAAACCATTAGAAATACATGAATTCACAACAAACCTCAGTCCAAATAAGGCTAATAGTCAAGCAACATGCTAGCAAGCTCTGTGAGGCTGTTGGCCTATTTCATTTTTAAAAGAAATATTATTTTAGGGTCATTTTGTGACTTTATAATAGATATAGTGGAGAGAGACAGGAAAGTGGGGGTAATAGAGTTGGGGAATGACATGCACTTTTATCACCTGATATCCTGAAAGGTGTACTTTGTGCTAAATGCTAACGATAGCAAACAAAACATGCTCCTGATTACAATGCTAACACTCGGATATTTGGCAGGTATATATATATAGTTTAATAACATGCTTACATTTGCTAATTATCAACAAACACAAAAGCCATTGTACTCACATACTAAAAAGGGTTAATCCTATGTTATGGAGCCATCTCAGACTAAGTTTGTTAGCTAACATAGGCCTACTTTCACTAATGTTAGTCTGTGCTGTCACATTACTAGATTTGCAAAATATTCATGAATACATACAGGATTCTTCCCTATGGTAAATGTTAATGTTTTGGTGAAGAAGGGTAATATACAATGCCAAACATGTTATTTAGTCCAGGTGCCACTACTCATTCTTACACTTCTAGAATAACATTCACTAATAGTAAAAGAAAAGAGGAAGAACTTGACTCACTTCTGCATTTCAGTTGCAGCTTTGCAGAGGATATGAAGACATTTGTTTACAACCTTTTTAACAGCTATACTTCTGTATTTGTCTCACATCATACAGGGGGAGGATAATGAGCAGCCAGGCTTTACAGTGTCTGTCTCTGTATCTTAATGAATGTGCACAAATCTTTTAAAATACTGCATTCACCTCTTTGTACTTGTTCTGTCCTTCAGGAGGCATGAGGGAGCAGGAGATGAGAGAGATCAAGCTGCATGGAGTCACTAAGTTGGGCTTAAAGAACATTATAGACTTCATTTACACATCCAAAGTCAACCTCGACATGGTTAATCTCCAGGAGACGCTGGAGGCGGCAAACTTCTTGCAGGTCATGCCCGTCCTGAGCTTCTGTAATCAGCTACTGAGCAGCGAGGTGAGAGAAATGATGATGATGCATAATTCAGGTCATTCAAACTGCAAGATCGCTCCAAGTGCTCCACTGTCCCCTAATGCCCTCTCTCTTGGTGGCAATTAAACAGTGCAGAATAAAAGATAAATATGAGTGACCTGTGAATGTCATTGTTAATAGTTGCAGCTCCATGACTTTTCATTGTTTTATTCATTGCTTTTCTTTGTAATGAATCAGTGCAGAATTAAATATCTTCATGGGGGCCCACTTGTGATTGATTATAAATAGTTACAGCTGCAAACTAGGCAAAGTATTGATGACATGTCTTACGTTATGCAGTGAAAAGTTGTCATTTTTCAACAATTTGTTTAACTTTATTTCCCTCTTGTGTTGTCATTCGATGCAGATCACTATTGATAACTGTGGGGAGGTGGAGCGCATCGCCACAGACCTGCTTCTGAAGGACCTCCAGCTGAATATAGGTGAGTTTTCATAAAACTAATCGAATCTTAATGTATATCTTTCTTAAATCTGTCATAATACATAGATCAGGTGGAAGGTATGATCAGCATTCAGCTACAGAAAGTCAGCAATCACTAAAACCACTCCATTGTTTGTATCTACTTACCTTCTTTAGAATGGCACTAATTTGTTCATATTTTGATCATGTGTATTTGACTTTAATTTTGTATTCCTGTTATCCTTGTGTGATGGGAACTCTTACTTATCCTACCCTGTGTTTCACTCTTTTTGATGCTGAACTTCCCAACAGGGATGTATAAAGGGTTTATCTTATCCTATCTTATCTTTAAGATTAGATATCATTCTGGTTTGATAACATAATAAATAACTTTTCTTTGTTGTATCAAACCCAGGTGAATTTGTGCGACAGAACCTCTCAGCGTTGGTAGAGTGCGGCCGCTACCTCCAGCTATCTGAAACCAGCATGGCCAACGCTCTGGCCAAAAACTCCCTGCAGGGTTTCTCTGAGTTGGAGCTTTACCACATCGCCAAAGGATGGTTGGAGTATGACTACCCCAACCGCCGCTCCTCTGTCTACGGCTTGATGCGCCACATTCGCTTCCCACTGATGAGCCCCAGCGAGCTGATTCAGATCTCCCAGGACGATGAAGAAGGAGCAGAGTCCATGATGCGCTCGGACACGGCCTGTGTGAACCTGCTGCTGGAGGCTAGCAACTACCAGATGATGCCTTTCATGCAGCCAGCCCTGCAGACCGAGCGGACTCAGATACGTTCAGACGACACACACATCCTGGCACTCGGAGGTGTGATGCGACAGCAGCTGGTGGTGAGCCGGGAGCTGAGGCTGTATGACGAGAAGAGCGGCATTTGGAGGGCCCTGAAGCCCATGGAGGTCCCACGGTACCAGCATGGCGTGGCTCTGCTGGGAGGTTTCCTCTTTATTGTTGGAGGTCAGAGCAACTGCACTGCACACTCTTCAGGAAGTTCAAACTGCATGTGTTGATTTAACATTGGTTTTTAACTATGGGCAAACACATATACACCAAACAGCTAAAATGTCACACATGGTCCATGATAACTACAGGATAGTGATGTGCAAAAATAAAGGAACAAATTAATTTGTACAAAATATCAATATTATATAAAGAAAAATAAGGGAAACAATGTAGACCAGTAATCATTTAAAATAAGCACATTTGCTCATTGATGACTGAGTGAATCGAAGTTCTATGGCAATCCATCACCAGTGACCAAATGTGCATATACGTTGACATATTGTGTCACAGAGAAACTTGCGCCTTATTATGCCCTAACCGATACTGTGAAAAAAGGATAAAAAAGTCTGCCCATAGAATCTGTTGCATAACCCAAGACTAGCCCTAGTTGTTCTGGTGAACAGGAACTGCAGACTTGCACAATTTTGTTTTACAAATTAAACCACTTCCTCATGCATGTTCACCATTCCAAGTATAAACAAAATAATCCAGAAGCATAAATAAAATATTATGTTTAGAGGTTATAATTAATCCTTTTTTTTATTGTTGTTGACTTCTCAGGCCAGAGCACTTATGACACCAAAGGTAAGACGGCCATAGACACCGCTTACCGCTACGACCCGCGCTTCGACAAATGGCTTCAGATCGCTTCACTCAACGAGAAGAGGACCTTCTTCCACCTGAGCGCTCTGAAGGGGAAACTGTTTGCAGTGGGAGGAAGGAATACATCAGGGGAGATCGGTGAGCTGCAAACAATTCACTGCTGTCAATACTGCTTTTACTACTGGTAGCAGACCAATTTTAAAGAGGACCTATCATGCAAAATGCACTTTTTGATGTCTTTTATACATAAATATGTGTCCCCGGTGTGTCAGGGAACTCACAAAGTGTCAGAAACAAAACCCTCTCTCTTTTCCTCCGTACCCAAATCTCTAAAAACGGGGGTACAACGGAGCTGATCCAGATTTGCATCCGATATGACGTAATATCGGAAATGTGGACGACCGGCCCTATCAGAAACGTTGCTGTCAGAAACAATGCCCGACTGTTTTGGACGTAATATGGTCTGTGTTTACATTAGCAAGCATCGCTAACACTCAGAGCTAAGCTGTACTGGACGATAGAGCATGTGTGTAAAAAAGCAGGAAATTAAAAAAAGGAACTCACCTTGTGGTAAACCCGCAAGAGAAAAAGCATTTGAGCTCCATACTGTTTCAGAAATAATCCTTGATGTGGTTTGGAACATGATATGGCATTTAATGACGGGAGCATTTAGCTGAGTATCTCGTAGAATTCTGAGCAGGCATTAGCTCCACCTCCTCTTTTTTTTTTTTTAAGCTAAGGACCCATAATCAGCGTTTCTCTAACAGGGCTTAAATGCATGATCTGTTTGGTATTTTGAGCAAAACACCATCAAAGACATGTTTTTTTATATATTTGTATATATCTGAGATCCATAATATATGCCTAAAAATAGCATGATAGGAGACCTTTAAGTCAAATATTATCCCTCTTTTAGCTCTTTTACCACAGATACCGTAGGTAAATATCTATCTCTTTTGCAGCCAAACGCTCCACTTTGTTCAGCAGGCAACCGCTAACTGGGTTTCTCTACTGTTTGGTGATTAGTAGGTTGTGCAAAGTTGGGTTTTTAGAGCTTTTTCTCTAGAAATAGTGCACGGTGTGTCTGAAAACAGTGCTCTCAGTAAAAATGAACTGAAACTCACTATAAAGCTGAGGGGAATGCAGATGCAGGTGATGAAGGACTGTCATTGTTTAATTGTTTTAAAATATTGATTATAGACTTTTTTTAATTAGCATATTAACATATTTTCATTTGGAAATCAGTACTGAAAGAAAATGTATTGCTCTTCTGGTACTGCTCCTGACTACAACTGTTGCTCCTGTTAATGCTACTACTGGAGATGTTTTTCTGAATAAAAACAAAACTCAGGAATCAGGATTATTTTATTGCAGGTATCTAAAAATAGACTTAATTAAATGTTCTCCTTTTCCAAACTTTATCTCTCTTTAATCAGACACGGTGGAGTGCTATAACCTGAGGAAAAATGAGTGGACATTTGTGACCAACATGGTGGAGCCTCACTATGGCCACGCTGGAACAGTTCACGGGAACCTCATGTACATCTCAGGTAAAGTTCATGTTTAACATACGGAAGTGAAACCATGTTTTCAAAGTGCATAAAACCACAGCTTTAATACTTGTTAAAAATGTGTAAAAAAAAAAGGCATAATGTTTCATAAGCCAATGTGTGAATTCCTTAAAATAAATAAGTGTCTTCCTAAACTTCTCTTATGACCATTTCAGGAATGACTCATATAGACATTTTCTGTTCTGTTACCTCTATGATTATATTCTAGTTAAAGGTGGGGTAGGTAAGTTTGAGAAACCGGCTAGAGATACACTTTTTGTTATATTCCATGGAATGCTCTTAACCATCTGTGCACAAACTTATCTCGTGCCCTCATTGGTCATGTGCGCGTTCGTCTGTGTTGGAGGAGGGGCTCTGTAAGGAAGTAGCAGATTTTTTCCGGCTGTGTATTTTCAAATTCTAGCGCACTCGAGCTGGTTTCTCCAAAATGACCTACCCCACCTTTAAGTTAAGCAAAGACATCACTTTTAGGTAAAGGTGACGCTCATAGTAGGAGTTACAGAAAACCTGCTTGTGGTAAAAAGAAACCAACACTGACTGTTCACAGGGGGACGCAACTTAAAGCGTCTCCTGTGTCGACCACACGCTTCAAACACCCAGCATCTCACTTCACTTCCTTATTAAAGCTTTGTCACAGCTGCCTAACAAAACCATGCAACTTCTTCATATGTAAGATTGACAGCCTATATAGAGTTGTGACGGATAGCATCTCTTTTGAAAGAGACTTCACACTCCCCATAGTGATGTGATTGTTTAATAAATAACAACATCAAATTTCACACAAACAGAAGAGAACCATGTGGATGCTCAAAAGCCTTAAAGAGCGTGTAATGCTGCATGCCTGATGGGAATTGGATCTAAAATAGAAACCATAATTCCAGACTTGTTTGACTTACTAATACCAATCAACTGGAATCTTCCTTTTAACTCTCTGGCTATGTGCACGTACATATGCATTATTGAGTATGTGCACAAGACAAATCAAACAGGGACCCACTAATAGAAAATGGCTCAACAGCATTACTAGAGGTCAAAAACACCTTTTAAAATGAATGATAAAGATGCTCCTTTCTCAAGGTAGTCCTTAACATTTAAAAAAATCCTCTGGAATAAATGAATACTTGATCTTTACACTGGAAAGACAGAACATCTGGTCGGATTTCAGTTTTTTTTTAGGCATGGTAACAAACAGCTTTAAAGGCAGCCCTGGCATCAGGTTGGGAGACCATTTTTTTATATTTTGATAAGATGTTTTTTTTTACGAGGCTTGCATTACTAGCCTATTTGAAACCATTTCCTGTTTAGCCACAGACTCTCATGAGCTACTCTCAGCCAACCGCTGGGTTTCTTAGCAACTTTGGCCAGGAAACCAGTTTCTCACATTGAGAGCAGAGAAATAAGTTTCACATGAAGGTCTGTCTCAATACCTCGCAACAAATGTAAAACCCACGGTTCTCAGAAGCTATAAAGCGTAGGTCATGTTTACCAGAATACACAACATACTGTGTGTGCGTCACATTCTTAAACTCATGCTCGGTATAAACTAAACAAGAGACACAATACTAAAGGGGTTAACGTTTGTTTTACATGGTTTTCTGCTTGGGTATCTATTAGGAAGTCTAATTTTAAGGGGGTTCTTGACTGGAATTATTATGATTTACAACTATGTTGATAAAACACTCTTCTGTATCAAACCCATTGCAACAGTATTCAATGTGTGCTTCATTTATGCATATCTAATATTATTTAGATTTTTGAAGCTTTGCATATCTAATTTTGTATTAAAGTATGTCAGCTTTATTTATACATACATTTGAATTGTGGTTAAAGAAGAAGTATGATGAATAATTGTATTGTTCACTGCAACATCCTGCTCCTCTGTGCAATAACGGCAGTAACCACCTTGACCTCTAGAGGGAATGTTCAAAACCATTACAGGACAATGTGGAAGAAGCTCTTCACGAAAAATATATAAGTAACAAAAAATGTTTTATTTAAAAACTGACATCATTCACATTGTGTGAAAGGAAGTGAGTTGTTTTTTAAATCTTACATTTACAAAACACTGTCAATCGGCAGTCTAGCTAATGTAAGCTAAATATGCTTAATCACAGTGTGGAATGTAGCGATAATGGCTTAGTATGTATGCACAGTAAACAGTGTGTTATAAATGACACTAACACGTTACTGTAGGCCCTGTTTAATATGTTTGGTAAATATCTGCTTTGTCTGTATTTCATCTAAGGGTCCTTGGCCTAAAAACGTTGAAGACCCCTGTTATAATGAAACACCTGTAGGGTATTTATCGTTTTTAAACATACAGTAACATTAGTTTAATTCTCTTTTGTCACGCAGGTGGCATCACCCGCGACACCTTCCAGAAGGAGCTCTGGTGCTACGACCCCGCCGCCGACACGTGGAGTCGCCGCTCCGACATGATGGAGCTGCGCGGCCTTCACTGCATGTGCACGGCGGGAGAAAGACTCTACGTGATGGGAGGGAATCACTTCAGAGGCAGCAGCGACTACGACGACGTGCTGGGCTGCGAGTTCTACAGCCCGGACACCGACCAGTGGAGCGTGGTGGCTCCGATGCCTCGGGGCCAGAGCGATGTGGGGGTGACGGTGTTTGGCGGGCAGATCTACGTGGTGGGGGGGTACTCCTGGAACAGCAGGTGCATGGTGGACATTGTGCAGCGGTACGACCCGGAGGAGGACGTCTGGGACCGGGTGTTCAACGTGTTGGAGCCTCTGGGGGGGATCAGAGCCTGCACGATGACCGTTCATCTGCCCGAGGGGTCGGTGGACGAGGCTCAGATTCAGGAGTGCCCTCTGCCCACAGACAAGAGCTGATCATGCACCAAAGAAGTTTCCGATTTAGATTCAAGATTCAAGGCTTTTATTGTAATTTGTACAATAGCTACAGTGTAGTTATGACAACGTAATTCTTAGGTCACGGGCTCCTCCAACAGTGCAACACAATAAAACAGATAATAGTGCAAGTAAATACAATAGAATAGAATATAATAGAAATAGTAATTGGAATATTGATATATATAAGTTGCAAACAGATGAATGTTATGGATGTCTTTAGCCTTGAGTGTGAAGAAGGTAAACAGGAAGCAGTGTGGGTTGCAGGTACAAGCGTGGCAAGCTATTAAGACATTCAAGTGTTTGAAAAAGCCACGTCCCTCTATAACACTTTGCTATCTTTAGTGCCGTTTCCTGTCCTTGCATTTTATTGTCAGCCAAAGTCCCCTGCTTGTGTTTTTAGCTATGCAGTTTCCATATGTTAAACACACCTTACATCTTTAATGTAAGGTCAAACCTCCCCCTCAAAGGACATTTACTATTGATGTTTCACAGGTCAAAGACATTGAAATCAATCACATGAACCTCTATAACCTTGGAATTAACAGGAGTTTCCAAATTCAAGGATAGCATTAGTCACTCTCTAATAATGTCGTGAAACAATGTTGTCCTTATCCCACTAACAAATACTTTCTCTGTTACTCAATGGCACTGGATCAAATGGGGGATCAGCGCTACTCATAATGAAGTGTGTCAAAAGCACAATGTGGCTCATTTATGTGTTTCAGCTAGCTCAGAGTCATGAGATGTAAGCCAGAAGACAAAAAAACATGTTTTTATTATGATTGAGATGTTCAATTGGAAATTCCTGTTCATGTTCCTTAACCATGTAGTTCAAGCAGAAAGACACATTTTATAAATATAACTTAGTTTACGCACAGATTCAGACATGTAAAAATGGTTTTGTATATTTATGCAATGTTTTTAAATGAAAATAAAGTTGTAATGATACTCCTTATGTCACATTAATCACTGTCAGTGAAGGCTGAAGTTTTATCAGCCCCCAAGCGTTGAAGCTTGCCGGCGGGCGTGTCTGAAATTCGACCAACAACCAATCACATGAATCTCCCGCTTCCATTGCTCAAATTTTGAAGCGAGCAACGCGAGCAAAGCGAAACGACGGAACCACAATGCAGTTCGGCAAAGCGTGACGTCACCCCATTCAAAGTGAATGGGCAGAAGCGTTGAAGCTTCAACGCACGCCGCCGTGTGGACGGGCCGTAACGCAGCGTCCACACGGCGGCGTGCGTTGAAGCTTGCCGGCGGGCGTGTCTGAAACTCGACCAACAACCAATCATGAATCTCCCGCCCCGGACACACAAGCACGCAGTTTGATTGGCTAGAGCTTTTACTGGCATATGATTTGATTGGCTGACGCTTCCGCCGAAGCTTAAAAAGTTGAACATTGCTCACATTTTGAAGCGAGCAACGCGAGCAAAGCCAAACGACGGAACCACAATGCAGTTCGGCAAAGCGTGACGTCACCCCATTCAAAGTGAATGGGCAGAAGCGTTGAAGCTTCCACGCACGCCGCCGTGTGGACGGGCCGTAAGACAACAAGAGAACCTGCAGCTCTGCACAAACATTTGTACAGAAACACACTCTTCAGTGGATCTGATGACGATGAAACTATCCTTGAGACTTCATCCTTCACCCTGTAGATAAGACAACAGACAGCTGTGATATCAACTGCAGCGCCAAGGACTACAAATACTGAAAATCAGGCAGCTACTATACATAGACTCTATAATAAGAAGAGACTCGACCTAATTTATCTATATTATGCATACTCTAGCTAATTAAAACCAATCACCCACATCGAAAATAACTTCAAATGAACTTACGTAGCTAACATCAAGAGACTAAAGAGTCTATTTTCGACTCCTGATTAAAAACTGAAGTGTAGTCAGTGAGTGAAGAAGTATCTTTCCCATACATAAAAGTAGTAACACCACAGTGTGAGTCTTGCATTTAATGTATAACAAGTTATAATAAGTTAAAGTAAACAAGTATAAGCATCAAAAGAGACCAAATTACCAAAAGTAAAAGTACTCATTCAATGATCAATCTCAGAATAAGATATATTTTTTAAACAATTAAACATTGGATTATAAACATTAATGCATTCATTTTTTCATCACTTCAACGTTAGACCTGGTTAACATTTGTATGACTTAGTATTCGTGGTTTATGAATCTAGGAAAATAAATCTAAATATGTTTTTGTTGATTAAAGATTGTATTATTAATCTGAATCTGAAAAGTAATTAAAATTGTAAAATAAATGCAGTGGACCCAAAAGTGCTGAAGTATAAGGTAGAAGCAAATTGAAATATCTAAAATAAAAGTCCTTCAGAGTTGTACTTTAGTTTAATACTTGAGTAAATGTTCTTATTTGTTTTCCACCAGTGTACGAAATGTTATCCTTGATGTTCATGGACATGATAATACTGATAATCACGATAGAAACCCTGCAGCAGTGGAGTTTCCTCCACAGCCACATGACCCAGTTTACAATTCCCAGAGCAAACCATGGCCAATGATAAACTATAATTCATCACTGTGCGAGGGAAATCGACTTCTGGCCTTCTGGCCGACAGATGTCACCTTGAAATGTTAAATATTATTGTATTTGACTGATCTAGCCTTGAACCTTCTTCGGGAGTGAAAAGTATTTGAATAATATACTGGAGAACAGATCTACTCATCTTCCCTTCAAAATGAACCTTGGCAAAATGTGTTTTCAAAGTGTTTTGACAAAACAGAGAGGATGATTCAGCAATGTGATATAAAGTGTTGTTCAAACAATGCCATTGTGCGGGCTCAATCTACAAACTTAAGTTCATTATACTGTACGTATGTATAAAGACGATAAAGACATTCTGATTCTGCAAATGTAGGTACAAAAGCGTGCAAAATGAATCACAGCACAGAACTCATTTGCAACGTGAGGGGGAGGGGAATGAGCCGATAAGTAGGAAACTCTAGGACTAATGAGGCTGATTCAGAGCAGGTATATGTGCAGAAAGGGAAAACACATCCATACTGAGACATACAGTAGCAGCAATGCTTGGATAATTCTATTTGAATTATGGGTGACATATTATGAAAGACCCACTTTTTCAGTGCTTGTGCACATACATTTTGATATCTGGTGAGCTTACCCATAAACTGTGAAATCCGACAAACCCAGTCAGAAAACATGGATAAAAGAAGCCATTAAGATGTGGCTCCTCTTATCACATGCTGATTGTGAGTCAGTGTTATTTCCAAAGATTATACCAGCAGATGTCCTTGGCATTTAAAACGTCCCATCCCATTATTTTGTCTAGCTCCAAAAAGCATCAAAATCCATCCTGTAAAATCAGAGCCCATCCCCTTTTTTTTTTAACACTGCCCTGGAGCCACTAATTACTTTTTCTGGTGAAGTTTGTGAGTTTACAAAAAGTGAAATACTTGAGGCAGGGAGTGCAGAATAGTTGTTGTTCTCCCACAAACACAACCGGAAACATCCAGCCTTTTTTGAGTGTTTTACTTTTGAGAAAGCTTTAAAAGGGGTTTCATTGTAAGAGTTTTGGGTCCTTATACTAACAGAGGATTGAGCTGCGATGTCTCTGAGAGGCGAGGTGTGTGTAGTGACAGGAGCTGGAGGGTTTCTGGGGAAGAGGCTGGTGAGGCTGCTGCTGGAGGAGGAGAAGCTGGCTGAGATCCGACTGCTGGACAAACACGTACAGCCACAGCTTCTACAGTCTCTGGAGGGTAAAACCTGACTAATATAATGTTTTTAATCCTTATGCAGCAATCTTCAAAATAGGATATATAACCAAATACCTTTAAACGTATAGAGGTATTTGTGTCTCTGACAGCAAAGTAAAAATGATTGGATTTACTCTTGTATACCCTTAATATTATGAGGCTGAATAACAATTACTTGGCAACGCTTTACCAGCTCTTTGATTTTTTGAAAATCTATTTTTCCAAGATCCAATTTAGGGAGCATCTACAGATGAATAATTTTAAAATTAAAAAAGTGATTGATTTGTATTCCTTCTATCTTAACCTCAACTAAACCAGCAGAGATAATTTCTAAAACGAATGAGTTTACGTCGTTGGTTAATGTCTGTATATGCAACTACTTTAAAATAAATACCGAAGATAATTCTGTAGATGTTTTTGTTTTACAAACTAAGTAACCTTAGTCTTAGCACAATCTTAAGCTATGATCCTCAGTGCAATTTAAACGTCTTTAATTTCAACCTACTTCAGATCCAATTCTTCTTGCTTTAGTTGATTAAATTGCCTTACAGTTAGTTTGTCCTTAGTCCCTCAGATTTATTGTTTTTTATTGGTTTTACTCTGCTATATTGTGTGTTATGTCTACACCTCAATACATTCAGTTTAAATAAAGAATGATTTATAGATGAGTGTTAATCAATGAGTTTCTTGTGTGTCAGACTGTAGAGGCAAAACAACGCTGAGTGTTTGTGAGGGAGACATCAGAGACGCTGATTTCCTGAGAAAAAGCTGTCGAGGTGCATCGATCGTCTTCCACGTCGCATCCATTATTGATGTTAATGACTCGGTGGAGTACCGTGAGATATACGGGGTCAATGTCAAAGGTAAGGACAGCACTTTAATGCACTGAGAGATAGAGAAGAACTATTTTTATAGCAACCAACAGATTCTCTGCCTTTAAATTCTAGTCTACTTGATCTGTTAAAGGTAGGGTAGGTAAGAATGGAGAAAGCAGCTCGAGTGCGCTAGAATTTGAAAGTACGCAGCCGAAAAAAATCTGCCCCTTCCTTCAGACTTCCTTACAGAGCCCCTCCTCCAACACACACGAACGCGCACATGACCAATGAGGGCACGAGATAAGTTTGTGCACAGATGGAAGGCTGACAGGCAGGTAGGCCATCCAGTTATTTTAGCCGGGCCGGCTCAGATGATTGGTCGTCTTCCACAAATGACATTTTTTCATGTATTTATTGTCAAAGCATTTAATGTATTCATTGCTATCGGGATGTTAAGAGCATTCCATGGAATATAACAAAAAGTGTTTCTGAAGTGAATTACCTACCCCACCTTTAACCTTTTTTGTTGATGTGACGAAAGAAGACAGATTTGTATGGTGGCCCTGAGGGTCAAAACACAATAACAACAAAAAAAAAGAACACAAAAATATTTGACACATACAAAAAAACTCAAACAAAATGTCAATACAAACTAACAGACACACTTTTCTGAAAACTTGTTGTATTTTGTAAAATGTTTTTGTGTTTTACGTAATGTTGTGGTGATTTGACCTTCAAGGCCATCGTATGCCCTCTTCTGAACACCGTGATTTAAAATCTCTTTTAACGTGTAAGGACTATTTGTTTGGCAGGAACGCAGCTGCTCCTGGAGGCTTGTGTTCAGGAGAACGTTGTGTCCTTCATCTACACGAGCACCATCGAGGTGATGGGACCAAACTCTAAAGGTGACCCAATAATCAACGGCAGCGAGGACATGGAGTACTCCTGCGCTCTGAAGTTCGCCTACAGCAGGACGAAGCAGGAGGCGGAGCAGCGGACGCTCCAGGCCCACGGAGAGATGCTCCACAACGGGGGCCGCCTGGCCACCTGCGCCCTCAGACCCATGTACATCTACGGGGAGGGCTGCCGCTTCCTGCTGGGCCACATGGGTGACGGCATAAAGAATAAAAACGTTCTTTACCGCATGTCCAAACCAGAAGCTAAAGTGAATCCGGTGTACGTCGGTAACGTGGCTACGGCCCACCTCCAAGCAGCCCGCAGCCTCAAAGATCCACAGAAGAGAAACGCTATCGGAGGAAAGTTTTACTTCATTTCCGACGACACACCACACATGAGTTACTCGGATTTTAACTATGTTGTGATGTCGCCTCTGGGCTTCAACATCCAGGAGAAGCTGATGTTCCCGCTGCGCCTGCTCTACCTGGTGTGCTTCCTGATGGAGATGCTGTGCCTGATGGTCCGACCCGTCGTACGCATCGTGCCGCCGCTGAACCGGCAGCTGGTCACCATGTTGAACACGCCCTTCAGCTTCTCCTACCAGAAGGCCAAGGACGACCTGGGATACTCCCCCAGGTTCACGTGGGAGGAGGCCCGCCAACGCACCGTCGAGTGGCTCGCCTCAGAGCTGCCCAGAGAGAGGGAGAAGATAAGGGCAAAGTAATCTATATGAAAAATAAGTTTGGTTTATTTCTTGGATCACATTACTCCATTTCTGATCTGAGGTCTTTACACTGGCTTCCTATCTGTCAAATAATTGATTTCAAAATACTGTTGCTGGTTTCTGAATGGTTTAGGCCCAAAATACATTTCTGATCTACTGCTAAATTATGAACCATCCAGATCTCTCAGGTCTCCTGGTCTGCTTTACTATGTGTCCAGAGTCAGAACTAAACATGGAGAAGTTTATTATGCTCCAAATATCTGGAACAAACTACCAGAAACTACTCTTACTACTTTTAAATCCAGGCTATAGACTTTTATTTTTGCCGCTGCTTTTAATTGATATATCTCACACTGCACTGTAACTTTTATTCATGTACCTGTGTTACATCCTTGGATGAGCTCTAGTTTGATTAACTGCACATTTTTGGGAGGAATATGCAATTTAGTGCAACATATAACTGTGTAAGAATCTAAGAAATGCCAGGAATACTTTATTTATTTCTCCCTTTCTCTCTTTTTTTCTGTCTTTTAAAAAACAATCCTCCATTAAACACACCTACACATCAAACTGCCTGCACTATTGCTGATACACACATCTGACACCATAATATTTGTTGTTGTTTTTTTGTGTTTTTTCCCTTTAGTGTAAATCCTGTCCTGACAATGAATGCATAACTTATGTCTAAACTCTTGTCTCACTTCATGCAATAAAAAATTGACTAAATACAGAAATGGACACAAAATGACTGGCAACTGCAATTCTCACTTATTTTCTCTTAAAATGATTACATTTTTATTGTACAATTACTTTACCTTTAAAAATACTTAAATACCAGAAAACTACTATTAAACTACCATTAAACAAAAAATAATTAAATTCCACAATTGTAGTTAAGTAAAAACAGTGTCTACTAGTTTTACTGGTCAAGCATTTCGAACTCCCAGTATTTGTCAGCATATTTACAAAGAGCATTAAAAGCTGAACAATCAATCAGCTAATGATTGATTTCCCAGTGACCCCCCCCCTCCTCACACACACACACACACACACACAAACAAACACTTGCACAAACACACAGTCAGGCCAGAGTCCAGCATTTCAAACAAACGTCCATTGAACACCAATGAGGTCATAGCTTCACCACTTCTTTACAGCTCTGTACAAACCCAGTCTGGGGAAGAAAAAAATGCACAGACAAATGTGATGACCGAGCTAAAGGACATTTAGGAGCTTTACAGGAAAAATAACCATATTAAGAAACATTTGGATAATTTTATATGATTCCTGCTTCGCTTGGTGCCAGATAAAAGCTGTGTAGTGGTTCCAGAGTTACAACACTGCACAGAGCCGGGATTTTCTCAAGCCAAAAGCTGATTTCCATCAACCAATCTGCGGCTAAAGAGAGCAGCTGAGCACCGTTAAGCACTGACTAAAGCTCCCAGCAGCTTCTCTCCACGCTCACTGCAGAAAATGTCTCGGACACACACACCGGTCCTCCTCTGTGTTCTCACTGTGTGCATCACATCTCTGGTGCTGGGTAAGTGAAGAAGCTCGTCATGGACATCTTTCTTTACCTTCTTCAGCACTTTATCTGGTATTTTTTCATCCAATAGCTCAAGGATACATGTAGATAAAGGGGTTGAGCTTTGTAATTGTGTGTAAAAACGAAACTCTGCAGGAGCATTTACCACAATACAGCGTTATGAATAAATTCACCAATGATTATCATATATTAGAAAATAATGAATAATTTAGAACTGCGTACTGATTACTATTGTTGTTTATGCTGGACAATAAATGCATTAAGTGCAGTGTTTTGTTAAGAGTTCTTATATTTGCAAATTCACGATGATACACTGGCTATTTGTAAGAATAAATACCAATACATCACATCTTATTACCATTAAAAACAATTTTTCCTCACAAAAACATAATTTGTCTGGGTTGTTGTCATCTGCATTTAAATGTAGTGTTGTTTATTATAAGACATGGGAAGAATATCTTTAAGATTTTCCCTTCACACAACATTTCATATGTGTTGTGATCTGAAGTCAAATACACACTGTCATTATTATAAGTCTTTACTAAACAAAGATCATGCATAGAGAGCATGTTTCTCAACAAAAAAAGATTGATTGAGTAGCTATTGGCTAATTCCCAACTGTAGTACTTGGTAGGCACACATAACGATCAACAGACATTACAAACATTACATCATTCCTATCAAAATTATACTTAAGTAAAACTAAGTTCGTATAATCAGCAAGTATTTAATGTAAAAGTATCCAATGCAGAAAAAACTAAACAACGGTTTGTTCTCCTTAGCAAATGTCTGCTAGCAAAAATTATCTGTCCTCTGCAATGTCCAAATTGACAAATCAGATTTGAGTATTCAACTAGGCCGTGTGGTAAATAAACATTGTGAAATCTCAGATCAAATGTAAGTCAAGGGTCTTGAACATGATGTCTCCACATAATGACTTGAAGTATCATCGTATTGTATGTTTTATTGTCCGAATCTTGAGTTTGCTGTTGTGTGATGCAACATTAAGGAACCCTCAGTACTACACTCGCACATAAAAAAGTAACTACATGATATGCTTTTCATTGAGCAGGTACAGATGAAGCTCAGAGTGGCGATGAGTGTGCCGACCTGAACAACTACACCCTCCTGGAGTACCGGCAGCAGAGAGGCAAGGTGCAGGTTCAGTACCTGCTGCTCACCAGGAGGAACATGGACTGTGCAGAGCGCTTCAGACACGAGTCTCTCTCTGAAACACAGCAACCGCCGACTAACTTCAACATCTCCCGCCCAACTAAGGTCATCATCCACGGCTTCAGGTGAGGAGAGGAAACCTTAAAGACCCTTAGCACTCATCCATCACAATACATGCATGTTTAACTTTTTGGTTAGATTACAACAGTTGGGTTATTTCTCTTGATGTGTTTCTATATTGAGGTTTAGTTTGTGGTCTTACTGCCGTGTTCGGGTCAAATCTGACCTCAATCATAAATATTGTGTTTTACATTTGATTGTGTCAAGGCCTTATGATGTCGATAGTTCAGACCAAAGTTAACAGCATGAATTCAAGCTTCACTCTGACTTTTAAAATTGTCAAACTAATAAGTAATATCGTTTGCAGGACAAAAACAGCACTGTAACACTACACAACAACTGGGCATGCACAGCTTTATAAGACTGTTAAACACCTGAACTTTGAAAGAACATCCATAACATTCATCTGTTTGCAACTTACAAATTATTGATCTAATATATCATATTCCAATTACTTGTATATAGACTCTCCTTGCACTATTGCTAGTCTATTTTATTTGTATTTACTTGCACTATTTTAACTATTTTATCTGTTGTATAGTGTTGCACTGTTGGAGGAGCCTGTGACCTTAGATTTTCATTTATATATCTACAATGCAGCTGTGTACAAATGACAATAAATGCCTTGAATCTTGAATCTTTGGTCAACCTCAGGCTTCATGCAAGCCATGACAATCGAAATGTGTTGGGCACCAGCTTTGTTTATTGTTTTTATTTCCCTTCTTCCCTTTCCCACATCCTCCTTCCTTGCTCCATACCACCATCTCTTCCCCCCCCCCCCCCCCCCCCCTGCAGGATTACGGGCAGTAGGCCCACCTGGGTGCGGCTCCTGTCCCGCACGCTGCTGGAGGCCCAGGATGTGAACGTGCTGGTGGTGGACTGGGTCTACCGCGCCTCCTTCGCCTACAACCAGGTGGTGGAGAACTACAAGGAGGTGGCTCTGCAGATCTCCGTGCTCATCAACCAGCTGCAGGAACATGGATGCAAACTGCAGTCCTTCCACTTCATCGGCATCAGTCTGGGGGCGCACGTCGCTGGTTTTGTGGGGACCCTTTTCGAGGGGAAGATAGGACGAATCACAGGTGAGTCTGCACCAAATACATGACACAAATTGGTGCATAAGGAACATGTTATTATAAAAAATCTTGGTGCCACATGAGCAGCTTCATAAGGAGTCACAGCTAAAGAATGCATGTACAAAATATGACTCTTGATCCAAGAATGATACAAAATTGCCTCAATAACCATTCTCCCACAATGTAGAGAAACCGCTTTATTCTTAAAGAAACAAACCTAAATACATCCTTATTAGCTGACCAGTTAGATCCAAAAACCAACATACTAGTGTTCTGTGACCATTTCAGTACTGGAATCGTAAAGAATCATTTGAGATGCCATAATTAAAGGTTTTGGAGACCTGGTAGACCTGTGCTCTACACTTCAATTTGAAGAAGCACCCTTCTTTGTTACATAAATACTCAAACCATGAAGAAAAACTTCTTGAATATTGTCTGTGAATGTGAAACTAAAAGCTGCCACTCTGCTGCAGAACAACAGGGCAGACAGAGTCTCTCAGAGCCTCTCAGCTGTGAATATGATTCACTGCGACCTTGGAAGATAATCCGGGCTCTTCAAAGGACAACAGCACTTTGATAAGAGCCTCTCTGACTCTGCGTACAGACTCATCTCTCTAGGAAACACCAGCACGCACAATACTCCACTGTTCTCTGGTTTATAACAGGTATTTTTGTCTGAGTGAGGAGGTTTGAATGAAGGTGAAATTCAGAGACAAAGCTGCTGCCTGGAGTCCAGTCATACACAAATAATTATAATATTAATAAGACAAAAGTTAAAAAATAAATAATGATGCATCTTGTCTACTTGTAAAGCTGAAAGCGTGGGAGTTTCTAAATGACATTTTTTTTTGTTAGTTTATTTCCGGGATTGTCATGAAGAGTACATTAAGAGGAATTGACAGGAAAGGGGAACAGTTACTGAATGCAACATGCAGCAAGACTTCCACTGAAAATATATTTAGCAGAAATTAGGAAGATGAAGTCAATTTTTTGTAAGGGAGTCTATTCAGTAATGTCTGACTGTAATTTCCTTTATTTTGTTTTCTGACTGAATCAAAAATAATTCACTATAAGATATCTCCAATTTCTCTATTTCTGCTTTCATGCATCTACTGCTGCTCAATTAAACCTCTTTATTCTCACAAAGTGACGTATAAAAAACACATCCAGGTGTTTCTGCATGTCAGCAGCAACATAATACTTTATTATAAGTGCAAACAATTTTAGAAAAAAAGGCTCATGGAGAAAAAATGAAGCTAAAGTTCTCATCTTTCTAACTTTGTATTAAAAATGAACGATATGTAAGTTTGAGTGTGGTAATTCAAACTAGAAATGCAAATTAAGTTAACTAAAGATGCAGTGATGTCTTAGTTTCTAATCTCCTTCTCTGGTCCTGCAGGTCTGGACGTGGCTGGTCCTTTGTTTAAAGGCGCCGACATCTACGACCGCCTCGACCCGTCTGACGCTCTGTTCGTCGAGGCCATCCACACCGACTCTGACTGTGAGACAACGTTCACTTATATCACACTAAGCCAAATAGAATTAGGCTAAATCGCCAACCAAAATACTATAGTACACATGTACCATCATGTCTCCAAGTGTGTTTACAATAGAGGAAAGCATATGTTTCCTCCATGTCAAAAAGGTCAACAGGTGAACAGGGATACAGTTCAGCTTTTGAGATTCAAGCATAGTTTATTGTCATTTTGCAACGCAGGGATCATTGGAGCCTGGTCTATTTATTGTAAGCAAGAAAAACATTACAAAACAAAGCGGAACAAAAAGACTCGTGCATCTATTGTATTTAAATATTGAATGCAGTACATTTTGAATAAGAGGAAAGATAAGCCGTTATTGTTCCCTAGAGCAGTGGTTCTCAACTGGTGGGTCGCGACCCAAAAGTGGGTCGCGGACCCGTTTCGAGTGGGTCACAGATGTGAAAAAATGTTGAAATTTGTATTTACTTTTTTGTTGAAAAAAGTCAAACTTTTATTTTGAAGGCCCGATTTTCTAACGCTTTGCATGCAGTAGGCGTTGGACTGGAAGTACCGGAGACCATAAACGGTTTTGAAAACTTCTGTCACGTAGTGATCATCTTCTCAATAAAACATCTTTGCTGATGTTTTCTCGAGTCTTCTGGCCAATCAGAATCAAGATTGTTGCCGGAAGTCCCCACGGAGAATAACTTTGTGGTAGAACTATTCTTTATACATCCATGGAACAACTTCAGATCAAAATGAACACATAATGAAATATGACCCCCGGTTTGATGATTGACAGGTCACAGAACAATGGGAGCTATCTACCCTTACCCACAAAGTAATTCACACAGACTATCTCCTCTTTACTCTTCTCTCTGTGAGGAGCAGCAAGTTCAGCTGTCAGAACAAAGTGAAAAACAAACAATGGCATCAAATATTATTAATATGTCGGGTAGTAATAGATGTATTTATTTTCTTCTCAGAGTGTAGGCTACCAGAATGCGTAGTTTATATGTTAGTATTTCTAAAAATCTCCAGACCCCTCTTCTGGGGTTGGGTTTTCAGCATGTGTGCCTTTTTATGTTATACAGTTCAGCTTTGATTCCATCATCTCATTAAACCTTTTTAAAAGCGTACTTTAGTTCTGTGAAGGGATATAAGGGATATATGCACTGTACTTCACTTTAATTAATATTGTATGCTGAAAAGCGTATATATTACAGCACGATTTTTTGTTGAATAGATTTGAGTGGTTCGAAATTTCGAGTCGCGATCTATTGACAAAGGAAAAAGTGGGTCCCGAGGCCTGACCAGTTGAGAACCACTGCCCTAGAGGGTACATTTGGAAAGCAATGGTAATGGACAAAGTAAATAAAGAGATAACGTATTGTTTTAACGATTATCATCATTTTTTTTCTATCTGCATAATCAGATTTTGGGATTTCCATTTCTGTCGGTCATGTGGATTTCTTCCTGAACGGAGGGAAAGATCAGACAGGATGTGCTCGCTCCAGGTTCAGCTCAGGTAAGATGACACTCACTTAAACCAGAGGTAGAAGGTAAATAAGTACATTTACTCAACGTGGGTACAGGTTTAATGTACTTTACTCAAGTATTTACATGTTCTGCTACTGTATACTTTGTAGATTCAGCTTCATGTAATCAAAAACTACATTTAGCTGTACAATTATGCAATAAGATAACTTGATTGATCCTAGGGGAGAATTCACGTGTTACTGAGCAGTCTCTCAAATAATTGAAATGAGCCCTATCGCCATGTAATCATGCATAAATAGTCATACTCCAGTCATATCTGAAATGGGACATTGACATTCATACACTTTTGTATTTAAAATATATTTTATCGCTAATGCTTTTTCAATTTGACTCTAAAGTTGTAATATCGGACTCTTGGTTTATAAATAATTTTAACATATTTATTGCCATTTTTATTTTATTTAAGGAGCTAAGCAGTTATTCCGCCATTGATTTAAAACCTACAAGGTTGAGTATCTGAAAAGGAAAGATTTGATTGTTGCTTTAACTCCAGAAATATGCCTTTTATCATCAAGAAGTCATGATTTAAAAATTCAATAATGGATCCCAGTTTTACACATTTAAATAACCCTTACTTCCTGCAGACATGTAGCTGCCTGAGTGTTTGAGTGTCGTCACTTCCTGTCTCCTCAGTGTTTGGTTATGTGCTGTGTGACCACATGAGGGCGATCTACGTCTACATGAGCGCGCTGAACTGCTCGTGCCCGCTGTTGGGGGTCCCGTGCTTCAGTTACGAGGACTTCCTGCAGGGACGCTGCCTGACCTGTGACGCCTTCAATGGCAAATGTCCCACTATAGGTGAGGAAGCAGGAAGTGCTGCTTTTATGTAGCTTTTATTATTTTCTGCATTGTTATTAATATTTATTCAGCTTTATCTGACGTGAACTCTTCAAACATGATGCTTCTGACGAGGTGGAAAGTAACTAAGTAATAATAATAGTAGTAATAATAATACATGAAACTTATATAGCGCTTTCCTAAAAACTCATAGACGCTTTGACAGAGAATAAAACAAAAAACTAAGAAAAATACATAAAAAGACAAACATTAACAGAAAAGGTGGGGGGGGTATGGTCAGAGGTTGAATGTTGAAGTACATTTACTCAAGGACTTAAGTAACATTTAGAGGTACTTGACTTTATTTTCGAATCATTCTACTTTATACTTTTACTCCATTTCATTTTGTGGGCAAATGTTGTACTTACTTAATTTGAAATATTTTTATTCTACTTGGCAGATTGTTATTTATACAGAACTATAAATCACAACATATTATTTTTAGGTTGAGCTACCTGGCAGTCTTAGTAATGTGTCAATAATTACAATACAATCATTTAACATATATGATTCTGAAATGAGCCACACTGCATATTTGTACAAATGGTACTTAAGTATAGTGTTTACCATTTTGAATGTTGGACTTTTACTCATAGAGTATTTTAACACTGTTGTAATGCTACTTTTTCTTAGGTAAAATAGATGTTTCCATCAGAGTGCAGGAACAGACATCGTATAGTTTAATATATACAATGGTTATGTTAGTTTCGTCCTCTGTTAAGTCTCAGTATCACCAGCAGGTATGACGTCAGCGTCTTATCGTACAACCCCCTGGCATACGCACACACACGCACTGATACAGAGACAGTTATCTACATGGGGCCCTTTAAAATAATGTGTGACGTTAAATCTGACATATAATGTGACCCTAAATCATGTGTGTGTGTGTGTGTGTGTGTGTGTGTCCAGGTTTATCAGAAAACAGTGGGATCTCCATATCTCCGTTACCCAAAGAGCAGAAGCTTTTCCTCCTCACGACTTCTTCATCGCCTTTCTGCAGTGAGTATCTGAACCAAGTTAGTGGCAAAATGATGTTAATGATAAATGAATTCTGTCATTTGATCTTGATCAATGCCAGGGCTGTGTTTGTTTGTGGGTTTGGTCTATGTCTGTCTTTTTTTTCCGTAATTATACACTTCAAATGCTGATTTTAGCATTATTTTAAGTTTTAAAGGCCGCTTTTAATACTCTGTACATGTTTCATATTGTGTTCTACTTTAGAGTTTTTATATTTTGCAGGTAGATGTTGAAGCTCAGTTCTTAATACATGTCTCTGTCTGTACTCAGCTCATCAGATCCTGCTGCAGGTGGAGGTTTCTCCTCTGGATAAGAGCGCTGAGGTGGAGGTGACGCTGGTGACGGAGAACCAGGGGACCGAGCAGAAGCTCCCGCTGTGAGTACAACATCTGTAACTTGGAGGAAATTCTTAAGAGAAACTGATAAATGATTCATGGACAAAGTTTGTCTTTTGTTATATTTAATAAAGAAAGTCAATATACAAGTGAAATCGATCTCAAATGTAGGAACAGAGCTACTTCATCCTCAGAGGATAGAGAAGTTCTGCACCCAGAGCGCAGCTTACAGTCACACTATAAAGTAGAGAATAGCCAACTGGTCCCACCCTTAAATTCCCTTAGGCATCATCTAAACATCCCCACCATTAAACCATGAAACCTCCCAGTCCTTAACCATTTTCATATCCTCCTTTTACACTTCCTTTTGCCCTCCAGAAATGTAAATCCTTAACATATGTCTCTGTTAAAAACATACAAGACTAAAAATACAATTTAACAATGTAAAAGGCAATCAGAGTATAAGACTATATGTTTTAAATCAGAGGTGTCAAACTCAATTTAATTGCGGGCCACATCAGCATTAAGGCTGCACTCAAAGGGCCGGTTGTAACTTTAAGACTATATAAAAATATATATATATATATTATATTACATTATTGCCTCTGCATTGGATTATTATTTGATAGGGTAATAACTTCATAATTAACTATGTCTGAAAGCAAATAAAGTCTGGGGCAAATAATTGCAAGTCTCTTCAGTGAGAATGTCACAAAATGATTTAAAAAGAAAAATTCTGGAGAAAAAAAGTCACAATCAAAAAAAAAAGGAAGTGACATTTTAAAAAAAAAAAGTAATTTTTTTTTTTAAAAATTGAGATGCATTGTGGGACATGTAGTTTATGGGCAACGTGCTTCTGTACATCATCATGTAACCGTATAATAAACATATAATATTCTTTGCAAGCTCTTGTGGGGCCACGGAAAATGAAGTCACGGGCCGGATTTGGCCCCCGGGCCTTGAGTTTGACACCCCTGCTTTAAATGATCATATGATCATTTGACACGACAGTAACCACACTATTTTATTCACCTTTATACAAGTGCACCACAGCTCAGGGTTTTGCAGATTGCACAGTAGCAAAACAACTTGTTTTCATCCACAATCCCCATTACTAAATCAAACCTACAGTATGTGACTGAATTTCCCCACGGAGATCAATAAAGGTCCATCTTATCTTATCTTATGTGACTCCATGCACATGCTGTGACCCAAAAACCAGTACTGTCACTTTTTTTGTTGCTAGAGAAGCTGAGCAGGCAGATTTATTTTTAAGGAGATGTATTGTATGTTTCACAGTAAAGAGGCCCGGGAGGTGCAGCTGCATATAGTGTAACAGAAACATTTTCAACATACCGTGTGTGTATGAGCAGGTTCACTTTAGTCCTTACATACTGTAGATATAGATACTTACAAAAGATTATTTTAAAATTAGGCTAGCAAATCCTATTATTCAGTATTTCGTTACATCGTTATTTTATATATTACACAATGTATTTTAGCTATAATTGTTTTTGTATACTTTTATTTATTTGTAATATATATTTCCTTGCTTTCACCCTATACTATATCTCCCATCCATATCATACTATATTAGGTAAATATGTTACAGATTGTTTCCTATATCAAGCATGTATTGCATTTATTGAGTTAAAGGTTTACCCTTGTCATGTTAGGGTTATTAAACAAGTAGACGTTTAAAATATGGAGCCAGTTTTAGTTACTAGTATAGTACTGTAGCATCATATCAGCATATCATGTGTTTTTCTTATATACATGGTAACTATATATGAAGTATAAAGCAACATAACGTGGAACTATTAAAATAACAAGTACCTCTTCGTACGTTACTTTTCTACAACATTAAAAGGAATTACATTACATGTTACTTGTTAGACGCTTTTATCCAAAGCGACTTACATACATTCAATACTGTGGTCAATCCCCACAGGAGCAATTTGGGGTGAAGTGTCTTGCTCAGGGACACAACGACATGCTGACTGCAGTGGGGTTTGAACCTGTGCTCCCCTGATCCGAACACCAACGCTCAACCCACTGCACCACACGCCTCCTTATATAATGGAAAGCTGTTCAAGGAGCCTTTTTGCGCAATGAGTGATTTGTTTTTTAAAGTTAACTTAAGGAAAGGATCTAAATACTTTTTTCACAACTGGTTTATGTGTTTGTATTACAAAGTGAAACATTTAACAATACTAAACTGTTGAGTGTGTTTCATTGTTAAATCAAAACGAGTGAGAGCGCAGTCAGTTGTAGTTACTTAAGTAATAAACACAGTAGCAAATAAATGTCCTCCTGAGTGATGAATGTTTATTATCTTCAAATGTGAGTCTGGCCTTGTGTGATTATGACAACATTGTTTACGTGTGTGTGTTTCAGTCGGAAAGACACAACGGTGTACAGCGTGGTGCTGTCTCACCCCTTCGCTCTGTGTGAGATCAACTCCATGAAGATAAAGAACACTGGAAATCGCTTCTACAGGCAGGGAGACATCCACGTGAAATCTGTCTGCCTCTCAGAGATCCCCTCTCAAAGGTACACACACTCACTCACTCACTCACTCACTCACTCACTCACTCACTCACTCACTCACACACACATATTTCAGAGGCATATATTGTAGTTTTTACATGACATTTGTTTTGGTAATTTTCAGATCACAATTTTTGTGTATATTATTGTCCTGTGAAAGCAGGTATCTCCAGATGTGTTGATCTCTAAAAGGGCCCTATTGTGCTCATTTTCTGGTTTCATAATTGTATGTTGTGTCTCTACTGATACATGTTTACATGCTTTTATGTTCAAAAAGTGCTTTATTTGTCTCATTCTGCCTGAGCTGCAGCACTAAAACCTATACAACACACTACAGGAAAGAGACAACTCCAAAAAGCATAATAGTAATAATTGTCGAATACTTCCTCATCTGTTATTTAACATTATAATAGTTTCTGCTTTAAAGAAAAGGTTAAAAAATGTAAACTATATCTCTGTTTCAGTCGAGAGGAGCCGCTGTGTGTGAACAACATCGACATCAGACGAGGAGCTCCGTGGTCACATGACTTTGTGCAGGTGTGTGGCTCCTCCTGAAGAAATTAGACCTTCTCTTGAAATGTGCTTTTAATAAAAAAGACTCGGTTGATATTGTGAAGTCCCCCATCTGTTTCACATTTTCTTCAGCTTAGTTAATGATCAGCCAAAGAACCGCAGCTCTGAAATGTTATCTGGTTAGTTACAATATCTATTATCAGGTATTAGGATATTCAAGGTTTCTGTTATCTTTTCTGACTTACAGTTTTAATGGTGCTTCGAGAAACTTCCTACGGGGGAACCTTAGTGATTTTTGGCCTTTGCAAACCCTTAACATGCCCAAAAACCCATATAACACACAGCAGACAGTCACAGAAAACAAACTACTCTTTCACTGCACACACAGAGCTTTATCGAGAAATCTTGGCCCCATGAAAATACTTTTAAAAAACGTTTTCATTTTAGTCCCATCTGTTTGTTTTTTTGTAGTCAATAACAGGAGAAATGATATGATTCACAGTTTACATGTGTGTGTATTACATACTCAGTTACAGAAAACACAAAACATGGTCTACAGGCATTGCAATATATAAGAGGGTTTTCCTCTAGATGAATTTGGCATCAGATAAATAAACTAAAAGTGGAAAAAAATCTAAACTGCCAAGACGTTTCGTGTCTGGAAGGTTCCTGTGAAGTATGCAAAACATTTTCCAGATCATTTAAAAGGACAAAGAGTTGAGAAATGCATGCTGACTATTTCTAAACTAATGTTTAACGGGATAAGTATTCTCTGTAACACTGAATATAAGTTGTGGGAAGAAAAAAAAAAACATGAACAGTCAAATGTAATCTCATGAAGTCAATGTCTTACCTTTATTGTTGGTAAGATGAACAATTAATACATCTGTTGAATTATCACAGAATACATTTTTCATACATTTAATATGCTGGTAACGTGAAAGCCATCCCTCTGTCCTCAGGTACATATATGAAAGTGTCATTAAGATGTATTAAATGTCAGCATGTCCCTTCTTTTTTTTGTTGAGAATTGTGACAGACACAAAATATTTCTTCATTTAGAAATGTATTGGTTCACTTGGTGTTTACAAAAGTCTATTATATAACATCTTTGCTCATTGAAATGCTGAAATATCTATATTTTCTAATTGAATACATGTGGTGGGTCCCCCTGCTTCTAAGATTTTAAGGCAGATTTGGTGGCATTAATGCTTCTTCAGAGGTTTTAAATCATGACCAGATGACACAAAGAACTTACAAATTGTGGACATAACATACATTTGAGTTATTATGGTGATGAATATCATTTTTCCACAAGTATTGATTGGTAAAAGATATCAATATTATCCTTATCACTCAGGATGTAAATGAAATAGAGAGAAGGAAGGTCTTCTCTGTGCTCAGGCCTGATGATGTGAACTGAGGTGAGGGAGGAGGAGACTCACTGCTGCGATACTGCTGATGATGATAAAGTGTTTCCAGGAGAAACTGCTCTCACAGTTTGGGAGTGTCGGTGGGAGCCAGCGGCGCTCTGCCCCTCAGGAATCGAGGTGGAAGTTCCCCGTTACCATCCCCTCCTGCAGAGACAACATCCAAGCTTCTGTTAGGATCTCATGGTCACAAAACAAACTTTACATTTAGCTGACACTTCTATCCAAAGCGACTTCAAATAAGTTTGATCAACCATGAAGATGTGCTGCTGTGTCACTTCAAAACTAGATAGAAACTTCAAAACATGGCAAATTGCAATCAGTGTCTACTTCTTCTACTGAACAAATGTACATTTAATACCATTCATTCATTACCATTATGAGGTACTTTTACTATACTTGATTACTCCACTTTCCACTCCAGGTAAACATTTACTTTTTACTCCAGTAAATGTATCTGACAGCTGGAGTTAATGTGCAGCTTCAAATGTAAAAAAACACAAAGCATTGTATACATTTATAAAACATGATACTGTACTGCAATTTAAACTATCCAACAGTACTATTGTGCTTGACCTCTAGCTACAATATATGGGCAGAATGGTCACTTTCAGAGAGTTGTAATATCAAACCCTACCAATTAATTTTACTTGGAGTGCATGTTGCTGTTACTACTGTACATTTGTAAACACTTTCAATAAGAGATTTTACTAAAGTTAAACATATGACTACTTGTCCCGCTACATCTCAAGCTGTCCCTCCTTCATTAAAGCCGCCCAACATTAAAGCCGCCCAACAAACCAAACCCTTCTCTGACCCTCCAGCTCTGAAATGTGATTCTCCACCTGTGATTGGACGAGGGCTGTTTTTAGGATAGTGGGCCGGCAGGGGGGGGGGGGGTGAAGCGTGTGAGGGAGAGGGGAGAGGGAGGCGGGGTGAACAGATGAGCAGACAGACAGCCAAATTGCGGCCGGGCACACTGGATTAATAGCTTTCTTTTGGACATTTCCAAGCCGTAATCCTCTTCTGATAAGAACACAGCTGCTGACCTGTCGACCTCTCTGCTCTTACAACCTAATAAATGTTACCTTTAACACACACACACACACACACACACACACACACCACACACACACACACACACACACACACACACACACACACACCACACACACCACACACACACACACACACCTTTTGTTACTTCAGATAATACTTTTTCATGCCCTTGTTTTCCAGTACAAATCAAGTATCCCCAAATGAGTTGATTGGGCGAAGAGGTTGCCAAAGCCAAGAGTGAAGCACCGCTAGCTGGTGAGGATGGCCCAATTCCAATCCACCCCCTACACACTACCCCTCCGTTTGAGCGTTCGCGTGGAGGGTCTGCCACATTAAGTGCTGTTCCGAACCAACGAGTGTGGAGCATGGATATATAATAAGAATTGGATACAGCGTCGGAGGCGGGGTCTCGTTCTTTCTGATGAGAGCTGCTCATTGGCGCATGAGGACAAAATGGCCCAACTTTTGAGAGAGCGAAACGTCACAGATTACCCATCATGCCTAGCTGTCAGAGCAGAAGAACCCGTATGTGCGCTCACAGAGCATGCGCCCCTTGAGCCCCGAGCTCCCACTCTCGGCTCAGTAGAATGAATGGAGACAGAAAATAAATCTAGATTCGGCTTTTAGTGCATTTTACAACTTTAAGGACCTAATGATTATAATAAGGGCTGTAAAATAGTTCATACTGGGTAGTTTATTTAGTTTAAAAAAAAGTATCCGCTGATTTACAGACGACTCTTTCCCAATGGGGAAAAGTCTTTCTGGGCCCAGTGACGTCACGGACTGATACGGAAATTGTAGTACCGCCGTTTGGGTTAGGGTTAGGAAGGAAGGAAGGCAGGCAGGCAGCTTTGCATGAAATTCTGCTGGACGTGTTTCATTGTGGTGATAGTGAGGGTAGTCAATCCCTTGTTTGGCAAGACAGTAGTGACGGCCATCTTGGTGACGTGTGTTGTTGTGCGAGACAGCCACTCCTGGTCCTTTCATCAGACGGGAAGCGAAAGAACGAGCAAGACCCATTGCTGGTATGATTACAACCTGGTACAAAGCACACAGGCATCTTGTTAAAGTTATCTTATCTTAGCTATCTCTTATATTTAGTGGAGGAAAACAATTATGACATCACTTACGCGACTCTGGGATTTGTAGTCTTTCTAGTTGCGTATTTTTCATAGTCTTATATTTCAACAGTTTTACGACAAACTGTGACTTTTTTGACATGGAAATTATTTTTTAAGATTGACAAACATGTGTAATTCATGGCACAATTCAAACGGGATCGAAAGATACGTTTTCTCTCGCCATTGACTTCAATCCATAATTTTTCCGAAATAAGGTCCCATGAGGTCCACCGGAAAGGGAGGAACTTCGCCTCTATCCAGTTCTTATTATACATCCACGGGGTGTTTCTCAATGTCGAGTAAAGCTGCTCCAGAGCCACTATTTCAAGCATACTACGTCATCGAGTGCCGCCGAAGGACTGTTCCAATGTCCAGCATACTTGGAATTCTACCGAGTCCGGCGTACGAGAAATTTAGAGGCAGCACTTGTGTAGACTCCGCGGTCTTAAAATCCCCACAATGCTTTGCGCACGGACCAATTTCTCAAAATCTGTGGCGGAAAATGTAAGGCGGGGCCTCTCATATGACGCACACCTGCACACCTGCACACTTGCTCGCCTGTTCCACTCTTCGTTTTCCGAATGCCAGGAAGTATTCTTGCCTCGCTTCTGAAGCAAGTGACTCGGAAGACATGTGCTACCAAACAAGCGTCCTCGACATTGAGAAACACCTGAGGTCTGCATCGGTGCTGACCTCACGTGCTGCCCTACCTGACCGGACTCAATGCTGTGCGTGCCTGTCAGGAAACAAGCTGTTTACTAACAGTTCCTGCAAACATTCACTGATAAATTGCGATGTTAACAACCTCATGATAACCTCATGTTTTCTAAACTTAGGATCATACCTGTGTTTAGTCATACCTATGCATTTTATTATAAAGTTGTGTATATTTACAGACTGTTGCAAAAACTAAGAAGCTTAGAAACATCAGGTTTAAAACTAAAAGAGCTTTACAAAAAGAAACACAATTAAAGATGTTTGGAGTTTTATTTTAGTTATAAATTGTATTTTTTGTCCAAGAGATGCTGATTTGAAACCGTTGTTACATACAGTTACGGCTTTCCTGTTTCTGCCGGAGAGAGGGGAGTTTGTCCCAAAGCTTGCCGCTGTATTTAATCCCTCCATCTGACAGGAGGGAGCCTCGTTGAGCTGCGAGTGTCACTCCGTCACGGAGTGGGAGTGGTTAGGGTGTGATTTGGAATTGGGCCGATATCAGTGCAACAACCCCAGTGCATTGTGGTTGTTGTAGTTTTTTAACTAAACTTTAAACGTAGCTCTTTTCTACTCTTCTGGATGTGCGTTCCCAATTTTACGAATGGTTTCTAATAAAAAATACGGCCCTGTTTTAGGAGAAAAACGTCCAGCAGTTTAATACTTGAATGAATTTAGCTATTCTCCGCTATTGCATTTAGGGTAATTTCTGTAAAGTACCCATATTACTACTGTTCTTTTTTACTAGTGTTCGTTTCACTTTGAAGCCGGGTTAGTAAGAAATGTGCACTGCAAGCCCCCCATGCACACACTAAGCATGCACCCCATGTCTCCGTGCAGGTGAGGTACTTACATGTAGCTTATGGTGACCCAGTGTGTTAGCCGCAGCCCCCTCCATGCCCCTCTACCTCAAATAATCCCTCTCACTGCCATAATCCGTTAAGGAGCCCGCCACATCGGCAAAATCCTCCAGGACCAGGCTGGTGGAGTCCTCACCGGTGGGCAGCTCGGGGTCTGACGCCCAGGGGATGTGATGGCGGTCGTTCAGGGGGGCCTGGGGGTCTTCCAGGTGGGGGGTTCTTGGTCCCTGCAGGCTGGGCTGAAACTCGTCTGGATCTGAGGTCTCTGAGGTATGATAGGTCGGTGCTGGGTCTTCTCCCGGATGATGAAGATGCCCTTTGACCTCGCTGCCCTCGCTGCTCTGAGAGGAAGGGGCCAACACGTGGTAGAGGCTGGGCAGGCGGATGTCCAGCAGCACGCCGTACTTGATGTATAGCTTGTCGTTGAGGTTGTAGAGCTTCTCGGCGATGTCGTGGCCCAGCATGACGGAGAAGACGCGGGAGATATAGCGATGCTTCGACATCAAGAGGTAGAGGCGACGGCGACGCCACGAGATGTAGCGAGAGTCTTCTTCTGCTGTCATCGTCACCTGGGGAGCATTAATGAAAGACATTAATATCAAAGAGTTAAAGGCGCCTAGTGGGGTTTTTGACCACTAGCAGCTGGATTGAGCAGCATGTTAAGCTAGCAAACATGGACGTTAACATTGTCAAATTTTGATTAACCTATGTTTTAAAAAGCGAATTTAGTACATATTTGCACTATTGTGGAGTTAGCTCTAGGTAAAACTAGAGCCAACAGTTGGTTAGCTTAGCTTAGCATGAAGACTGAAAGCTGCTAGGTTTAGTCCAAACTTTAGATCTGTTTAAGTTTACTAGAATTTAAATAGCTAGTTTACTAACAGCCCTTATTAACAAAACATGTTAACACGGAAAAGACCTTAAGGCCACACTCAATTCATTGTTAGGGTTCATTCATGCTGTACCAACAACACAGAATATTCCCAGCTTCTGCCAAAAAATAAAAAAGCCAAGCATTAATTATTTTCAGAATCTCAAATGTGTGTTTTTTAAGCTTTTCTTTGTAATTTAGTGGTAATATAAGTATGTTTGTGTTTTTTAGACTGTTTATCTGATTAAAAACTAGAGAGTAAACTGATTTATTGATAAGGACGATAACAGTTAAATGCAGCCATGTTTCCAGTTGTAGCCTACACCTCATTAATTAAAAATAAGCATAGCCTTTCTGTTTGAAAACCCTGACAACTAACCCTCGAAGAACCTCTTCTCGTCTTTAAGTAAGCTAATCTAAAGCAACAGGATATGTGAATGGTAGAAGACAACTGCTTTGTTCATCTTATCAGTCATACACTGAGTCTGATATAACAAAAGACAACTTGATATCCACGTCTTTGTTTCTTGTTCCAAATCCTTCAATTACTGCCACATTCTAGATTTACAAACCCTCAAGTAAAGTAAACTTCCTGTACCTGAAACTTTCCCTCCTCGTTTGGTCTGAGAGACTCCCACTCTGGAGAGTCGAGGAACTGGTGGCGGTGGATGTAATGCAGGAACTGACCCTCCAAAGATACATTGATCCTGAGGGAGAGAGACAGAGACAGAAAGAAGGTTTAAAAGACAGAAGGGATTAGGAAGTAATAATGAAAGTTGAGGTCACTTTGCAAGTAAATCTTGGAATAAATATATCTGCCAAGGCCACTTCACTGAAGACTGCAGAGTTCTTTAAGCTTACAGTGGCTGAAAGTAACTAAGTTCATTTAGTAAAGTGCTATATTGACATTCTTTTACTTTGGTATTTCCATTAAATAAAATGTTATACTTCTATTCCAACTTTTGTGGAGGCAGACATTGTTTTCTTTTAACTTCACTACATGTATTTGACACTTAAACATTAAAACTAACTAACATAGGATTCTGCCAAGATAAGGACATTGGGACATTCCTCCCGCTGAAGGAAGTTTTATTTAATAAAAGAATAACTTCCGCAGATTGAGATAATCCAGCACACTGAACATCAGCCTTCATGCATTACGTCATTAAGGTGAGGCGAACATCAGTGACAAAACGATCTGCTTCATGTCAATCACCTGACATCTACTGGAAAAAGTCAATTATTCTTAAAAATAAAGCATTCTTTTTTGTATTAAAGAGATAGCAGCTAGATTTAATGTGTGACTGATAGCTACAAAGGATAAAACAATGACAAGTCTAACTGCAAGTCACTATAAACTATGCAATACAAAACCACAGTGTAGAAATACTCTGTCAACACTTAAAGTCTGGTAAATTGACTTATTTTCCACAAACTGATAAAGGAAATCTAAAATGCAAAGGATCATAAATAGGGTTTTTCTGTAATTAAGAGGAATGCTTATTCAAGTGTTCTTCACTATTTATAGCCTTTCTTTGTGGAAGAGTCTTTATTTAGACTCTTCACAACAACGGGTGTTAATTACCCCAAATAGCACTTCTCTCTACAAGGAGTAGGGATTTACACTCTGGTGCTATAAATGTGCTGCAGAGACTGTAGGCTACTTTGTTGTATGTACATGACCTAAAGCATGTGGAACGCTGTTATTTCTGCAGTTTCATACAGTATAGGACCTATTTTCTTTCTACTAATTTACTCCCAACAACTTTTTTACCACACAAAAGGAAGGGTGAGTTGAAGGGATGTAAGCAATAATGGTGCGATTGAACGTAAGTACTTGAATTATCTTGAGTAACTCGGCCCCGATTTCCGGGAAGAAATTGCTGTTGTGTTTTTGAAACTGTTTTGCGCTGTGTGCATATGTTAAATTATATTAAAGAGGCCTTTTTATGCTTATTTTCAGGTGTATATCAGTATGTAGTGCCTCTACTGTGACATGTCTACATGCTTTAATGTTCAAAAAGCTCTTTATTTTTCTCATACTGCCTGTGCTGCAGCACCTCTTTTCACCCTCTGTCTGAAACCAGAGCCCAGTCTGCTCTGATTGGTTAGCTGGCCGGCTCTGTTGTGATTGGTCAACCGCTTAGAGATGTCCCACCCCCTTAGCCTATCATGTACAATGTGTAGGAGCGCTAGCAAATAGAAGTATGACTGTTACATAGTGATGTCACTTTGTGTGGCCATGTACAGCATACCAAACAGGAGACTGGAAAGTGAAATTAAGAACAAATGTTGACTACATATCAGTAATGACGATCTTTAAATCTATTTACAAAATAAATGAGTTTGAACATGAACAAAGTAACACAAATCATGATATGCGTTTATGTTTTTGTGTTTTTTTGTACACTAAGCTGTGAGCAGCATGGCCAGTTTTTCTATGTTTTTTAAAGAGAAGCAGTCTGCATCCACTCCGTTCCTAAAGTACAAAGATACAATTTAACCAGCCGGCAGAGAGCAGAGGGACGACACAGTGGTGAGTCACTGCCAAAAATACTCTGTTTACAACATTTCTCTTGTGCCGGCTCCAGGACTGTGAAATCTAATGCAGCTCTACTCTGAGGATGTTTGGATGAAGAGGATACATTTCCTGTGACGGTCACACGCTGCCAACTGCATGAAAGAGTCCAAAAAGAGGCTAGTTCTGCATTAGTCAGTTAAAATAGAAGATTTCCTAAAAACAGTAGGAAGTAGGATGAATTAAGACTAAGAACTACTACAGTGTACACATATCTATTGTGCAAAATTATTATAAATACACGCTTTTGTCTGTTAATTGGAGTGACACTAAAACCTACAACAACAGACTAATAGCTGTGTCCAAAAAATGGCAAAGTAATACAAATCTTTCTTATTAAAAAGGTTAAATATAATACCCAATAACTACTTTGGGAAGCTTTTAGTTTGTACGTTTCTTTGAGTGTTTGGAAAAAGAGATGCTAAGAGGTTTAAAAGTGCAATTTTGGTATACTTGAGTATTTCCATTTACCGCTGCTTCAACTCCATTATATCTAAGAGGGGAATCATAAAATATCCTGTACACCACCAGCTCAGCAGCAAACAGCAGACAGACACAGTTTAAGATTAGCTGGTGAACAAAGGGAAGCAAATAACATCTCAAGAGAGTTGGTGGAGACCAAAAACAGAGCTAAAAGAAACTGAATATTTGGCTTAAAATCATAGAGGAGCATAAACCATCCTTTTAAAATGTTATCAGGCCATTAAATTACTATTATCAGTTGGTTTCACAACCATTTTAATGTTTCAAGGGGCAAACTGCACCCACCAGCAGGCCAGAAGGTGCATAAGAAACATTATGAAAGGGTCGCAGTTTTGTCAGGTTTCACTTTTAGTTACACTACACTAGGGTAAGGCGCCAAAACTACGTGGTTGGTCCTAGGAAAAGATCATGGTTCAGGTTCAAATAAGTGCAAAACTAGTCATGTAACTTATCTTATGTATGGGAGGTCTGTTAAAATAACTCAACGTTGACTTCTTCACACAAACTCTGGTCTCATGGGTGAAAAGTAATGTATTGTTAAGAATTTGTATCAGTCTTCATACTATGTCAATCACCAAAATTCTTTCTTTGGTCCATTTACATTTACTACAGCCGTCCTTTGATTACACCGTCCTGTCAGTGAGCAACCAACTGAATGTATTATAACAGCCTGAACCTACTTGTATGTGTAGGCCTCTGCTAACCAGATAACTGATAACAGCCATTTAAAGGACTGATATCATTCGAAGTAGGTGCTTAACAACACCTCCAAATGAATGCTAATGTCTGCCAGATGTAAGTGTAAGTAAGCAACTGTTTGCCAACACGTTCACTGTGTCAAAGTTGATAGAACTGATTTTGTGGTAAAAGCTTGTTTCCACTGCCTGTATCTAGCAAAAAATGTTATTGTAGGTTTAAGAAGTAGTGTTTTTTACATGTGTGGTGTTGCTACTTTTAATCAAGTGTTGTATTATGGTAGGGACATGTCTGGTGGTTTGCATTATGTACTACAGGTGTGTAACACATAATTCCCATATGCACACACACCTCCCAGACAGCAGAAAAGAGAGCTGGTCGATGGGCGTCTTTCCCTCCACAGCGTACGTCTCTCCTGCTTTCAGCTCCACCACCTTGCTCTCAAAGGCACCTGCGATCTCCTGGAACACCTGGACGGGCACGCCCAGCGGCAGGTACACCGCCTGGTAGAGGGAGGTCATCTCCTCGCTGCGTATCCCCTCCTGGTGCAGCCGGTACAGCAGGTGGCAGATCTGACCCAGGCAAGCCAGCAGCAGGAGGAGGTTCCAGGTGAAAACGTCCAGGCCGCACATCGTCATCCAGCCCCACAGGGTCAGGCACCCGAAGGCTGGAGTCAGGAAGCCGAAGATGAAGAGGCACCCGTAGGCCCCGCTGCCCCCCATGTAGCCCAGGACCAGCATGGTGTTGCCCAAATGGTAGATGGCTCCCTCTGTTTTGTTGGTCCAGCCATCGCAGAGAGGAGGGAAGAACAAGCTCTCCAGCAGAGTCAAGTTGCTCATGTTTGTCTTCAAAATGACAAGCTGAGGAGAGGCTTCTGATGCACCAAACTAAAACAGTAAATTCAACTTCTCGTCCAATGAACTGTGGTGCTATTTATGTCCCGTCAACATGTACAAGTAGATGTTTTGTTTGTGAAAAAATAATAAATGCCGACAGGAGAATGTCAGAAGTTTGTTCCCTTGGCGTGCCGTGGAAAATTCCTCAATGTGAAGAAGTTCTCACGGCTCTGTTATCGAAACACAGCTGGAATGGGTTTCTTCTTCTTCTCTCATTATCCCTTCCTCTCCTCAGTCTTTCCCTCCCGAGTCTTCTCCCTCGCTCTGGCTATTTCTCTCAGCCACCGGCCTGCAATGTCGAGCCAACAGCTGGAAGAGAAGGGATAAGGGAGGGTGGGCGTTGATATGGGCCCTAGAAGGATAACCATGTTTGGAATTGAAACCCAAGGAGGAGAGAGTGTTGGACAGAAAGCAGGCCTGCTACTTATAACATAACAGAACGAGAGGGAGAGGCAGGAAACGGGAGAGAGGACAGGGACTATAACAAATATCTGTGACAGGGACTCAGTGGTACATAAAAAAAAACAGTTCTTACTTTAACTCAACTTTGTGAGTCCAGTGTTCTGTCAGGAGAGCAGCTCAGAGCATATTTAGAGACGGAAAAAAGTAGGATGATTGCACAGGTCAGATTTCAGGTGGGCCTATAAACACCAACACCCCTCACATATCATGCTCTGCCCTCAGCCAGGACCACTCTCCTCTTTTAAATACATTTGAAATTCAGCAAACAACTTTTTAAAGAAGCCCCATTATTCTTTTTTGGGTTATTCCCTTTCCTGTAGTGTGTTATAGGTTTGTGCGCATGTAAATGGTCTGCAAAGGCTAAAATCCCCACATTCCCTCCAGAGGGAGTTTTTTTCCCACTCACTGCCCCCTGCCTGAAACTATTTGTTTACTTCCGTAACATTATGCAACACTTGTGCTTCTATTGTCTAGCGCTCCAACACATCGTACTTGATAGGCTTAGGGACGGGACATCTCTTGACCAATCACAACAGAGCTGGCCAGCTAACCAGAGCAGACTGGGCTCTGGTTTCAGACAGAGGGTGAAAAGGTGTCAAGTTTCAGTGTCAAAACAGTTTGACAAGTAGACAAAATGATCTAGAATACTTAATACCCTAACCCTACTAAAAAGCTTAACAATTCCAGGTAAATCCAATCACCCTTGTAATACATTGACTGGCATTAAGAGGATAAACAGTTACTGTAAACACTACTGCAGAGTTGCTGTAGCTTAGCATTTCCAGCTGGATTTTTAGAAGTGTCAAAGTAGATGCCCACTATCGGCACACTTCAGCAACACTGACCCACTACAGGGGAAGAATGCCGATATGCCAAGTATTGACTTTGCAGGGGCAGAAGTTATTTTAGGCCTAAGTGCATACCGGGGACAGCAACTGTGGGGGGGGGGGGGAAGCTTTCACTGAGAGAAAGGAACGCCAATACAGAAACCAAGAATACATTTGTAAGTGCATTAAATCTACATTAAAACATGACAACCCGTATTGTTGCATAGGACTTTTATTCAACATATAGAATTTTAGACAATAAAACATTTTTCAAATTCAGAAAACTGTTTAAAAAACGATCACAGAAAGACAATCGAGCCACCAGAGCTGAAGTGCAGCGTCACATTTCCCTTCCAGTCGAGGTATAAATAAGGAGGGGGTGGGAAAGAAGAGGGGAACACCCAGGGTCGTCTTGCACAGCAACACACTGCAGGAGAAAAAACAAAAGAGCTATGATTAAAAGCATAAACAACCTTCAGTGTTGTTTGCAAATGTATAAAAGGCTTATAATAAACCCTGGGATCAGAGCAAACACAGGCCTGGTTGTACATTCAGTGAAAAACATGTTTAATGATTTAGCAGTGTGGCATCATTTCTAAGTAGTATTTCATATTTCTTCCAGCCTAGTGCTTCAACGTTCTCCATTTTACAAGAGCGAGTGAACATAAACGCGATGCCAGACTGCCAATTGAGCTGCTGAAACGTGAACCGAGCCGCACGGCTGCAGGCATGTTTCATGTGTGGTCACGCAAGCACACAAGACAGTTGCTCCACCCCCCCCCCCCCCTTCATCCTCACACACACACACCTCGCAGCACACTCATTACATGATTTTCTAGTTTGACACTGCAGTACGTGCAAAACAATGGAAGAAATCAGCATTAGCCAGGAGACAAAGAAAACTTGACACTGTAAAGCCTAGTGAATACAAATGGCTTCATTACTGCTACTATTTGGAGTTAATTAAATTAGGCATTTACATGGTTCACAAAATGGCAGATGCTCATTTACACCAGACTGATTTTATTCAAGTTGACCTAAGGTTATCAAGCTACATTTGGCAGCAGTGTGCCATCAGTACAATCTAAAAAAAACAAAAAAAAAACAGACTGTACAAGTTCTGTTGGGTATATTTTTGAGGCATCTAATGAAATGGAGATAATATTTAAAGTTTAGAGGTCACACAGAGCAAAACGCAGATTTTTTTATAATTGTATCTTTTAGATTTACCAAACCTTGCGTTCACTGTGAGCATCAAAGCCATGATTCACTTTTAAGTTTGCATTTCTTTTTTAGACTTTGAACAGCCAGTTCTACACAAATGAGGTCAGGTTGTTTTGAAGGCCTAGTATGGCCTGCAGGAAGTCTCATTAGTATCATAACAAAAAGGTAATTGAGGGTGAACCGTTCATTACATGCAGCGTTTCGCACTACTGCAAATAGTTCCATGCTACTGTGTCTTAAGAACTGACAACACAATTTACTCTGGACATTTGTGGTGAATGTTCCCACATAAAAACATGTATTCCACCTCACAACACTAATCATTTCTCAAATTGTACTCGATTATACTGACTGCACTGGTGTTCTAGTCTGTCTTGAACACAAAAGATGAATCGGTGACAGCTCAGGGTTACAAATGACCCAGCAGGAAGAAATTATACTTGCAAATAAGTTGATAGGACAACATGCAGTTTGATGCTTACCACACACACACACAAAATCAAGTAGTTATATCTTGAATCCAAGAGCCCTCATGCAGTCCTTGTGTGCATCGATCAGCTCTGTGCAGCTTTCCGCTCCCTTCTCAATGATGCTGCAGGAAAATCAAAAAACTGAAATTAAGAAATGTTTTGTTACAGAGAGAGAGAAGCAGTTTCATTCTTTGGACAGTTACTTACCAAGCATCTCTGACTTGCTTAGTCTCTGGACAAGCACAGCATGCCTTCAGAGGCTTCTTCTGCTCAGGGGCCTCGGTCACAGCAGGAGCCTCCAGGCTGGCAGCAGACACGGTCGACATCTTCAGGCTGAAACTATAAATGTATAGTTATCAGATGCTTTTAATACCTTGGGCAGCAGACTTGAAACGAAGGCACTGACATTAGAGAACAGTGTTTTCACTTTGATGTTGTTCCTGGGGCTACAACTAGTTTCTAAAGAAAACAGAAAAGCCCTGATCAATTCACAGAGGCTGACCTTCAGGATAGGCAGAAGGAGCTAAAGGCCTTTGATCCAAATCTAAAGTTTGACATTTAATGGAAAAACAGCTGTAAATAAATGTTTATCCACAATAAAATGGTCTTGGACAAGTGTAATGTTACATACAACTAATTAAGTATGCAAGGTCTTCCTGTACAAAAGAGTGCATTTTTTTACACATTTAAATTCAGTGAGTGAATTGTATTGCTGAATCAGTTAAGACAGAAGGTTGGACATAAACTATATTATATCAAATGTGTTGAACACATAATAAAGTTGCTCCTATATCTGTTTAAATCATTGCAGGGCTGCATATTACTTACGTTTTGCAATTTATGTAAAGCATAGTGAGAGCCAGGAACTAGGAAATATTTAGCATTTAAGCTGAAGCAACCAACAATTCAAAGAAATTATATAATTTATATAATAATAAACCCATCCACTAAGAAAAGTACAGAGCAAGATTATGCACTCTGCTCAACTAGTATTTGAAAAAAAACAACAGCAAAAGTGATTTAAAACAAAATGTAGGTAATGATAATGATGTTTGAAAGCCTAGTGACAATGAAGGGGCTTGGACTGATGTAACGTTAGCTTAGATGACAGCATCGGCACAAATGCAGCACAAAACACGTGCATTTTGAAATGATAAAAAACCTCTATGATACGTTCAAGTAGAGGAAACACCTGGACAGAAACATCATGTGATTTGCTGTACATTAATGTTGCTAGCTTTAGCCACAGACAGCATAAAATGGCTTTAAGAGACATTGCATAACGTTCAGTTGCTAACGGCTGCTAACACACACGTTTATATAATGCGGTGTCATGGCGGATAAATAATGCATTTAAGGTAACAGAAAGCGTAGTGTATAAGTTAAAACAGCAGCTGAGAGATCTTCGTTATGTTACTTACTTGTGTGGAGGCCGGAGGCTCAAGTTATCAGATGATTTCACCTTCAAAAAGAAAGTAACACGATGGTAGGAGGCTCACGTGTTCGCTTTTTATACAAAGTCACGTGATTAAAACCGGCTGTAGAGGCTTCTGGGAAATGTAGTAATTATTCTGTCACAACGGCTGGAAGAGACTTAAGAGCTAATAATGAAGCAAAAACATGCCTCGACAGAAGTCCAGAGCATATATGTTTTACATATATATATACAAGGTACGTTTTTACATATTACGTTTTATTGTGATTCCTTAAGAGAAATGCTGTTTTCTTGGCGCATAAAAGTTTATTTTTGACCTTAATGAAAACAATTTAAAAAGTCAAATAATGTTAGCTTAAACTAAACTAGCTAAAACAAAACTAGCTTAAAGTTAACATTAATAAACTCAAGTTATTAATTTCTCAAACTCCTTTTTTTGGTGGAACTATTTCATATATTTATCCCTTTTGAAAGTGAATCTTACATGTGCCACAGTTAATCACCAGTTTCCTTATTCTATTAAACATGAGTCTCAAATTGGTTTAATTTATTCGTCTAAGTGGGTTATAAAAAAGTGAACCTACAGTAAAGCTAATGTTGTAATTTGTTTTAACAAATGCTGGACAGGACATTACAATATAGTAGAAATAACCACAAAATAATTGTAGTCAAACAAAACATTTAATTTACAGTTTAAAAGACTACATCTGTACAACTCAATACAAATAAACAGAAATGACTTATGATGTTGATTTACAGAATTTATATCAAAATATGTAAATGTTTAAGTGCGTTTACATTGTTTTGATAGAAGAAACATATAAAGCACAATATGAGAGAATTAAAATCAGCTACATCACATACATACTAGGGCTGCAGGATAAATCGTGTCGTGACGATAATTGCGTTATGCGCATCGCATTCACATCGCAGGACGTGCGATTTTTCTTTACATTTTACATTTTAAATAGTTTTTCTTTTCTTTTTTTAGGATGTGCGATATTAAGTAGGCAAATGAACTCAAACACGTCATGTTACAATTCTTTTGCTGCTTGCTACAAAAGGAAAACTCGCGCGGCTCTCATGTCAGGGGTACTTGAGTGAGTGACATGCAGGCTCTGCATGCACTGCAAACCACCAATCACAATCATTCTTGATCAGATCACAGCAGGATAACCGAGCTAGCTCAGCTTGTTCCGTGACTAAAATCCTTAATCCGGTTAAATATTGTTAAAAACATACCAATTGTATAGCATTAAAGTTCAAGAAAGGATGGTTTGCGGACAAAAAAAACGGTCTTTTCTTCAATTCCTGTATTTTTTCATATCGCAATATATATCGCACGGGAAGAAAATATCGCAATGTCAGTCTTTTCCAATATCGTGCAGCCCTAATAAATACTGCTGTTTTGCAGCTACTTTGGCATCCTGTGATGTAAAATGTATTTACTGGTGGGAAGAACATATACACTTCAGTGGCTTGGGAGTTTTTTAATATGAAAAATATTTATTACTGCCCTATAATACTGAAGAAATGTGTTTTTTCACATGTCTACTGGGTCTACAGTGCGTCAGTAAAGCAAAGCAGTGCGTAAGCAGGAGCACTGAGTCACTTATTATAGTTTGAGGGCCAGCTGTGTGCTAGATAAATGAGCAACTAAGCATATTATTAATTTTCTCCGTCCTGTGTGATGGATATGCACCTCCAATCGAAACATACGCAGTCTTTCCACAGGAGTCGAATCCATATAGTTTGGTACAAATGCTAATTATAAACGGGCAATGAAATACCTTTTATTTAACTCTTAGTTTTACCCGAACTCTCTTTTTGTTTTTGTGTTCTGTGTAGAAATCTGGCACCTGGAGAGGACCACGGTGAAAGTCCTGATCGTCTGCCATCTCCTCTTCCTGTGTGCATAAAGCAGCGCCAAGGAGAGAAAAAAGTGTAAGCAGCCTTTGTCTATTTTTATTTAATCAGAGTAGGATATGCAGCTAATACATAAACTCTCATTTACTGTATACTCTAACAAGCTTTGTTGGAACAGAGAACTTATAAGAAACAAAAAACTCAAAAACAATGTAAGGAAGTGCTCGAAAAAAGAAAAAAAGTTACTGGATCGCATCGTAGCTTATGTGATAAAGGATTGTGACAAGGACAAAGATAAAAGAGACTTTATTTTCATCGAGCCATACACAGGGCAGTACATAGAGGACATTGTGTTTCCCTGTCCTGGTGGAAAACAAAATAATGATCAAATTACCATAAAGTGCAAAACAACAGCATAAAAAAACGGCTGAGAAACACATAAGATGCAATATTTTTTTTATTTAGACAAATCTAAATATAATTAGAGTAGATACATGTGAAGTCATCTGAGGATATTTTTGACAAAAAGTCCGTATCTCTGTTTTTTGCAAAGAACAAAGCAAAAAACCACGTCAGTTATTTTGGTACCACTTTACCGGATCAGCTATGTTCTTAAGAGACTTGAATATTGATTTATTGGTTTGAACACTTACATTGAGAGTATATAAATCTTTTTCTGACATGTGCTACCTCTTGTGGTCGTGCAAGTAAAAGCCAACACAGAATCATGACATATTTCTTTAACCAGGAGGACCACAATTGTTTCCTAACCTTACCAATGAATGTTTTTGTCTCTTTGCCTAACCAGAACATAACCGTATCAGAAAACACTTCAATTCATAGTTTTTTAAAGACCAGGAAACAGTTGTTTAGGAAGGCAATGAGAACCAACCTTTTTGTTCATTTGTTGTCATTCTGTGGTTGCAAATTGAGCAATGTACCTTGGATTTATTTGTAACAAGTACCTGAATGAAATCTAGAATAGAAATGTTATACAACAATTTACTAAACCCCTTAATCCTTTCAGCGTCACTATGGCCTGAAGACTATTTCCAAAAGACTCTGAACGGTTAACAAAACCATGCCAGTGAATTTGATGTGAATATAAGTGGGATGCATTCGTGTAATGTTTTATAAATTAAAGATATCTTTTCAAACTGTCCCTCACAGTATGAGACACATCTCATGCACTAAACTTCCAGTAATGCACCTTACTGCTCGGGTTATGATCCTAAAATCAGGACGACAGCTACCATACATTTTCATTACCATATTCTCAATAAATCAGTAGTTGCTCCTGAATAAAACATCAAAGAAATGGTAGAAATGTGGCCATCCAAACTTCACAGAGTCAAATTTACATCTTAAATGGTCTTGTTGTGTTTGACCTGAAGTCCAAATACCCCAAAATATTTTATTTTCATTTACAATTGGACAATTTCAGTGTCTGAAAACAGAGAACATTGAACACTTTTCACTGTTTCTGCCGGGATGCTGCTCTGTTGAAAGACTGTCAAAATAATTGCCAATTATTATTCTGTCGATTTTCATCTTATCTTTTCCGCTCTACTTGGAATGATTTATTTCAGCTGCTGTTTGTTGTTGTGGTTCTGATGTGAGCAGTGCAAACAAACAACACAGGAGCTGGCTGAGAGCAGCAAACATATCTACAGCATCAGGTAACAAGGCACCGTGTTTAATTACATCCTGCTAGAGATGGCCCATCCTGAACTTAACCCTGCCCACGCTGCCAGATGTCAGGGTCACATGGCAATAACTGTGATCTCCTCCCCACGCACACCCCTACGCACACCCCCACACACACACACACACACACACACACACACACACACACACACACACACACACACACACACATACACACATTGTGTTCAGTATTAATGTGAGCTCGACCTTACCCTCTTGACATGGCTTGATTCATGTAGGGATGAGACACATTCACTGAATAGTTGATGAGCTGGGAGAAAAAGAAAAGACGTGGAGCGGTGAGGTGGGGGCTGAAATAGAGAGAGCGAGACGGAGAGCGAGGGAGAGAGGGAGGGAGACGGAGAGGGAGGGAGATGGAGAGGGAGACGGAGAGGGGACCGGGAGAGGGAGGGAGGGACCGAGAGAGGGAGGGAGGGACCGAGCAGAGAGGCGGGTATCCACTCGCATCGCTCCACAAAGCTTCAATAAGCCCGGAGGTTGGGAGCCTTGATGAAAAATTACCTTGCGACCAAGAGGGGAAGTCAGCACTCGCAGACGCTCCTGAAAAGCAGCAGCCGCAGCAGCAGCAGCAGCAGCATCAGCATCACAGTAGGAGAGGGAGGAGGATGGCCTGCGCATTTGGCTGATCGGACGGCACCAGAGCTGGTTCATGGAGAAAGTAAAAGGTCCCATGGCGGGATGCACCACCGCCACCTGTGGGTGGAGAGCCCTGCTCCTGCCGCAGCTGAACCGGCAGTCGCTGTACGTGTACGGCAGCGAGATGGCCGTGGAGAAGGAGTGCATGCGCCAGCTGCAGAGCGGAGTCTTTGTGATCCATCCATTCAGCCTCATGAGGTATTTAATATTCCTGATAGATTCAGGTCAGTCCGGGGCTAAAACTCCACCTCCGCTCTGTAGCCCCATCATTTCTCCAACAGTTGTGATGTGTCCTGCAGGTGATTCATTGCTTGATTCTGCATCAGAGATTTGAGAAGTCTACTCTTGTTTTTTTCTGAAAGGGTTAGCTGATTAATTAATTGAGTGGAAGAAACATAATCTGCAATCATTTTAATATCTGAAAAAAAACTAAACATTATTGGTCCCATTGTCTTTTTCTGCAGTTTTTTGAGTGTTATATAGCAAAAAAAACAAGCAATTTGATGACATCACCTTGAGTGTTTTTCTATTTCTTCTGCTCTTTTTGTAGAATAAAATGAAACATCAAGAAAATAATCATCAGAGCAGTGTGTGAATGTTGACAAAGATAAAGCAATGTAAAGGTTATTCCCCAAGGTTAAATGAACAGTGCGATGCTATTTAGTCTTCTAATTAATGACCTGCCTACACCTTGCCCAGAGGCCGGATGCGAGCTCTATGCAGATGATGCAGTCATATACTCACCAGTTAGGACATGCAGCAAATCACCAGAGAATTACATTTTGAATCTAAAAAAAGATTTCTTGTGTGTTTTTCCATTAGAAAATTACTGGAATATTTGAAAATCAAGATATGGAATAAATAAAGAATAAGTGGAGGTCAATTATTTCAGTTGATAGGAACAGTTTAATATGGAAAAGCTCAAATATATAAAGTATAAAATAATAATAATGAATAAATAATCATTTTTAGAACAATTCAAAACCGTAACGACTTACCTTTTATTGTTTCAAAACAATCAGGCACTTGTTCGCACTCAAGCAACCCATTCATTTTTGCACTCAATGATTTCTCCATCGTTTTCATATTGATCACAGCATGAGTTCACTGTTACAATCAAACGTCTCACATCTTTATTCAATCAGGCACTAAAAAAAGACTGCTTAGCTTTCAGAGCTTCACTCATTTCCTCAAATGATTTTTTCTATGTACAAATGTTCTAGCCCTCGATCTAAATATATCACAAAACAAATTAGTAACAGCGTCAGTGATAGGAAAATGGTTAATGGTTAGTGGCAACTGTAATACATTGAATTTGAACTTTTCTCCATGGAGAGCTGTCAACTGTGAAACACATTACCAACTGAAATCAAATTACTTTCAGATAAACAATCCTTCTCACCAAAGGTCAGTCGTGGCTCAAAGCAAATCAGCACTGTTCCCATTTTTAACAAAGTTCCTGTAAATTACTACGGTGTGTTTGTGTAAGTAGGTGTATTTCATTGTGTTTCTATAGTCGTAGTGTATTGGGGTTTTATGATGAAAGCCACACACGTTACATTTCACATTAAGCGCCCAACTAAGGAGGAACGTTGGAAATAAGCCATAGCTATAAACTCTACAACACATCAGGTTCAGGCTCTTTATTGGATTGCATTGCATTTGTATTCAATGTTAACATTTTACCAGCCACTAAATATATTACCATTGTGTATTTCTTTTATTTGAGAGTGAGGCTAATCTACAAGCCACTTATTTTGGTTCCCTGCTTGCATGTGGGATTACTAAGAAGCATAAATCAATAAATTAACACATCATTGATAATGATTTTTGCAACAGAAAAACACAATTAATTAAAAATGCAGAGAGAAAGACAAAACAAGTAACCGATAGGAAAAATGAATAATTGATAAATGGTCGATTGTAGTTCTTTAAGTGTTTTTTAGGAAGAATCCAGGCGTCATAATGAAAAGGAAAAACCTTTTTATGGATCTGGTTTTGAATTATTGTAATTAGTTTGTAAGGTGATCATTTGGAGGGAAACGTTTGGGATCAGAGAGCAGAGTAATTTGAGCCTGGCAATCGAACCCTGGCTGAGAAGCAGTTACAGTATCAGTACTTAGTGTGCATAAATCAGCCTGCATTACCCAGCATGCTCTCTAATGAGTTCTCCTGGCAAATGAACTGAGACTTTCCACTACGAGATCTGAGGCTCACACACATATGTTTCTGTTTGTGATGTTTTCCTGCAGGAGTTACTACATCATGGGCATGATGGCCATCACGTTCCTCAACCTGATTGGCATTCCCATGGAGATAGCCTTCGTGGATGGAACCAGCGGCTTGGCATGGGAAGGATTTAACGTGTTTTCAGACACACTCTTCCTGATAGACGTGGCTCTGAATTTCCGAATGGGCATCATAGCAGAGGACGGCGAGGTGAGAGTGACTGTACTCTGTATTCAGACACAATCTGGAAGAGTATAATCTCCGTGCAGACGAGCACATACAATCCATCTCTGCCCCATCTGTAATCCACTCAATACACGAAGGGCTAGATTAACCAACATCCCCCCGCCCCCCCTATGCGCCTGGACATGGGCGAAATTGGCACCTGCTGTTTGATTTTATAACAGGGATTATGATGTTCTGGATAAATGAGAAGTATAACATTTCAAATTAAGTATTATGCAGACTACATCCTGTTTGTGTTCATCTCCTCATACTTTTTGACCTCTATCTCGCCAATCACCAATGGCACATCTGTGTTGTTTTTGGACCGAGGTGTTTACTCTGCACAAGCATCTGCTTTTGCCAGATTTATTCTCAAGCCGCTCTCTGCCTGAAATATTCATGTGTGAGCATCAGTGACAGTCCAACTACTACTCTCTGAAGTGAATTGTCTTTGAGCTCACTCACCACTGTCTGCTCTAATTTGTGGACAAACTCCCATCATATTGGTTCAGTTGGAGTGTTCAATTATACATCTGACCGTGTCACGCGCCTCGCAGCATCTTCATCCATCTGCTGAACCTGCTGCTCTGTTCTCTTCACAGGAAGCTATTCTGGACCTCAAGCGGATCCGACTCAGCTACCTGAGGACATGGTTCATACCGGACGTGATCGCCGCTTTCCCGATCGGCTACATCCTGCTGTTTGCGGTAATAATGACACAGATTGTGAGAGCAGGAAACAGCCAGCAGTGTTTGTCAAAACCATGAAGCACTTAGTTTGACATGAGTTGTACACGGTTGGACTTCCATTACTCCTTTTTGTATACGATACTTACAACTGCGTTACTGAACTTCAATCCAAATACATTATATAAGAGTTAGAAAAGCAGCATTTAAATGTTACGCAGTTTGATTATTATCTTAATATTCAAAAACATTATTATCACATATCTTCCTCAATGTGCAGCTCTATTAAATACCTTCTTAATCATGTTATTTGTATAATATATTTAGTTTTCTTTAGTGTTTACTGTGTGTTAAAACAATATCTTACGGCGTTACATAACTTTCTAATTATAAGCCATGAACACACAAACTAAATCTATGTGCATAATTGTTTTGTGAACTGACAAATAATGCAACACACGCTATTTTCTGCTTCAACGGACATTATGAAAAGTGTGAATGTCTCATTACTTTGTATAATTATTAGTTGTTTTACATTTGAAATTATTAAAATGACTTAAATCTGTTTCCATGATGGAATAATCAGAATGAATGTTTTAAGGGAACGTTTATCATAACGCTCTCAGCAAGGGGTGTGTTTGTGTTATTTTCCTCAATGTATGTATGCACCTGTGATATATATTGATTTGCCTTTCTGGTGCTTTCAGTAAATACAACAAATAGCATGTTGTATAAGAAAAAAATTTCTTTCTTTCTTTTATTGAACATTGAAGTAAACACAAAAGGCACCAAAATGAAGATTATCTTTAATTTTATCAGCACCACGTCACTTTAAAGTATTTATTTATATGTACAATTTTAGCAAGTTTTTATATTGTCCTGTTCCTGTAAGCCAGTACAAAGAAATTTCGTTTTAATAGTACACTCTGTGTCTTGTTGAAATGACAATAAAGTATGTCTAAGTCTAAGTCTAAGATAGTTACATTTAAATGTGCCGTATTCAACTCATACTCTCCTTTAACTAACTCAAAAAATCCATACGTGCAGTATTGCAGTCTTTCGTCATGTGTTTATCGTGCTTTTGGACATTTTGATGATGTTAAGAAAATATATATTGTGAAGCCCTTAGTAGTAAGTCAATGGTAATTAGATTGATTTAACTTTAATGTCATTGCAGTACATACGCTGAGGCCACAAAAGGCACTATCTAACCAGAAGTGCAAAAGACATATATATACATTTCATAGATAGAATAAACAGTAGGATTTTTAACGATATGAACAATAGGAAAAATATACAATGTTTTATTTATATATTTATTTGTAACGATATTTAAAGTGATAACAGAAATACAATTAAGTAAACAACAAACACACCACTCTTCATTTACTGTCTGTATTCTTTCATCCCAGGACTTACAGTACTACAACGAAGACAACCCCTCGAAGACGAACAAGATGATGCGGATCCTGATGTTCGTGCGGATCCTCAGTCTGATCCGCCTGGCTCGGGTCTCCCGTCTGGTCCGGTTCTTCAACGAGGTGGAGAAAGTAAGTTCAAACGCCGGACAAAGTCTTCAAAGCTCCCCTTTGAAATTCAATCAACCTTTCTCCGACCTGCAGATAGCTTACCAGACGCGGCGTCCGATAACAAATCTGACTTTGAACGCTTACTTACAATGTCATTTGTAAAACAGCAGCTGACAAGATCGGTTTTTAACAATGCATAATCAATGAACAGAGTTTCAAACACGTAATTGCAGTCTGACTGGAATCAAAATGAAAGGGGTAGGAAACCTTAAACTAGATTGAATCATGTCTGTAATCTTATGATGAAACTCGATATATCTTGGAACAAATCCTGGTGTTGCATAATGTATGTTGTCTGGAATTTGTGAGTAATCCCACGTCACGTGTTTCTTTATTTTATTTCATGTTATCCTATATAACCTTGGAAACCACACATAGAGAGAACACTCCTTTTGAAGATGCAGATGTACAGACAATAAATGCAGATACAATCAAACAGCAATGCAAAAAAATACATGACTATATCAATTAAAAGCAATGAATAAAAAAAAGCAAAGGCAGTTTATAAGATACAAATTAAACGAATGAATGAATGAATTTGTCTCATTATACTTTTCAGGATTTTCCCTTTCGTGCAGTGTGTTATTTAGGTTGTTGTGCCTGAGTTCTCCCCCCTGCCCTTTAACCCTCCATTGGACTTCTTTGTTTACATCACTCTGTCACACTTGCGCTCCGATTGGCTAGCGCTCCAACACATTGTACGTGATAGGCTAAGGGGCGGGACATCTCTTAGCGGTTGACCAATCACAACAGAGCCGGCCTGCTACCCAATCAGAGCAGACTGGGCTCTGGTTTCAGACAGAGGGTGAAAAGAGGTGCTGCAGCACAGGCAGTATGAGAAAAAAAAAGAGCTTTTTGAACATTAAAACATGGAGACATGTCACAGGAGAGACACTAATACAAATATGAACATAATGGTGCCTCTTAAATAAGGTACATCTAAATGTTGTTGAAGCATATTACAAGAATGTGGGGCAACGCATAACCCCTGCAGGGTGAGTCATGTCTGTGAGAATAGCTACAACATTTTAAGAGCGAAACTGAGAGTTGGAGGGGGAGCTTTTGTAAAAAAGGCTTTATAAATGAATGAAAACAAATCCTGATCCCTCCTCACTGAAAAAGCAAAAAGCCTGGTGTGTCCCACATCTATCTCCACTGCTAAATATGAAGGCTGTGCCATATCCTGCATCTAAAGGTTTGAGAGAAAGATCCCCCTGCCCATAAATACCCCCCTGTAGTCCAATACAAGGAGGAATTCTGCTTCAATCATTTTTCTTGCAAATAATGGAACGGTAGATCTATTTTGAAAAAGGAAAAGCCCAATTTGATACTGAATTTTGAAAACAATGTCATAATGGACTTTAGAGTATGTTTTTGAAATATTTAGTTAGTTGAAAAAAGGAATGTTAAAACTACCATAGTGGTTATTTATATTATATATATTTATTTAAATGTATATATAGGAGGCGTGTGGCGCAGTGGGTTGTGCGTTGGTGTTCGTATCAGGGGGTCACAGGTTCAAACCCACTGCAGTCAGCATGTCGTTGTGTCCCTGGGCAAGACACTTCACCCCAAATTGCTCCTGTGGGGATTGCCCACAGTATTGAGTATGTAAGTCGCTTTGGATAAAAGTAACATGTAATAATAATGTAATAATATTTCTTGACTTAGAAACTAATTTCTTGCAGAGTTTAGACCCCGTTGGAATGAATGATGGAGCTGTTTCTGAGGGATGTTAAATGACAGCTGTAGGTTTACAGGGGCTATAATCTGCACAGGAATAGGTTTCTGGTGTATGTTTCCTGTGTTATTAAATTCACATGGATAAATCTGTTTACTCACCTAATCCTCTTTTCCCCTATAGGCCATAAGGCCGCAGGGAACTCGCTGCTTGTTGACCCAAGTTAAGTTAATCTCGCTCTCGCTCGTTCATCACACTTTGTGCCAGCTCATTTTTGGTCTCCAGGTATTCTTTGGCCTTGAGCAGTCTGCATCATTTCAAATGACATGGTCCAGCCATCACAGTCCGCGTCCTTGTTTCTGTATTGATGTTCTACTTCCTTTTTTCTGTTCAATTTCAAGGTTGTGATGTTGTTAGGGGTAAAGATGCAGCACAAACCTTTCACAGGCGTTCATGCAGTTTATTACAACCTCAAACTGGCGCATTTGAATTTCCTGGATAAAGATGTCCCGTTGTTTTTAAGATGTATTCCTTCAACTTCCAGATGTTGGGCTTTTCTCAACCTTGCATGAAGCATTGATTGTGCGCCTGCAGCCTTGTTGATAAGGCTGCTGAAACATGTACAATTCTCAACAAATGTGAAAGGTTCACGCCATTAAAACTGATATTAAAGATGTTACATTGGAGGGGTTAATGCAGAGCTTTGTTTGCATGTATATAGAATCGTTTAATGTCATTATACATGTACAATGAGATAAATAAATGCTTCTCCCTTTCGAGTGCCATCAAAACAAAAAACATCACAACATAAGACAACAAATACACGCAGCATACATACTTAGGAATAAGGAATAAAGTGCAGTAATTATTTCCAGGGGTATAAAAATAAAATCTATAATGTAATAAATAATAATGGAAGGTATGTATTTATAATAATAATGATATATGTATATATGTACAGAGTCACATTTATTTCACATGCAGGATGATTAAGAGGTATGACTTTAATCATCCTGCATGTGAAATGCTGTTGTTGTTAGATGCAATAGATCTGTTTGGTTGTTATGATTAAACACAAACGTTCCCTTTGACCAAAGTACGGCTGGGGTGGGTGGCTTTGGTTCAGGGAGAAATGTTCTGATCTACCAAACAGAGGGTCAGTGGTTCAATCCTGCAGTCAACATGTCCAGATGTCCTTGAGCAAGACACTTAACCCCAGACTGCTCTTGATGGTGTTTGTGAGCTGCTTGGTATTAAAGGGTCAGATTTACAGTTGTGTGATGTAATGGATGACCTTGGTAAAGGTCCATTTATCTGTCAAAGATTGACATGTTTATTGAAGGATAACGCTCAAGGTCATCTTGTGATGGGATCACGCCAGTCGCAAGCACAAATTGAGCCACTGGCGTTCAGAAGGGGGGGGGGGCTTTTCTGCAGTTTTTAACCCTTTAATTCTAGCACTCTTGCTGGAGCCAAAACCATCTTCGATCTCAACCTTCATTTAGCTCTCAACTACATGCCTGCAGGTTTTGCAGCTGTATCCTTTCTGTTATTGTGTCAAAATGTGTCCACAGACATACAGATAGAAATATCAACACGTGGCAAAGTAGTTCCTGCTACAGAAGGTGTATCAAGGGGCGCATTCTGCCTTGAACTCACAAGCAGAAATCAATACTAAACCCAGCAAGCTGTGAACCAAATCCCTTAAAGCCTCTTGTTTCCTGTCGTCTCTTTCTGAAAGGTGTCTAATGCAAACCTGGAGGTGGTCCGCCTCTTCTTCCGCGTCTTGTCTCTGTTCATGATGATTTTCCTGCTGTGTCACTGGAACGGCTGCATCCAGTACTTTGTCCCCATGCTGGAGGAGTTTCCCACCGACTGCTGGGTCCGCAAAGAAAACCTGATGGTAAAACTACATTCACAAAAATCTTCCATAAATAGATTATTTGAGTTGCCTGTGATGGAATGTAACTACATCGTTTTACAGCTTAAGTTACTTTTCAGATTACAACTTTGTTATGCTCTTCCTGTTCACTGAAAACCACCCATCTCTCTAGATGTGTTCATTTTTAATGTTGCTTTATGTATTGAGAACATTCTCCCACTTCTCATGCTAAACTAATGATTTTAAAACACTGTTGGAACAGCTGGAAAGTGCATGCTTGCAAATCTGAAAACAGTGATCATACACATATGATAATCTTATAGACTATGATGCATTGCTGTAGATTACACTACCCAACAGTATTTAAAGGAGTTAAAATGAGCACAATACACATTATTTCAACACTTATATTAATGCAAAACATTATATTTTATATATATATTTTTTTTTTTTTTACGACAAAATGTAATCTTTGACTTTTGATACTATCATAATACGCACTTTCACACTGATATTAGTACTTGTATTTAAGTAATTTTTCTAAAAAAGTGTATTGAGTTGTTGGAAATGAGTCATCAACTATTTTAGTGATCAAACTAATTATAAACGTATTGTAGGGTATGCTGTGTTTTACATTCCTGTGAAGATGTTCCTGTGAAGATGTTCTTGATGTTAAGCTCTACATCTACAAAAGGTCTCATTAATTATGAACATTTTATTCCCAGAATGCCTCAGTGAGTGTGAAATACTCCTGGGGAGTTTTCCGGGCTCTCTCGCAGATGATCGCCCTCTCTTATGGCTCCATGGATGCTCCAACAAGTGAGACTCATTGATTTTTTCTTTAACCACCGCTAAAAAAAGCGCACGTATCACATCGTCCCTCAGATATAAATACCCACGGTTTCAGAGTAAAAGCGGGGCGGCGGTGTCTTGTTCTCCAGATTACGTGGAGATGTGGATCGTGATGGTCAGCATGGTGTCCGGGTGTCTGATGTACACCGTCCTCGTGGCCAACGCTACGACCATGATCGCAAACCGACCCGGCGGCCAAAGAGTACAAGAACAAGGTGAGGAGATACATCTAGGTAGTATTCAAGGTACTCAAGTGAAACAGAAATAAGTCATACAAAGTTATTTCCGTTTCTTTAAAACCATTTAAGGACAGACATTTATTTTTCTTGTTGAATGTTTTTGTTTCATTTTAAAATGATATATATTTTTCACTTATTTCACAGCATAAGATAAGAGAGATAAGATAAGACTTTATTCATCCCGAAGGAAATTGTTGTGCCAGAGTTACAAGAATACAGTAAACACAGCAGCACAATAATAAAACTGTACACTAACAGTGAGTAAAAAGAGCAATTAAATATCTACAGGAAACATAGACGGTCACATCATTCATGTAAATATTAACAGTATTTAGTAGTGCAAAAAAACGTAATGGCAGATACGTAATTGCACGTTATTATAGAACATTATTAATAATTCATAATACGATGTTACACATACATATTTATCAAAACAAAAAACGTTGGTACATCAACTAAGTAAATGTACTTGATTACGTAATACCACTTCTGTATAGCTTATGTCTTCATTTGCACTGTGTTTTTTCATGAATATAGTAGCAGCTTTTGCTACTATAACACAATTTCATGCATGGATTAAAACTGCAGCTTGTCTTATCTTAGCTCTTTAAAGCTGTGTGTATCATGTGATGGAGATGGAGATGATAACACTGTGTCTCCCCACAGATGAGCCGCTTGGAGCACTACATGTCCTTCATGAAGCTTCCTCCAGAGCTGCAGCTGCGCATCAGCAACTATTACCAGGCGCTACGGAGGGAAGTGGTTCCAGGAGAAGGACGTCATGCACACCGTCTCCTCGGCACTCAAAGAGGTACGGCTGCTCGGGACCTAAAGCTGTTCATTTGGGGGTTTTTATCTCGATTTTTCATAATCATCCTATATTTCTAACAATGTAGCAGCACCATTGATGTATACCATTATATGTATGCACATAAACACAGTGTAGCGTTGCACGATCTTCGAAAAAAAACAGTTTGTGATTATTTTGATTGCGATATGACACAAGATATTAGAGGGAATGCTCCTTTTTGCTTATATATTCTATTTATCATTGAAAATATTTTAAATGATCATAGTGTGATATTTTTTTGTGAAGACTTGCAGCTTCACAATACTTAATTCAAATATGTTCACATATATTTCGCTTACTGCGATTTGAATATTGCATCAGTCAATATAGCGATTTTGATTACATATTGATTACTTGTGCAGCCCTAGTATGCAACAATGTACACCAAAGCCCATTTCTTGTTGGTTAAAACCTTCTTTGCAATTTGTGGGGGAAACTTCTGAAGCAATTGGAGTCAGGACTCAGAGAGACAGGAGGAGAGCTGGAGCTTTGATGGCAAACACTGACGGTTTATTTGGAGTTACGGCCGGAGAATTGATAAGACAGGCGGTGCGTCACGAGTTGACACAGCGGTTGCCAAACCAATTCTGAAGAACTCTTCTGCAGCTCGAGGTTTTAACTAGTTCGGAGTGTAATAATCAACATTCTTTATCAGTGAGACTAAACATTATGGACCCTGAATCTAACTAGAGCTCTCGTCCATAGGAAAGAATGTGCGCCAGGGAACCTACGTCCCTGAACAGTAAACTACCTCATGGCGGCTTGTGCTCTGTCATAGACCGGCAACAACAATGTGCCCAAGCTGCTCCTCCTTAAGAGAGATAGCAGCAATACCCAAGGCCGTAGAACTATGCCATGGGAAAAGAGACAGAAAGAGTGGGTCGAAGGTTGAATACCTAAGCAAATTATTCCCTAACAAAATTAACTAAATTCTGATTGTGATTTATTTCAGCAAATCATGATGGTGATGTGCAGCCGGCTGCTAAGAAAGGTGCCGATGTTTCAGAACAGAGAAGAAAACTTCATCAACTCGGTGCTGCTGAAACTGGAGTACGAGGTTTTCCTGGAGGGAGACTCCATCGTCCGAGAGAACGTCCCCGGGGATCGCATGTTCTTCATCGACCACGGACAAGTCCTCATGGAGACCGACTCCTACGACCGGGAGCTGTGTGACGGAGACTTCTTTGGAGGTGAGTTACATTCACTGAGAAGTGATTTTACCCAGACATAGTATTTGAAGTAGGACAGGAGAAGGACAGGAAATAACATAAGGGAGTTTTGCAAATGGTTAATTTTAGAGAAAATGTCATTCCAGATCGTGTTGAAAAACTGTAACCACTATTTAGAAATATTTATGGCTATTTTACTTGCATCCTTTGGTTACTATAACCCTTTATGAACACTCAGTTAGTACATTTATACAGTGTTTTACATTTAACGTTTGTAGACTGTAAGTGTAAATACGCACATCAACATCTAATTGTATCTCGTTGCACTGTCATCGTTACTACCTCTGCTTTTACCACTCTTATTTATTTAATTTGTGTCTATTTTTGACTGCAGTGAGAGTTGCCAAAGAAATGTCGTTGGACTTTGTATGATGACAATAAAGATATATTCTATTCTATTCTGCAAAACCTTTCTCACACATTTTAAACCCAAAAAGGCTGGATAGATGTTTATTGCTCTAGAAAAATACCATCAACCCAAACGCATCCAGAATCTGGCTCATGGAAGTCCATTAGCTTAAAAAGAACAAACAATAACATCTGTACTACCTCAAGCCAAAGTACAATTAGTACACAACAAAGATGTTACATATTACATAATGAATGTAATAAATAGAAATTATAAAAAGTGCTACAAAGTGCTAAAAGTTTTGATCTTAGATTGTGTCATTTCAAACATGTATGTACATTGTGCAGTAGGGTAGGTTTTGTTAAGCAGCAATACTGTCCTCATATACTGGACGTTAAAGAATGAATTTGAGGAAACATGAAAATGTTGGCTCTGCTTTCAATACTATCTCAGCAGATGGAGTTTGCTCTATTTATAGTCTCTTTTTACCATTATGTGTTTAGAGATCAGTAAGTATTGAGCTGTGGCCATTTACATTTAAAGGGCCAATCCTCAGAAATTACTAAGCATTTAGAAGCAGTTTTTTGTTTCGTCTCCAGATTTTGAAATATCCTTCTCTTTTTCTGCCTTCCCCAAATACACTAGAGGTGAATGTAATGTCATGTGTGATCCTTAAAGGTCCCATGTCATGCTTTTCCGGTTATTACCCGTCCCCTTGTGTGTTATGTAGCTTTTTCTGCATGTAAACGGTCTGCAGAGTCACAAACCCTCAAAGTACACCCTGTAGCGAGTAAAACTCTAACACAGAAAAGACCTGTCTATGCTGCCCCAAAACGCCTCGTTGGAGATTTCTCTTTTCCTTCCTGGGTACAGTGACGTATTTGGGTATAGTGACGTAACGTAACGTCCGCGGAGCCATTACGTTTGGACCAATCCGCGGACTTCCTCACACACACACACTCGGCGGGACGTTGCGAGGCTCGCTGCTGCGAGGAGCGGGACACTGTGAGCTGGCTCACTGGTGTGGGGTCGGCGAGACAGCGAGACACCGCGGAACTCAGCCTGGGCACACACACAAACTCCCAGCCCGGCTGCGGGTGTGTGTGCCCAGGCCGAGTTCCGCGGTGTCTCGCTGTCTCGCAGACGGACACTCGGCTCACAGGGAGGGGGGGGGCAGGAGCTCCAACAAGCCGTTTAGGACAGAGAGTGAATACACATACTGTACAGAGATGCTGTATGAGAAACCAATGTGAGTTTGGAAAATTGCACAATATAAACCTATTCTTGTAGACCTCAACAATGGAATTATGATCAGTAGAAATGGCCATGACATGGGACCTTTAAGTATCCTTTTTTTTCGAAGCTTGTCAAAGAGTTGTCGACAAAGGTCTAATATTGCAGTGCTAATGGATTGGAGAGCATTGTGTGCGGCTCTCTTAAGGAAATTATGCCAAACTCCATTTAAAAATATGTCACTCTTATTCTAGATAATCCTCAGAGCTCTCTGTGAGCAGTTTCCACTGGAAATGCCTTCGCCTACAGAAAGAGTTTGTATGAAAACAGCTGACAGCTTGTTCCGTGGATTATCTACAGTAACAGGCATGATGTTTCCAGGAAAGATGATGCTGCTGTCACTTTTCTTACGTGCTGAGGCTGATCATTCAAAACCTGGATGAACAAAACCAGAACTATCTGCATGTGTAGATAACAGAGGTAGGGAATGTAATGTATGCAGTCAGTGTGTGTGTGTATGAGAAAGGGAGGAAATAAGTAAAGACCGGGAACAAATAAAGCTTACGCCACTGCATATGGAAATGTGATAGGTTAATGAGTTCACATGACATTTATTTTCTGATTATTTTTATGGCCAATTAAGGGTCATTTTTCAATCCATTTTCATTTGTTAGCTTTTTTTACTTCAAAAATAATGAACATATTTGCAAGTTTATTTGCCCAGGTGAGCAAGGAGTATTTTCAAACCAAAATGGTTCAATCCACCCCTTTCAATTTGGGGGATTTACTTAATTCTCCAGCTTTAAGTGGGAGCAGGTCCTAATCTTATTTTGGCAGAAAACCTCTGCAGCGGTTAAAGCTAAGCAGGCTTCCCAAAACAACTCGGCTAAGTCCGGTTATTTAATTTAGGATTAATTGTCAGACCTCATCCCGTCATTAGTGTTTACTCGCTCATTAACCAAGCGTTTGTGTTTCCAACAGAGACGTGCGTGCTGACTAAAGGAAAGCATCGGGCCACGGTGAAGGCGCTGACCGACTGCCAGTGCTTCTCTCTGTCCTGTGACGACTTCAAGGAGGTGCTGCTGTGCTTCCCGGACATCAGCAAGGATATAGAGCAACTGGTTCAGCTCAACTCAGAGGGTGAGCCTGTGTGAGAGCAAGAAGCTGTACTCAGGCGTCTTTCTTTTACTGAAAATGAGAGGAGATGCGGACATTTCCGGGACATTTTGTGCGATTGTAAATGGACGATAAGACTGAGGCTGATTCCTCGTGTGGACATGAGTTGGACATTTATTCGCTGATGAGATGGTTTTAGAGCATTTTATTCTAACTGGTAACTCTTCCGATCTATCAGTTATAAGCAATAAACTAAAGACCTCAACCGTAAAGACGGGTCAAAATATTTATTTTTGCTTCCTTGTTGCATTTTAGCGTTGATGTTTGGGAAGTCAATGCATACCTTAGTGACTTAACCAGAAAGATTTGGTAAACCTTAAAGAGAAATTGTGTTTTTTTACAACCTGGACTTTATTTACGACGTTCGGGCCATCATTTCTATCAAAACAAACTAAAGATTGGGCAAGAAACACACGAGCAGTCAAACGACGAATCCTTGATGTAAGCTAAACTTATTTAACCAAAGGAAAACTGTAGAAGTATTAACCAACGTTTCAAACATTAGTCACAGTGTATAGCATAGTTTCCTCCATATCACCAGCATTTAGGTGCACTCACCTTTAGTTTTATCTTCAAATAGTCATAACATCTATCAAAACTTGCGGTCATCACTTCTAGGGATGGGGCGATATAGGATGTTATTCCAGATTTCAATAAAAAACACTGCAAGTAGATTGTGATGAATTTCTGGTATTGGTTATCATGGAAGAAGAGTGTCCTATCAGTGACCCAGTAAGAACATGATTCCAGGATGTAAGAGTTCTAAGCATAAATGTATCATTTTTGGGATAAGATTTTGTATTGAAAATGCTGACATGAAACCTTACCACCTGTCTGATTGTTGGACTTCTTGTGTTTGTATCCTGTTTCTACCCTGTTTGGAGAAGTCACTCTGTTTCCATATTTCAGCAATAACTTTGAATGCTAGCTGTTCTCTGAGGATGTGCTCACTGAAATCGTTAGGGAATTATTGTCTGGACCATAAATGTTTGTACAAATCTTAATGCAATCCATCCAATATTTGTTATTCCATTCTGAAACAAAGTGCTTAAGGAGGCCTTCGATTGGACCCAAGTTGTAGCAAACTAGAATTTTGCTTTAACGAAATATAAAAAGAAACCTCTTATATCTCATGTGCGTGTTTCTCTTAAATGACATTTATTTGGAAGTAACATTACACAAGACATGTTAATGCCACTGTGAGAGCAACAGAAATAAAGCCGATTCTGTAATATGATTATGAAACATCTGTGTGAGAACAGCAGGTCGTTTCCCCTTCCCTTTGTTTCTCGTACTCTTTCATCCAAACACGCACACGGTGCCCGAGGCCAGCCGGTGTTTGTACTCGTAGAGGTAGTAGGAGGCAGGGGGGAAGTTAGACTTCATCTCCATCCTGCCGGGCACCACGTGGACGGACACGCCCTCCCCCAGCCCGTCCTGCAGCTTCTTCAGCATGCGGGCGGCCAGGTAGCACCGCGCCCTGCCCGGGTCCTCCTCGATGGAGGCGTACACCTCGGGCGGCGGGTTGGGGATCTTCCACTCCAGATCCACGATGAGCTGGTGGATCCTGCTCTTATCCAGCGAAGTGGGCGTGTCCCGGAAGCACACCACCACATGGGGGACGGGAGGGTCAGACGCCACGGAAATGAAGTTGTTTGACTGCTGCACAACTTCCTCCTTTTCTTCCTTCTCTTCCTTCTCTTCTTGCTGGGTTTCCTCCTCTTTCCCCTCCTCCTCCGCCTCCTCCATGGGTCCCACAGCAGGGTGCAGCATCACCGCCCAGCGCAGCCAGTCGTAGTTCTTCTCCAGGGTCTTCAGGATGCTTCCCGCCGCCTCCTCGGGGGGGGCTCGGCTCTGCACGGCCTCCTGGAGCTGGTGCCGGACGTCCATCTCCGCCTGCTCCAGGAAGTAGCCTAAGCAGCGGCTCCCTGAGTTCTTCATCTTCCTGTAGAGCGCCCCCATGCGGTCGGACCAGGTCTTCATCAGCAGAGCCTGGTCCCGGCCTGTCAGAGACGCCTGGGTGAAGAGGCACAGCAGCCCGGTGCCCAGCACAAAGTTTATCTGTTAGGGGAAAGTGAGGGAAAGTATGAGCCTTCAAATAGTGGGCAAAACTAGCTAAGAGTGTGTTCAACCCTGCAGGGAGCACCAGATGGGTTGTTCTGTGACATGGATGCTATTCAATGTTGAGTCAATTAAAGATGGAGCTTCTTCTGTTTGACCGCAGAAGTGATTTTAAACAAATGTTCAAAATACTCAGTAATCAATTAATCCTATAACTAAGGATTGTCAGGAACTATAAGTCCTGTTCGCTCATTGCTTTTTGCATTTAGACAAAATCTGAAGAACCAGATAAATTGTGCAAAAAACCCATTTGTTTTAGACCCCATTATACATACAACAAACGTTGAATTAATATTTCCTGTGTACAAAGTATTGAAGATCTTTTGAATGTTTTTATTATTGTTTTGCTTTTATATGTTGCTAACAATTACCTGAAATAATTAGCTAATAAAGTAACGTTTCATTTATGGTGTTCTCCCACTGTTTTGACAACAGGAACACACTGTGGCTGTTTGCAGGACAAGTGAGCGCTGACTGCAGCCTATATTATCTTGGAGCTTTTTGGGGTGGCAGGAAACCCAGTTGGTGCATTTCATATGCATCTGGACGTATGAAAAAAATGCCTGAAAAAACATAATTTCTGTTTATTTTAACTGACCCAGCTTGTTTGAGTATTTCCAGGGTTGTTTTTCTGACAGCGGAGAAATTACTCGGCTCAACACCAGCACATAATTTTGACTAATTAATCATTTGCATCATAAAGTTAGTCTTAATGGGGTTGGTTATGATCAAATTCATGCCTGCCTGGCACAGCTTTAATGTTGTTATTGTTTATTGCAGCGTTTTGTCTTCAGCAGCACACCAAGCCACATGGGATTTCTGTCGACTTCGCTGAACTTAAAAGTGTTTCCAGATCATTAGCGTTACTACAGAAGAGGCTGGTTACGGCTCTTCTGGCTCATTATCTTAAACTGATGTGAACACCTGGCCCTGTGAGACCACCCCAACCCCAAAAGTAGCCCATGCAGATGTCACTAACTCTTTGTAGGAAGAGCCATGCCAGGTTACCCAGGGTTAGAGCACCAAGCCTGTCACTGCAGATCATTTACTGACGCAACAGATCATTTTATAATTTAGTATTTTGGATCATAAATTAAGCAGATTTTGTGAGGTCTACAAAAATAAGACATTGCCTGTGTTCTTGTCGCTGCATGACACCGAAGCTTATCACCAGCTAAGTGTTTATACATGATACATTCTACCAAGGTTAGAGAAACATGGCTGCCGTTTCTTTGCTTAACAAAGTCATCTACTCCAGTGTGGACTCAAGAGCTACAGGGTGACTTTGATTAGAATTTATTTTAGCAAAGCATAGGGGTCATTTATACTGCCTACGAAGGGGAAATGCCCACCTTTTTGGTTAGCCAGCCAGCTCTGTTGTGATTGGTCAACGGCTTAGAGATGTCCCGCCCCTTTCCCCCTTATCACGTACAAGGAGTTTGAGCCCGAGCCTAGCGGTTCCCAAACTCAGAGCCCATTTAAGAATCTAAAAAATGTTCGCGGCCCACATTCAACCATAAACAATACGGAGGCCATAAAGTTCTGATTGGTCGATTCAGAACATGTGACACGTTGTTACCGCTGTCAAGGACTGTAATGACCGTTGCTAAGGAGGATCAAGAAAGAGGTTCAAATAAAAGAAAATCTTAATAATGAAATGTTTCCACACAAATCATAATGTTTTGCAAATTATTTGGCGGCCCACTTACAATGCGTTCGGGTCGCGGCCCAAAGGTCGGGAACCGCTGCCCAGGCCAATAGGAGCGCGAGTGTTACATAGTAATGTAACCATGTTCCAGAAGTAAACAAAGGAGTCCAATGGAGGTGTTTCAGCAGGGGGGGAGTGTGTGGGAGAGAAACTCCCTCTGGAGAGAACTTTGGGATGTAAGCCTTTGCAGACCATTAACATGCACTAAAACCTATAACACACTACAGGAAAGGCAAAACCCCAAAAAGCATTTTGAGTGCTCGTATCTTATTGTTTTATTTGGACTATGATTGACTATGACTGCACAGTAAATGACAAACTGTGAAATGATGTCCCCTTAATGAAAGCACTGAGCTTTTCTAGTACTCACTCGGTGCATTTATGGAAACAAATCCCTGCAAGGAGCACTACACAAATCACTCTTTCAGCACTAATTGAAGATGGAATTGCTTCAGCATTAAACCTAATCCACTGAGGCTGGCAGCCTAAACACCCTAAAGCTCCTAAAGAAGTGGACTTGAGTCTCTAGGATACAAACTGTCTGTCTCTCCAGCCGTGACGGCAGCATCTGTGTTGAACGACTTTGCAGATACTTAACGCTTCACTTTGTTTAATAAATGCTGGTCAAACATAGGTCAAACGTTTTTACATAACGAGCGAGCCTGTGACTGCTGCAGTGTTTATTAAGGTTCATTTATTTGCATGTTGGATGGTCATTATGTGAGTCCTGCCCAAGGGCAATAAGACAGATGGACAGATGGACAGTGACCATCCGGCATTTGGTCTGGTTTAGGGGGGGTTTACATAAGAAATAAAGTAGAACATGAAGCTCTATTTGATCCCATGCAAAAAGGGACATATGTGCACTTAAAGGAGTGGAATTACACTAATGTTGCTTCAACCAGAATACAATTGTCAGGCTTTAAGATTCCTGCTTTTAAATGTAGGTTTAAAGCCTGAGCAGCTTTCGGTACCAGCAGTGAAGGCAAAAGGGAATTTGCCAACTCAGCTCGGACGAAAGACAACAGAAGGTCACAGTTCTGCTGAATTAAATATTCAGTTTTATGTTCATACCAAGAAGATAGATGCAGCGTGCTTCATTCCCCACAGGACCTCCATGGTTTTTTTTGTGAAATTCATTGTATTCGGTCAGGAAATTGAATATTTATCCTGCACAGCTGTGTTCCTCCATGCTTTTTATTTTCCTTATGAAACCTGTCCTCTGTGATTATGTTTTACAACATGTGGTTGGAAATGGCTTAATTCTTGGATTGCATGTAATTAAGAATTTATTGATGACAGGTGAGCTTATGCTTCAAAAGCTGTGTGTGTGTGTGTGTGTGTGTGTGTGTGTGTGTGTGTGTGTGTGTGTGTGTGTGTGTGTGTGTGTGTGTGTGTGTGTGTGTGTGTGTGTGTGTGACCTCAGGCATCTTGTGGCTTTAGTTAAGCAGGAGTACGTGCCCTTGTGCAATGACTTGTATAATTGGAGGGAATGAACATTTAATGACCCCCTGCAGGGAAATGAGGTGAACAACACACACACACACACACACACACACACACACGCACACACACACACACACACTGTGCCCTGCACCTCCACCGACCTTCACGCAGAACTCCCTGAGCTCCCAGCGTTTGGGCTTGCGGTTCAGGATGAGCTCCTCCAGCAGGGTGGGCTGGTCGGTCAGCGCTGAGACCCCCATCAGACGGTTGTAGAGCGCCATCAGCTGCCTCTCCAGCCGGTAGTCCTGCACGTACTGCAGGAAAACCTCCGTCTCCTTCTTAGTGAACTGTGCCTGGGCCCTCACCTGAAATAAATGCCAAGGGAGAGGGTCAAGGGCTAGTAAAAGCTTTTAGGGACAGATTCAAAGGAGAGTGTGAGTCCTCTTTAGTCCTGGTTAGCAAAAATAAACTCTCCATAAATGTTCTAACATAAAATGAAATGGCTGCAATTTGCAAACAGCCTTCAAAGATGGACATAATATTAGAAGTCTTTTAGTTGTGTGTTTATTTGTAGTCAACTTGAGGATCTTTTGTGTCTCTAAGCAGTTGTTTTGTGGTAATGTCTCTTTTTAGATGTGTTTTCACTTTTAGACATTGTTTCGTGTTTTTGCATCTCTTTTAGTCATTAGGCATCTATTTTGCATTTTGTTTCTTTATGGTCGTTTTGTACAGTATCTCTTTAATAGTCATTGTTGGACTCTTTGCAGTAATTGTGTGTCTCTTATAGGTTGCTTTATACCTTTTTGCTCCCCTGTTCAGACATACATTGCACATGTTACTTAGGCTTACCCGTCACCATAAATGCACGGCTCAAATATAATTTTTCTCTTGTCGCTAATAGGTTTGACTTACCGTTGTAATTATGTTCCTTTTCCTAGTCTGAGTTATGTAATTTCACCCTAAATCTAATCTTGTGGCCTGCAACTGAAAAATGAGGCTTAACACAAATACATTACACTGACTGATCCAGAAAGGTGTTTTATTTTTCTAAGCAAAATGCATTCAAGAGATTTGTATCATTTGTTACATTTTAAAATAATTAAACAGTATATTAAATCATAAGCGCATTAATACTGTCTAGTGGAAGTTAACAGATGCTTCAATCATACATCTGGTGACAAACATCTGCATCTACATAATACGCTTAGCATCATGAGTTCAGTCACAGTCACATCAGTTCAGTTCAACGGGCATTACTGTTCAAGGTCAGCATGCCCTTCAGTGTGTTTGCAGCATAACCAGTTAGAGTACCCTCCAAAATAAAAGCTTGAAAAATTCTCTTTCAGATACGAAACAGGGAGACAGACATACTCCAACCGCCCCCACAGTTTTATATAAGACATACCCTAAAAAAGTTCCTTTCACAATAAACACTATTTTCCCAACATCAACAAAACGCAGACACACTGTTTTTCTTGCTGTGACAATATTATATTACCCAAGTTAAAAAAGATCCCTTCACATTAAAACACAGCGAGATACTCCCTTATTGGCTTACTACAATTATATAAAAGTACCCTTTCAAAATAAAAGTTCCCCTAACAATAAAACTCTTTTACATTTCAAACTTCCCTAACTCTCCTAACTAATATTAGTTCCCCTTTCAAAACCTTTTTTTTAAACAAGTTCCCATCACAATACAACATTGCAAGGCAGACACACTTCAATCTTCCATTGCAACGACTATATTACACCACCTGTATCAATGTACCCTTCAAAATAAAAGTTCAAACAACTTTCCTTCACAATGAAACACTGAGAAACACACACTCCCTTATTGACTTACTACAATCATATAAGACTACCCTTTCAAAATAAAAGTTCTCCTAACTATAAAACACTTATACATTTCAAACTTCCCTAACTCACCGAACTAATATTAGTTTACCCTTCACAATAAAACACTGAGAGGCAGACACTCCAATCTTCTACCCTCCAAAATAAAAGTATAAAAGGTTCCTCATAGTAAAAAACATAAGAAGCCCACATACTAATCTTCCCTTGTTAGACTACCATTCCAAGTAAAAGTATAACAAGTTCCTCATAGTAAAGCAATAAGAAGCACACATGCTAATCTTCCCTTATACAATTAAAAATAAGAGTATACTAAAAATGCGTGTACTAAGTGAACCTTCATGTTTGAGACCCAGGCAGTGTTTCCTCACCGCGGTGCCCAGCTGGTAGTACACCACAGCCAGGTCGTCCTCCAGCCGGTGCACCTCCTGGTCGTCCAGCAGGCCGGCTCCTCCTGCTCCCAGCTCCTGGTCCATGGAGTCCAGGTTCTTCTTGGCCGCCTCGCTCTCCTCGGCTGAGGCGCTGCCGCCCAGGTAGGAGCAGATACCCTGCACCAGCACCCTGGACATTTTTTTATAAAGCATTGAATGGTTTAGGCCCAAAATACATTTCTGATCTACTGCTAAATTATGAACCATCCAGATCTCTCAGGTCTTCAGGGACTGGTCTGCTTTCTGTCCCCAGTCAGAACTAAACATGGAGAAGCAGCGTTCAGTTATTATGCTCCAAATATCTGGAACAAACTCCCAGAAACCTGCAGGTCCGCTGCAACTCTGACTACTTTTAAATCCAGGCTGAAGACTTTTCTTTTTACCGCTGCTTTTAATTGAACTATTCACATCTTAAACTGCACTGTAACTTTTATTCATGTATTTTTCTTTTAATGTTTATTTTATTATCTTTGCTTTTTAATGACTGTTCTTAAATGCCATTTTCTTAATGTCTTTCATTTTTGTAATGCACTTTGAATTGCCTTGTGTTGAAAGGTGCTATATAAATAAACGTGCCTTGCCTTGACAACATCAGGAACATATCATATCATATATATCAATATTCCAACTACTGCATATAGACTTTTCTGCACTGTCTCTATTATATTCTATTTTATTTTATTTAACTGTACTATTTGATCTGTTTTATTGTGTTGTACTGTTGGAGGAGCCTGTGACCTAAGATTGTCATTGTCATAACTGCACTGTAGCTATGCACACGTGACAATAAAAGCCTTGAAACTGGAAAATGTGAGAATGAAATCAGAAACTGTTATGGATATGCAATAGAAGTCATATTTATAAACATACTTAGAATGTGTTAGTGGCTTAATGCACTGTATAAATGGAGTTATAAGCACACGTAAATATTTTACCATGAATTATTAATGCTCATTACACATTTTAAAGCAACATAATACTTTGCAAAGAAGTGAGTTATTGAGTATTGAGTCTTATTGAGTATTGAGTCTTATTGAGTATTATAATACTTGATCTTTTAAGTTACAAAGTGTTAGTATTATTGTTTAAATAATTAAAAATCATATTTGAGTTCTGATAACTATTATTATACAGTGTGATAAGCAGATTTGAATGCATTATTGTTAGTATATTAACATGAAATATTCAGAAAACTCACCTCACAGTTTGCATGTAGCCCACTGGCTCCAAAACCTTTCCAAACATCGCCATGGCTGTGTTCAGACAAAAAGAGAAAAATTAAGTTAACCCCTCATTCATGTTAACTAGTATAAAATCCTTGTGCCATTAGTTGGTATTAATTGATTATGTTCGGATCCTTTTTACTACTTTTATAACCCATTTACCAGACCAAAAGTATTGCATCTCACCTCTGTTGTTCTGTGTGCACATTTGTTCTGACCTTCACAGTTTGTCCAATATTTATACACTCTCCTGAACAACCATTAATCTGATAAGACTTCTCGACGCACATGCTCTGTCTGAACTTGAGAGGAGGATGTAGTATATGAGGTGTACATTTATAGTGGTCGTAGTAGTGGAAGTAGATGTTTGTTTCTCAAGTGAATGTATAGTACTGATATACATGTATTTATACACAGAAAAATGTAAGCCAAAAGTCTCATTCACTAGATGCAAAACAGTAAGCCAATAAAAGACAATTCCTCATCATGTGATGTGCTCTTTTGTCCGGCAGTGGCACACAGTCAGTAGGGGCTTGGACTGTGAGCCGTAGGGTCGCCGGTTCAAGTCCCCGAACAGACCTAAATATGGAGTGTGGACTGCTACTTGGAGAGGTCCCAGTTCACCTCCTGGGCCCTGCCGTGGTGCCCTTTAGCAAGGCACCGGACAACCCCCCCCACTCCCATTGCTCCCCGGGCGCTGTACAATAATAGCCCACTGCTCTAGACTCCTGGTACTAGGATGGGTTAAATGCAGAGGCCAAATTTCACTGTGTGTGCTGTGTGCTCTGTATGTGTGACCATTAAAGAGGGTTTCATCCCTCCGATTCTATCTATCTATTCTATCTATGTCATCCCTATTCTATCTATCTCACAGAGAAAATACTTTCAGGTTTTCGATCAAATTAGTAAAGTCCTCTTTTTATTAAATGGCCCAGAAACATACTGAATAACAACAATAAGAATACATTATTAAATAACCCTAGCTCTTACCAGGAAATAATGTAGAGATCTTTTTTAGTAGTTTTGTTTAAAAAAATATATATATTTTAACAATCTCTTCATTCTCACTGCAGTCCATAGATGGCGATATAGCACCGTTAAGCTGCCAATAAACACCAACGAAGAAGAAAAAAAGGAGACTTCGCCGAAAAGGCGCTAAAATTTGAAAGTTGCTCCTGCTCAAAGAAAAAGGTAAACAAACGGCCCTTTCGGTGAAGTAAATGTTATAATTATTCTACATTTTGCAACATTTCCGACTTTTTATCAGAAAATGAACCCCACGGTTCCGTTCTTTGCGAAGCTGAAGAAGCTGGCGGTGAATTTAGAGTCAGAAACTGTTCAACTGCAGCACGACTTTGCACACCGAAACAACGACGACGACGACGATGACAGCGGTGAGTAAAACATTATTTATCAACCCAAAATAATAATAGCGTATACATAATTTAGCTGGTTTTGATGTGAGTTCCTTTTTTTCTCCAGAAACTACAGCCAGAGCAATGAGAACATATCACCAAATGAACTGTGAAGTCGGAAACCTAAAGGTACATTTATGAAAACTGTGAAACCTAGCTTAGTTTCACGGCATAATACACTTGAATTAAATACTCGAAAACATTTCAATTTCCATTGTGTCAAAGTTAGATATGTTATTGTTTCTTATGTTCCTAATGACCGTATGTTGCCTTGATGGCAGTTGGTGAAATCAAACTGACATTTTATTGAAATAAACGATGTATTTAAGTACCTGCAGAATTAACCAAAACAGCTATAAAACGGTATGTAGTTAGGATAAGTGCGTTTACTCTTGTGAGACTCAATTCTTATATATTTTGAGTGAAATTTGGTGTGAGTGTGACATTGGTATAATACGAAATATAACACAATGGCCCTGCAATACAGCGAATATAGAGATATACACTTTTTAGATAACAAATGTGTGACATAACTTTAAGGTTTGTCATTTGTATTAAAATGGTGTTGTTCATTGAATTGGAAAAAATATTATTCGGAAAGTACAGCAAAGAAATAATGTTCCTGATTAAGCATCACAAAGAAGTGGGCTAGGGAGGCTGTGGCTCAGTGAATAGTGTGCTGGACTTCGAATCAGGGGATAGCAAGTTCGAGTCCCACTGCAGTCAGCATGTCGTTGTGTCCCTGGGCAAGACACTTCACCCCAAATTGCTCCTGTGGGGATTGTCCACAGTACTGAATGTATGTAAGTCGCTTTGGATAAAAGCGTCTAACAAATGACATGTAATGTAATGTAATGTGTAGAAACAGTTAGTGTGAAAATGATTCAAAAGCTTTATTCAGTCTGTTTCTAACACATATTTTACCATACACTATACATCTGAGGGCCGATTTACTTTTTAAAAAGAGCAATAAGGAACTGTGCTTTGTCTCATACAGGGGCAGATCCAGGGTCAGATTGCTCAGCTGAAAGCACGGGAGAATGATGTGGACAGCTTTATTAAGGCCAGCAGAGTGATGCAGCAAAAAATGACTAAGGACATCCAGGCATTTAAGGGACACTGGGAGAAATACGGTTACCAAGCTCCACGAGACACCCAGAGAGCGAGCAGTAAGTAATGACAGTAGCTGTATCTCTTTTCTTAAAGGGATAGTGTTGATGTGTGGTGGCCGTTATGGTACTTATCCAAAGTCAGTGAATAACGTACAGTAGAAGGCAGTCAGCACACCTCCAGTACGAGAAGCTACGTAAGTCAAATATCTGTCGCGGCTGACTTTCTTTGTTTCCATCAAGCCAGTAAGATGATTCAAACCGACCGCTCTAATGAGTTATCTTTCGCTTGTTTTACTTACAGTTGTGATGACTTGTTTTACTTCTGATTATGGGTTTGATGTTGTCCATTTAAACATTCAACATAGAATACAACATAACAAAAGAGGCACAACTTTAATCAAATAATAAACAACTTAGATCCTTCTTTATTTACTTTATGTATGCTAATATAACTTACTGGTTGGACGGCGTCTTCCACAAAGGTAGCCCATCTCTGTGTCTCTTAAGAGCCTGGGGAATGTAGTCTTTTATAGCCTTGACTGCAGAGGTTATAGAGAGGCGAAGTCCCGCCCATCTACTTCCGACCCATGGGACCTTATTTCTGAAAAATTATGTATTGAAGTCAATGGGGAGAGAAAGATTATCTTTCGATCCCGTTTGAATTGTGCCACGAATTACACATATGATGTTTGTCAATCTTAAAAAATAATTTCCATGTCAAAAAAGTCACAGTTTGTCGTAAAACTGTTGAAATATAAGACTATGAAAAATACGCAACTAGAAAGACTACAAATCCCAGAATCCCGGTCCCGCATGCTGGCTCTTACGGAACCGACTAACTCCCCTTGTGTGTATGTACAGCTCTCAACATGCCCAGACTTTTCGCCTCATTCTGAAAGAAGTGAAATGTGCCAACGTGACGGCCGTCTTGGTGTGTGGTGCGAGACGGGAGATGTAGTTCATTGAGCGGGTTCACGCAAAAAAAAGTGTTACTTCACAGTTTTACGACACATTTTTATTTTTTTGACTTGCAAAATTATCTTTTAAATTGACAAACATCATATGTGTAATTCGTGGCACAATTTAAACGGGATCGAAAGATACGTTTTCTCTCCCCATTGACTTCAATACATCATTTTTCCGAAATAAGGTCCCATGGAGGTCCCCCGGAAAGGGAGGGACTTCACCTCTCTATGATTAGGTGACAATATTCTGCACTTTTTACAAAACCAAAAGACTGGCTCTAACACATCAACTATGGTAAAACTATCCCTTTGGCTGCTCACTGAAGAAAACAACATGATATCAAATGTGTTTTTATGGAATCTTTCTCTTGCACAGAGGCTAACGGACAGCAGTCAGAGGCTGCAGATGAAGAATCAGAGGACAATGAAGCAGGAGGAGAAGAAGAAGAAGCAGAAGAAGAAGAAGACGAGGAAAGCCAGGAGGAGGCTGGAGGCAGTCCCTCCTCATCGCCTCAGACGGCCAAACCGCTGGACTTCACTGACGTTATGCGAACACCACAGTTGTCTGACTTCGGCCTCTCTGAGATGCAGCTGAAGAAAATGTTCGCTGGTTGCTCTGAAGTGCCCCCCATGCCTGAGATGAGCCTGCCTCACCCCTCACTTTACGAGCCTGCACCGCCAATGCCCTTTACCCCCAAATGTGCCCTGCGGATGGATGATGAAGATCTGCAGACGCCTCAGCTGTCTGACTTTGGCATTACAGAGCACACCATGTGTCTGATCAACGACTTCACTATGGATCTGTTCAAGAAGAACGTTGAAAAGCCCCAAAGGTAGAGGATAATGAGCATTACATCATGTAAACAGTATATGACCTCTACTGGCGATGTGCAGGACCTTTCCAGTAGGGCTGCTCAATGAATCGTATTTTAATCGCAATTACGATTTTGGCTTGCAACGATTATAAAAACAATATAATCGAAATAAAACGATTATTTTTTTTAATTATTTTTATATTGTTTTTTCAGTTGAATTATACATAACCTAACCCTAACCCTAATCAACTTAAAAACATACTGTTCAAATATTCTTTTTCAATAAATGGATGTTTTCAAAGGAAATGGATAATCGTTTTTAATAATCGTGATATCAATTATTGACCCAAATAATCGAGATTATGATTTTTGCCATAATCGAGCAGCCCTACTTTCCAGTCTACTGTAGAGTCCCGCTTATTACTGATGTATGAGTGTCCTCTTTACAGACCATCACAAGACCTGCCTGAACCCCCAGTTAACGCTTTAACGGAGAGTTTGAACACACAAGGTATGTAACTCCTAGACTGCCCTCTTTAGTTGAATTCTTTACTGTTGCTTACAGTTTTCAGTAATGAGTTATGTTGGAAGACTTAAGGCTGGGCAATATATCTATCATAGCGCTATCTGATATGAAACTAGATATTGTCTCTTTTCTTATAATATGATAATATTGCATAAGCGTCATTCCTGGCTTCAAAGGCTGGAAATTACAGTAATGTGACTGTTTTAACTGTTCTAATATTTACCTTTACCACCTTAGTCATTGTCACCACATTACTGATGAATATTTATCAAAATATTTGGTGAAATGGTCCACCCTACAATGCTGCTGCAACATGGATATTAACCTATTGGATCAAAAGTATCATGATATTTGACTTTCTCCATATCACACAGCCCTAGAGAGGTCTTACATTTTATTTTTATCATTTTGTAGGATTTAATTATTAACTTTACTACTAACCAAAAATCCATTGTGCTGACAAACTGGACTGTTATGACCCGGCTCAAAAGGCCACAACAAAGAGGAGACACACCATGTCAACGTTTATCAAAACATGTTTATTTAGAACAAACAATTCAAATCAAGTGGAATTTGTTATACTCAACAGAGCATAACAGGGAAAAACAGAGAGGAGCAGAGAGGCTTTAAATAGCTGCAGGGCACCAGACCCAGGTGCCCTGAGTTACTGCAATCTCCACAGCACAGACAGGACAGCCACACCCTCTCTAATGATGAACCCACAGGGGCATCACATGGAATAAAATGTTTTGAGTCAGGGTTCTTACGGTCATTAAAAACCTGGAAATGTCATGGAAATTCAAAATGCTAATTCCAGGCCCTGGAAAAGTTTTGGAAAACAATATTTTTCCCAAAGTTTTGGAAAAGTCATGGAAATGTAACTAAAGTTGCATCGAATATATTTTATATTTTAGCTAATCGCCGAAATAGTAATACTATAATGATAATAAATACTGTATCGTATAGTAATGAAACGTAAAATGGCATTTAACTGACGAGGTATTTTGCTGGTGAGAGATTTGTGTTGCTTTAGCGTGTAGAAGCTAGTAAGCCAACTATTGGATTTGTTTTAGATACACAACATGTTTCAGACCTTATTTTCCTGTTCCATGTTAAAATAAACCATTTTCAGTGGTACCGCTGAGAAAGAGTAATTTTTTGGTCATGGAAAATTAGGTAAAGGTCATGGAAAAGTCATTGGTGAAAAAGTGTATGAACCCTGTTGAGTGGTCATCGACATAAACTTGAAAGAATAAGAATGACTAAAAAGTGATTAAAACTAATAACCACTTTGTGTAAGGACTAAGAATAAATCTAAAATAGCTGCCTAGATTAAAGGTGGGCACTCGAGTGAGACTAGAATCAATTCAAACAAGAACAGAATTCCAAATAACAAAACATTTGTGTCAGAATCTGCATAAAAAAACTACCTACGTGTGTTTTTAAGATAACGACTTTCCTAAACAACAGTTTGTGAATAAGGACCCTATTGCAATTATGTTATATTTTCAATTTTTTAAATGCTCCTATTTATTTTATTCTATCTTTATCTATATATCTACATTTTTATAAACATATATGTGATTGTAATTACTTTCCTTTATGTTTGTATTTCGTCATCCATGTTTTCACATTATTTGTATATGTTTAAAGCATTCTTTCTCAGGTGTTTTCTGTCCTTAATGTCCCACCTGTGTGTCTCAGGTAAACAGCTCTCTTGTGTAAATGGTCCTGTTTATCTGCATCATAACACCTTCAGTATTTAGTGGGAAATGTTCAAGTGCGTCACGTTAGAAAGTATTTTCTGCTCTCGCTGCATTCCCCTCTGGTAATTGCTCTGAGGAGTGGGCCGACTTCAGACAGTTTGGGAGGTTTTATGACGAGTTGAGAAGTCCATCAGACCTATATGTACTTTTTGCCTTCAGCACACAACCTGGAGTCCCCAGAGCCTCCTGTGTTTTGCACTCCAGGGCTCAAGATCCTCAAGAAGACAAACGTTCACTGCTCCTCGAACGATCCCCCAGAATCCCCCCGTCGCCTTGGAAACCTGCCTACTACCCCAGAGATCCCGCATTTCTGACTCCTTATATGAACTGCCTGGTCAGCTCTAAAAAGGTATGAAATATGAGTGCATGTGGAGAATGCAACTAGTAATAATGAATTTCTTTACAGACACAAATACTCAAGAGTGTGTGCATGTGTCCACAGAGTGCACAGCAGCCTGGGAACTCTGAGGAGGATTCCCACTTTGAATCATCTCGTAACGGAGCAATCGGATCCAAATGCCCCTGGGAATACAACGTGCCGGAGATAAGCAGCATGGGTGCGGAGGAAATGGAGATGCCAGAGATGCCAAACCTGGAGTCTATTTTGGGAAATTCCCTACAGAAAGTAAGAACAAAGGAACGCTGTTTAAAGCCAGGTCACTTTTAACTGCCGATTGCCATAATTTGGCCATATTATTAAAACACAAGTTGCCATGTGCAGCCAACAAAGTCCATTTTGATTTGGTTAAGGGGTTTGTGTAGACGTACACTCAGTAGATGATAAGTTAATCCTTAATCATTCCCCTTATTTTAAGCATTTAACCAAAAACCCATTAACTCAGAGAAAACTGAACTGGAAGTGCAAAATGCTAACTCCTTTCTGGGGTTTATGACCTTTTGCTGCTGTTAATATAGCTAAATACAACAAAAATAGCTCATCTGTATTTTCATTTAAGAAAAAGTATCGCTACAATTCAATCAGGAGAGACTTCATTTTGTTTAAAGGACATTTATTGACACATGTCATATGATAAATGTTAAGTCTTTTGGCGATTAGACCCCGATCCTGAAATCATATATCGAAAGGGGGAAATGTAGCCGTGAGCATAGGGAACCCCCCCGGGGTCTAGACACTGGTGATGATGCTGAAGATCTGGATTTGATGAGGAGATGGGATGAAGAGGAGGCGTGATGAGGTCTTTGGATTAGCTCTCCTGGCACTGGATATGATGAAAGGAGGTGGATGGGGAGGAGGCGGGCGGCAGCATGAAAACCTGAAATCACAGCTGACTGCAGGAGAGAGGAGAACCATTTTAAAGTGTGGCTGCAGCACGGTGATTGGCTGCTGGAGATTGAGGTGAAATGTAATAGGTTATAGACAACGCCCGTGATGAGCTGATTATATGCAGCTGCGGAGTGAAAGTATATACACCCAGTCTTCCTGAAAGAACTTGCGCTGAGCTTCATGTAATATATCAATATTCTGTATTTTTCTCAAGACAGTAAAACAATAACTTTATTAAAACGTGAAATTCATCATCATTTTTAAATGTTTGCCCCACTTTTAATATGTCTCCTGTTTGGCTCTAGAGAAGTGAAAAAATGCTGATGAAGACTTTCAACATTAAAAAGGAGAACAAGGAGCCCACTGTCAACAGTCTGGATCTGGACGGCCCCACCCAGAACTTCAGCTTTGGGACCCCCCGCATCAGGATGGACTACGAAGAGCCCATCACCCCCGAGATGCCCGACCTGAGCTCTGAGACTCAGGACATCTGTAAAGTAAGTCCTGCTTATTCAAACAGACATTGTGTGTTATAGTTTCTGTACCTTGAGTTTTTATATTGAGATTCACTCAAACAGTCTTTGGCTTTATCTCGTTCCTACGCAACAATAATGAAGAGACTTTCAAATCAAAAATCTTTTTATTTAGTTTCGAACATCAATAAGCAGTTTTTGTCATATAGTAATGGTAAACATAATATCTGAGCGATTGGTCTGTGCTGATTGTATGTACAAAAGGAAAAATAAAAAACAAAACAAGAAAAACACAGACAAACAATAACAACGACTAGTAATCCCCTATCACTGCCAGTGATCCTTATACACACGAATATATGCCAGACATATTGTTGGATGAGTATATATGCATGTAAAACAAACACGCAACCTACACATACATCATACATACATACATACATACATACATACATACATACATACATACATACATATGCTGCACTTAAGCTAAACCAAAACAGAATGATTTACAGAGTTTGGAATGCATTTCTAAAAGGTCCCCAGGCTTCCTGAAATTGCTGTTTGAGTATAGATAATGAAGAGACTTTAAATGTGTTGGACATATTAGGCCAATTACTTGTATTGTGTTTTTCTCACTTCTGATTTCTCTTTTATTTTGAAGCTTGTGTCCCAGGCTCAGTTGAAGAACCCTACGATAGCTGTTGAGCACCCAAAGATCAGGGGGAAAAATGATAAAAACAGGTAAGAAAAGAAAGAAAACACTACCCTAACTCTAACTGGGGCTTGATCCAATTTGTACAAATGCTTTAGATCACATGTGTCAAACTCAAGGCCCGGGGGCCAAATCAGGCCCTTGGTGGATTTAATTTCGGCCCGCAGGATAATTTCTAATTACCATTAGATCTGGCCCGCCGGTATATTGCACGCACACCTTCACTCAATCCTGAGGGTTTCCTCAGCTCAGAGCCTGACCCCAAACATTGATGAACTTGCACCCAAGATGAGATGCCAAGTATCTGGCTTGAACTAGCATCACAGAGCAGCAAACTGAGTTTCAATGGATGTTTCCTTCTGCACTTTTTTTCTTGAGACAACAGGGCAAGTTTGTTTTTTTCTTTGAGGGAAATAGTTTTGTTGAAGCTGTTGTTGGCCTGTGGGAAAATGTAATCATAAGAAATGACTCTGGAAAAGCTGCAGATAGAGCCATAAGAAATGAATGCAACTGATTATTTAATGTTTAATGTTGTTTTTATAGGCAATCATTTAATCTTTGTTAGTTCCAGGTTTAATATGTGCAACAAGTTCATTTCAATAAGTTTTGCAGTAAACATTGAACCAGTCCGGCCCTCGACTAGTACCCATTTTTTTTATTTTGGCCCACTGTGTATTTGAGTTTGACACCCCTGCTCTAGATCATAGGCTAGTATATACGTTTTGCATGTGAGGATCCTTATCAAACCATATGTATTTTACACTTTGCCGGGTGCTGGAAGTCTTTGGAAACACTTGAATTTAAATTTGCAGTTTTCAAGGATAGAAAAGTGTTTGAAAAGAAAATACGTTGGAAAGACCCTTGTTGCTTTTTGCTAGTTTACAGCTGTCTCGGTATCATTAATGTCTTAATGTTTTTTGTAATAAAGATTTAAATTGTTACTTGTCCTCTTCCCAGACTGCCTGCGGTGTCGGAGAGCGAGTTCCAGAGTTTACCAAAGTACCTGAGGCAGATGACTCTGCACAACCTCAACCAGGTGGTGGAGCACATCAACACGTTCACAGCAGAGAGTGAAGGTCAGTGCTACACTGCTCTTATGGTCAAAGTGAACAGATAAGGTCTAAATATCTTCGTTAGGTGTTTGAATTTGAGAGGATCTACAAAAAATACATTCCCTTTTATTTTTTTCAAGATCTCAAATGGCATGCTTAAGATTGTTTACATCAAACAACCACGGTATAAGTCCAGGACACTGTAGTTGTTTGTAGGCTTTACTCAGTTGCTGTCCTTTGTTGCCCTCTGCAGGAGAACACACAGAGTTTCAGATGGAGGAGCTGTTGAGGATTTGCAGGGTGGGAACAAAGACCCCCATATTCATCCTCTGTCTGACGGAGCTCAAGAGACTGAAGCACATCGGAGGATCCAGGAACACCTCTGTGTACAAACTGTGGACACAAAACTAAAGGGTGCTTGGACACATCAAACTCTGTCCGATTAGGAGCAAAAATGTAGAGACGTCCTAGTTACATCTATCTTTAAGCTGAAGAGATGCTGGTTTCTAGTGTTTTCATCAAAATCCTGTACATTGCAACACTGATAAATGTCAATAAACTATATATTAAAGTATACACCCTCTCATGAATCATTTAATTGTTTTTTTGGTCTTTAATTACCTGTATTTTCAAATGTATTTTGCCATTCATGTTTAATTTTTCTTTCAAAAATAATTAGTGTTCTATAAACTAGGTTTTGATTATAAATATATATGAAATTAATCAAATTAGTAATATAAATCATCATGAAAAATGTATACTTTAGTGAAGTACAACTATGGCAAGATTGCACTTCAGTACAGATAGAACTCAAGTACTAAGAGTAGAGTTATAAGCATACTCCTATAACACTTAAAATTCCTGATTTTAAAATATTACTTAAGTAAAACTACAAAAGTATTATTAGCTAAATGTACCTAAAATATCAAGGGTTATGCAGATGTATTATATATTATTAAGTAATATATTTTTCTGTTTTTATTACTAACATACACCTAGGAGTATTTAATGTGGCAGTTAATTATCATGGAGATTTGTAATGTTGAACTGTATCCTGTGTTTTTAATGTAAGAAGTAACTGGAAGTGTGAGATATATTTGGTATAAACAAAGTAGGCTACAATGTTTTCCTCTGAAATAAGAAATAGAGATATGAAGTAGCATATTATGGAAATACTACTAAATTGAGGTACAAATATGTCAAAATTGTAGCGTGCTTCAGTAAATGTACTAAGTTATATCCCACGCTGAATGAGTGTAAAGTGTAAGAATACGGCTTCAATAAAACAAACCAGTGATTTTCCTAATTCCACAGCATATTAAACCAACTTGATGTCCACTCGGGATGCAGGAACAGCAGAAGAACCACACTGTTCTGCAGCAAAAGATTAGCAGAACCACACCTTTGCAAGATCTGCTGTATATATTCAGCAGAACCACAACTGGCAGCTGACATTAATTGTAAACAAAGCTGATTGGCGCTATAACAAATGTCGATGTCACCAAGGTAACAAGTACCGTTAGTAAAAGGAACGCAGCATTAAATGGCATCTTAGCTAGCTAAACATGTAAACTAGCCAGTTAACAGCTCCGCAAACGTCTCCTCTGTGTAGGACTATTTGTTGTTATTTCAAGCTCGTTTTATTAGACTTCTGTTACTATACAAAGTTAACATTTTTTAAGCCATTTTAACGCTGCGTGGATTGATTTACTATCATTTCGTTAGCGTAGCTGCAGCAGCCCCGCGTGAGTAGAAGATCCTATTTCAGTGACGTCGCTCGAAGATGTACCAATCAGATCGCTTAATGCAAACAACCGTTGATGACGTTACAGCAGTTTTTTTTTCTCAGCCTCGCCTCTAGTTTGCGACCATTTTGGGAGTCAAAACACCGAACAGATATCTGCGCACACCTCCACGCTTCTGGTCGTGGCCTTACTATGGTTCACACATGTGTGGTGGCTGGTTGTAGGAACAGAAGGACACCGGGCACCGCGTTATCTTTCTACCGTTTCCCCCGGGACCCCGAGAGGAAGCAGCGGTGGATAGCTGCTGTTAACCGGGAGGGCTGGGTGCCTAACGACGGCAGCAGGCTGTGTAGTACTCACTTCATCTCAGGTAATATGAACAATAGACTGTATATATAAAGGTTTAAACCTGGTTTAAACACAGGAGCACACAGGCAAAAGTACTTGTAGTCAAAATGCATTTCTATAAGTGTGAAGTCTTAGTTTTTTTATGTATCATTTTTAAGGGGTTCACAGATGACCATAAAGAAACAAAACTACCACAAATTGATTAAAAAGGGACTCAAGGATAAAATAAAAATAGGCAAAATGACCAAATCTAGACCTTTTATAAAGTCTATGATAGAGACACACATTAACTAGGGATGAATAAGAGACACAAAACTTCAGCAAAATGACTCTAAAAATACTCAAAAATACCACAAAGATAGGCAAAATGACCACATAAAGACAATTATATATACAGTAAAGGATCGCAACACACATTAATACAAGGAATTAAGAAGAGACACCAAACTTCTACCTCCGCGAACCGACCACGGATAAGCGGGAGAAGATGGATGGATGGACCAAACTTCCCACAATATGACCAAATAGAGATGCAAAATCACTATAACTTGACTGCAAAGACACTCAAAACATCCACATAGAGACACAAAATCACCCCAGAGAGACACAACTACCACAAATAGACACCAAACCTCCACAAAACGAAGTAAGAGAGACATAGGAATACAAAACTAATAAAAAGATGCCCAAATGGACATTAAACTACCAAAGAAACAATAAAATAAGGCACAGAACTATACACAAGAGGTTACTATACTACCACATAGAGACAATGAATCACCCCTGAGGGACACAAAACCACACAAGTTTTACATTAGTAACACTATTCTACAAAAGGTAAAGGTGATATAATAAAAAATATGAAGAACTTTCCCCAGTGTAACCTACTGACAGTCTTTTTTTTAACAACTTAGTCATTTTGATTAACAGAAATTAGTAATCTTTTTATACTTATGTATAGTAATTGACCATAACTAGAATTACTTTCATCAGAGCAGGCCCTTCATTGTCCCACCCACAAACACCCCATTAGAACATCATTTCCTATATTTACACGTTTTCCACCATTTGAATTACTACATCGTCTTTTTTCTCCTGCAGGTAAACAGGTGAAGAACCCACGTTCTCCAGATTATGTTCCTTCTGTGTTCACGCCCGCTCCCTTATCCCCAGAGATGAAGGAGCCCGGTTCCCTGGAGATCCTGGACAAGCAGGAGGCCCGCGTGGAGGCGGCTAACGCCTTGCTGTTCCTGCAGGGCCAGGGCAGCTCAGTGAGGGGGGAGCGAGGCCAGGAGGAGCATCCTGAGGAGAGGGAGCAGGAGACGGCTGTGGAGGAAAGTGCGTCGTCTTCCCTCAGCAGCGATGAAGACGATGACGAGGATGATGAATCTATTGACTGCAAGAAAGGAAAGTTTGCTCCTAACACGTCGGACGCAGCGGTTAACTTTGACAATGTCCTGAAAGCCCTGAAGAAGGAGAACCAGACCCTCAGGGACTCTTTGGACAAAATGGCCCTCTCTGAAAACTCCTTGAGGAACGATGCAGAGAAGGTCAAGTTCTACACTGGTTTACCAAACTACTTTGTCCTGGAGACGGTCATGTGGCTGCTGGCACCTCACATGGACGGCATGAAAACGGTGAAGCTCTCCAAGTTCCAGCAGCTGCTTCTGACGCTGATGCGACTCCGCCTGGACCTCCGCAACCAGGACCTAGCCTACCGCTTCGGAGTTAAAGTCGGCACGGTGACCAGGACGGTGCACCAGATGGTCAACATCATGTCCTCCACTCTGGTGCCGACCGCCGTCTTCTGGCCCTCCAGAGCCGAACTTCGTAAGAACCTGCCTGTCGCTCTGCGCTCGTCCCATCCCGACTGCGCTGTCATCATCGACTGCTTCATGGTGCCTTTTGAGGAGCCAGTTTCCCGAGGCAACCAGCAGCAGCAGCAGAGGGTGGTGGCGAGCTCTCAGGGGGGCGGGACAAGTTATAATGTGTTGAAGTATCTGATTGGTGTTGCTCCACAAGGCGTTGTAATTTGTGTCTCGGGGCGTTCTGGGCAACGTTGGGGACAAAAGCCTGGCTGAGGGCTGTGGGTTTCTCTGCAAGCTCCTCCCGGGAGACGTGGTGTTGGCGAGTCGAGATCTGGACATTGCAGATTCTGTGGCTGCAAGAGGAGCTTTGTTTAAAATAGCCGGCAGCTACCAAGGTGAAGCAAGCTCACCTCTGCCTGACACTTCCTCTGAGACAGTGAGTGTGCAGAGGCATGTGCAGAGGGTGCTCTCCGTGGTGAAGCAGAGGTACGCCATGCTCACCGGCCCCGTGGAGAGCCCCTTCACCACAGTCTCTGAGCGCACCTCCAACCTCTCAACATTTGATAAGATTGTGCAAGTTGCTTGTGCCTTAAACAACCTGTGCATCTCTGCTGCTCCACTAGAGTGATTCGTACAGAAATGCCTAGTGCTCCTTAATGCTGGCCACTTAAGTTCCCTTTACTGCTTTGGACCTTATTCCACGTTCTCCCACACTACATCCCAGTGTCAACACTACATGATTCCTGAATTAAACTGAGTTATATATATTACTTTATTTTACACTTGGACTGAATGTGACACCCTGTTGTCTAGGTCAGTTTGTAATTGGTATAAGGAGCAAACCCAGAAACCACATTGCTAAGATGTTATGTCTTTACAGTTTGATGTTTTGGAGTGGGGTTGGTTGAGGAACGTGAAATATTCAGTTTGCCACTTTCAGTAAATGGCGGATTGCAACGCTTCTAGTTCTGAGAAGCAGACAAGAGTACCGGCATGGAAGTAAAGCAATATACTATGGGCGGTGGCAGCAGCAATATGTAAATCAGCCACCTAACAAACTTAACCATCACAATAATAAACAAACTAACCAATCAAGGCTATAGACCAGCAACCGCTCTTTACGAGGTGGCTATAATATGTTCTGCTACTATGTTAGAAGTACCTTATACAACCCCACTTCAAAACACCTGAACTATCCCTTTAACTTGATATTCGTTGAGGTATATTAGCTGCAGTTTATGTGCACACAATGTTCTCACTTATTTAATCCTGTGCATTGCCAGAGTATTTTTCAACCGCTATGAATACTACAGCAGCTGATCCACGGGTTGATACCTCCCTCTGCTAAACCAGCTCTATCTTATGAATCAATAACTGTAAACACAAAGCGATATGAAAAAGAGCAGCATGTTGAAGCTCCTCCAGGTGTCTCCTGCCTGTTCAGCATGCAGAGATATCAACATGTCATTGTTAATGAGGGTTTTAGGGGTTATTTATTTTGCATTTTCACACATTTTGCCAGCCAGCTAGATTTCAGAACAGTTGAACCCAATCACTCTGGGATGATTAGCTACCTGTTAGCACAACACCACCCACAGACCAGTTTACCACCATCTGGTGTTAACCAATCTGCTGTAGAAACACAGCTTATTTCCAGGGGGTTTTCAACAATAGCTTCCAGGTGCATCTTGGGATGTCTTCTTCAACTGGGCTTTACTGATTGATTTATGGGTTGATTATTAAAATGTCTGGGTGGAAAACGGCTGAAACTGATCAAAAAGATGAAAGTTTTCACCACAGGTCAGGATAAACTACAATACAGCACTCATGTATTGTAGGCTAGATGGATGTTTGCAATTCAGTGATTTTATAATTAACAATGATGTCAATATTTGCCGCAATAATGTACAAGTTATGTTTTTTTATTCCAGTTTTTTGTCCTGGTTAAAATGGACACTTGCTTTTGTTTCCCATATTTACGTTAGTCCATCGACACAGGAGGATCAATGTGGGCTGAAATTAAAGGGGAAGTTTGATTTTTCATACGGGGTTGTATGAGTTTATCTAAAGTCGGTGAATTGTCTTAATTAGTTGCCAGAATGAGGCAAGAGTTATGGCACGCAAGAAAAGCAATTTACTACTGGAAAGCAGCTAAACCTATTTGAGCCATTTAAAATAATCAGTATCAGTTAAAGCGATAATTAGACCATTTTTGTATCCCTTTACCTTGCTGTCTGACAGCCCTTCCTTCAGGAAACTAAGGCAGTTATATATCTTGAAAACCACCCAACTCCTTGAAGAACAACAGTCATTTCTCTTCACAGGACACATAAGTTGCTGGTTTACGTTCTGAGTCAATCGATTCGTTTCTTTGTGTTTTGTTTTTTTAACTGGTTGGCTTTGATTCTCTAAAGTCACACAATATCTCACACGTACTAACCGATCATGGAGACCAGCGAGTCCTGTGTTCTGTGACATAAAAGTTTTCTTCAATGGAGTCTGATGGTTTTAAACATCATAGAAAACGGGTCCAGTCCCTTTTGGAAAGAGCTTTCTGACTGCAATGTGAAGCGGGAATCCATCAGTTAATTGCTTTACTTCTGTGCTGGTAATCCCATCTGCTTCTCCAAACTAGGGTCAAATTGACAACCATCAACTGTGTTTATCATTCACTCGCTATGAGTAAATCCCCACTTGAAATCATCCAATCAACCCCCTAAAGCGCGATTCTCTCCTACATGCTTCTGCAATTCTTTACAGTCACACTGACTCAAAGCTTCATTACAGATGCGTTATGAAAGGATTCTTGTTAATTGACACTGAAGTGTTGTTTAGCGAAACAGTGACGTCTTAGCTGAGCACGTCTCTCGGAGAATATACATTACATTTGAGAGCGTTTAATTCTCATCATGTTGTTTTCAAATTGATTGTAACTGTTTCGGACCATGAGCACACAGCACAGAGATGTTTCTGTTACATACAGAACATGCTGGAGGCTATTTTGGAAGAAACATTACCCATTTCTTATGTTTTTAATAGTTTGTCAAATTAAGCTAAGATATGGGCTTACATGTAGTCACATAAACTGAATTCTTTTTTTTTATAAACACTTTATCTTGCGTAATACGAGGCCCTGCTTATGTGTTGTCCTGCTTTGCTGGTGCCTTAGTTTTTCAAGCTGGTACTTTCGGTAAAAGTCAGCCTGCTTTTTTTTCTACAAATAGTAATGTTTTGCTTCATGCATCATGCACTAGACCTTTTTTCTGGTTACTATGCTTAACGTCTGCATCTCTTATTAGTCACTGGTTTTATGTGTGCTGTAAGAAATGTTCCCCGTATGTTTAATGGTCTTCACCCTCTGCCATTCAATGTGTTTTCATTTCAAATGATGTCAAGTTATTACACTGATTATCTTTTAAGAGGTGGGTTTGTGCTTTGGCTGTGCTCCTAAAATACATTCAGGAAAGTTTTATTTCACAATTTGGACGCTATTATAACGGCAGAGACTCAGTTTTAGTGATGGGCTTTAAAATGTTTTCTAGCAGTGTGAGGATCAGAAAGCTCAAACTGGAATGTGCCTTCTTGGATGATCCCCTCACATTGACAGCTGTGTGTCGTTTATGTGCTCGTAGAGTAACCTGTTGTCATTAAGAACATGAAGGTCTTCCTGTGATTTCTTTTTGTTTTTGAGGATATGCTTTCCTCATCACTGTTAATGTAAAGCAACCAGCTGGTACTTTGTTCTCTATGATATAAATAAAATGTAGGGTACACTTAAAAGAATGCCGTAATGTAGACACAATTAATAATAGAGAGAAAAAGCTAGGAGAAAAAATAAAAAGTCATAAATAATACTAATGAGTGTGAATATAATAAAGACAACCCTCCTGTTGTCTTCGGGTCAAATCTGACCGATTTACTACTTTCATCAATCATAACTTTTTTGTTTTACATTCGATTGCATTAAGGCTTTATGATATCCTTCACAGTAGACATTTGAACATATTAAATTGCTGATACCACTTTCATTGAATTTTGGATGATTTAGTCAACTTTGTAACACCCATGCGGATCAGATAAAACACAAACACCCACACACACACACACACACACACACACACACACACACACACTCTCTAGATGTGTCCCCCCCCCTTATGTGCCCAATCCCCCCATGTGAATCACACCTGGCACTCACAAATACACACACACAGAACAATTTGACACATTTCCCGCTCTTATGTGCCCATCCCCCCACATGGATCACACCTGGCACACGCAATACATGTTCAGTGTCTATTCTTTGTATATTTACTGCATGCAGTAAATACATGAGAAACTGCAGTTTTTCATGTATAACAGTAGTCTGATACAATATGTACAGTTTGAAAGGGTGTTAAATGAAATTTGGTGATGATTAATGGTTTTTGTGTTAATGTAATAGCAGTTAAAACAGGACCAGTGAAATTTGACCGCGAACACGGTCACCAAAGTAAGGGGGGGGGCGGAAACGAAGACAATAGGAGGGTTAAATACTAATTTCATATGAATAAATAAAAAGTTAGATGAAATATGAAATCATAATATTCTTAATAAATGGGAAATATGTACTAATACATTAAAAGGTAGATAGAATAATTAAATCATGAAATATCAATAGAATTTCCCTTTTTCCGCCTAATAGAAATACATACTTCCCAAAGGACCAATGATGAGTAATAAACAAGATAATAACAGAAAATAAAACATGTTCAGTGCATGGACCGTTCCCTTTTTCATTTAGTTTTCAGACAATTTCAACCATGTGTTCTTGGTTTCACCTGCACTTTTTAGTTCATAATTATCTCTTGAAGCAATGTGTATCTTCATTGCTGCATGTGCTTAGTATTTGATAAACAAACACGATTTATTCCTGGAGTGACCACGCGGGTTTCTGCATTGTTGCTTTAAGGAAGGAAAATGAAACCGAGTAAAAATGAACCGAGTAAAAATGTCCAAGTGGGAGAAGTATCTCTTCCTGTACTCTTGAGGATTGTTGTCAGGGTAAACCTGCCTATACCTGGTTAAGTTCAATAGTGACCAGCAATATTAGGTTATTGTAATTATCTGCCTGACATTAATAACTTTCTATATATTATATGGGTTTAATATGAGGTGACTCCTACTCTAAAATAAATACCTTCAAGGTTGAGATGAATCAAACATGTCATGATTTTTGTTAATACATTTTATTTTTCTATCACTAAGAGCTCTCTGTTAATCCCACACACTCCACCTGTATTTTCTCGCTGTTTAACATTATTATAAAGGGTGCATGTAGCCTACTTCCATGATGCTTAACCTCGTCTCATTTAGTTTTCTTCTTCCTCTGTAACAGAAAATTAAAGTTTGGTATCTTTTTTTCCGTGTTGTCTTTGTGTGTTTACAGGTATTATATTATCTGCCCCGTCTTTTTTCCATGTGTTTAGCTTTGAGATGATAATTGTTAATAGAGTAAAAGCCATCTATTAGCTTTCACACTGATTCGTGACTTCTTGGCACATTAGTAAAGACTCCTTGTAGGTCCAGAGGGGAGTGACTGTCTGAGTAATGCACTGAATTTCTTTTTATTTATCAGAGGGAGAAATACATTGCAGGAAGCCCCGCCTAGAATATGTGCGGTCAGAGAGGAGGAAAACTCGAGAGCTCTCACTCTGCTGCTCTTTTTTGAAGTCACTTTATGTTGAAGTCAAAAGAAATGCATCCTTTGGTTTACTAAAAAAGAAGTTGTGCTAGAATAATGTAATCAAATATGCAATATAATCACATAAACCCCTACACGTAATGTACAACGTCTCATTGCACATCATGAAATAGGAATTTTTAACTTTTTTCACCTATTTTTGTGTTCATTGATATAGAAAATAATCGTTAGTTCCAGTGCCATTTACATTCTCTATCTTTCTCTAATTGGTCATTTGAGGCTGAGAAAAACACATACGCGGAGAAAAGCCAACGTTAAAACTGCTCATTACAAAGAAAATAAAAACAAATGTTAAAGGTAGGGTAGGTAAGAATGGAGAAACCAGCTCGAGTGCGCTAGAATTTGAAAGTACGCAGCCGAAAGAAATCTGCCCCTTCCTTCAGACTTCCTTACAGAGCCCCTCCTCCAACACACACGAACGCGCACATGACCAATGAGGGCACGAGATAAGTTTGTGCACGAGATGGAAGGCTGACAGGCAGGTAGGCCATCCAGTTATTTTAGCCGGGCCGGCTCAGATGATTGGTCGTGCTTTTTACAGCGCCACGGCTTCCACAGATGAAATGTTTTAATGTATTTATTGTCAAAGCATTTAATTTATTCATTGCTATCGGGATGTTAAGAGGATTCCATGGAATATAACAAAAAGTGTTTCTGAAGGGAATTACCTACCCCAACTTTAAGAGAATGGGGTCAGATGATGGTATTATTATATAAATCAATATATTTGTGATCGATACAAAATAAATCTTAATTTTTCCCCACAAAAAAAAATCATTTTGTGCATGAACTGTGTCAGAATAGGATGTAAACAATAAATAGATGGTTTCAATTCAAAATTCAAATTAAATTCAAAGGTTTTATTGTCACATGCACATAAGCTACAGTGTAGAAATGGCAATGAAAGTCTTATGACCCGAGCATCAGAGTACATTTACGGAAGAGGGTTAGGGCCACAGGAGTATTTTTTTTTTTAAATAATGTGACCAAAAACTTTTGAGATCAAAGTCAGAATTATGAGATTTTCAGAAAAAAAAACCTTAAGTCATTTTTTTATTTATTTTGATCACAGCTCAAATGTTGTTCTCATTTGGCCCTTATCCTCTTCCGTATACATCTAAATAATAACCCAATAGGAAAAAAAAGGTCTTCCCTTTGGAAACCTGGTTAAATTAAAAGCTATTACCAAGAATCCAGTTTCTAGTGAAAAGTAACTCCTCGGAGTGAACCATTTTTCAACACACGATCTTTGTCTCGCTGCTGACGTGCGTCGGTCCGTCACGTGACCTGAGGAATGTTAACAATGCAGCGAGTGTCCAACTTTGTGCTGCATTTCTGATCCTGCTGCAGTCTGCGGAGAAAATGGAGGCTCGTTTCATCACATTTACCCTTTTTCTCCGTCCTCACTGAGATCCTCGGGGTTTTCTATGCGCTCTTCAACCGAGAAACAGGATTTACTCTCCAAACTGAGGTTATTCTCGCTTCTTCTTCTTCTATCCCATGGTAAGTTGAGACTTAACTTTTCCTGGGGAGGGGAGTGGTGGAGTAAACTTATTTCCACGACTTGTTGCTGAGGAAAAAAATGTTCCGTCGTGGGTGTGTTGAAGTGAGGAGATTTTAGAGAGATTTCTAGGTGTTTTCCTTAGAGTTATAATTGGACTTCAATAGTTTTTTCTGCATAGGAATGTTCTGGAGCTGCAGCAGTGGATACAGTGAGGCCACAGGACGGTAAAACAGGGGTTTCCGACCCTTTCCATGTCCAGGGGCCGCAGGCAAAAACTGTTAACTACACAGACACCATTTTGTAACGGTTTTAAAGCTTTGACACAAATGTGAGAAGTTAACTTATCAACAGAATAGTTCATTTTGACATAATCCCCTAATGTTAAATTAAAGTCAATGCTGAAATTGCCATGTTTTTTGCTGCAGACTCCCTAAAGGAGGGACCTCTAAGGGGCCAACACTTTATGTTATGGACCTTATTATTTGTAAAGAAATCCAGGAGGTTTCTATATAGTTATATTTTTGATTTGAGTATCAGAAAACCCTGCACTTTATTTAGTTGAGTTCCTGCATTTACCATTAAGCCGTGACATGTGGTTAGGAACAGACTGTTAATATGCATAAGATCACAATATTTCCAAATGTATCACACTAAAAAGTGGATTTCTTGTTTTTCACAGATAAGATAACCAAATAGCTGAATTAGTATATGAGTCTGTTGGGATTATTAAGGGGAAATGGAGGAGAATAAGTGGGAAAAATGTCCATAGTTTGCTTTTTTTGTCTCTATTCCAAGCCTAAAGGCCTGCATAGTTTGGCACCGATGCAACCATGTGTTTCATTCAGGTGTGCTTCTACTAGTCTACTACTACTATTACTACGCCCTAACACACACCTTCTCTCTTGTGTTTGACACACTTTTACTACATTTGCCAGGAGCTTTTATTTGTTCAGGTGTTTGATTAGTTAAGAACTCGCCTGGCAGCTGACTCTAAATGCTGAGATTTGCAAACCATAACACCAAAGTTTTATATAGACAATTATCATCCTGCCAGCCTGTCTCCAGAGGCAGGAGGTGACATTTATCTTAAAGAATTAGACCTATTATACTCTGACTTTGGTGATGCAACAGTGTGCCTTCAGGTATTTGGCCACAGCTGGGTTTGATTCAGTCAGGCGGTGCAGAGGCTTCTTTTAAAGGAAGAACCACAGGATCAGAGGGAAACCACCGGTGGACTTCACACAGAGGCTGGCAGATGTTGGCCTGTGGTTTATTGTATAACAGAAGCAGGTAAATAAAACAACAACGAGGTGGCTCAATGGGAAATAATCTTGTTGAAATGTAAGATAGATGTTCCTTATTGATCCTAAATAAGTAAATGATTGTGTTACAGTAGCAGCAGGTTCTCAGGATTTGTATCAGAGTACACAGTCAATATGTACATATCAACATTAGAAAGAGAGTATATACAGTACACAACATTAAGAAATACAATGAGACCGCCACAGTGTCCACAACATGTAAAATATGTCTGGTGCTTGTGCTGTGAAGTTGAATTTGATGTTAATGTGTGTCTGTGGATATTTGTGAACACCATGGATTGTAGTAGTTTGCAAGTATAATGTTTGTGATTTCACCTTTTTATATATAGCAGTGGTTTTGAAAACAGAAGTTTGATCTGTCATTTTTAAGGATGTCCATTTCTAAAAGAAAAATCTTAGTCTACTTAACGTTATGTGATTTTGTCCACTCGAAGACTTAGTTTCTCCACAGAAAAGTATGCGAATACGCCTCTTTAAATCTTATGATTGCCAGAGATTTACTCGTGTTTTTTGGAGATAGAAGAAAACACTTTAAAAATAGCTACTCGACTTAAGACGTCTTAAGACTAATAAGAGGCAGCCTTACCTTTCTTAAACGCACCTTCTTACTTTTACAACATTGCATAATTTCTCCACAATGTCCCAAATACAGCAGAGACAGAATTGTCATAATTCTCTCTATAAAAAAAGTGACAGCAGTCAGGAAGGTTTAGATTTTTAATGTGACTGACAAAATAGGACCAAGCAACAACAACATTTATCCGTTCATTTATTTATTATTTTTGCAAAATTTGAGACTTTAAGACTTGTTATCAGCATTAAAGACACATTACTTTAAAATGTCTCCCTCCGGTCACGGTTCCCGTATCATGAAGTTTGCATATTTTAGTGAAACTGGCTGTTTGTGCATATTTTCACTTTGACTCTGGTCCAAGTTGGAGTCAGAGGTTAGGTTGAAGGTTAAGTCAAAGTAGAGATAAGGCTTAGGTATGTATTGTTGAAGGTTAGGGTTAAGTATGGAAGTGTGTTTGTGGAAATGAGTTGCAAAAATGTCTTTGCACATTTCTTTCCGGTACATTTTCAAAGTTGGACCTGCACCAACATCCCTCCATTTCAACACATAGATCGTCCACAGAACCTCTTTTCTTTTTTTGGTTTATTTTGGTCAGCAGAGACTGTCCCAGACTGTCCCATGATTCAGCGGTGGTGGTATGAGTTTACTTGTAGTTACTTGTGGAAAGGAATGCTCATTGGTTGGACATGGCGCCTGAAGCATCACAGGAATGGAGGGAGAGATCCCAGAGATGGGGCAACATTTTCACAGCGTGGCACCCTTGTCCTCGCCCTACCCCACCACCCAGCAATATAAAAGAAAAACATGTTTTTGTCCATGCAAAGTTTTATCTGTACAAACAGTGAGGGCTGTGTCCTTCTCAGAAATGGCCCAAAGGGATGGAGTCTGCCAGGGAGGAGGAGGAGGAGGAGGAGGAGGAGGAGGAGGCGGCGGCGGGGGTTTAGTGGTTCAAGGCTTCTTATGTTTGGCTGCTTTGGTGTGAATGCCATGAATCCAGTACTGCTGGGCAATGTGGTTTTTATTAATAGGGACATTTTGTGATCCCATAAAAGAGTCAAAGTAGTCTATTAGGATTAGATGGGATAAGATAATATGCAGTATTACAGAGGCAACAACAAAAGAAAGTGTAATAAGTTTACCATTAACAAGATATGGTGGAAAGACTGAACATCAAATTATTTCAGAAATGATTTACAAAAAGGCACAGTATTATATTGCACATTATAATGTTTTTGTGCAGGAAATAAATGGAGGAATTGTGAGTTTTATGTTAAATGTTTGCATTACATAAGAGCAAAATGTGAACATCTGGTATTTTCCCTTACTCTAAATTCCTCTTTTAAAGCTTTTTCCCTAAGGGGTCCTCAACACAGACACACAGGAGTCTCCTGGACTTTGTGACGATACTAAAGGTCGATGTAATCACACATCAATACCAGAGATTTTATCTTGCTTTGTTTGAGAAATCATGTGTTTTTCTCGTCAGGTTGGCATGGTGGATAACTCTACAAAGTCTGCCACAATATCTACAAGTTTCATTGGAAGTAGAAGAAGCTAGACAGCTGTATATTTTAGGAGCTGTGGCTAGGGTAACGCTTAATTGTTGTGACTATTTAGATGCTACATTTTTTTTAAACAAAACAAAAGTAATCTTATAACCGCAGTATGTTAACGTAGATTTAGCTTGTCGCTAGCATCATTGAATGACCTTCAGTTTTGAAACCCTGGACAACCAAAATAACTCCTCCCACTTTGGAACTCTGCCCCCTGGCAACATAAAATACTAGTTTCTGATTGGCTATTGTATTGAAAACAACATGGCAATTTTCACTCAAATTCAGTGAAAACGTTTGTGAAAAAACCTACAGTTTCAGTGTTAAAGCATTTTAGCTTTTATGGAACACCAACTATTTCACCTCAGACAAGCTTTAAAAGATCTCAAGATTTAGTTTTTCAATGCGCAAACAGAGATAGGACATGGAAACTGACCTCATGTTATATTGTATCTCTTAATAGTCATTTTGAGTCATTTTCTCTCCCATTCTCATAGTCTTTTGGGCTGTTTTGGATCCCTTTCTTTGTGGTTGTTTAGGTTTCTTGTTGGGTGATACATCGAGTGACATTTTGAAGTCGTTTGTAAGATCATTTGGAGACTGGTTTTAAGTATTGAATGCTAGTCTATGATTGTGGTACGTTGATATGGTATGAGCACTGAAAGGTGTACTGATGTATAAAATACCAGATTTTCTTTGAGGAAACGCCTTCAGCCCATCAGTTGTTTTTATGAAACATGTTCATTGCGGTTCGGATAATTAGGTCAATTACGTTTTCTTAGAAACACAATCGGATAAATCAAAAGTCGATTGCTTAACAAAATAGTTTGAATATCAAACACGTTTTTAAAACCACAGCCGTGTCGAAACGTGCCGGCATGTGAATATGTCTGGCAGTTTTACAGCGTAGGTAACAAACCACATCGGTATCTGGAGAGCAGACTTCACCTGCCAGCCAAACGGAAATCTTTCTCTGACTAAGAAGGGTATCTGAAGCATGTGAAACAGTTGGACAGGAAGCCAGCCTGCATGTCTGTTTCAGGGTCATCTGTCAAGAGTGTTTGCTTGGATAGAAGCTTGAGTCTTTTATTTAGTGGATCACCAATGTATGGAAATAATTTTTTTTATGTGGAACTGTCACCAACCAGTAAATGGTGAAAAATGAGTCTTTCCCCTCCCTTAATGACCAGGGAACTGATCTAGGTTTGGTTTGGTCCATTGCATTCAAGCTCATTGACTGAAATGAAAACATTACATCATCTCAAGTTTTTCTTGCAACTATAGGGAATTAGGGTCAGATTGGTGAATTTATCATCATTTTGGTCAAACCTACTGGGACATTCCTGGTTGGACAGACTGCCATGATACTTTTCTAGGCATGTATTTATCCATTTCAACCCTTTTTTTCCCCCACGAAGTAGCATGAAATGGTGTTGATTCCAGTCAGGATGAATTTGAACAACTTCTGTTACTCTTTAACATGTCATCAAACTAGATAGTTCAGATCAAAAGGAGTCCAATCCTTTGATTTATGACCAAATAACAAAACCAAGTCTTCATTCCCACCAGGCTCTTCTTTATTTAGGGCTGATTAACAAATGTCTGCATGATAACACGCTAAATAAAGATGCTAAATTAACATCAGCATGTTAACAACGTGGGCAAGTTGGCATCCTGATGTTAGTGTTGAGCTCCAAGCACCGCTGTGCCTAAGTATAGCCCCACAGAGTTATTCTAGCTGTGTAGACTCTTAGCTTTGTTATTCATCCTTCTGCTAAGTGTGTCATTGGGAAATGTTTTTGTCCCAAAGAGTACATTCCTGTGGGTAACAGTAGTGTTTATCAGCTTATGATCATCACCATCGAGTTTATTGCCAGGTACATTTTAGGGATGGGAATTTGAAAGCAAATGTATATTCGAATATTCGACCCCCAAAAAAACGTTAACCGATTAACCGAAATGTACATATCCTATTTATATAAAAAAAAAAAAAAGTGGAAATTTTTTACAAAAAAAGAAAGACACTTTTTTTATTTTGAAAAATAAATAAATACATATTCAAATAAGTATAGCAACCAAGTCGAATTTGTCAAATGTATTGAACTGGTGATCACAGTTTGAACAGTTGACAGCTATAGGCCTACAGCTTTCATGCTTAAAACATAACTTGGTTTTTAAATGAAAGAGGGATCATACACGAACAACATAACGGGTCAGGGTAACGTAACCCTATTACAACAGAGATCAACAACCTCTAACAGGGCCTATGCACAGAATGCAGCTATTCAATACTCATTCTTGTTTAAGAATATGAGCATGTCTACTCAGGGGAGAGGCGGGTGCGGAGGCGATTCACAATCAGGCCAACTGTAGAGAAGACCCTCTCAGCTGGAATTTGGGCATAAGATGAGGTTTGAGTCTGCATGATCTGCGTGTAGGGAGGGGCAGCAGCCATATCATTAGCTAGAACTAGCTAGATCTGATGGATTTGGACATAAACGCGAGTGAAGTATAACCGGACGAGAGAGAGAGAGAGAGAGAGATCAGCACCTGCAGCTCTGCCCGCTGTGAGGGACCGGTGATCGGAGCAAAACACACCTTTAGACCTAACACACTTAGCTATGGCACTGTCGTATACATTGAATTACAGGGAGGATTTGCTTTTGTGTGTGGTGGTGCAAATCTTAAAAGACACAAGAAAATACATTGTGAGATAAGATCAAAAATATAACTATTTTGAAAAGAAAATATAAGAAAAAACTATTCAACATTAAAAAGAATAAAGATTAGCATTTACACCAAATATAAATATACAAAAAACGGATGAACTGCAGTATATTATCATTTGAAGTGGAGGGTTGTGCAGATTTAAAGAGCGGTAGGGATATATAGAAATGTTCAATTCAATACAACTCACTTCACACATCCTCCAAGTTATTCTGTACATTTTCAGCTTAATATTTTTGCATCCTCCACCCATATTGTGCCCCCCAAGTTGTGTGAGTGTTTCACGTTGGACTGCAGGTCCTCACGTGAGGCTCCTGACAGGAACATGTGCATTTATCTCACGCGTCATCCCATCTGCCCTGCGGGAGTAGCGCTGCTGTGGCAGAATGCGGAGTATGTTCCCGCAGATAAGACTGTCAAACGGTGTTAAATGTCTGATCACAGGGGAGCATCTGAATGTTTGGACCCCTCGTTGCTGCGCTCTCACAAGGGTGTTTACCGATGACCTCGTAGCACAAGTATGTAACTGACGGGCTGACTTGTGCAACCGCTGCTATGTATTGAGGGGGGGCAGCTGGTGTTTGATGACACCTAGCATTCTTGAATTGTGCAGTAGGTATGCACCAGCACCACATATGGACTAATACCGAATCACACTTCCAGATTTGACTGGTTTCAAACTGGTCCTATGTGATGTTTCTGTTAGAATAACTGAAAATCCAGGCATTTTTTGTCTTAAATCAGGCTGGAATAGATCTTGTTCAAATGCCAAATAACATCTGATAATGTCATCTGCAGTACCACTGATGGGATAAACATGTAAGAAATGTATACATTTTAATCCATATAGGGTGGGTTATCATTTTTGTACATTTATACTATTAATTCCACAAGTACTAGGTACCTGTTGGCATGCAATTGGCCAAATGTCATACTTATTTTCCTTTTAAACGTTGACATAAAATGAACATTTTCATATGTTATATCGGTGTTATTATTTTTCTGCTGCACTGAAATCATCAAAATGTATAATCTGTTTAAAATTGGTGATTTTGGTTTTGAGTCGCCAACATATTTAAAGTTACCAGGCCTTATAACTTGACTGTGTGCAGTGTCCATTCTGGTCCACACATTTGCTATTTTTAATTAAAAGCACAACTTGCCCTGTGCTGAAAGTGTAAGCTGCCCAGCGCTAGCTTTAATTTTAGAAAATACATGAACACCATGCATGACCGCAGTCTCCATCTAACTCCATCCCTTCCTCCTCAGGCGGAGACTGGCAGCATCATGGTCTGGCTGCGCGGCGCCCTCGTGACCGGCTGCATTTCCTGGAATAAGTTGGAACCTGAGCCTTGAAAGCCACACCATGGCATGCCTGTAGTTCCTCACCTTCATCCAGCATCTACAGAATCTACAGCATCTACAGAATATACAGCATCTACAGCATCTACAGCATCTACAGAATCACAAAGAGAGACGCAGACAAACAGAGGAGGACTCCCAAATCTCCCAACGTTTTTTCGCAGCCAGTTTGAAAGGAATCTTTTTTTGGAGGGAGTGTAAGTTGTGTGTGTGTGTGTGTGTGCTTCCCTTTTTTAGAGTAGGTGCCTGCCCTGGGCACTGAGGCCATGAGACCCAAGACTTTCCCAGCGGCCCCGTATGTGGGCAACACTCGGCAGAGGCTCCAGGAGATCAAGGAGGGCCTGAAGCAGCCGGCCAAGCTGGTGAGCCAGGCGTTTCATGGCGGCAGCTCGCGGTCCGACGGCAGCAGAGCGGCCGACTGCAAGAGCGGGAAAGACGCGGCCAGCCGGCAGCAGCAGCTCAGACCCCCGCAGAAGTTCAACAACTACCAGAATGCCCTGCGAGAAATCCGCAAGTCCCTCATGCCGTTCGACAAGTTCGGCCCTTCCTCCGGGTCGGGACACCCTGCCGGCGCCGGGGAGGTGAACCGGCAGATGCTGCAGGAGCTGGTGAACACCGGCTGTGACCAGGTGAGTCCAAGAGAGAGGGAGAGTATGTGTGTCTTTGTGTGTGTGTGTGTCTTTGTGTGAGTGTGTGTGAACGTGTGTTGGTTTCTTGTAGGATGGTGCTGTCCTGGCTGGTTGTGAGAATGTGCTTCTTCTTCTGATGCCACAATTGTTTTACAGTATTTTTAACAATCTCTTAATATCTGTTGTTGTATTGGTGCCTTGCAGTGAGGGCTGGTTATTGAAATAATCCAGTGGCAATTAGTATCCAAACTTCTCCAGTCAAACAAAATCTTCATTCAACACTTTTGTTCCCAGATTTAGAACAAAAAAAATGGTTTGGATTTTGTCTTGATTCTTGGATTGAATGTGACTAGTGATTGGTGCACTACTGCAGCTGGTTAACAATACATCAATTATTTCTAATATATTCGATATTTTTGGATAATAGTGTTTTTAAATGTACTGGGAACAGTCAACATTTAGCGTTAATTTAATTGAGCCACCCACGCAGACTAAAATATGAACTATAAGGAATCACAACTGATTACTTGGTTAAGTTTCTATTGTGATTGACTCTTAATTGCTATTCTGCCATTTTCACATTTTTGTGTTGCAATACAATGTGACACATTATATATTTAGACCCCCTACTGAGTGTAAGATATCAACAAGTTAGACAGAGGGTGTATTGTAGTGTGTGTGTAAATGGACAGTATGAATATGTTAGTGTTGCCTGTGTCTTGTTGCTCTCTGCCACTTCACTCACATTATGAAGCCGCTCTGCCTCCTTCAGTCAGGAATTTCGAATGAAAGCAGTCGAGGGTGCCATATTCTCGCAGATGCAATACAATACAAAAGCTCCCTGCCAAGTGTACAGTGCTGCGGTTACATAACGCAGACCCGAGCGATGAAATGTTGAAATATCAGGTGGATTTCCCAACCGGGCTGTTTAGCGTTCACTCACTCAAACGTCTCCGGAGAAGAGCGAGGAGGAAGAGTGTTTCCACGGGAAGGGAGGGCCAACTTTACACAGACCTTCAGCCTCAGAAATCACTGAGAAAAGAACGTGTCATGGGGATGCTGTTACTCAGGGGTCACTTCACTTCCTTAGAGTTAAATCAGAGTGAGAATTCAGTTTATGCTGAGAAGTGTTTACATATAAGCATCTTGATTTGCTCTATACTTGTGCATACATGAAAAAAAGTACACTGAAAAGTACTGAAAATATCATCCATCCATCCATCTTCTCCCACTTATCCGTGGTCGGGTCGTGGAGGTAGCAGTTCCAGCAGAGAGCCCCAAACTTTCTTTTCCCTGGCCACATCAACCAGCTCTGACTGGGGGATCCCAAGGCGCTCCCAGGCCAGCGAAGAGATATAATCCCTCCACCTGGTCCTAGGTCTACCCCTCGGTCTCCTCCCAGCTGGACGTGCCTGGAACACCTCCCTAGGGAGGCGCCCAGGTGGCATCCTAACTAGGTGCCTGAACCACCTCAACTGGCTCCTTTCGACGCGAAGGAGGAGCGGTTCAACTCCGAGTCCCTCCCGGATGACTGAACTTCTCACCTTGTCCCTAAGGGAGACGCCAGCCACCCTGCGGAGAAAACCCATCTCAGCCGCTTGTATCCGCGATCTCGTTCTTTCGGTCATGACCCATCCTTCATGACCATAGGTGAGGGTAGGAATGAAAATGGCCCGGTTTTGGCCCAGAGAGCTTTGCCTTCTGGCTCAGCTCTCTTTTCGTCACAACGGTGCGGTAAAGCGACTGCAGTACCGCTCCGATTCTCCATCTCACGCTCCATTGTTCCCTCACTCGAGAACAAGACGCCGAGATACTTGAACTCCTTCACTTGGGGTAAGGACTCATTCCCTACTGAAAATATCAAAGAAAGATTATTTAAGAAAATGAAAGATGTAAAAAGCTATTTAATGTGCATAAAGAAAATACAAACATAAAGTAAAAATAGATCTGTGCAAATAAAATAAACAGAACAGTAAAAAAAACACCAATTTTTTGACCAAACGTACAACTATAAAACGTTCAATGATATTATTAGCCTGTGCTGTTAGAGCTACCTAAACCTGAGCAAGACATAATTGCTGCTGTTGTTGCTCTAAAAAAGCAAAGATCTAGTGAGATCCATTTCAAACACCTCCAGTGCATTTCAAACACCTGTCAAAGATCGCAGAACAAACTGAATATCTTGAGGGCAGCCATTTCCTCTGTTCGACGGCAGCTGGTTGACCTCCATCGCTTCCACCATTTGTGAATGAGTGCGGGCAGAGGCAATGCAAACAGGAAGTGAACATTCAATGGCAGCAGGGTGGAGCAGTTCCTCCTGCTGAAGTCCTGCCTCTCCTCCTCCTCCTCCTCCTCTCCTCCTCCATCCGGCCGTCTGTCTGACTCTTTGTTCCTCTGCGTCTCCGTCCCTATACATCTCATCTTTTCTTACACATTTTAAGTAATTGTTGATTCACAATGATTGTCAATCAACGTCCAAATGTTGATTTCACTTTGTTTCAAGATTAAACTCAAAAAGTTAGTCATTTGTTTGCTTTATCTTTTCTTTCTTTCTCAAAAGCCTCTTGTGCTAATCCAAGATGTTGACTACAAACTGCACTTTGTCTTCACACACCTCTTGACTTTCCTCTCATCTCCTGTACACACACACTTGACTACACTAGTGTTTGTGTGTGTGTTGTTTAAACACAAGTGCTGTTGCCTCCATTTTTAGGCCACTAAGCAGTACATTTTTTATTTTACAAGCCAAAAACAATAATGGCTTCCATAGATCAGCTACTTCTGTCCTTGAAAACCCTTCACTTAACTTCTCCTTCTCCTCATATTGTTCAACTCAACTCTTATCAGCGCTCTTCCTCCTCCTCTTTGTCCCTCTTGTCTTCTCCAGCTGCAAATTACAGAGCAATGTGGCTCCTTACATAATCGCCCTCTTTTTTTTTTTTAAAGGGAGGAAATGTTTTGGAGGGGGAGTGAGGGTGTGGGGCTGCATGCCACGCATCGAGATGACAGGGGAAGAAAGGAAACAGAGGGGAGGAGGGGTTCGCTTTCCTTCCCTCAACTCCTCACAGGCCTTTAACTGTACATACGGACTCTAGTGCAGGCTAAGCATATTATAGCCTTCGACGTGTGAGCAACACACAGTGCGGTGTTTATGTAACGATGAGGCCAACAGGACGTGACTTGGAAGCTGTTTTCGTGTTCACGGTTAAGAAAAGTGAAAACTACTCGCTCCTTTAGACAATCTCTCCTCTCTTACTATCCTACAACATCTTCAAACTGTGTATTCTTCTAGCATTTAAAGAGGCCCTTAATGCTTTTTGGGGTTTCCCCTTTTCTGTAGTGTTATATAGGTTTCTATTGGCCAGCGCTCTAACACATTGTACGTGATAGGCTAAGGGGCGGGACATGATATCTCTAAGTGGTTAACCAATCACAACAGAGCCGGCCAGCTAACCAATCAGAGCAGACTGGGCTCTGGTTTCAGACAGAGGGTGAAAAGAGGTGCTGCAGCACAGGCAGTATGAGAAAAATAAAGAGCTTTTTGAACATTAGAGCATGGAGACAGGAGAGGCACTACATACTGATATACACCTGAACATCAGCATGATAGGGCCCCTTAAGTATAGCCAAGAAAACCAAACTTGACTGGAAAGACGGGATGAAATAATCAATTAACCACTTGCTCAATCTAATCATTATGAGTAGGTTTGACTAATGTTTGGGAGGCGTGTGGTGCAGTGGGTTGTGCGTAGGTGTTCGGTTCAGGGGGTCACAGGTTCAAACCCCACTGCAGTCAGCATGTCGTTGTGTCCCTGGGCAAGACACTTCACCCCAAATTGCTCCTGTGGGGATTGCCCACAGTATTGAGTATGTAAGTCGCTTTGGATAAAAAGCGTCTAACAAGTGACATGTAATGTAATGTTTGTTGTGAATACTTTTAGTATCCAATTTTTTTACTTATAACAAATATATATTGAAGGAAATCAATGCATATCATTTCTTAACCATTGCTGTACACTTTGCACCTTGGATGAGGAAAAGGAAGGTTACATCACGACAGAGGTTTTATGGCTCTGTGTGGAAATGATGCATGGCTGTTCCTCTTGGCGTGTCCGTCCATCTGCACTCTGATCGTCCTCCATATGGTTTAGATTTTTTTCATTTAAACTGCAGTAGGTTTCAGAATTGGGTCAAAAAGACAACAACAAAAAAAGTTAGTTTTTGTGTTCCTTATGTTGGTCTGTCAGAGCAGTTTGTTTGTTTTGGAGTGTGTATGCTTGTGATTATGCGTTTAGGATAACTGTGTGGCTTGCGGCCCGCGACCGTTATGACAAGGGTACAAAATGTGGCCTGGATATTTTCGACAGAGGGAGAGAAAGATTGGAGAAAAACTATACAGAAAATAGCTAGAATTCCTGCTTCCTGAGGAATGCTGAGCACTGAACATCTGTCGCCATGACAGCCGGGGTCACCAGGCCAGCCTACACACACACACACACACACTCACTCACTCACACACACACACACACACACACACTCACACACACTCACACTCACACAATCCAAGAGAGAAGGGAAGTGAAAACTTTTGAAAATTGAAGCATTAAAAATGTCACAGTTGAGGTACGCACAGGAACCCTTATCTTCTGTGGGTCTCAAAATGATCAATCAAAATGCATTTCAATCTTTTTCACCTTTTCTGTGTTTAGCACAGCGCCGTGATATGCACACACACATCCAGGCACTTCCACATTAAAAAAGGCCAACAAAATCAATAGTATTTAAAGACAATACAACAAGTTCTAATCCTGTGCCCCATGTTCATTTATCTCTTTTCATATGCCATGTGTCCAAAAATGTCTCAATGCTTCTTTTCTTTTCTTTTCCTGTAAGGAAGGGTTACATAAATATATCCAATAAAATGTGGTTTGGCGTGCCAGCCAATCTTATAAAACAGCACTTGACTGTTAGAAAGTGGGTCATAGTAGCTAGCAGAACCACATCATGGTGGGAGGTAGGCGTTCGGATTTCAGCTGGCTAAAAACTGACTTTACATTTCCCAAAAACGTCCTTTCCTAGATTATTTATCATCTGGAAATCATTAATGAAGGGCATTGATATATTCTCAAGTATGTACTCTTAATCCTTTGATACGCAAGTTATACTTTCTAATTGACTTGATATCATCCGTCTTCTATCAATTTAGCAGTCTTGAAACATTTTCCTTAACAGTGCAACACATTCATTGGCATTCAAGCTCTTATTTTGTTCATTGCACAAATACTTTAAAGAGAGACTGTCTTAAAGTGTGCTTTGTTGTCCCTATTTCAACAATTATCATAAATCACCCATCTGAAATACTTTAAACCAGTGTAACTATACTTACACATTGTAAACAAGGAGGCAGAAGAAAGCAAACGAGGGAGAAAACTGAGTGAGAGAAGGACATAATGTGACATTACAGGGCGGCTCTGGCAGCCTGCACTCTCTACTGGCTACGCAGGAATGCCACACACACACACACACACACACACACACACACACACACACACACACACACAGCATAGAAAGTGTGTGGCCTTGGCATTTCCTGGCTTTGAGAGCTGACTGTGCCCACGGTTGCTGTGCGCTCCTACTTTTAACCCTTGGGCCTCACTTTAAATAAAGTTGCTCTAATGCCCTTTGGAGAATAAAAATGTTCATAAAACTGCCATAAAGTTATATATTTCTTTATATTTTAAACTTCAATCTTGTTCCAAACTTCAACCCTGATCATCACTGCCAAATATTCATTAATTGTTGGAATTTTAACCCATAACATGCCAGTTTTTTTTACATAATTCCACTTTTATATATTCAAGTTTCTTCCAAAAAATACATTTTGCAAGATTACTTTCAACACATGATGATCTCATTTGGATTTGTACTGAATAGGGTTTGAACGTCAAAATAGAACCTGCATTAGCATTAGCTGCTAGCTCAATTATTTAACCTAGGCCCAATCCCAAACCACGCCCTACCCCTACCCACTACCCCTCCGTTTGCGCGGAGGGTCCGCCACATTAAGTGCTGTTCCAAACCAACGAGTGTGGAGGGGGAGTGGGCTATCAAGCCATCAAACAGCGAGTCTGCATCGGTGCTGACTGGAGATCGGTCTCTTCCTGACCGGTCTCAACGCTGTGTGTCCGTCAGGAAACAAGCTGTTAACAAGTAGTTCCAGCAAACATCCACTGATAAATTGAGATGTTAACAACCTCATGATAACCTCATATTTTTTTAACTCAGGATCATACCTGTGTTTAGTCTAGAAAAAGGTAAATGTGTGCATTTGATTATAAAATGGTGTATATTTACAGACTTGCAAAAACTAAGAAGCTTAGAAACATCAGGTTTAAAACAAAAAGAGCTTTACAAAAAAGTAACACAATTAAAGATGTTTGGAGTTTTATTTCAGTTATTAATTTAATTTTTTGTCTAAGAGATGCTGATTTGAAACCGTTGATACATACAGTTACGGCATTTCCTGTTTCTGCCGGAGAGAGGGGAGTTTGTCCCAAAGCTCACTCCGTCACGGAGGTGTAGGGCGTGGTTTGGGATTGGGCCCTAGTATGACGCTGTTGCTGTCAACTGGCTGCTAACTGCTATCGCTAACTAGCTCCCTCCTGCTAATTTCAACACCCATTTGTTGTTTACAGTGTAGCTGCTAAGCAATAGTTACTTGCATTCAAAAGTCCACCCGAAGACGTCCTAGGGAAGATCTCGTCTCTGTTAGGTTTATAAGCAAAGCTCTTGCATGCCACCAGGCTGAAGCTTGCATACCAGAAGTGGTACGCGTTACTCAGTTTGGGAAAGTCCGTAATAAAGGGAAAAAGTGCATCAAAGAAAATGAACTAAAAGAAAACTTTGTCTGCTTTTAATTTGATTTAAAAGCAGACAAAGTATTTGCACAGCGAAGATAATCAGGAAGTTTGTTTCCATCTCTAGCTAAATGCATTTTGACCCTTTCTATCTGACTGCCGAGTGATTTATGAGCCAGCAGCAGCACTTTTAAATCTCCAAATGATCCTGAAGCCATTGTAAAGATTTAAGAGTGGGAACAATGTGCTCACTTCTCCTGGTTCTTGTTAGAATCTGGCAGCAGCAGCAGCAGCAGCAGCAGCAGCAGCAGCAGCAGCCTGAATGTGCTGTGCTTCAATGTTCTTTTTGGGAAGAGGAGTGGAAAGGCCACTGCTGAAGTCCATAAATAATCATTCATATGTATAATAATTGCAGACCACCATTTTTTTATAGATCTGTATTGTAAAACAGCTCTCAGATACTTTAAATTCAGATAATGAGAATGATCTATTGCCCTAAAGTGAAGTTACTCAAGGAACCAGCCATCCTATAAAAGAAGACATTGACACTTTAATAGATACACTTTATTTGTCTTGGCCACAGTGCTTCATAAAAACGTATTAAAACATATAAAGACATTTGATATTGACAACACGTCAACTTTTAAAAAGACTCTTTAAGAATTATAGGGCTAACGTGCTTTTGTATTTATTGTAGATTGCTTTATTTCTAAGATTTGTTATAATAGCTCAGCAGATTGATGGAGTCGATATGCTTCATCCTTTGCTTTGATAATGACACGTAACTGATAAATATGCACATGTATGTGGGTTTTACATATTGTTGCTGTAATGTATTTCAATGAGTAAAGCAAGATGTGAATGCTGTCAGGGTTGGTAGATCAAATCAAACCAACATGAAATGCTTTAGTTTGTGGCTGCTGTTACTTTATTTGGCCTGCAGGGGCACCTGAGTGTCGGCTCTGAGATGTCTTTGCAGTGAAGTCATCTGCCTTACGAGGGTATTTCCTTATCTAGGTGTGGGTCCCTCCGTCGCTGAGGGAAAGACAGATTTTTCTTTTGTGTTTATCTCAGACTCTGCTGTCTTGTTTGTTTACCGTTGTGAAAAAGACAGGAAGTTTGTCGTCTGGTTCCCCCGCCGCACAGTGAAGAGGAACTCAGATCTCCAGGTGTGGTCAGACCGCCTCAATGTTTGCATTCACTGCACAACATATACAGGATTGTGTCTTCGTGAAAAACACCAAGGAGGTGAATTAAAGTTATTTTGCTGCATGCAAGTAGATCAACAGAAACCGATGAAGGGCTATTTTTAGGCATTTGCATTTTAGGCCACTTTATACTTCTGCAAAGCAATCTGGCAGGGATGGAACGATTACTTAAAAAATGTACTTTAAGATGACCCGAATACCAACTAATTTGAACAATGTAAACTTAGAAAAAAAATGGGAAACAAAGATTTCTAGCATCAAAATGTACCATCTGCTTAGTGTATTTTTAAAGAAAAACGTACTTAAAGGTGGGGTAGGTAATTCACTTCAGAAACACTTTTTGTTATATTCCATGGAATGCTCTTAACATCCCGATAGCACTGAATATTAAATGCTTTGACAATAAATACATTAAAAAAATGTCATCTGTGGAAGCCGTGGCGCTGTAAAAAGCACGACCAATCATCTGAGCCGGCCCGGCTAAAATAACTGGATGGCCTACCTGCCTGTCAGCCTTCCATCTGTGCACAAACTGACCTCGTGCCCTCATTGGTCATGTGCGCGTTCGTGTGTGTTGGAGGAGGGGCTCTGTAAGGAAGTCTGAAGGAAGGGGCAGATTTTTTTCGGCTGCGTACTTTCAAATTCTAGCGCACTCGAGCTGCTTTCTCCATTCTTACCTACCCTACCTTTAAGTTTAAATAGGAATACTTCTTGCAACCCCGGTTGTGTAATGGACCTATTCTGGCAGAAAAGAGAATAACGAAGTACCATAAATCATGTACAGTATGTTGTACTCAAACAGTTTCTGAGCTGTGTAAGACAGGGCAGCTCATGTATTATAGAAAGGGAAATGGCACAATTATAAAAATAAGGTTTCTGTTTTACTATGATATATTTCTTGTAAATTCGGGTGCTTCTAACAGACACTTTGCTTGATTTAAGTCCATGAAACTAACATTTTGTCTTTTGTTTTCCTTTGTCATTATGTTGCTATAAATCCCAACGTTTCAACCAACATAAGAACCCAAATTGTTTCTGTCTTGCCACAAAGTATGTCTTAAAGCTTCTTGGTCTGAGGGGGTTTACATGTTTTTGAATCCTGAGCGTTAAGATCTCCTGCTTTTTAAATGAACACGAGAACCAGAGGAATGATCGGCATTGTTTAATAAAAGGTCGATTCGCGAGAGGAACGCTCTGCATGTATCCCCCTTCACATTTTTGCCGCTGTGTCCCGAGTATAAATTACACGGCAGCTGATGAATAGAAAATGCCAGAGTGGTTAACCAACATTTTTCACATCGGTGACCTACATAGCTGTGGGCTTTCACAGAGACCCACCTGTTGGAGCCTGGGATGACTCTGAATGGTTGAGGAGCTAAAAGGCAAATTATTATATAAAAGGTCATTTCATCTGCAGAATTGGAAGAATGCAATCAATTTGTTGCAAGGATCTTACGTGTTGAAAGCTGCTTATTCTTAACACCCTCAAGCTTAATCTATGGTTTTTAAGTGTTTTTAGTATCTTATTCAAATTAGTGATAAGTACAATTATTTTTGATCATTTATGTGCTGCTGTATTGATGACAGGGAACTCCTTTATCTTAGATTTGAGATTCCTGTCGACCAGAAATCATTTTAATGTGCGTTTGTTTGCAAATTCCCAGTATCCTTAAAGGCCCGGACACACCAAGCCGATTTTGGCCGTCGGTGGGCGTCAGGCCGACGATGAGCATCGACACACCCTACTCAGATTGGTGTGTCCCGCACCGTCGTATCTTTTCAGCCGTGCCGACGCCTTTTCGGCTGAAAACCCGGCCAAAGGCAGTCGGCAAAAGAAATCACTCTGATTGGCTGTTCAGCTAGCGAATCAGTGCATGAGAAGCGAAACGGAAGTGAGGGACCCAAACAAACTATTAAGAAGGCAAATCTGAGATTTCATTTAACTCCAGCTCTCGACACAGGTTCGGGAAAGCCCCATGAGCTTCTCTTTGTAAAAATGGAATGCACACGCTATTTGTTATTTCTTTATATCACGCAGTCTGTTCTTCTTCTCTCGGTTATCACGCAGTCTGTCTTCCTGTTGTTGCCTCTTTTGAATGACAAATACACACTACCGCCGCCTGCTGGTAAGGAGAGTTATTGCCACTCACGCATGCGCAGTTCGTACGTGCTTCTTGGCCGTCGGCTGAAGTCTTTGCGGTGTGTTCCAGTGACGCCCCGTCCACACGTACGCGGTGAAAAAATCTTCCAACGCTTCTGCCCATTCACTTTGAATGGGGTGACGTCACTTCGCCTCACTTTTCCCCGAACTGCATTGTGGGAAGCAGAGCGGCGATTTACAGGCGTTCCAGGATTCAAAAGTTGAACATTGTTCAACTTTTAACGCCTGGAAATCTTTGAGGTGGAAGCGTCAGCCAATCAAATCCCGTTTATGCAAATCTGACAGTACAAGCGCTAGCCAATCAAACCGCGTGTAAGCTGGGAGTGACATACCGCAGTTCATTTCTATATTCCTAACAAAATGGAGGAGAAATTAGTTATTGCGGTAGCAAATCACCCGGTTCTTTATGACCAGTCCCTATTTACCTACTGGGATACATACCGGAGGAACCAGGCATGGAGGGAGGTGGCAGAGACAGTGGGTGAAACTGGTAGGTTTTCGCCTGTTTGGGGATTTTATATCCAGTTTACTTCGTTTTAACATTGCTAGCAAGCATAGACAGTATATTATATATATATAGACAGTTTTTTGCTTTGTATGTCGAGGCGGGAGATTCATGTGATTGGTTGTTGGTCGCATTGCACGCAAAAAATCCCCAAGCTTCAGACATGCCCACCGCCAAGATTTTTTCACCGCGTACATGTGGACGCTGCGTGAGACACATGGCCAAAACGCAGAGACGCGACGCGACGCAACAGTCGGGGTCCGTCTGTGTCAGTTCTTTGGTGTCAGCTTGGTGTGTCCGGGCCTTTACACGAAATCTGTCTCATTGCTTGTCTTGTGCGTTTAGTTTTCTGACAGCGTAGCCTAAAGAAGTCTGAGATTTGGTCATATAAAGGTTTTGATTTAGCGCAAAGTAAGGGTGATATTAAATGTTAAGCACGTTTTGATTTGTTGTTGTTTATTTAAAATGGATGAAAAGGGTCTTGTGTTTAGGGTTCTGGCTGGTCACATTTGTAATACTTTCTACCTTTTCCAAACTCTTTTACCCATGGTTTTGATAATATTTAAAATCTCAGAAATGGTATTATATTTCTCAACATTTCTTTATGTGTGTGTTTCACAGGAGATGGCCGTGCGGGCGCTGAAGCAGACGGGAAGTAGGAACATCGAAGCGGCCTTAGATTACATCAGCAAAATGAGTTACCTCGACCCTCGAAATGAACTCATCGTCCGCGTCATCAAGCAGACTTCACCAGGTATGAAGACCACCTCAATAAGTGGACTTTGGCTCGTAGATTTCTTTCCAACTATTTATTTATTTACTGTCATCATTGAAAAGTAATCAGAAGACAGTGCAGAGATAAAATAATAATTATAGTGAATAAAATAAAATACAAAATGATTAGGAATAAATATGCAACCCTAATAACCACGTTGACAGTACATTCATCTCCTGATCTCAATATAAAATCAATAGACATCTGGCCAACATGTGTAGGTGGTCAGAGATCCATAACAGGTTTTCGTGTTCTCAAAAAGTTGTCCGCTTATTTTTTAAAGCATAACTTATATAGAAGTTTACATTTGTGGTAGATTTGATATTCTGTTCCTATATTTTCACTACATCTGTATTTACTGTATGTTGCTGATTGATCTTTAGCAACACATTTGGCCCCCCATGTACAAATAAAACATTAGATCATGGTTAATATTTTGAGTGATTTTGTTGCTTGTCCTTTCAGGAAAAGCTGGTATGCCCAACTCGATGGACCACCGCCCTGCATTAGAAGCTCCAGGTGAGACTCAGGGCCTTCCTCCCTACCACCCGATGGGGGCCCAAATGTACGAGGGAGGCTACGGCCCTGAGGGGGAGATGCCCCGACCCTACATGAGCGCCCCCCCCGTCATGAACTACATGATGCCGCCACCGTCCGGTGCATCACAGGGTCCTGCCATGGGAAACCCGATGGGCCGCCCTCCCAGTATGGGCTCCTACCCTCCAGTGATGGCCCCTCAGAACAACCCAGGCAACCCCATGTACCCCCCGGGGGCCCAGCAGAAGGGCTACCCCGGCGGCATGGAGCAGCACGGAGCCATGATGAGCTACAACGTCCCGGGCCAGCCGCTGCAGCTCCAGCCTCCGCCACCAGGGGGCCCCGTCCCCGGCCCCCACTACGACTACGGCCACGGCAGGCCTCACATGATGGAGCCCGCCGGGTACGGAGTCAAGAGGACCGCCTCCTTCCAGAACAAGATGGCCCCGCCCCCCATGGCGCCCCAAGACAACTACGTCAACATGCAGGGGAAGAACGTTCCAGGGGGTGGAGGGGGAGGGTACCCCGCTAACCTGTACCTGCCCCCACACTCCCACCCACGGCAGGCCTCCCCCACGTCCCACCAGGTCCACATGATGTCCCGCTCCCCAGGAGGTGTTGCATCCATGGGCCCCGACTTCTCTGACATGCCTCAGGGCTTGATGACTCCATCCAGGGCCAGTTTGAACCTGGATCTGTACGAGCACCACTGGGCGGGGCCTCCGGGTCCTGAAGGAGCCCCTCAAGCCAGGCAGCCCCAGCCTCAAGGCCCATTCAGGGGGGAGGTGAGAGTCCCCAGCAGAACCAACTCCTTCAACAGTCGCTCTGCAGGGCAGAATGGTGTCCGGCCTGCGATGGCTGTTCCTCCATCAGCTGGAAAACAGGACCCCTCGCTGGGCCCTCCGAACACCATCACGGCCGTAACATCCCCGCCCATCCAGCAGCCCGTGAAGAGCATCCGTGTGATGAGGCCGGAGCCCAAAACAGCCGTGGGGCCCTGTCACCCCAGCTGGATGACGGCTCAGGAAGCAGGGGAGCCTCTGGCCTACATGCCGGAGGAGACTTACCCCCTGGAGCCGGCTCAGGAGCCCCGCTGCCCGCCACCACCGTACCCCAAAAACCTGCTCATGTCGGGGCCAGAGGAGGCAGGGATGTGTGGAGCTCAGGATCACAGCAGCCCTGCAAGCAGGAGCTCACATGGAGGCAGCGGGGGGAGCGGGAAGACAGAGGAGAGCCAGCAGGTGAAGGAGAAGACGAAGGTGGGCAAGGGAGAGAAAACGGTGAAAGACAAGAAGCAGATCCAGACATCCCCTGTTCCCGTGAGGAAGAACGGGCGGGATGAAGAGAAGAGGGAGTCGCGCATCAAGACCTACTCGCCTTTCGCTTTCAAGTTCTACATGGAGCAGCACATAGAGAACGTGATGAAGACGCACCAGCAGAAACTGAACCGCAGGCTTCAGCTGGAGCAGGAGATGTCAAAGGTAAGACCACACAGAGAGAAAAGAAACCTAGTTAAACTCACCGTGAAGATTTAGGTCTTTGAAATGAACATGCAAGTTGTAGCGAGTGTCTTGAGTGCCCAGCAGCAAAGCATATAACCCCTACATATCCTGTGATTTGCATAGATTTAGTGAACTTATGGAGCTCTTGACATCCTCATTGCAATGCTCGGCCTCACTGGAAGGCATTTTTTAAATAGTATCAAAAGGAACACACCAGTGGTTCTGCATTATTTTTGTTTTATTTAGTAAGAAGTAAAAAAAGCTTTTAAAAGAAAGTTCTGCAACAAGCAAAAATAAAGTAGAACATTAACGATAATAATTTGTATAATAAAAGTATGAAAGATCACAGGTACCTTTTTCCATCCCAAAGCCAGCAGTAACAACATAAGAATTAGGCAAACGATAAAATACGATTAATAAGTTAAATTAAACAAATACAAAAGATTACATTTACCTAATTAAAAGGCAATGGCAGTGTATGTTTATACTTTGTTTTCAGTAGAGCAGACATAAATTAGTTTTCTGGCAGCTCAGGAAAATGTCAGAAGAATTGTTCCTCAGGACTTTTGTTTTAGACAAAAAAATCTTTGTCTTGAAAAGAAAAGCCAATGAGTTCACACTTGTCCCGAGTGATGACTTTGACCTCTGCCCTTTTCAAGTACTTTAAGTGATTGAAAAGCATTTTTTGAGAAGATGCCGCAGTCAGACCCAGACAGAAGAATTAGTTGAATATGACAGCAAAGGTCAGGGTGCCGCCGGGTCAAGCATATGCCACATTCCTAGGTCGTTAGTTATAATAAATGCAAAAATTGAACTTTTTTTTAAAGTTGCTTATCAAAGGGTTGTTGTATATTCCCGTCATGATCTTTCTTTACCCATTTCCTTGCTGCCCAGGCCGGCCTTTCGGAGGCAGAGCAGGAGCAGATGAGGAAGATGCTGAACCAGAAAGAGTCAAACTACAACAGACTGCGCCGGGCCAAGATGGACAAATCCATGTTCATCAAACTCAAGACTTTGGGCATCGGTGCGTTTGGTGAAGTGTGTCTGACTCGTAAAGTGGACACGGGCGCTCTTTACGCCATGAAAACACTGCGCAAAAAGGATGTCCTCAACCGCAACCAGGTGAGTTGATACATGATTGTTCACATACGAAGAAGTCCTGAATTTGAAGCATGTTTTGACAGACGAGATCATTTTCTTTAGTGTATTGGTGCTGACATAAACATAGTTAAACATAGCCTGGATATGTTTGAGTTATCTTAACTAACCCAAACAAACGCGATCTCGCTAAGCGGTCCTACGACGCTGGTTATCAACTCGGTAACTCAAGCCAGGGTTTTTCTGTCCTGCCGAGTGCACGTTCACGTGAAAGGGGCGGGGTTAGCAACATTTGACCAATCACAAACATGGACAAGCATACTGACAGCGCAGCGTCATACTTCCTGCATGAAAAGTAAACTATAATATTAGACAAATATGAAGAAGTTAAACTTTAAACATTCATGACTTAAACACTTTATTCAGGATAAAAGCCACATAGTGAATACAGAACAGCTGGTAAAAAAGTGTTTGAATGCGTACATTAACAGGTTTATGATATCACTGCCCCGTAAGACACGAGTGGATCTGACTTTAATTACATTTGACTCGAGTGTTTCATCAACTTAATGTGTTGCTTAAAATAATACTTCTGCATACAGTAGGTAGGCTATGTGACACTGTGAGTGTTGCACGGCCAGATACGGCTCAAGAAGCTGACTCAGATAAGGAAATATATGATACATTGATGATGTGATATGAATGATAATGGGACACATCGACGTCTGCACTCAGTGCCGCGGACTGTACGTAATGTTACTTTGATCCGGTTACTTATGTTGTGGCAGATATTTAAGTAAGCTTTCTTAACGCCAATGTTATATTAGTCAGATTGCTCTGAAGATGGGAGGTGATATTCTATTAATGTTCACGTTCACACAGTCAGTGATTTTTGCCGGCCGTCTTTCCTGCAACGGCAGTTTTTCTGTATTTCCTTTCTGCTGTAATATGACTTGATAGCTTTAAATCTGCACACGGAGCTCTGATTGGTCAGCAGGCGGTGCTTTCACTGAGTTGATCTCTTAGCCTGGAGATCTACCCCGGTAAGAAGTGAACCAGCGTCGTAGGACCGGAAACCCAGAGTTAACCCTGAAGTTACCTCGCTAAGCGAAAATCCGGCTTCGTAGTACAGGCCTCAGGTCTGTTATTATTACTGTTGTTACTTATATGGATGTTTTTTTTGGTGCAGGTGGCTCATGTGAAGGCAGAGCGGGACATCCTGGCGGAGGCGACAACGAGTGGGTGGTGCGTCTCTACTACTCCTTCCAGGACCGCGACAGCCTCTACTTCGTCATGGACTACATCCCAGGCGGAGACATGATGAGCCTCCTCATCAGGATGGGTATCTTCCCCGAACATCTGGCGCGCTTCTACATCGCGGAGCTAACGCTGGCCATCGAGAGCGTCCACAAGATGGGCTTCATCCACCGAGACATCAAGCCCGACAACATCCTCATCGACGTGGACGGACACATCAAGCTCACCGACTTCGGCCTGTGCACCGGCTTCCGCTGGACACACAACTCCAAGTACTACCAGAAAGGTGAGGCAGTTTGTGATAATGGATTGGTGATCTAAATATGTAAACATACACTTTGAATGCATGCAGGATTTAACACAGTTTTTAGAAGATTCTATGAGGATACAGTGGACTGGAAACACGCAACAATATACTGTTTGATCCCATTGAAAAGGGCTGAAACTAACCATTTGTTTAAATCGATGAGTATGATTGATAATGTTTTGGGATATAAAATGTCCAAATGGGTTTTTTTCACAACTTTGCAGAACCAATTGTGGCTGTTTCAGATATCCTTTTTTGTTCTACCTAAAGTCCAAATACCCCAAAATATTTACGTAACATTGATGTATGATCAATAGAAGCAGCAAAGCATCTTCTTTGAGAGGCTGGATTCAGATTTTTTTGCTTTGAAAATGTCTTAAATGGTTGAATGATTACCAAGTAGATGCTGATTTTTTTAAAACTGATTGATTAATCACCTGACTATTTTAGCTCTACAGTGAAATTAAAAGCGATATTCACAAATGTTCCTTAAAACTAGGTCTTAATCTCACTGATTTCTAATAGAAATGATATTTCAAATGTTTTTTCTCATCCTGAAGCTCGAGCTTCAATTGCCCTTGAAACTCCAAGTATAGCAAAAGAATTAGCTTGCAGGGGCATTTCAGACACATTCATACCTGTCAGTATGTATGTCAGCTTCCAAATCCAGACACTTATCTTCTTCTGGTCGCTAAGTGCTTCGCTCACGGGCAATAGTTTTTACTTTTTCTTTCCCATGCAGCTTATCAGTTCAGTGTGTCATTGCGTTGTTGTCATTGTTGCCCTTTTTGTGCCTGCAGGGAGCCACGTCAGACAGGACAGCATGGAGCCCAGTGACTTCTGGGACGATGTGTCGAACTGTCGCTGCGGGGACCGGCTGATGACTCTGGAGCAGAGAGCGAACCGGCAGCACCAGCGCTGCCTCGCGCACTCTCTGGTGGGAACCCCCAACTACATCGCACCTGAAGTGCTACTGCGCAAAGGTGGGGGGAAATCTGAAGGTATAGTTGAAACAACTTAACAATGTTTTAAATGAAGTGTATTTTGAATGAAAACATTTTGAGTATTTAACCATCCAAATCAAATGTAGATGCTGATGCTGCCTTGTGTAGAGCAGCAGTCACTGTTTTGATAGCTGATGTTTGGAAAGAGAGTACATATCTTAGCAAGGAGGGAAAATGTGTGAATATGCTCAATAATTCAAAGGTAATCTTGTGAAAAGGTTAGCACATGTTTTGACAGGGGACATCAACAAAATCAACCAAATACATGTTTGGTATTTGCATTAACCAATGGATCATTTCAAACTGGCCATGTCGAACAAAATATGTATCGCACAATTTATTTTCTTTCATTTCAAATCAAAAGTATGTGACTGTACAAATACATATTTTTTGCAGTATGTGCATTTGAGGATGAATCTGATATGTGTGCTCTGTGTTGCAGGTTACACCCAGCTGTGTGACTGGTGGAGCGTGGGAGTGATCCTGTTTGAGATGCTGGTGGGACAGCCGCCATTCCTGGCCCCCACACCTACTGAGACTCAGATCAAGGTCAGTGAGGAAGAGAAATATCCAAAATAAATTTGAATTAGATATTTAATTATTCACCAATTGATAATGTCGGAAAACAAACGGCAATGAAACGCAATTTTGCCTTAATGGTTGGGTGTCAATGGGTGAGATAACTGGAACTTAGGAAGTAAACTAAGGAAGGGTAAGAGGGCACCTTATTCCAAGTGTTGCCAAGGGGGAGGCCCACATTGTTAGACTTTGAAAACCACTAACTTCTTTGCAGATGATGAGATCACACAGATTAATACAATTTAAGGATAAAATCAAAGATAAAAATTATAAATAACTATAAAATAAGAAATGAATTAAAATGAACATATATACATATTTGGTTGTGTGTGTGAAAACGGTGTGTATTTTATGTCCAGTAATTGTGTCACATTGTTGACCCCTGTTGAAAAGATGTAAGTCAACGACTGTTTGGAGGGTAATGAATGAAATGTGTCGGTGTGAATCCAACAGATTGAGTATGAAATCTGACATTACTGTATCTGTTGTAACCTCATGCGTTCTGTCCCTCCCCTCTGCAGGTGATTAACTGGGAGAGCACCCTGCAGGTTCCTGCTCAGGTCAAACTGAGCCCGGAGGCCGTGGACATCATCGGGCGCCTCTGCTGCTCTGCGGAGGATCGAGTGGGCTCGAACGGCGCCGGCGAGATCAAGGCTCACCCCTTCTTCTCCCAGGTGGACTTCACCAGCAATCTGCGGCAGCAACCGGCCCCTTACCGGCCCAAGATCGCCCACTCGATGGACACCTCCAACTTCGACCCCGTGGATGACGACTGCGGCCCCGGGGCGTGGAGCGACAGCGGGGACAGCAGCCGGGCGCTGGACATCCTCTGCTCTCCCAACGGGAAACACCCGGAGCACGCCTTCTACGAGTTCACCTTCCGCAGATTCTTCGACGACAACGGCTGCCCCTTCCGCTACCCGAAACCCCCCGAGGTCAGCGAGGCGTCGCCAAGCGTGGGCCCGGAAGAGGAGGACGACGAACAGGAGGAAGAAGAGGAGGATGATGATGATGATGATGAGGATGATGACGAGGAAGGAGAGCAGGGGGAAGGGTGTGAGCCGGTGTACGTGTAAGCTGCAGACTGACTTTCTGAGCGTCTTTTACGTCTTTTTAGCTCGTGACACTTCCCCCTATCACTGCTTTTCTCCTGTGTGTGTGAAGAGGTGTGCATACACAGGTGTGTGTTGATGCATATCTGCCATGTGTGATTGTTACAGGAGAAGGATTGGTGAACATCACCCCCTTGTGGAAACTATAGTGCGTTCACAATGACTTCAAATACAAAACTCCCCTCATCCAGGACCAAGAAACGACATTCTGTGTGCATAAAGGGTGAATCGGTTAGAAAGGATTTTACAGGATGAAAGGATTGAATCTTGAGAACGTGAGGATGATTGGATCACAGACAAGATGTCAAATTCGAGGACTGCTTCTGGATCTTTCCAGCGGTTTCTTGTCCCATTCCTTCCACCCTCGTGTCTTACGGACGACTGAAAAACCTCCGCGTGATCTCCTGCCACAGGAGCTGCTTCACACCCCGATATCGGACACGCGATGTGACACCAGTTTACTGTTAGACAGTGAAGTAGGGGGAGACTGAACAAGCAACACGCCTCTTTCACAGCTGCTGCAAAATAAGCTACAAAGACACATTGCATTCACGTGCACACACTCACACACATGCATCAGTACGGTTTGGGGTGGATGAAGAAATCTCTGCAGGAAGATTTCAGTGTCAATATTTCAAGAAGTTGGCTTCAGATTCCTCTGAGAAACGGCCATCTTGATATCTGCTTTTTGTAGCAGATCAATCTTGAAATATTGGAATTAAATTAACTAAATGAAATGTGTTTGGTTACATATATCTTGTATATCCACAGCTGCCTCATTTTGTGCCAACTGTAGTTCACCGTGTTGTTTTGTCCTTAAGACGGAGCCTGATCCTTCTTCCCTAAGAGGTTACTGTTACAAATATCTTTGTGTTTTTAAGATGCTTCAAGTTACTGATCCTCTATTCTAACTAACCATTTCAAAGCTCCGCTACAAAAGCATTTGATCCTACAAAAAACATGGATAGATTTCACACAAGGCTGAAAATAATCTAGCCTAATTCGGTTTTAGTCGGATCAAAGACTGAGGTGTTTATTGAACCTGACGTTCAGTGGACTTCACACAAAGAATTGGATCAAGAAAGCAAGAAAACCGTTTTTAAATGATACTTCTCGTTTACTTTGGGGGGCAGAGAACACCCAATGCTTTGTTTTAAGGAACAAACTGATGAGTAGAAAGAAACTTTATTTAAAGAAATTAAGAGAAATCAAAGCCAGACCCGGCCAGGCCTGAACCTGCCGGGTCAGATGGTGCTGAGTTGGTTTCTCACTGAGAATCAAAACTCTAACACACACACACACACACACACACACACACACACACACACACACACACACACACACACACACACACACACACACACACACACACACACACACACACACACACACACACACACACACACACACACAGCTATTTTGCAAAGATGAGTTGCTTTGTAACTTAACCCGCCTCCTCGTATCTTCTGGAGGGAAACACAAACGTGCAACATGTTCTCACAACAGCAACATGTGATAGTATGACTATGTGCAATACAAAAAAATACATTATATATAGTTTTCTAAACACTTAATATCCTTTTTTTTGTACTGAAATGTACAAATATATTGGTTTATATATATATTTTCTCTTTTCAGTTACAACATGCTGCTTATTATTGTGGTTAATATTATTTACATTATTATTATTATTATAATTGTTATTACCTGTTTTTCTTTTGTTGTGGCTTAAAGAAGTGTGCTTGGGTTTTGAAAGTAATGAGCCGTGTGCCTTTTTTCTAATTGAATGTTGGGAGTGTGTGTCGCCGCTCGATGACGAAGGTGATGATGAAGATGACGATCAGTGTTTTTGCAGAACAGAGATGGCGGACTCTTCCTCTCCTGCTGCCGGGCTGGTCCTTAACGCAAGAGAGGAGGATTCAGAAAGAAATTGGTAGATAAAAGTTAGAGGGGCGAGGCAGGATGGCTTCAGGAAATGTAATCTGAAAAAGAACAAATAGCTTTCTCTGTTTATACAATTTCAACAAAGAGTTTGTGTTTGGTACATTTTCCTTATTTATCCGAAATGACCACAAGTGTGAGTGTTGTTAATCTTTTACTACAGACCTGTGCCATGTTCTGTTTTGACGCTATCATCCAGTACCTTCTCGCTTATTGACAATCAGTAAACGGTGACTGCTCTCTGTCGAACCGTTTGAACACCAAACCGTTCAGTATTCTGAATTTGACCTTGAAGACTGGGAATGCTCAAGAAGTCTGAACTTTTTCAAGTGATTTTTTGACGCATAACGATGATGGAAAATGTGAGGATCAGATTTGTTACAGAAGATTTTTTTTTTTTTTTTACTTGCCTGACAATGTATTGAAAGTTTGTTTTTCTGTCAATGTGCCGTGCCTTGTGTGAGCAGCACAATCTTAAAATATTGCCTTATTATCATCTTTTTCACAATCCTCTTTTTATTATTTAGTTTATTGAAGTTTTACATCAACACTGGCTTTATTTACATGCATCAACAACCTTATTTTTATTCCATTCAGTAACTTACAATAAATAGATTTTTAAGGAAAGTGGTCAGAACAGTAAATTACTCAATGACATAATAAATAAGGTGCCATTTTAATGTAACTTATCATATGTTGTTTCAAAATAATGATTTAGGAAAGTGAAAAAGGGGTTTTCCACACTCTAAAATAATGCAACTTGGGTCATTTTAGATTTTCTAAAGCTCAAATGTTACATTTAACATCAGAGAATGACATATTTGTTGCATGATTCCACCAAAAAACTACCTTTTTTTTTTTTTTTTTTTTGTTGCCATAAATGTGTTTTAACAGTGGCTTTAAATCAGGGGTGTCAAACTCAATTTCATCACGGGCCACATCAGCATTATGGTTGCACTCAAAGGGCCGGTTGTAACTTTAAGACTATATAAAAAGACATATATACATATTGAATATATATATATATATATATATATCAAATAATGTATTATATTACATTATTGCCTCTGCATTGGATTATTATCGGATAGGGTAATAACTTCATAATTAATTAACTACGTCTGAAAGCAGAAGTCTTAGGCAAATAATTGCAAGTCTCTTCAGTGAGAATGTCACAATATGATTTTGAAAGAAAAGCCACATTCTGGAAAAACAAAAAAAAAGAAGTGAAATTTTGAAAAAAAAGTAACATTTTGAAAAAAAAACTATTTATGAGAAAAAGTCAAATTTGAGATGCATTGTGGGACATGTCGTTTATGGGCAACGTGCTTCTGTAAAGTCTCATGTAACCGTATAATAAACATATTATATTCTTTGCAAGCTCTCGTGGGGCCGCATCAAATGAAGTCACGGGCCGGATTTGGCCCCCGGGCCTTGAGTTTGACACCCCTGCCTTAAATGTACTAAAGCTAGTATCCTGCATGCAAACAAAGCCAGTGTTGCCTGTGAGTTTCTCAGATAATCCACTGTGGATGAAGTGCCTTGCTCGAGGGCTCCACCATGCAGCTTTCCTCTCAGGTGGTCCAGACGTCCACTTCTCCAAACCCCTCGTTGCCAATCCACGTCGACCAGGACAGTGAAACATAGCTTTATAAGGAGAGTCGCTGCAGAGTGTGTGAGGTGTTTCTGAGGTTAGAGAGTGATGACTGACAATCTTTTACTGTTGATTTCTGATTTCTTCACTTGTGTATCCTTTTGTATTTTACTCTAAGGAGTCTCTCGTTGTCTCTGATGCTCCTTGATGTATGATACAACTCTGTTACTTTTGAATTTATATTTATACAGATATACATATTTTTTGTATCATTTTCCTTCCCTTTTTTTTCAACTTCCCTTGTGCTAATGTTCAAAAAACCATGTCTACGCAGTATTATCGATGATGTAATGTGGACAGCCATCTCTTTTTTTACATTTATGTATGAATTGAGAATTTGTAAAAATGCTTTCACAGTCCTTTGTGTGTAAAATGTATGTATAAATTAAATTAACCAACTTCTTGGACTTGTGCTTTATTTCAGTTCATCAATGTGTGAATGGAAGAGGACAGTTTTTAACTTTATTATAATTTAAAGGGGGTTCCAAAGAAATGAAAGTAAAATTGTTTATCTGCTGATAAAAATCACTTGCAGCCAAAACATGCACTAAAATAAGTATTTTACACAATCATCAAAAAATACTTAAAGGTCCCATGTCATGGCCATTTTTACTGATCATAATTCCATTTTTGAGGTCTACTAGAATAGATTTATATTGTGCAATTTTCCAAACTCACATTGGTTTCTCATACAGCATCTCTGTATAGTATGTGTATTCACTCTGTCCTAAACGGCTTGTTGGAGCTCCTGCCCCCCCTCCCTATGAGCCCAGTGGCCGTCTGCGAGACAGCGAGACACAGCTAAACCCAGCCCGAACACACACACACCTGCAGCCTGGCTGGGAGTTTGTGTGTGTGCTCACACACCGACTCACAGCCTCGCCGCGTCCCGCCGTCTCAGGGAGGAGAAATCGGTGGAGCTGCAGCTGAGAAAAGATTGAGTGTGTGTGAGGAAGTCCGCGGATTGGTCCATTTGGACCAATCCACGGACTTAACGTAACGGCTCCACGGATTGGTCCATTTGGGTATGGGCACGTCACTGTACCCAGGAAGAAAAAGAAATCCCCAACGAGGCGTTCTGGGGCAGCATAGACAGGTCTTTTCTGTGTTAGAGTTTTACTCGCTACAGGGTGTACTTTGAGGGTTTGTGACTCTGCAGACCGTTTACATGCAGAAAAACCTTCATAACACACAAGGGGACGGGTAATAACCGGAAAAGCATGACATGGGACCTTTAAGTATGAGGAGCCATTACAATGAATGGCTCTTCCTGAATATAAGATATACTTAAGAAAATTCCCTTAAAGTTGTACTTAAGTAAATGCAATATTTCCACCACTGTCTATTTCTAGTATTTTAATATGACTTAAAATGGTCTTGAATTCAAACGAAGCAATACCACAGTGTATTGAACTAATGTGAAGTTTAATATTAGCATCAAATATATATCTGAAGTAGCACAAGTAAAAGTACTCCTTGCATGTTGCAGCTGGTAAAATACTTTGTGTTGAATGTAATCACTTCTTACTTTGTACTGCTGAGTAGCTTTATCTATGCTAATACACAGTGATGGAAGAAGTATTCAGATGCTTTACTTGAGTAAAAGTATACATTATAAGGAAGAGTCCTGCATTCAAATCTTACTTAAGTAAGAGTACAAAAGGCATAACAAGTCAAAGTAATCATTGTGTAAAAAAAAAGGTCTGATTGACTTTTTGGTGAATTAAAGAGTTAGTAGTCCACTATTTTAATGTTTGTTAAAAGAAGCAAAGCTGATAAATAAATGTAGTGGAGAAAAAATACATTATTTCTCCTTTAAATGTAGTGGAGTAGAAGTATAAAGTAGCATAAGTGGAAACACTCTAGTAAAGTAGCTCAAAATGGTACTTTAGTTGATCTAATGTTGTTAGTTACCCTCACCTCTGCTATTATAATATAATACTTTGTTGATGTTTTTATATGTTGCATTTGCGTTGTGTAAAGCACTTTGAATCAGCTTCTTGCTGTAATAAACATACCTTGCCTTTGTTGAAATACACGACCCTCTGCTGCCTCCACGCGCTCAGCCAGCACGCGGGTCGGGACTCGAACCCGCAACCTTTGGGTCTCTAAACCGCTTTGCCTGTTGCTTCAGACTGTAATCCCACAATGCAGAGCGCATGGCGCGTCATTGGAGAGGGACGAAAACGATGGCGGCGGTCGGTGCACCAGAAGTGATCACACAGCTGGAAAGCGCTGCCAAAGTTTTAATGGTGAGAAATATAACGTTGTTTCGGTGCTAAGATTTGGCCGGAAGAACACACATGTTTACTGTGTCGCGTGGAGTCTGACGGTTAGAGACGCGTGATGGTTATTCTCAGTTTTTACGCTTAATTCTGTTGGTGAATGTGTTCCCGGGGAGAAACGCAGTGTGAGCGATGCGTGGCGCCTTCCCTATCCCTCTTCTTGTCTCCATCCCGCAAAAAATCCCAACATTTCCCCCCTTTGTTCCTCAAAATCATCCCTTATTTCATAAAAAAACACCAGTCTAAAATATCCCTCCGCGTTAGAGCACTTTCTAGAAACTTTAAGTTTTATATTCCCCTCTGTTTGAAGCATCTCGGTGCTGTTGCTTTAGCTTCACCTGTAACATTACCCCCATTAAACTCTCATTTATATACAATATTTACCCATTTTCCTCCTCTTTAAACTCCCTCCAGCCTAACTACATCCCTCACACACCAGCTACAGCGGCTAACCATGTGTATGTCATGAGTCTGTAATGGATACATGAGCTAGCTACAGCCTCTTCTTGCTTTCTGCCATTTTGAGTTCTGTTATGTTCTTTAAAGTACATTTCTGCCCCCCGTTTTTTTAAACATACTCTCTGAGACAATCTGTTTGTTTAAAGAACATTAGTTGATCACAAATATTATGAACACAAGTGCTCTCTGTGCACATGTTAGTCAGCAGGTGTCTACTGAATGGATGGCTAGCAATGTCTGGCATTGTGGATCCAATATATTCATTTTAGTGTTCATATTATCCACGATATTCATAGATTTCCCTACTGTACAGGTGCATAACATACCTGTAATTTCTCATACCTACACATACATCATAATATACATTTGTGGACATTGTTAAATATGAAACTAGCTACTTGTTCAAAGGTTTTCTGACTGGATTTATTTCTGAGTGGATGTTATTCATATCATGGCAATATTTTCTATTTATTGTCTTTTCTGGCATTACTTTAGGGGCTATCAACCATTCTTGAGCATGTGTTAATTTACCAGAAGTGTGACAATAAGTTGTATAATGTTGTTGTTTTCTGTACAAGGCATTTGATGGTGGATAGAACGATTATATTTCAAAATTAGTTTTGCAGCGTTGCTTAGTTGTACTGTATATTGCATTATATTGAGGGATGTTTGTAGTTTAGTAGACCCCCATTGATATAGCAAGTATAATGCAATAGCAGTTACAGTTAACAGAATAGTAAAATAGAAGGACACTCTTAACACGCAGGTCTCTGCTGATGCCAAATGCCCCATCTCACACTGTTAATTAAAGTAAAAAGTGTATCGAAAATCATTCAGAAAACACAAGGATCTTTGTTCTCTATTGTAGTTTGGGTTTCCTTGACATCTTTGTTGTAAACATATCAACATACAGTATGTCACATTAAATAGCGTCTTCACTATGAACATTAAAATAATTAATTACTATTACTCAAACCTACACTTTTCTTATTGCTTAATAATTGCAATATTTCATTTCACTCATTTCCCCTCTATTAGCACTGTGGTAACACGTCTATTTCATTTGTAAACTCTATAAAATATGAACTTGAATTAGATTTTCTGCAAAGTGAGAAAGACAGAACGTGGTTTAATAAACAAAAAGTCTTGTCTATAAATACAATGTTTTTGTTTTGTTTGTTTCCAGGCACCGCCTTCCATGGTCAGCACAGAACAGAGACAGCATGCTGAACACATCTTCCTCTCCTTCAGGAAATCCAAATCACCTTTTGCCATCTGCAAGCACATCTTAGGTAACTGTTGACAGACATCATTTTTCTGCATAGTCTGAATTTATGCAGAAAATGTATATTCAATTTATTTTCATTGATTTGAGGATTGTTATGTACCTACAATTGTTTAAGGCAGGGGTGTCAAACTCAAGGCCCGTGGGCCAAATCCGGCCCCCGACTTCATTTTATTTGGCCCTCAAGAGCTTGCAAAAAATATAATACGTTAATTATACGGTTTCATGCCACTTTACAGAAGCACGATGTCCATACACTACATGGGTGTTTCTCAATGTCGAGTAAAGCTGCTCCAGAGCCACTATTTCACGCATACTACGTCATCGAGTGCCGCAGAAGGACTCTTCCAATGTCCAGCATACTTGGAATTCTACCGAGCCCGGCGTATTTCGTAGCGAGAAATTTCGAGGCTGCACATGTGTAGACTCCGCGGTCTTAAAATCCCCACAATGCTTTGCGCACGGACCAATTTCCCCAAATCTGTGGCGGAAAATGTAAGGCGGGGCCTCTCATATGACGCACACCTGCACACTTGCTCGCCTGTTCCACTCTTCGTTTTCCGAATGCCAGGAAGTATTCTTGCCTCGCTTCTGAAGCAAGTGACTCGGAAGACATGTGCTACCAAGCAAGCGTCCTCGACATTGAGAAACACCCCCAGTCCCACAATGCATCTCATTTTGTGATATGCACACTGAAGAGACTTGCAATTATTTGAAATTATTTGCCCTAGATTTCTGCTCTCAGACGTAGTTAATTATGAAGTTATTACCCTCTCCGATAATAATCCAATACAGAGGCAATAATGTAATATAAAACATTATTTTATATATATATATATATGTATATTTATATAGTCTTAAAGTTGCAACCGGCCCTTTGAGTGCAACCTTAATGCTGATGTGGCCCGCAATGAAATTGAGTTTGACACCCCTAGTTAAAGGGGAGGAAGGTGTTGTATATTTCGTATGGGCACCTTTTTTTATATATTTAATGTTATATTTGCATTCTTTGGTACTTTGTATTTCAACTGCTACTCACCAATTTACCTCAGGATTTATAATATTCTGTCTAATGTGTTTCTACAGACCGAAGAAAGCTATTATTTATTGTGTCCGCCATGTTTTTAAAAGCTGATGCTTCTAATCTAATATAAAAGTTACGAAAGGAACATTTATAACAGTACAGTGTCTATTTGACCCAATAAACCTGCAGCTGGGCATTATAATGCAAATCATATTATGTTTTCTAGTAAACTAATTCTAGCCTGCCTTATTTTGATCATCAAACTGTCATTTAACATCAATTTAAGTTTAAAAACGTATTTATTTTTACATAAACTGGGACAGTACATTTGTTTAAATTACTTGTTGAGGGATTCCTATTCATATATTAACAATAACATCTTCATGTTTTTATTGTACCATACCACCTTTAGTCTGGGGTTTCAAACAGTTTTCACATTAAATATATATATTAAATTGCCTTTAGTTTGGTGCGTAAGTAAGTGTACTGACTCACAATGTATAAATTGAGTTTCTCCAACTGACGTCTTATTTTTCTCTATCACCATTCACCCTCTTTGTATTTCTCTCCTCTCCAGAGACCAGTAAGGTGGACTATGTTCTGTTCCAGGCGGCCACAGCCGTCATGGAGGCGGTGGTGCGGGAGTGGATCCTTCTGGAGAAGAGCAGCATCGAGTCGCTGCGGGCCTTCCTCCTCACCTACGTCCTGCAGAGACCCAAGTAAGAGAGAAGGAAAGGGGCATCAATAGACCCAGTAAGAGAGAAGGAAAGGGGCATCAATAGACCCAAGTAAGAGAAAGGAAAGGGGCATCAATATACCCCAGTAAGAGAGAAGGAAAGGGGCATCAATATACCCCAGTAAGAGAGAAGGAAAGGGGCATCAATATACCCAAGTAAGAGAGAAGGAAAGGGGCATCATTAAACCTGTGTGTGTCTTAGAGGGCTCTTATTAAGTATGCAAAACATTTATAGACCTGTGGCGGTTCGTACAGTTATTGATAGACCTCTTTTCCTCCTACATAAGTCTGAGGCACAGAAAATGATGTACCAGTAAACTATTTCAAATCCCAAAATAAATGATGATCTTTATTCATTATAAGTAGTTCTAAATAAAAGACATACCAGAGTTTCCGTTAGCCGGTAATTACCGGACTTTGAATGGTAAAATATGCTGGAGACCGGCAAATCTAAATCTCACCGGTAAAAATGTCCGGTCAAAATAATTTCCCCTTAGCGCAATACCACATCAGTTGCGCCACTTATGTGACGGACAAGAAGAGTATGTGACGGACAAGAAGAGTGTGTGACAGACAAGAAGAGTATGTGACAGACAAGAAGAGTGTGTGACAGACAAGAAGAGTATGTGACAGACAAGAATAGTGTGTGACAGACAAGAAGAGTATGTGACAGACAAGAAGAGTGTGTGACAGACAAGAATAGTGTGTGACAGACAAGAAGAGTATGTGACGGACAAGAAGAGTGTGTGACAGACAAGAAGAGTATGTGACAGACAAGAAGAGTATGTGACAGACAAGAAGAGTGTGTGACAGACAAGAAGAGTATGTGACAGACAAGAATAGTATGTGACAGACAAGAAGAGTGTGTGACAGACAAGAAGAGTGTGTGACAGACAAGAAGAGTGTGTGACAGACAAGAAGAGTGTGTGACAGACAAGAAGAGTATGTGACAGACAAAAGAGTATGTGACAGACAAGAAGAGTGTGTGACAGACAAAAGAGTATGTGACAGACAAGAAGAGTATGTGACAGACAAGAAGAGTATGTGACAGACAAAAGAGTATGTGACAGACAAGAAGAGTGTGTGACAGACAAGAAGAGTCAATTCTAATGTCTAACACTTAATGTGGAGAAAGAGATGTCCTGTATGGGTTGATTGTGCGTTGATCTGTTGGTAATGCCTCGGGGTTCCGGTGGGCATGTAAACAAATGCATAATGCTGCGCTATACTTTGCGGCCTCACCCGGTTGCATAGCAACGCTTATTGTTTAGGTGTCTTTTAATAAGCAGGTAGTCATATCATTAGCTAGAACTAGCTAGATCTGATCGATAAGGACACAAACGCGAGTGAAGTCTAATCTGACGGGAGAGAGAGATCAGCTGCTGCTAACGAGTCGACACGCAGCTCTGCATGATCACCTGCAGCGCTGAGCGGAACAAAACACACACTTCAGGTTAGAATATCACACGTAGCTATTTTAATGACCTCTCAAACTACCTAAACTAGTTATAGATATGTTTAGTTTTACTGTCGGGTCACTCATTACTGGATCCGCGAGCTGCATGATACTGCGGGCTGTCAGGAGAAGGAGAGAGCGCGCCGTTTATTATTCCCGTGTTATTGTAAGTTACTGTACACTTTTGAATAATGTAGTTAATCTACTATAATTAGTTTGTTTAATATCAAATCATATCAATTTGTTTTAAAGCTCAATAAATAACAAAGAAGACCTTTGACCGGCACTATTCTCATTTTGTCCGGAAGATTTCAACTTTTGATGTTGACCGGCAAAAAAAATTCTAACGGAAACTCTGATACCTACAAAGTATTTAAATTATTTATTTGGTCAATTGTTCCTTCAAGTGATGCTATCTCTATACTTCCTTCAAATGACAAGATTTATGAAATACTTTGCAGTCATTTTCTTGAACAAAATGCATTTTGTAAATCCAAATCTAAGTTTTTATGCCAAAAATGAGTTTGACAGTGGCTTTATATAACCTACATTTAACCATACATGGAAAACATAGGCTGATGCTTATCATAAGCATTTCTTAAGAGTATGGCTGATTTTATATGTACAAGTTACATAAACTAAGGTTACAAAAGCTAGATGGATTGTTGTTTTCTTTTCTTTGAGTAGACGGTCTGATCATGAAAAAAAGAGACCACAAAAATGCAATAACTGTTCCAAAGAAAACACGCTGCAGCTGGGATTGAACCCTCAGTCACAACATGTCACTTTCCCTTCTCTTCTCAGTCTCTGCTGATGGTCAGTGTTGTTGCACTGACTGTAAGTTCCTCTGGATCAGAGCATTGATTTTATATCTCTATACCTCTCTGTTTCCCTCCAGCCTGCAGAAGTATGTCCGTGAGCAGATCCTTCTGGCGGTGGCGGTCATCGTGAAGAGAGGCTCTCTGGACAAAAGCATCAACTGTAAAAGCATCTTTCTCGAGGTCGGACAGCTCATCAGCAGCGGGAACACCACCGTGGTGAGAGAGATCACACATGTATCAGTGTTAATGTATTTCAATAGATTAGTGACAATCATTGTTCACAGAGCTGTACCAGATAGGATTGAAGGCTGTCTTTTTGCACAGTGGCAGATAAAGAGTAGGCTAAGCTTGTAATATTGGTTTTACTCTATTTATTGAATTAGATTTCAATGATGGCAGCAGTGGATTTTTTCCGAGACGTTTGACATTAATAATAACTTAAAGGTGGGGTAGGTAATTCACTTCAGAAACACTTTTTGTTATATTCCATGGAATGCTCTTAACATCCCGATAGCAATGAATAAATTAAATGCTTTGACAATAGATACATTAAAAAATTCATCTGTGGAAGCCGTGGCGCTGTGAAAAGCACGACCAATCATCTGAGCCGGCCCGGCTAAAATAACTGGATGGCCTACCTGCCTGTCAGCCTTCCATCTTGTGCACAAACTTAGCTCGTGCCCTCATTGGTCATGTGCGCGTTCGTGTGTGTTGGAGGAGGGGCTCTGTAAGGAAGTCTGAAGGAAGGGCAGATTTTTTTCGGCTGCGTACTTTCAATTCTAGCGCACTCGAGCTGGTTTCTCCATTCTTACCTACCCTACCTTTAATTAAGAGCCTTGTAAAGTCCCAAATTCAACATGGCAAAAATATAGATCTAATAATTTCAAAATTCACTACACTACTTTTTATTTGTTCCTCCTAAATCCGTTCTTGTTGGCATTTGTAAAAGATTTTTTAAAACTATATTGGCTTGACTAGGTGTCATTGTTGCTCTATATTTTTAAACAAACTGGAAATCTCCTCTCAATCCAGTAGGTGGCAGCATTTCATTTGTTTCCCCAACTATACCCAGAACTAGAAAAGGACAAGCATGCACAAACCCAGCCGGAGGAAGTGATCAGGGAAAAAGCCATCAACAACTGGAAACTTTATTTTAAAAATGTGACTTTCAAAATACAATGCACTCATGTTATTCAAATACATCACTTAATATGGGTGAGTTAGCTGCTTTCATTTAGATTTTATTATTTTCAACAAAGAAATACATTACATAGACCATGTCAGGGTTCGGATCAATAGTGGCTCAGTGAGGGGTCTTATAGGTAGTCCATTTAAACTGTTTCTTTTCAAACCCTGATTGTTGAGTTAGCTGCTTTTCAATTTCTTTTAGATTAATAAAATGGGAGTGTGTGTACTGTCCTTTTTAAAACAGTTCCCAGTTATAGTAGGATGAGTGTGGTGTACAGGTTAGTTGTAGTTTCCTGCTCAATGCCTGTGATATTTCCCACTGTGCTGTATAAGTGTACATGTTTTGTTTTTAAAATAACTGCCATGTATGGAATAAATAAATCAATGATAACACCTCCCTCTGATGCAGCAAACCCTGGCCTGCTCCATCCTCACCGCTCTGCTCAGCGAGTTCTCCAGCTCCAGTAAGACCAGCAGCATCGGCCTCAGCATGGAGTTCCACGGCAGCGTCAAGAGGCTCTTCCAGGTCTGATCTCCACTTCCTGTTCTGCTTTTCACCTCTAGCAAAAAGCTGTTATAGGGTCTGTTAGAAAAGTATCACTCGTCACCGGCTTGAGCTTCAATAATCAGGATACATGTATCTATTATCCTCTCAAGAATGGAAGTAGTCATCACATACAGAGCATTTGGTACAACTAGTTCCTGAACAGTGTCCTTCACATGCTGATATACAAGAGAGGGAGTTACACAGTCACAAGATGGAGGAATACCAGTTCTTGTAGGTAATCATACGTCCTGTCATGTTGAAAATACTGAGTTTTTTTTCTCAAAAGCTCAAAATCCACACTTTTTCTCAAAATTCAGACTTACTCTCAAAACTCAAAATTCAGACTTTTTTTCTCACAAACCTCAAAATTCAGACTTTTTCTCTAAATCTCAAAATTCAGACTTTTCCTCAAAATCTCAAAATCTTGACTTTTTCTCAAAATCTCAAAATTCTGACTTTTTCTCAAAAAAAACTCAGAATTCTGACTTTTCTCAAACCTCAAAATTCTGACTTTTTCTCAAAATTCTGACTTTCTTTAAATCTCAAAATTCTGACTTTCTCTCAAAATCCATGTATTTGTGATCCTCTCAAGAATGGAAGTAGTCATCACATACAGAGCATCAACTAGTTCTGAACAGTGTTCTTCACATGCTGATATACAAGAGAGGGAGTTACACAGTCACAAGATGGAATGATAGCCAATCGTCGTGGGATTTTGAGTGACGAGCCCTGCGCCAGGTGGAGTTCTTGAGGTGAAGCAGTTCAGCTAAATCTCGGTTGAACCAAGAACTGCATCAGTTTTTTATCCTCATTTTTTTATGGGTGCGTGTTTATTGATTACCATACCAAAGGAGTCATAAAAGAAGGACCATGCAGTATCGATGTCAGGGATCAAGCTGATTCTGTCCCACTTGATAGCAGACGAAAACACAGGAAAATCGAATCTGGGTCTAGAAATACCCTTAAGTTCGCCTTTAAAGGAAAATCATTGTTATTCATTCCTTTTCTCCGATTTTTGTTATGCATCACTTTTGATCCTGAATTCCTCCATCTTTCCCCCCCCTCCTCCTCCAGGAAGAAGGCCTGCGTCAGATCTTCATGTTGACCATGGAGGTGCTGCAGGAGTTCAGCCGCAGAGAGAACCTGAACGCTCAGATGTCGTCCGTCTTCCAGCGCTACCTCGCTCTGGCCAACCAGGTCCTCTGCTGGAACTTCCTGCCACCCAATCATATCCTTTCTTTGTCCGAGGCTGACCGTTTCTAGATCTGGGCTCTTAATTCTGCAAAAGTATGGCGAGGAAAAACAGGTCAGTCCCAGTATTTATCATAACTACACTGTATGTGCAGTTAATGGCTTTCCACTTGACATGGTGGGGTATTTGTTTAAAAAAAAGCATGTTGTTGATGAGTAAATACGCTTATATGGGTACAGAATAACATTTCAAACTCAGACAATGTCAGTGGTTTTATATTTGTAGTTTAAGCCATCAGCTTTTATTGGTTTGAGATTTTATGAAACTATTTAATTCCTGAAATCTGCCACAATGATACTCACTTTTCCAGCAGAATTGAGTTAGTTTACTATGATAAATTGAAACTTCTTATCAACTTAAAGGTGGGGTAGGTAAGAATGGAGAAAGCAGCTCGAGTGCGCTAGAATTGGAAAGTACGCAACCGGAAAAAATCTGCCCCTTCCTTCAGACTTCCTTACAGAGCCCCTCCTCCAACACACACGAACGCGCACATGACCAATGAGGGCACGAGATAAGTTTGTGCACAGATGGAAGGCTGACAGGCAGGTAGGCCATCCAGTTATCTGACCCGGGCCGGCTCAGATGATTGGTCGTGCTTTTTACAGCGCCACGGCTTCCACAGATGAAATGTTTTTATGTATTTATTGTCAAAGCATTTCATGTATTCATTGCTATCGGGTGTTAAGAGCATTCCATGGAATATAACAAAAAGTGTTTCTGAAGTGAATTACCTACCCCACCTTTAATAATAGGTAAAACCCAATTTGGTGTTTGACTTTGTTGAAGGGAATTTAGGCAAAGTCCGATGAAGAAATGTACTCTCTAAGTAATTGAGTGTATATGACTGAAATGTGTAATTGTCTCATTTAATCATCGCACTGCTTGTTTTGCTTTTTGTAAAGCATCTCCCAAAGTTGATGGCTAAAATTACAAAAATAAGACCCAGGTTTTAAAGATGTTTATGGAGGAAAATGCAGGTGTTCAAGGTTCTTTATTTAGTCATACGAACATAGCTACAGTGTAGTTATGCCGATGAAAATCTTGTGTCACAGGCTTCTCCAACAGAGCAACACAAAACACAGATAAACAGAAAAATAGTGCAAGTAAATACAGAAAGAAAAATAGTTTTGAAATAGTGCAATAAGAGTCTATATGCAAGTTATTGAAATAGGATATATAGGTAAATAGAAACATCATTTTTAAGTAGCAGCCAGATGAATATTAGGGATGTTGTTTCAGCAGTTCAGGTGTTTAACAGTCTTATTGCCTGTGGGATGAAACTGTCCCTGAGTCTTGACAGAGGCAGAAAGAGAAAGTAATTGTCCTTACATTTAAAAGAAAAGCTGCCGATTGTAGTTTGTAAGAAGAAGTAGAAGTTTCCTCTTAACTGTAGTATCTTGGTTTTGGGTTTGTCTCCTTGTAATATCTGTATCTAAACAAAACAGTTGCATATATCCACTCACATGAGTATGCATTGTCTCTATTCTAGCAAGCTGTGCTGTGTGTGTGGCTCTGCAAATATGTCATACTGAGGAATGCATATCTGACCCTCAGTTTTGCTTTGTAGTGGGAGGCACATACACACATTATCTTTGCAGTTGGTCACATTGTTGAGCGAACTTAGGCACTTAGTGTGTGTGTCTGTACGGATATTTGTGTGTGTGTGTGTGTACGGGCTTATTACCGCCTTAATCCCAACCAGCCTGTCTGAGGGGATTCTGAGTGGCGCTTTGCTGCCAGCCTGGGCCATGTATCACTTTCAAAGAGGTGTCTGTGGGTCCATCTCCGTATCACTACCCCCCTCGCCTCAGCTTGTTCAGGCTCCCCTCGGTATGCCTGGCACGCTCTGTTCGATATGTGTGTGTTATCAAAGACACATTTCTTAGTCCTGTGTCTTTGCTGTTAGCCCATTTGTATACATCAGTTTTATTTTAGTGTTGAATGTGTGCTGTGAATGCAGACCGCAGGGCAGTTACTGTACATGTAAGGGACCTTTCAGGTTGTGGTAAAAAAAGAATAGATACTAGAGGCAAAAATGCTTATTTAGCTGTTGTTTATAATTGTTCTATTGTTCTCATTATTTGTTCATAATTGTTCACTTCTTGCCTTTTGTCACATGGGTGTAATTTATTGTATTGAGTGCACTTATTGTATGTTTGGGTTTGTGGAAAGACAAAGAGGGTGAGCTTGGTTCAGACATTTTCTGCTGACCATACCTTTCTACTTTAATTATTGTTGGTTTTATTTCTTCATTCAACATCGTTTAACTCTTAACTTCATTACGGACAGAGACGAGCCAACGTTAGTCTCTTAAGTGACTTCATTTATTAGTAATTTTGTCGCTACAATCTTTAAATACGTTTCTAGATTCCTATTATTCAGTATCGAAACATTAGCTTACGTTGCACATAAGTGATGTGATTTATATTAATCAAGATTGCAGTACCAAGGTTACTTTTCATTTAATATGTCAGGGAGTATAAATACTTTATGCTCGTTTTTGGATGGCAGGATTTTTTTTGCATTAATGTGAGGAAATGGCAGGATTTTTTTTTGCATTAATGTGAGGAAATGGCTGGATTTTTCATTTTGGATTAGCCAAAAAAAAATCCCAGAATATATACTATACCACCTGAGCAACACGTTAATCAGTTTCAACGTTTTTGTTTCCAATTGAGCGGGTTGTTCATGTGAAATTTCTCATTCTGTTACAAATGTTCTCTCTTAATGTTAACCACGAATGAAACATAAGTCATGTATCCACCCTGTGATTGGGATCCGCTCCAAATTGAAATGAGTTGACCATAACCACATCGTTCCACCACATTTAATTTAAATCAGTGCTGTAGTTTCTCCGTAATCCTGCTGACAGAGCGAGCAGGAAAATCGTAAAATTGCAAACTTGTTGCCTGGAACTAAATTGGTGCTTCTCTTGTTTCTTTACAATGATTGTGTCACACCATAGAAAGAGCATATACAATCTAAAAGCAAGTGGCATTCTCCTTGAAGTTTCAAGGAGAATGCCACTTGCTGTGTGCATGTGAGAGTCTCTAAAGCCTACCAGTGTGTGGGCTGTTGTTTGGAAAGAGAACAGATTGATGAAGACCGCTGGGAGCCTGAAGGAGTTCGGCCGCCTGTCTGCACGTGTCACAGCGTGTGATGCGACGCAAACGAATGCCACTTGTATCAGAAGGGAGGGGGGGGTTTCTGCTTAATTGCGTAGCTGACAGTCGCCGCCTTTCATGCACACGATCACACACCCGTCAACCAGCTCAAATACCCCTTTAAAAAAAAGCATTTCTCCCTTAGAGGAACCGAGCGGTATGCATGTCATCTGTCTGAACCCTGAGCTCTGGAGTCATCTGGCGGCGGCGGCGGCACGCTCCCTGTCGGTACGACACCGTGTCACTCCACACTGTGGTGGGGGGGGGGGTGGGTCGCTGCTGTAAATGGCCGTCCGAGCTGACAGATAGATCCCCCTCAAGCCTCCACTCTGCATATCTGGATCCACTTTGTGTTGTTTAGCTGCATCTGGCGTGTGAGGGGAATCTCTAAATTCATCAGTCAGTTGTGTTGCAATAATAGCCAGTGGGCACTTTGTTCTACCACCATCTGTTCTTTCCTTCACTGGAGAGGAATGAATGGATTTCACGGTGTATCAGCTCACTAAAACTCAAGTTGTTTCAGATTAAAGCATGGCCTTCCACGCCTCTTCCATTTAGGCGCTGTTGTTTGTCTCTCACTTGACGTGTGGTTTAATACTTTGTCTTAAAAGAAGAAGAAGAAGAAGAAGAGGGAAACCTCCTCCGCTTTTGGAATTATTTTGTATTTTTAGTGAGACGTAATAAAAGCGGCATTAACTTCTATCAATCAGGAGCTATTCTTGTGGTGAGGAGGCGACTGTCAGCGTGACACTCGCCCGGCCGGCTCTCTATTCTCATTAGCTGTTCGGGGGTCAATTTATGGGCAGTTTGGCCCTGGGGTTAAGGTTAGGATTTGGAGTGTGTAAGCTGATGCTGGGTGTTTGCCTTGGCCCTGACCTGTATGCAGAATCTCCAACTACTGCTGTCTAAACAACAGGGTGCGAGAGTACATACAACACATGGTTAAATGGCGAGGCACGTGCTTCTTTTGTATTTTTAAAGTAGATTTACAACGACTCGTGGTAGAATTATGACATATTTTACCCAAATGACTAACATTGGCTCTTCATTAGGAACTTAATCAGACCCTGGAAAAACACTAAGTGCATGTTTTCGGCACACTGATTGCTGATTTGTGTTTCAAGCAGAGGTCGCGTTAACCGAATATTTTCCATCTATGACGGATTTTTTTAACAATGAAGGAAAAATCTGAAAGCAGTCCGTCATTTTGACAGATTAGAACAAACTCGGAACAGCGCCAAAGTTTCCCCGCAGCGAGGCTCCGGTGTTATGCCATGTTATGCATGCCCGCCAAAAAGGAAATGATACCGTTTCCAAACCTAACTTTGCCGTACAAAACATTGAAATGTCTGTGAGTTTTGGCTTTACTCTGTGCGCGCTCCCGCGAGGTGCAGTGGGCATGCGTAACACGGCGCTAACAGTTCACGAGCGTGAGCCCCCCCCCAGCTGACAGTTCACTAGCCGACTAGCGTGCTCTCTCCCCCCCCCCCTTGTCAGAGTTGTGTAAAGGCCGACGGGTAATACTGGATTTTGACGGAAATGTTACGATCCTGTCTGTCAAAATGACGGACAGCGAAAAAGTCTAGCGCAACCTCTGGTTTCAAGTATTTTTATTAGAAGCATTTTTAACATTTATTCAGAATATGGAACAGCTTCAATTACAACTCCAAAATAAATTTGAAAAGAAAAAGAAAAGGGTAGACAAACAAGCACATCACCCATTTCTTGTAATTTTCTTTGATTGATGAGATTTTAAGTTTCATCGATTACCTGTAAGTTAATTTCCCACTGTGTTGCAGAGATTCAAACGTTATCCAGTTCAAGAATGCTTTTCCTTTTATCCTTAAGAAACATTGTTGTCTTGAACAGTCTTATTGGAGATGCATTTAATTTAGATATTTAACTGAAATTCAGCAAAGAAGATCAGAGTTGGGAAGAGCTTGTGGAACAAAAATAAATAATTGTAGTAAAATATATGTTTTACTGTTATTTACCACATGAATTCTTCCTTGAAGTTTATATTTAAGATCATCATTATTCCTAAAACTCTAAATAAACATGCAACTTGTTATCAAACTTAATAAAAGGAAGGCTTTAGTGACGTGTCTGGATATAAAATCCTCTCAATCCCCACCTTCATCCACAAGTTATCACGTGTTGGTCGGAAACACGGAGCACAGTGGCATGATTGATATATTCTTAGTTTGATTTAGTGCTGCGAGATTTAATGACAACTGCTGTCTAAACACATGGCGGCCAAACAGTAGAAGAAAATGGGAGAGGGAGGGGAGGGTCAGTGAGGAGGTATTCCTGGACTGTTATTTCACACGGCGAGGCTGCAGGGGAGACTTAAAGCAGGATATATCACTTAAACCCCACCACGCGCCTTAGCATAGCGCTGCGCTCCTGCACGGCGTTCTGCAGACGCTCTGCCGCTGTTCCTCTGCAGCGAGACGTCCTCCTCAGACACGAGGATCAGGAGTAATGAATAGAGGATACAAGAGAAGCCCGCTAAGCCGCAGCCGTCGGGCACGAAGGTCGGCAAGATGTTCAGATTGCCACTTAAATCGGTCGTGAAAATACTATCAAATAGATCTGTGAGCGTCTGCAGATTGTTGTTGAAAGAGGACCCGGGAATGTGAAACCTGAAGCTGGATTTCATTTGTTCTGTAGGGGCTTAATTAACTATACCCAGGGTCTTTTAACTTAGCCTATTCATTAGAAAGTACACACACTCGGCATGAATGAACCATTTGCAAACCATGCTGTTGAATGTGTTTTTTAAATATGTAATTTTCTTGGAGTAACAATCGAAGCGTTTGAATTGAGACGGAAAATAAAATAATAAAATCAAATAAAATGTCCAAACACACCTACATATTACATGCATACATTGACAAAAAAGACAGACTCGATGTGCACTTCGATGGTTTACAAGGATCTGCAAATTGTACCGCACTGAAATGAAAGGGAACCAATGAAAAATGGTCTTCAGTTTATATAAAATACACAATGCAATGAATTAAATCACTTTGTTCCAGGCTGAAACATTGAAAAAACGATTTGAGGCATTGTCTTGAATTTCGTGGTGATCTCCTGACCTTACCTCTAGTTATACACTGAGGTTGACATATTAAAATTTGAGTATAATATCTTGAAAATGATTGTAAGGATTGCCATGAAATGTGGTACTCATATTCTTGTTGACCATTGCTAACCCCTACATTTTATCAAGACCCATCACCAAGTCTAAACGTTTACTTCTAATGAAATATCTTAACTTATATGTGATGGTTTGCCCCTAAATTTGGTACAGCCTTTCATATCCACCCTCATGACAGATGTTGATAATTATATTGACCCTCTTACTTTTCATAGTGTCATCATAAGTACACGTTTTTTTTTGCCACATCAGCACTTTGTTACGTGCCATTAAGCTAATGTGAACAGGCTCACAACCATGATGAACACAATATACCTGCAAATTATAAGCATGTAAGCATTGTAAATGTGAGCATGCTGACGTTAGCATTCAGCTTACTTTGGTACAGCCTCACAGATCTGCTGGTATGACTGCAGACTCTTTGTTAACCTCGTAAAGTTTGTGACAAAATGACACGAATCAACTCTGTGAAGATGTTGGGGTTGAGTTTTAATTAATAGCTTCTCCGCTTTTGTTTGCATATGCTGACAGAATAAACAAACACACAAAGATGACTCAATTATAATTAGATTAAAACGTTGACGTTGAGATCTTTTTTTGTTTTGTTTTGTGGTCCACATAACTCGGCCTCTTTTGTACATTCAGAAAGGGCTCAGCCCACATCTGCTGTTCTGTAGTCATGTGGTCTGTTTATGCGTAGCAATGCATGTTGAATTACAGCCATGAAGGAAACATGATGGCTTTTTATTGCTGCTATGCTCCCTCATGCTTTGAAGAGGAGATCTGTACATTGATGCACTCTACCTGGGCTAAGGTTCACATGGGAAACCATAAATACTGAACGACTGAGTGTCTGTCACTGAAGATGTGAAAAAATGTCGGCCTGCTTTGTTCAAGGCAGAATAAATAGAATCGGGACAGGAAATTCAACTTGAAATGTTGTTTCTCTGCCAAAATAACTGGCAGTAAGAACCAGCTTTACCAGTTTTATTGGCATTTGACTGGTGGCTGGTGTTAATTAAAGGTATTACAATGTGTGTTTATGCAACTTTGGCAACCCCATGTGGGAACTAAACGTGTGTGAATCCCTTCACTTTGGATTTGGATGCATCGGCTGCGTATGCGGTCAGTTGAAAGTGTCGGTGTTTCCGTTTATCTGTCAGTCCGTCTTATCTTTCCAGTGGAAAATTGACGTGTCACATTAGTTATTCTAGAGGCTGCTGGAGGGGTTGAGATAGGAGCAGGTGATGTCTTTTAAAAACTCACCAAACCCACAGCCACATGCCCTGGTCACTCCGCGCACATTACTCATCCTGGAGGCATGTACACTCAGACACACACACACACACACACACACACACACCACACACACACACACACACACACCACACACACACACATACACATGTAGTCGGTCTCTTTTCAGCATGGCATGGTTGACGTTAACCTCAATATGTTGTATTTTAGAGCTTGAACTTAAATTGAAGTAGTTTCAATTTACATATAAATGAATATGCGTTTTCAGGGCAGTACATAAAAGTAGTTTGAGTGAGATCTAAAATAAACAGGCAGGATATTTTGCCGTAATATGTCGAAATTCTATTGTGTTTTTTACCTCTCTTAAGTTGGTATTAAATATATGTATAAACCATTTGGATGCATCATTAATTAAGCCATCTAAACAACATCATACTCAAACAAATAATCTATTATTTGTATAACAACAATATCACTTATATTCAATTCCAGTGTTAATGTTTTGAATCAACCAAAACAAAGGCAGAAAAAATAGAAACTACTCAAAAGCAAACATGACATTAAGTGACTTTGTTATCAGATTGAGTTTGCTTTTCTCAAATGACTTTAGGAGTAGCTGCTTAAAAGTAATCTTTTCTCAGAAATGGCATCTTGATAACGCTTGGCTTTATCACAGCTACATGTTTGTTCTTAGGATATGTTGGTTCTGTAATCTAATTCCATTTGTGTTATCAAATTAAGTTTAGATGATATGTTTTTCCCTCATTTAAAACAGATCGGTTCGGATGTCCCATCCTGTCTGACCCTTTTTACGTCTTTGTCTGCCTGTGTAGAAACAGTCGTAGTGGGTGTGTAGTTATCATTCCTGAGGTCTCTTGTGAGTTTTGTCATGTGATCCTTCGTACTACTTCTGTCACTGAGGTGGTCCCCCCCGTCTGCAGTATGGTGACCGGGTCAGTCCCTGATGCAGAGGAAAAGTTATTAAATGTTTTTAAAAAAAAGTATTGTATCTCAGGGATTTACAAGATAATATCCAGCCAAGTTTTTTTAATTCAAACTGGTTCATTTTGTGATGAAGACGGACATGAAAGTTGAAAGAAGGAGCGTTTCATTGCTGTAGTAAAGATGAATACAAAATGAATCATTTTCTAATTAGAAATAAATAGTTCAAACCTGCAATAAAACTAATGACCATGATCTCATGTTGCAGTATCCTCCTTTCTCATTCCTTCCATCTTCTGAAAGGTTCAGATGGAGGTCTTCTGCCTCACCACGACTATTTTTAACAAGGCCTAAAAGCCAAGCATTGGACACACACACACACACACACACACACACACACACACACACACACACACCCCTCAGACAGGTGCCAACTTCTGTGCCGAAAAGTGTGGTGTGGTGTGTTGTGGTGGGGTGTGTGTGTGTGACTGTGGGTCAGTGTGTGTGTGTGTGTGGGGGGGGGGTCGGAGGAATGCTCGACCTCTCCGGCCTCTGCCGCTGTTTGGCTTTGATCAAACATTCCTCCAGAAGTTTCCCCCCTTCTGCTGTCACCGAGCCACGGGCCAGCGATCCGGTTGTGAGTGCCTTTTTTATTTATGAGTTAATGCCGGTGATGGAAAACGAGATGGGTGTCATTTTTAATTATTAGATTTGTTTTACAAGCAAGCAGAAGAAGGGAACATGTGCGGAGTATAACATGCTGAAACAAGCTTCCACAAAGCAACAACAAATATTAAATCTGGCAGTAGTACTTTTTAATTAAATTCTTCCATCCAATATCCTGATCAGGGACAATAAAAGAATCCCTGCAGAATGTTAAACGCTCAAAACACCTCGCAAACAATCCCACATAAGTGACCACTCCAAATGTTCTTAAATCTCAATCTCTACATATATGGCAGCCATTTCATTTCAGTATTTGTTCAATTCCAACACGGAGAAATGTTGTCAGTAGTTTATAGAATAAAAAAATATTTATTTTGTTCTCAAACGCATACATATTGATATTAAAACAAGAGAAACTGATAATGCTGCAGTGGTCTCTTAATTGTTTCCAGAGCTGTATATACATTGTAATGTAAACTTACAATTTGAACTGATATTAGATTATTAGGTAATGTCTCAAATATTTCCATTTTATATAAAGTTGAAGACTTCGGATTAGAGCTGGAGAAATGTATTAATTAGTGGATGGACCTGTTACAAGATGAATTGTTTAATTGGTTTGTTTGCAGCCAATTCTGTTGTTTTGTATCATTAGTCAGAACAATCCTGTATCCGGCTCCTGTATTGTATAGTCAGGAGAAATGACATGTTGGGTACATTTATCTGACATGAAACAGGCTGAGAATTCTGCTGATTTGTTTAGTCATGAAACCTTCATCAGGAGATTGAATGTGTTGTAAGAACAAGGAGGACAATTGTTTTGCTCTTTGGGGGAGGTGCTGAAATCTTGATTTGTGTGTGAAGAGTGTGCTTGAAAGATGTTTTGATTGAGGAAAGTGTGTGTGTTGTGAGGGTGAGGAATGAGAAAAGCCTCGTTTGGGAGAGTGGAGGAGTAGCGTGGGAGTTCTTGATGAGCTATGGGAACAGCATGTTGTGTGTTTGGGAGACTTGAATAAAGACAGGAAGTGCTTTGCGGCTGCGTGGGGAGAAAGTGTGTGTTGTGGGTTTGTAAAAAAACTTGTTGTGGGCGAGCGGAGAAAGTCTTAAATAAGAAGTCAGTGTGTGTGTTGTGGCAGCATTCAGAAATAAAGACTTGTTAAGCAGAAAAGGGACGTTTGAAAAGCGATCTAAGATAAAAACGGAACAACGGGAGGATTGTGTTGGAGGATTTAAATCAGATTAAGTGTGGTCAAGGACAAAGAATGAAGACACATGGGAAAGTAGACAAGAGGGAACAGAGAGGAGAGTGATAAAAGTGTTACAAGGGAAACAAGAGTCTTGGAAAGCAGTCAGGAGGAGAGACACAGTGATTGGCCGAGGAGGCAGTGGGGGAGTGTTTCAGGGCAGTAAGGAGTCTCGAGGACGTCTTGATTTTTGAAGAGGAGTGGACAAAGAGGCAGAGCAGCACAGAGTCTCCATTGGCTGCAGCTAGAGTGTGCTTTTAAAGATCTTGTGAGGAAGCAGCAGAGGAGAAAAAGCCGAGTGCTGGAAGGAAGGAGAGGTGAAGAAGGGGACAAGGGAAGTGAGAGAGGGAAAAGATCGGGGAAGGAGGTGAGAAGCAAGGCTTGAGTTTCTCTGTGGTTAATAAAGAGCTGACAAGGGAGAAAGAGAAGAACAAAGAAGGGAGGGTGAGACTTAAAAAAAGGCTATTGTGGAGTTAAGATTGGCAGCATTAATGAGAGACAGAGTTTCTGCTGCCAGACGAACCGCAGCCTGTCAGAGACGTAAATACCCACAGCTCAGTGACAGGAGCTGGTGTGTTTGTGTTTGCCGCTCCTCCTCCTGTTCTTCTTCTTCTTCCTCCTCCTCCTCCTCCTCCTCCTATTCATGCTGTTGTTGGCCTTAACTGACGGCGGTTCACTGGGGCGCCACTACATCGCCATGTTCGAGGCCACGCAGAACGTCATGCTGAAACCCACGGAGACCTGGAGGGAAGCGCTGCTGGACACCCGCGTCATGGATCTGTTCTTCACCGTGAGTAACCTCTCCATCACTCCTGTGGTTGTCCTTCCCACAGAATGCTGCTTCGTATAACGTGTGTAAATATGTGCAGTTTTGGAGTTGTGCTTTCATGTTTTTCACAGCGGGTTTACATTGTTTTCATTGTTTTACTAGTGAAATTGCTCTTCCGTTTAATTCAAGCCGGATTACGATAGCTTCATTTAACCTTACAAACGATGCTGATGTCTGATGTGCATCATGATCAACTTAAAGGAATATTTCACCCCCAAGAGGACCATTTCAATATCATTATTACTCACCCTGTGTTACCTTCCATTCTTAAAGATAAAGGAGTTTTTTTCTCATGCCTTCGCGGTGACTAAGAATGCAGAAACTGAGAAAAAGTCTTGACTTAAATCACCAAATTGACACCTCATTTAAGGGCAGAAAAAACATATTAAATCATTTTTGAAAACTCACAATTCCTGCAGTACCATAGTAATTCAAACACTCCTGCACGCCTGTCTATATGTCCTCCTGTTTTCCATCCATCCATATCTTCCTATCAGGGAGGTCTGTCTCTTTTCTGTCTCTAGTTTTTTTGTGTGTCCCGCTTTACCCTTTCCCTTTATTCCTTTTCGTTCTGACCTCTCGATGGTGGTTTCTTCATGATAAACAAATAGAGACAGTTTGCCTTTTCACGTTGGGTAAACCCATTTCAATGGACCTCATCTTTTTGACACATTTTTAAAGTTTTCTCTAGTTGTGTGGGTTTTTCTTATGCACCATTAAGTAGATTTATGGATGCTTTGCAGCGGGGTCGTGTTATTGTGCGACTGTCCAGAGGACCGCCCGGTGAAGTAAATGTGTATTTTTGTGCAGTGGCTTGTGTGTTTTAAGAGGCGGCCCACGCTGGCTGAGCAAACGGTGTGGAAGAGTTGAGTGGAACAAAAAGGTCAGCTCATCTTCTTCAGCATCCAGCCAAATACTGCTCCACTCAAGATTCAAAGGTTTTATTGTCATATGCACAAAGCTACAGTGTAGAAATGGCAATGAAATTCTTCTGACCTGAGCTCCTCCAACAATGCAATCATATAAAATACAAATAAAAAGTAGTGCAAAAAGTCTATATACATGTCAATAGAATATACGATATGTACAAGAACAGAATATGAAATTAAATGATGGTGATAAGTAGGGATGCTCCGATCGCCAATTTTGGGGCCGATCACCGGAATCAGTACCGACCGATCGCCGATCCGATCGAGTGGGCGGGGCCTATGGGGATCTTCCATTTAAAGTGATGTTTAAAACTCAGTTAATGGGGCTCATTCACTGGCGCTTCCACAAACAACAACAACAACATAATTATTACATTCAAATGAAGTACTTTATTCAAGTTTACATTAACTTTGGATAATAAGACGGGAGAAATGAGCGGAAGCGCTCTCTTTTCCTCTCTCTCCCTCGCTCTCTCTCCCTCTCTCCCTCTCTCTCCTGACAGCCTATCAGTATCGTTTCATGCAGCTCACTGATCCAGTAATGAGTGACCTGACAAGGAAGAATAAACATATTTATAACTAGTTTAGCTAGTTCCAGAGGTAGATAACATAGCTAAGTGTGTTAGCTCTAACTCTTAGTGTGTGTGTTGCTCCGCTCACCGGTCCGTCACAGCGGGTGGAGCTGCAGGATTTCTGCTTCACACACGTTGCAATCCGCTATTTTACTGTCATTTTCGGACACCTTAAACTACTGCCAGACTGGTGAAACCATTTTGGCGAGCTTGTTTTGCCGCGCACTGAGAAAAGTGTCATGTATTTTACGTCATGCGATCGGCTCTCGCGATCGGCATTTTTAGAGAGCACCGATCGATCGGCAGAGAGTGAGTATCGGCCGATATCGATCGGCGGCCGATCGATCGGAGCATCCCTAGTGATAAGTTTTAATCCCAAAGACCCACAGGTGGTCATTTGAGAGGGTCCCAAGGGAAATTAAGTGGGTCCCTAACAATTTTCCATAATAGTGGAGAAAAATGACATTATTTCCTTTTTAAATGTAGTGGAGTAGAAGTATAAAGACACACAAAATTGTACTTAAGTACCGTACTTGAGTAAATCTACTTGCTTCCCACCTCTGTTAATGTTTAAATGTATATTATCATTGAACAAATAATGTTAACAAAGCTAAAAACTTTATGAACATTGAATGTGATATACAAGGACATTAAGTGAGTCATAAATGATAAGATAAGCTGATTATATTCTCTTTTTATTTCTGACTTTTCACTCAACAAAGAATCCTGATAAAATAAAATGACACATACAGTAAGCGCCCTTAGTCTCTCCCACTATTACTAGAGTACAAAAGTGGAAGGGTGGATTTTATTGCAGGTTGTATATTTATCAAGATCACTCTTTATCCTTCACCTGGAATCACCTGTATCTCTACCACCACCAATACCTCCGTGTACTTCTCTGCAGTTACTCCCTGTTGCTGTTGACCTCACACTATCTGTCCATTTTGAATATTGAATGGATACGGGTCCACTCATTTAACCTTCTTTGCCCTGACACACACTAAAAGTAGGAAAGCTGTGGGCTGCCATGAGTAGTTTGATGATTCAGCATGATGGGGTGTGTTATTTGTGCAGGTTTTACTTATTTTTGTTGCCTTTTTGTTCTTCCACAAACAAAAGACGAATTATATTTTATAGTCAGAGTTTTATATAAACTATAATTTCTGGCACTATTTGTTTGCAGTCTTCTTGGGGAATTACGCTGCTTCTAAATACTGCTGATGCCAAACAGTAGGAATATAAATCAGATGCTTTAGGAAAACTCTGGTTGTTGTTTCTTGGTCTTTGGAGATCCTGCTTCAGTCAATAAACAGGAATTATTTTACTTGTTTTTACGACACTGAGAAAAAAAGAGACACGGCTTTCGTTTGAATCTGAAGCCAAAGTTATTTTCTAAAAACCACACACAACTGATGATTGAAAAAATATGTCCACTATTCCCTTAGCCTCCTTTTAGATGCGTCCTTACCTTCTTGTGTTGCTTTGTTTCAATAAGGTTGACAACAGACACATCCTCGCCCCAGGAACATTTAAACAAAATACAGATATGAGGCGGGATCTCTGTCGATACAGACACCGTCTAACACTCAGAGATGATTGAGAAGGCTTATTTACGAGTCAGTTAATACTTTATTTATGTATTTTATTGTAGGGAAATCCTACACATCGTGCCTCTAGGATTGGTTGTCACTTAAAACGTATTGACTCTGTTGTTTCTATACGGGATAGCAACTGTCTTCTCACTTCAGCACCTTTTTCTTCTGCGTAAAAATATCTTCTAAATCCTCAGGTGTCTCTTACTCAGTTTAACATTGTGGTTATTTATGGTTGGTCTTTGGTAACACTTGATAACGGGTGAACAAGACCAATATAAATGCCTGTCTTATAGCTTCCCCCATGTAAATAAACAAAATATATACACATAAAAACACGGCATTAAACCCGAGAACGTTTTCAGTGTGATTGTTCTGCCTCTGAATTCACAAAGCAATCACTGATAACTGTAATTGGCTGCAAGCAGCGGCAGTAATCAGCCCTAATCAGGGATTTGATTGGCCGCTCGCAGCAGTTAGGGGTTCGGGATGAATACAAATGTTTGTCATTTTTCGATGGGTTCCCTTTGCTGCTGGAATCTGCAGGATGTGTTTTGTGTTGGTTTCAGTTTTCACGCCTTCGGTCTCATCTCTCGCTCTGGTATTTCTAGTAGCTCAACTGTTTGTTATTGTGAGACGGCTGCGGCACCGTCAGCTGTCTGCCTGTCTCTGTGTGTGTGTGTGTCTGAGTGTGTGTGTTACAGCATCCTCCTGGTGGAGTTGTGTGCATATCTGTCTCAATGGGATTGTGTCAATTTTAGTGTTGTGTAGTATTATTGTGTGTACCCTCTGCATTGGTCTGTGTAGTGTCTGTCTGTGTGTGTGTATTTGTTCAATTTAATGGGGGTCTCTCTCTGCTTTTCCAGCTGCTGTGTCTCCTCAGCTGTGTGGGGTAACAGGCTGCACATCCTAAGTGTGTATCTGTCTGTGTATGTGTGTGTCTGTGTTAGTGTCTGTGTCTGTGGGGAGGGGGCACTCAGAGACACGCGCCATCAGGGTCACAGTCCACTACAGACCAGTGGCAGGATTAGAGCCCGGCCCCAGGATTAGGGGCCCCTGTTAACAACCCCAGTAACCCACCCATCACACACACCCATCACACACACACTCGTTACCCTGCTGAGGGACTCATGGGAGGGGGGGGTCTGTCCCTCTGTGGGTGGGTGTCTGTCAGTTTCCCATTAACTGGCTCCAGGGCTCCCTCAGCGATCAGGAGTTTACTGCAGGCTGCTGTTCTCATCACTCACGCATGTTTTTAGTACCCTACTAAAGGATTATTCTTAAAATCAGGAGTTTATTTTTATAGATTTGACCATCATTGCTCGTGAGTTATTTGCTGAGTTCTGGGAACACAGCGGCATCACTAAAGAGAAGTCAGACAGCATGACAAACACAAGACACATTTAACAGTCAAACTTATTTTAAAATAAAAGCAACTGTGAAAGTACTACACACATGGCACACAGTTACTGATGGGTTATGAATGATGTTTCAGGTGAAAAACTGTTGTTGGCTTGTTTAAAACTTGGCAGCTCTAGATTCCAGACCCAACACACTTAAATGTAGTTTATTTTAAAGTATTTGTTTTCAGTCAAAAGCTAATGAGGTGTAATATTGTTAACGGTCAGTGCATTAAACCCCCAACCCCCTTGGGTGACCTGTTTGAACAACAGAATAGCAATTACAACATGAAGTATCATATCTAATGGAAATGATGGCCAAAACTATGACAATAAGATCCAAGTTGTAATACAAGTGCTGCAGCATACTGCCTATTCAAGCCAATAGCAAAACTAGATCATTATTGATGGCTATTGGTCCTGCGTGAAGCTTGAGATCGGGGGTCTCCTCTCTGATAGGACATGCACATATTTTTATGCTGCTAAATCGTTGTTTAATCCAAAGCTTAAGGTGGTTTTTTGTGGACAAGTATTCATCTCTTTTCCACTTCAGCTGGTGACAACTCTGACTCAGGGATCGAGTGATTTGAAGATGGACAAACAAAAGAAAGAAGGAGAATGTGTTGGAATAGATAGGGGAGACAAACCAAAGAGATTGAAGGGAGAAATACAATTTATAGGGAGTGAAACATGGATGCAATTGGTGTGAGAGAGATTTGGGGATAAATTGTCGTTGGTAGATTTAAAATGAAGAAGGACCCGGTGGTTGTTGGCGTTTGAAAATAACCACACTCCTCCTTTGTCGATTTAACACCTGGTGACCGCAGTGAACGGAAAAAGAAAAGGGAGATTACACAAACTGAGGCGTCTGTAATTTTGGCGTCAGCTGTGTGTTTGTTTCTCTGAGTCTTTAGTTTCTGTTTGGCTCTGAGTGATTGCAGAGCGGCTTCAAATTATGATTGAGTGTGTATCCACATGCAAACACAATTACACACACACACACACACACACACATCACAGACTTCTTGATGCATCTGGTTTGTTTCATTGCTTCAAATTGACATCTGTAAACACACACACACACACACACACACACCAATAGTGGCTTATATGCAGACATCCATTTACCCCTGAATAAACACATGTTCAGTACTACTCACAAAATAGACACTGTAGCACTAACAGACACACAAAATACGTTAATATTTCAATCTTTCCTTCATTAGATTAGCAAAATACAGACACTCAAATAAGATAAGACCTTTATTGATCCCCGTAGGGAAACTCATGTGTTATAGCTGCAATAGAATAGGAGAGAAACGCAGATAGTACAAATGAGAATAAACACACGGATAATAATATCTATATATAGTTTCTCAATTGAATTACAAGAGAATATATGATATACGGTATCTCTGTACAGCTACAAGGTGATGGAAACCTACCCCACTGTTCCTGGAAAGAGATAGCGGTACAGAGCAGACAGAGTGAGTGGTTTGGTGTTTAGCCCGTAAACACAATCAGTGTGGAGAGCAGCGACTGATGAGGCTGCAGCTGATTCTCCTCAGACTCTCCCGCAGGCAGACAGTAACCCAATCTGAGAGGGAGGGAGGGAGAGAGAGAGGGCGATGGTGAAAAAGAGCAAAGACAATAAGTGGGAAGCTCAGTGTTGATTTGAAAAAAACAGAAAGATGAGCCTCTGAGCCCCCGAGGTAACAGACACCAGGCTTTGTCTCTTTCTATAAATACCACCATCGTTCTCCCCTCCTCTCTCTCTCTGTCGTCCAGCTCTCTCTGCATCCTCTTTCCCTCACCCTCTTCCTCACCTCATTGTCGACCTGCTTCTCTCCTCACCTCAGTTTTCAGCACATTTTCTTCTCGCATCGACTCACTTCCTCGTTACTCTTCGCCCTTTCTCTTCTCTCTAGTTATATTCGTTCTTCTTATTACAGCTGCGTACTGAAACCCAATACTTCTTTAGTACAGACAGAAATGTGTTTTTTATATTATATTCATGAATCTGAATCCAGAATAGGATCTTTTTTTAAACCCTTTTCATGACAGATTCCCAGTCACATGTACTCACATTAAGCATTCAACATTGCTTAGTAGGTAAAGATGGTGTATGTTTGTTTCTGGTATTGGCTATTCTTTAATGCTCAGACAGCAGAGACACTGCAGTTTTGAGCTGTAGATTTAGCTATAAAGAAATTGTTTTGGGATTTTATTATTCTTGGATCTTGTCCAATCTGAGAATCAAACACTGCCAGGTGACTGAAGTTGGATTTAAATTAGATTTGCTACTTTTTGGAGGATAAATGAATACTTTTTTACTTAAAAATGCCAAGATTTTGTTTCTACGAAGTGAGGATTTTTGATGCTTTTTCCTCATATATGAAAGTAAATTAAATGTCTCTGGGTCTAAATGCATATTTCACTAATTTTGACCTCTTTATGTAATACACAATTAAACAAGAACATTATTATCTGAAGTCATCTGAAATGATTATTTGAAATTCAAAAGTTACAACCATATTTTATTTTGCAGTTCTTTATTTATGCTTCATTGTTGTGTGACCCTTTGTGTTGAGTCAACTTTTAACACGTTGCGTTATGCAGTTTTCATTTAATGCAAACGAGTGTCACTCACTCACTGCCAAAGCAACCGTAATAAGCACCAAATTAGCAACTTTGACAACGCCAACTCTCTGCAGATACCAAACCCATCGATTAATCAGCGAGCTGTCATCTGAGCTGAATGCCCAAAATGTTCCATATTGTTGTATCTTGTTCTCTCTCTCCTTTCTTCATTCCCACTCCCTGCATACTGACACACACACACACAACCACACACACACACACACGTTGGGTATCTATAGTCAGACTCAAGGCGACTGACATTACTGGAATCGCATGGATCATTCGCTGGTGCAGCTGCTTTTTCAGAGCTCGCGCTGTTCAATCCTTTGGCCTTGCACTACCTCTCCCTTCCCTCCCTCCCACTCTCTCTCTCCCTCCCACTCTCTCTCTTGCTCACTCACCCGGCTCCCCCTCCTCTCACTGAGCTCTTCCAGAGGATGACTTCACGCTCTGGAAGAGGGCAGCAGCAGAAAAGACTACAGAGGCACTGGCTGCGTTACGTTAGCATCGGAGATCTCTTCCCAGCTGCTTTCGAGTAACGGGGCTCCAGAGGGGAGGAGGAAAAGCAGTGAGAAAGAATCTGAGGGGAGGGAGTAAGAAGGGGAAGAAGATTTGAGAGCAGGAAGAAGCAACAAGAAGAAGAGAGAATTAAAGTTTGATTGCTTCTGCGATGGAGTCACGCACTCACATGTTGTGTGGAGCCGATGAAGAAGCTCTCAGTCTGGATTTAAAAGGATGACAGTCAAAGAAGCGGGAGAAGAAAAAGAAATAGACGAAAAATCTTGGACCGGCTGAGAAGAAAGCCACAGGAGGAAGGTATTTGAGCTCCATGTAGTTCAGTCAGATGAAACCCATGCTGCTGTGTTAACTCTCAGTGCTGCTTCCTCACTGTAACTGTCTGTCTGTGACACAATGCTTCTTCCTCTGTTGTCGGAGTGTGACAGCTCAGCACGGACAAACCTCCAAATCCCACAATCAAACAGCAGCTCAGAGCCGAGATGAGACTGACTCGAGCAGTGCTTTTTCCATCAGGAGCCGGATATCTCCCTCTCTGGGTTTGATTGAGGCTGTCTGTCGGCTCAGACCAGCTCAGTGATTGTTAGTCTGAGACCGGGGGTCACAGCGTCTGAAGAGACAGACGTGTTACAAAAAATCAATTCGCAATTTCGTTTCAGCTCAGCTCTCCGGGTGCTGGGTGACGGCAGTGAGTATTATTCCTGACCGCTTTCAGCTGATCTGTTTCTGACAGTGGTGACAGGAGGACGAGAGGTTCACCTTTTTGTTCTCGGTCAACGACTTTTCTGTTTCAAAGTGGTCTTCTGAATGCAGTTTGTTTTAATAACTCCTATTCACGAAATGCATGAAAGTATCACCAGAGCATCTGAACAAATGACCACTTTAGATTACATTTGCTTTTACACTCACTGTATTTAAGGGGATGTGACTGAGGGTCCCTCTTTCTCCCTCCGTAGACGCGTTACGCATCAGGCATTTGCAGGGATTTAAAACTCTTAAAAAATAATTGAATTCAGTTCAAATAAAGCCAGAAAGCAGTAAAATGCTTACATTTCAATACAAAGGTCTTAAATATTTCTATTACTCTTTTGTGGATTGTTGGGAGAGAACTGACCGGACTGTTTTTTGATTTTAAATCCTTAAATTCTTATTTTATTTTATTTTTCTATACGTCAGCACCGTCAAACTTGTAAAACTCCCTTAAGTAGCTACACTAGGTTGCAACAAGATATAATTGGTAAGTGTCGATCTTAGCAAAAACTTAAATCTGTTAATTCGTTAGTTTATTTGGGTGAATTTGAACCTGATTTGATTTTATACAGTTAGTCAAGTTATATAAAATGGTGTACTATTAATTCAGATTCAGTGAAATGCATACAATTTGAAGACTTAGATTTAAGAAAAAGGTTAACATCCCAATCCCATTTCTTTCAGTAATTAATTCACAAATTAAATCCATTATTCAATACAAAAAATATAAATGTAGACCTAGACTCCGTACTGTACCACAACTAATTCAACAAAGACTTTTATTTAATGAAAATGATAACACCGGTTTAATATAAATTACAAACGGCACAGAGGAACCGAGCAGACGTTTTTAAAACACCTCACCGACATGTACTCAAGTTGTGTCGCTGAATATGTCTCTGCTCTTAGGTGATCCTGACCTCTGACCTCTCTTAGGAGCTACAAAATGTTTTGCTCTTGCTATATGAGGCAATGCTGTCACAATTAAAAAAAAAAACAATATGATGATTCTCCTGTTTTCACTTCTCTGTTTTACTCCTTTTAGTTTATTTATTTTCAGCAATGTCTTTTTTTCCTTGTATTGGCATTCAAGTCTTTAACTCTAAGCGTATTCTCCTGCTGTTATCTAAAGAAAGCCCTCTGAGAACGCCGGGTAGATGCGTTGCCGTCCTGCAGGTGGTCGTGTGAATCGGGGAGGATTTGAAACACTAACTCAGACTTTAGCTTTGCCACTATAAATCAAACAGTGAAATAAATGAGTGTTGCAGGCGGTCCTGAAGGTGATACTGATCTGTCTGAATCTATTTAAATAAATAGTTAAAAGCAAGTTTGTGGAGAAGTTTTTCCATATATTTGAAGTCGGTCTGTTCTTTTGTGAGTGCTTTTATTTCCAACACGAATCTAAAGTGCTCCTGGTACTAGGATGGGTCAAAAGCAGAGAACAAATGTCACTGTGCGCTGCGTGCTCTGCATGTGTGACCATTAAAGAGGGTTTCATCGCTCCAATTCTATTCTATTCTGCTGGTTCATTGAGCAGTTGATAAGATTCCTCTGTTATACCTTGAAGACTAAGACATACATTTCTTCTGTCCTCCTGCAGGTACACCGGAAGATCCGCGAGGACTCGGACATGGCGCAGGACTCTCTGCAGTGCCTGGCCCAGCTGGCTTCCATGCACGGGCCCGTGTTCCCCGATGAGGGCGCGCAGGTGTCCTACCTGGCCCACCTGGTGGAGGGTCTGCTCAGCATGATCAACGGGTCAGTGCTGCTCTTTACTCTGTCTGCTGGTGTCTCTGATACAGTCCTTCTGTTTGTACTAAATCTTTATTTTTTTGGAATAGATTTTTTATTGACATTTGGCAGCAAACAATTAGTGTTTTTTCGAGACATAGTAATTGTACATCTTAATGCCTTTTGTGTTTTTTTTACACAAAGATAAAATAAAAACAGTAAAAAGTACGAAGAATACGAATATTAGGGAGTGATCAGGACTTCACAGTTAAATCATACGTTTGTAAAAATAAAATCTGGCCTATGAGGTTTTACGAAATCAGTCCACTTTCTCCATCGTGACACAAATAGTTCCAGTTTGTGATTGACAGATGATGTTATCCTCTCCATTTTGTAAATGTCCGTTGTAATATCCATCCATGCGTTTAAAGTTGGGCTATCTGGTGATAAGAGCTTTGTTACTCGCCACCAGCAACAGATTTAATACATATTTTGTCTTTTTTAGTCTGTACTAAATCTTTTAACCAGGCTAGTGGCAGCGCTTTGTGGATGGCAATGTTAGTCTGTCACCACTTTGACTGAGACTGAAATATCTCAACAACTATTGGATTGATTGCCATTACATTTTGTACAGACATTGAAGACCGTAAGGCTTGCTGGCTTTCAGTGGCAGAATCCCAGCTCGAAAGTTAAAGAATCCACAGCTCACAAAGCTCAAAGCAGTAACCCGCACAGCGTTTGAAATGTAAGGCAAGGCAGGCAAGATACGTTTAAGTTTATGTCAATTTCCGGAACAAGGTTATTTTTTTGTGCTTTATATAAAAAGCATTACAATTTGAAAACTAAAAAAGCTATTAAAAATCAAAAGGTCAATCTGACTCCTTTGTTTACATTATCATATTACTGTTAGACTCGCGCTTCTATTGGCTAGCGCTCCAACACATTGTACGTGATAGGCTAAGGGGCGGGACATCTCTAAGCGGTTGACCAATCACAACAGAGCCGGCCAGCTAACCAATCAGAGCAGACTGGGCTCTGGTTTCAGACAGAGGGTGAAAAGAGGTGTAGAGATACAAATATGAACTGGAAAATCAACATATACTGGCCCCTTTTGAAATGTTCCACTAATATGAACGCAGGATGAAATACACAGACGGGATGAGATGGGTATGTGTGCAAAAAGAGGGTGGAGTCCATAAAAACAACCAGACTGCAGACTTTGGTAAATCCCCAGATGGAGAAGCAGTCCACATTGAGGGGATTAGAGAATATTACATTGTTTTTGTTCCAGTTGATATAAGCAGTCATTCAAGTCTTTTCATCACATCACATTAATCCCTTTATTCTGAACATTTGGCAAGTCTTGATACTGAGGCTTTAGAAACCACAGAAGGAACTAATTCAGACCTGCCTTTTGAAAGCAGCTCCCCTCGGGATGCTGAGCTTATTACACAACCGCTACACTAAAATAAATGAACTTTCCCTTTGCTAAATTAATCTTACTGCGCAGTGATTTATTGGAAAATAGTGCGCAAAAATCACATGAAGTCAAAAAGCCAAATTTGGACTACACTAACTGAATCCTTTCTGTAATAAGCGCTGCCTTTTATATATTAAAATATAAATGTAATGGGTTATTTTAATAAAACCTAAGCTGTGCTTTTCCACTGAAGTATTCAAGAAGCAGGATCAGTGAGCAGAATAACTTTAATAAAACCTTGGCAACCGTCTCAGTGGCTGTTTATCTCCTCTGGTATCTCAAGGATTTAATGTTTCTTAAATTCAGAGACTCAACAAGTGATGGAGGCCAGCGCAGCAGAGATGTGAGTCACTCTGAGCCATTTCTGCTTTATTTACAGGAAGTAATTGCTTGTTGAGTCTGTGATTTAATGGGTTCTGATTTAGCATCTGCACACTCTGTTTGTTACTGAACTGAAGACAAGCTCTTCTCTCTCTCCAGCCGGTTTAAAGGTGGGGTAGGTAATTTTGGAGAAACCAGCTCGAGTGCGCTAGAATTTGAAAATACACAACCGGAAAAAATCTGCCACTTCCTTATAGAGCCCCTCTCCAACACACACGAACGCGCACATGACCAATGAGGGCACGAGATAAGTTTGTGCACAGATGGAAGGCTGACAGGCAGGTAGGCCATCCAGTTATTTTAGCCGGGCCAGCTCAGATGATTGGTCGTGCTTTTACAGCGCCACGGCTTCCACAGAAGACATTTTTGTATGGATTTATTGTCAAAGCATTTAATATATTCATTGCTATCGGGATGTTAAGAGGATTCCATGGAATATAACAAAAAGTGTTTCTGAAGTGAATTACCCACCCTACCTTTAAGTGTAAATCAACACTGCACAAAAAGTGTGAAGTGTGAAGCCTATATATCAACTGGAAATCAAGGCAGATGCAATCGAAAAAACGAACATTTGATTTAGAAAGGAAAAAAATAATTGATCTGAGTAAGTTTGGGAAATATGAAACAAATATTCAACATAGATCATATCTAATGTTCTTTACCTTTTTATATCGAGGTATTTAAATCTGGTTGTGATGGACTATTGTGGGAAATCAATTAAATCCAATCGGTTTCTTTATGAGATCATTTTCGCATAGTTATTTTATTGATTGACCATTTCTCATTAGATTGCCAGGAAAATTAGCTATATCAGATCTATAATGATATCCGTATACAGTCAATTTTAGTATACCAAGAAAATATTGTACATTTAATATTAGTTAAGTGTTAAGATAAGAGGTTTTATTTAGTGGTATGTTATATATGCACTTCACTATAAAAGACATATTGCAGACATGTGAAGTAAACAATTAATCGATCCGTTCTATTTGACAATTTTATTTTTTTCTCAATGATAAATTAAGCTACTAAATATTTGTATTCCAACTTTTCTTAAAATAAAAAAGGACAAGCAATTAATAAATGCAGAACTAAGTCTGATAATGTGAGGATTGTTTACACTTTTAGAGAAAATGATTCAACCTGTGAGCTAAAACTATTTTTGATTGATGATATTTTGGTGGGAAATTCTGGCAAATTTTCAGCATTACTGGATTTTCATGACTCATAAAGATGCATGGAAATGGCATTGGTTTTCACTCAAAATAAATTGTGTGTCTACTCAGTATTTAGCTCAATTTATTTAGCTGAAATCCCTTTACTAAGCAGTTCTGAACCTCAGTGTTCTGAGCAAACAAAATCATTTTTCATTTCTTAAGCTCAGCCTCCAAACCAATTCTCCTAATCCTTCCTGCAGAGGCGACATTTTGGACTTCGGAGTCAAGAGTCTGTAATCAGAGCGTCCAATCAGAAGAAATGCAGCACTTGTTTTTATCCTTTGTCCTGCAGAATGAATCAAACACTCGATCTGCACTCAACAAATCAAGGAAATCATTTTCGATTTACAGAGAAATAATAGAATTTACTTAATGTCAGGGAATAATTTCGCCCTACATGTTTACCTTTTGCCCTCTGACGCAGATGCCCAACCTTGAGCAGCCGTTATCTCCCATAAGGAGGGGCTGCCCTAGCAAGTTGTTGTTGTTACCAGTTTGTGACCAGGCAACTCTCGGTCAGAGATAGTTATTGTTGTGGGACACCTGGAACACATCCTTCTCGGGGTGTAGATGACCCCGAGCCATAAGCGACAACAAATGTGATTCAGTGTCCTCAGCTGTTTAGTCTATCTATTGAAGAATGTTGATTATTACACTCTGAACCAGTTAAAACCTGGAACTACAGGAGGGGTCTTCAGAATTGATTGTGGCATCTCAACCGTGTGGTCAGATCGTGGCCCGTAACATGTCGTGTGAATTCTCCAGCCGAAGCTCCAAATAAACCGTCAGTGTTTGACATCAAAGCTCCAGCTCTCCTCGTGTCTCTTTAGGCGCTTTCACACCGGAGTACTTTTCCCAGTATAGTTCCGATAGTTCTTGAAATTGTGCGTTCACACCAAAAACATTCGGAACTAGAACTTAGTTCATGAGAACCTTTTCACCCCCTTTTTAGTCCTGCTAGAGTGCAGGGACTTTCCTGGGAGAAAAAGGTTCCCATTTCTGATTGGCTGGGCGGATTGCAAACCACGCCCCGTAAAACTCGGAAAAGTTTTGTGAAGCCGCCATTGTATTTGCTGGCATTAGAATTATCAGCATTAGCCTAGCGCACCAACAGAGAGAGACTAACTTATGGCAACACAAAAGAAAACATGGGAGCGGTGGAGTGATGAGGAGGTGTCGGCCAGTCCCCAACTCCGGGGACTTCCGGCCGGGGACTTCGGGTGGCAGTATATGCCGTGAAGTTGTTTGCGGCCTGCCAGTAAACCCAAAGCAGAAGAAGAAGAAGTGACGTCAGCGGCTTCATTTGCCTAATCCTCCCTCAGGGACTTATTCCGGTGTGAACGCGATCTGCTCTTTAGTTCATCAGAACTAAAGAGTTCTGATGAACTAAGTACTGGGAACTAAGTACGGCAAAGTACTTGGTGTGAAACCGCCTTTTGAGTCCTGACTCTCCATTGCTACAGAAGTTTCCCCCACACTTAAGGTGTGTGTCGTTAAAGAAACAGAACCATAGGGCCCTTTCAGTCTGTGATTCTCGTATGGCTTGAAATAGAAGTTGTTGTGTTGAGAAACGAGTTGTGTTGCCCTGAGGCTTTGTTTGGAGCCATTGATTGTTCTGTGTGCATCGCCGAGAATAAGTGTGTTTAGGGCTTCAGGAGGATGCATTAAAGCAGATTACTGCTCTGTTTTTAGCAGCTAGTGAGGCAGCGGTTCGGGTCATACACCAGTTAAAGAACATTTAGAGGGAACACTTTCCCCTTTCTCACCTTGTTATGCCAAAGTGCACTCAAGCAGAGCACTCTTCCTCTGTTGTAAAAGAAGTCTGCCAGTGCTGCAACTAATCTCTATTTATATTACAGATTGGTTCATTCTAATAAAAAGTCAAACTCTCTGTGAGAATCGTTTTTCAGGCCTTTATTTCAACCTGCCTCGAAAGTTATATTGTTCACTCAATGCAGCTGCATGACTTTTAACAATAATGCATTAGCCGATCTTATTACCCCCCCCACTGGCTTAGAGCTGCTCTTAGAAAACAATTTAGGGTTTTATTGTTCAGTCATGGAGCTTTAAATTGATCTTGCCAAAATGGACCCTAAAAAAGTTATAATGGAGCAACCAGAAGATTGAACTCCTCTGTGCTCCTTAAATGTCTATTGACTTAATTCACTATATTTAAGTTATGGTACTTATTGAAGTGATTAAATGAGTGCTTTGTATTATTCTCTCCAGGTTTAAAAATCTTAACAATACTTTTTATTCACACACTTGTTTCAGTTATACGAAGAAACACCATTTCTCAAAGGTTAAACGTTGACAACACAAGCAGCCATAAATATACTCTGCCTATACGAAGAAGTCAAAACATAGCAACATATTTATTAAATCACTGGCAATCTCTTCAGAGAATACAAATTGTACAAATGCAACCAGACACCATTGCATCACTGCTACAGACCTTTTTGTATAAAACAGTGATGTTCAGTTCCTATCTCTCTCTGCCTGTATTTATTCCATCCATTTCTTGTAATCATGCTGTGGCCATAATGTAGTCACTTTGTATCCTTAAATAAAACAAGTTATAGGTTAGTGGAGGTTTTTAATATAAATAGCAGTGTTCATAGGAACAGTGTGTGTGATTATCTAGTCAATAAATATAGAGGAACTATTTTATGATCGTTTGTGGGTGTGTCTAGTCAAAGGCAAGGCAAGTTTATTTTATAGTCAAAGGGGGTTCTGATCTGAATTAAGGGACCACACTCGCATGTATAAATAAATGAAACACACACACCAGCTTGTCGTTGGACCATGTGACCCAGTGAGTAGGGGTCTCTCCCTCCTCTCTCCCGCTCCGTCTGTAATCACCTATTTTTGGAGCTTTTTTCCAATTGCCTCATCGGAAAACCATGCGGAGAGGGATGGCCGATCTGCAATGATTGAACAGTTCTGCTCGCAATTTAACTCCAACTCCATCTGATAGGGGTTAGCGAGGCCTCTCACACAGCGTGCCTCTGACCGGCTGTGCTGAGGTGTGTCGGCTCAAACACAAACTCACGGCTCAGACGTTTATTCGATTCTGCAAAGGCAAAGATATGCAGGAAACCTCAAGAGGTGATGAGGTTTTTTTGGATGTTTTTTTTGGTAAATTCCCCCTTGAGTGTCAGCACATGGCATATTTAGACTTTCTTTTATTATCTTTGCAAAAACGTAGAACGTAGAAAAACATGTTTGCATTGCATAAGAACTTAATGACTTTATATCTGTGTCATCGTATTTGTCTGTAACCAAAAAGATATGTTTATTTATCCAACTCTAAAATACTCTGCCCACTAAATTATTTATTAATACCCAATACATTTGTGTCTGTAAAATGTCAGGTTTTGCCAACTGACAGCTATTAATATGTATAATTAATAATATTATAATTTCATCTGTAAAGCTATTTTAAATGTGTGTTAGGTGTGATGAGGCACGTATATTTATTGATATTTGTGCAGCCATATTTTCAGCAAACGTTGGGTAGTTTGTAGGGTTTTCTAACTTAATAACAGGACCATTTATTTTGTGTTGATGTTTTTAGATTGTTGTATTCATTTGCCGTGTCACCCTGCACTTCTGCGACTACAGAGACACATTTATTATCAAGTATGTTTTCAATTAGAAACACATTTTTGGATAATTCCCGGCACTTTCCAGCCTGATTCCCTGTTTTGTTCAACGGACCTTTCCCCCCCTTTTGTTCCTCTCGTGTCCCTCACATTCATTGGATTTAGACTGTTGTTTTTGTTTCCTCTATCTGCTTGCTCACAGTTATTTCTCATGTGGTAGGTCACGCAATCCTCCCATTTGTTGCATGCTAGTTAAATGATTAATGTCTTCCTATTACAATCATTCAATACCTCCTCACATTAGTTGTACCGGCACTGTGGTTAGGTCGGTCCTGATTGTGTACATTTCAAATGACAAACCTCTTTTTTATCCGGTTTTAAAATGTAACACAATATGATTTTAGCGTGTCCACACATGTCACTTCACTTTTCATGGTATGTTCTGATGATGAAATGCTCCGTCCTACGAGGAGTGTAATTACAGCCATTTTTTCTATCATTTCGTACTCTGTGCACTGCACTTTGAGGCAGAAATACCATAAATATAACCTCAGATGCAGCTGTGGAAACGGCTCAGGGGTCACCAGGGGGGTAAAGTGGAAATTGACCCCAGTTTAGCCTCAGTGCAGAGTGGAAACTGTCCTTCCTCGAGCCAAAGCACGAGTCAGATTTAAAACTGGAAAATAACGGGTTTGACAATTTCGGTCAAGACATGCAAATTGATTTTTACCACTAAACATGATGCCAGTGGATTACATGCTGGTACATGCTGTACTGAGGTTTCAAGTTAAAATCTCACCTTGAGATTCTGTAAACGGCGTTAGGCAAAAGAGAATACGTTGTAAGAACTCTTCCACATAAAGTATTTTGAACTTAAAGGTGGGGTAGGTAATTCACTTCAGAAACACTTTTTTATATTCCATGGAATGCTCTTAACATCCCGATAGCAATGAATATATTAAATGCTTTGACAATAAATACATAACAAAATGTCATCTGTGGAAGCCGTGGCGCTGTAAAAAGCACGACCAATCATCTGAGCCGGCCCGGCTAAAATAACTGGATGGCCTACCTGCCTGTCAGCCTTCCATCTCGTGCACAAACTTATCTCGTGCCCTCAGTGGTCATGTGCGCGTTCGTGTGTGTTGGAGGAGGGGCTCTGTAAGGAAGTCTGATGGAAGGGGCAGATTTTTATCGGCTCCGTACTCGAGCTGGTTTCTCCATTCTTACCCTCCCTACCTTTAACTTTTAAATCCAGGCTGAAGACTTTTTTTTTGCCGCTGCTTTTAATTGATAATATATTCATATCTCACACTGCACTGTAACTTTTATTCATGTACCTTTTTGTTATTCATGTTTTATTATCTTTGCTTTTAAATGAGTGTTTTTAAATGCCATTTTATGATATGTTTCTCAATGTCTTTCATTTTTGTAAAGCACTTTGAATTGCCTTGTGTTGAACGGTGCTATATAAATAAACTTGCCTTGCCTTATTTTAATTAACCTTTTTTTTCATGCTTAATCCTCAGGATTGAGATCGAGGACTCGGAGGCGATGGGCATCTCAAACATCATCTCCAATCTGATCACCATGTTTCCTCGAACATGTCTGACGGCGCTGCCCAGCGACCTCTTCACCTCCTTCATCAACTGCCTCACGCTGCTCACCTGCTCGTTCGGACGCAGCGCCGCCCTAGAGGAGGTGGTGAGTAACAACACCTTCATCTTTCAAGTCATTCATTGTTTTATTTCTATTTGTATTCCACACACTGTCTTGTCTTCTCATTTTGCTGTAACTCCGTCATATACAATGTTGTTGTTTGTTTTCAATCTGTGAAGCCCACTGAGACGAACTTGTTTTGTGATATTGGGGTATACAAATAAAGTTTGATTTGATTCAAGAGAACAGAACCCAGAGATGTAAAGAGTCTTATGAAACAATCTAAGAAATAGTTTTGCTGACATCCATTTCGCTCTATGTCTGTTCCCTCAGCTGGATAAAGACGACATGGTTTACATGGAGGCGTACGACAAGCTGCTCGAGTCGTGGTTGACGCTCGTTCAGGACGAGGAGCATTTTCCTCGCGGCTGCTTCGTCCAGCCGGCGATCCAAGTCTTCAACTCGTACATCCAGTGTCACCTAGCTGCTCCTGACGGCACCCGCAACCTGGTGAGACTCTTGAGACGATATACTACTTCTCATTAATGATAAACACAGTGTGATTTACTGAAGGAAGGCGAGTCGATTTTAAAAAATGTAAGGCAGACCTTAAATAAAAAGGTGTTAAAAGATAAGTAAAGAGAGTGTTATAATATTTGATCTACTTATACTTAAAATAAAATGTATGAATTATGTATTTGACTATTTAAGTGTACGTGGAGACATCATTGATTAATGTGTCATTATGAAAAATCTCTTCTTGACACTTTTAACTTCATTTTTCAGTCAGTGAACGGCATATCGTCTCACGAGGAGGAGGAGATCAACGAACTGCAGGAAGACGACAGAGAGCTGTTCTGCGATCAGCTGTCCAGCATCGGCATGTTGGGACGAGTGGCCGCAGACCACTGCATCCCCCTGCTCACAAAGTAAACACACAAAACATAACCCAGTTCATATCCTCTCCTGTGGTCAAACTTATTAAACTGTTGTGTAAAACCTGATTTTTATATCTTTACTAACAGAAATACATTCGTAAACAAAACCATTGTTTCTCTAGTTTTGTGCGATATTAGATTATTTCTTGAATTATAGTCCCAGAGGGGTATTTTTTTCACATCTGCTACACAACAGATATACATTCACATAGCAGCATATATGTGGCAACATACAGATAAACAGAGTGCAAGAAACTTCATTTATGCATCCATATTGTGTCTTTATGGATTTTAAAAGTGTGGCAAAGCTTTTTTTGTTTAGTTTGCATTACTATAAATGTATTGGAGTTTCAGTGTGATCCTGGAGTTCAGACTAGTGTTAATTTCATTGACTAAAACAATGACGAAATATGTTCGTCAACGACCTTTTTTTCCATGACTAAGACGAGACGATGACGAGACGGCACCGACATCAGTAAACAATAACTGTGACGAAATCAACATGCAATATCGTTGACGAAAATGTAGTTTACTAGATAAAAACGTTGCCAAAATCTCTCTTTACTTTCGTTGACGAAAAATGAGGAGACGAAATATTATCAAAGATAACGTTACATCTGATAGTCAGTTTTTCTCCCAGCAGTTCCATTTCCGGTGCTGCGGCTGGGCAGCAGCTGTGTGTCTCTGTGCTGCGCGCGGCGGCACATTTGAATTACACCGGGCCAGCGGCACATTCTGAACAGTCAGGAAGACTCGGATATAACGAACCTTATTTAACAGAAAGGAAATTGGCAACAACAGGGCTTCGGAGCAGTGGTCGCGTTAAACGAATATCCCCCCCCCCCGTCAGCGCGAGAGAGTGACGAGTTGTGTACAGACCCGACGGGTAATAATGGATTATGGCGGAAATATTACGATCCTGTCAGTCAAAATGACTGACAACGAAAAAGTCTAACGCCACCACTGCTTGGGAGAAAGAAACGAGGCGATATTTGGGCCCATTTTCGCTACAATGAGGCGGAGAAAAAAAGCGAATGCATTGTTTTATCAGAAGGGAAGCAATGTGGCCATAACACAGGTAAAACACCACAAACCTGACCAGATACTCTCTGCAAAGCTGCATTCTTAATCATTCAACCTGTGTTTTTCATCAAATAAGGATAAGATGTTCTATATAATCTGATGACTAAAAAAGACTCAAATGTCAACAGCTTTTTTCATTGACAAAAAGTAGACTAAAATAGTTGTCTTTGACTTTTAGTCGACTAAAACTTGACTAAATAAAAACAGGATGAATGTGACTAAATATGACTAAAACTAACAAGGACATTTGATACAGGACTAAGACTAAAACTAAATAAAAAATAGCTGACAAAATGAACACTAGTTCAGACGGTATCAGCATCAGTGTTTCCTGTGTTAACGTTGTGTCTGTGTCGCCCCCCCCCCCGCAGCCTGCTGGAGGACCGGGTGACGCGGCTGCACGGCCAGCTGCAGAGGACGCAGCAGCACCTCATGGCCACCTCCGACCCCGAGTCCATGGACCGCAAAGTGCTGGACGACCTCTACGAGGACATCCACTGGCTCATACTGGTCTCAGGTCAGCCGCAGGACATCACACTCTGTTTCTTTGTCTATTTATTTTAGAAAATGTTGTTGGGGTTGTCTGATCTTCCTTTTAATTTTCTCAATTAAGTTTCTGTTTGCGAACCTTTCTTTATACATCAAACTAACTACATGAATTACATATGGCATTTTTTAACCCCTGTTCCTGGTGATAGTATAGTATGCGACCATTATGTTTTATACATGTAAATTGAAATAGATGATTCTAGAGTGTACGCACACACAGGATAATTTTAAAAACATAAATATAAACTACACTTGCAGTCAGTTTTAATTTCGTCAACGAAAACTATGACGAAAAATGTTCGTCAACGACCTTTTTTACATGACTAAGACGAGACGATGACGAGCTAAAAATAGGTTCTTGATAATAAAAACTGACGAAATGTATATTTAGTTTTCGTTGACGAGACCGGGACTAAGGTGTTAATGGTGGACTATCGGACATTCAAAATGCAGGGTATTTCCCCCAAGTGTCCGTCTTGTCTGTCAAAATGCATCTTACGTTTCTAACTTGCAATATCATTATTTCCGCTCTCTTCACTCCAGAAGAGCGATCTCCCTGTGTCTCTCTCTGTGTGCGAGGGGCGGGGCCTAACTCTCTCTCTGTGTGTGCGGGGGGCGGGGCCTAACTCTCTATCTCTGTATATGCGGGAGGCGGGGCCTAACAGACGCTGCAGCGGCGTGCACCCAGATTTTTAAGAGTAGTAGTACCGTTAAAAACCTTAACGACACCCATCCCTAGATATTACACAAGTAAAGTGTTAAGAGAGTGAAATGTTGCTTTACGAATTCCAACACTTGATGCTGTCACATTGATTCCAATTTCAGATACCTGTATTTGCCATTTCTGAATTGGTTTAAAGAGAGGAAACATTTTGACTAAAACTGGACTAAAACGTTTTGAATTTTCGTCTAAAGACTAAATCAATAATAGCTGCCAAAATGAACACTGCTTGCTGTCAAGTATTACAGATATCTAAACATATTTAAATATATATATTAAGAGGGTTCACTTTCCACATATCCTCACATGGTTTTATGTCACACATAGCACTGAAAGCACTTCTAAAAAAGCTGTATGATGTTCTCATACACTTGTTATAGTTTTCATAAATAACTTTAACAGCGCAGTTTATCCCACATAAAATCTGACTTTATTTTTAGACCAGACAGAAAACAGGACTCCACCCGGCTCTGTGGGTTTGTGTTGACGAAATATTGTCTGGATCTACATAATTAAAGACGTGTCAACTTGGGTAGACCTTAAGCAGCTGCCTTTTTTAAAAGTGAAATCTGTTATATTATGATCAGCAGATATTGTGGAGTAAAATAAAAAACTAAAACTGGTAAATGTGTGCGGTGGAAAACCGACTTTATGTTGTTCAGTTGTTGTCACACCTGTTGATATTCACAAGGCCAATAATGTTTGTTATTGGTGTTATTCGAATGTAGAGCTGTACAAACAAAACAAATACATTATACAGACAATTACAAAGACAGCACAACAGTAGAAGGAATATACAGATGTGTACACCGAGGGTTAAAGACACAACAATTACATAAAGGCTTATTAGACATTGCAAACTATACGGAAATGATTTTTTATGTTAAAAGTTTTAAAGAAGCCTTCAAATCTGAGATAGCAGGATCTAACATGTGTCTGTTCCTCCTGCAGGTTATGTATTAGCAGACGACTGTCAGGGAGAGACCCCTCTGATCCCCTCGGAGGTGATGGAGTTCTCCATCAAACACTCGACAGAAGTGGACATCAACACGACGCTGCAGATCCTCGGCTCCCCGGGCGAGAAGGCCTCCTCCATCCCGGGCTGCAACCGCACCGACTCCGTCATCAGGTACTCATCCTGATCAAGAGTCATTTCAAAATCATTGGTAACACTTTATATTAAGGTACATCAATCACCATCAACTCGTTGTTCATTAACATGCATATTAGCAGTATATTGGCTCTTTATTCATTATAAAACACTTATTAATGCCTTATTCTACATGACCTTATTCTACAAGTACTAGGCCAGGGGTCGGCTACCTTTTTGATATGAAGTGCCATTTAAAAAAAAAAATTGTGATCAGTTTGCCGACGATCGTGAACTGTCAACGGGGGGGCGGGGGGAGCCTCGCTGCGGGGAAGCAGTGTGTGGACCTCTTTCACCTGTTCAGCGCAACTTAAAAGATGCGGTTTAAACAAATATAAATAATTGTTTTAAACGGCATAAGAATAATGACGACCGTCCGTTCTGTGATTCTCCAGAACACACAGATGGCCAGTCCTTCCCTGTGTAGCATATTATTTTCGATGGGAGATGAGCAGATCGCCACTGGGCTTTCAACTAAAGACACAGCCACGCAAAAACTGCGGCATTTGTACAGCTCCTTATGGGCAGCCTACTGCAATTTGTGAAGTGCCGGAGTGGCGTTCCGGCAGCACTACACCTGCAGCAGCAAGTCGACTGGAGTTAAAGAGAGCGGGGCTGCGTTGCGTGCATGGCTTCCTTCTGCAGGTAACGGGGAGAAGCGCTCTGGCGGCGGTCTCGTTCAGGATCCGAAAATACAATTTTAATATTTTGCACACTTACTCCTCGTGTGCCACTGGTTACGGTGCCATTGGCACGCGTGCCAGGGGTTGCCGACCCCTGTACTAGGCCATTATTAAGAGTTTTTCCTTAATAACCCTTTAATGAGTGCTTATTTATTGTACGTAAGGAAGTTGTTGCACATGAGTGGGTCTTAATATGCTCAATATGCAGTAGCAGTACCACAAGAATAGTAATTCTCCCATAATAACACCTAGCAAACTCTTATGTAACAAGACATGAAACTACAAGTGTTAATTGTGTCAAAATAACTTAAAATCAGGTATTTCTAACTCAGAATATGTTCCCTAATAAGCTAGTAGTTTGGCTCTAATATGCATGTTAATGAACAACTAGTTGATGGTGAATATGTGTACCTTAATCTAAAGTGTTACCAAATCATTATTCTGCCAACGCTCACATGATGCTGCTAAAAAAAAGTATGGAGGAATCAGAATCAGAAACAGGTTTATCACCAGGTGGGTTGACACGTACGAGGAATTTGACTTGGTGTCGTGGTGCGTACATAAAAGTAAAACAAACATAAAAAACACAGATAAATAACTATTTAAAGAAAATATAATAACGTTAAATATAGGAGTATTTACATCGAAATAAAATGGAATAAAATATGGAATAAAATTCGGCAGTAATAATAAAAAGAAAACAGATGCTATTAGAATGCTATTGGTTTGTTTTCTACCAATCACTTTGACATTTAAGTGTGGGCGTAGGAAGCATCCTCAATGTGGGTGGGACAATTTGACAGGGGGTGTGGGCAGGTGGTGGACCTAACCTCCTCTAGGGGGGTCCGGGGGCATGCTCCCCCGAGAAGATATTTTTTTAAATGTTGAAGTTAAATGCATCAATCTGCTGCACTTTGAGAGCAACATTAGGAGATCTATGGAAACATCTCTCAACACCACCCATGTGAAACACAACTGTAAACAGATTTACTTTTTCTTTAAGCATATTTTACAAATCACTCTCCTTTTAACCTGTATTTTTGTGTTACTGTCCTATAGTATGAGTTGGAATTATTTCATACCTGTTATTCTCTTGTTTTTTATAACTATAATGATCATATAAAGGTGTGCCTTGGAAATACTTATTTACATAAATGATTACCAAACCGTTTGAGACCCAGTATTTAGACTAAAGTGAACTATCTAAACCCTCAGAGTCCTTTACCTCACTGAGCTGTAGTTATCAGCCTCTCAGTCTGACAGGAGAGGACTCTCCCTCCACCTCTTTAATAACAGCGCCTTATATCCGGGTGCTAGTGGAGCACGCTCGTGAACTGTTAGCGCCGGAGCCTCGCAGCGGGGAAACTGTGGCGCGCATCATTTTACAACTAAAGACACAGCTACACAAAAAACGCAGCATTTGTACGGCTCATGTGTACGGCTCATGTGTACGGCTCATGTGTACGGTTCTGAGAATCTGCCTTGGTACAAAGTAGCAGTGAAAACATGGCAAGGAATTTAATTGATTTGGGCATTCTCACAATAAGCAAGTGGAATGGATTTGATAATGAAGCACTGACACAGCGCTCTACAGAGAGTGGCGAGTGGATAGACCGATTCACGGACTCTCCGCATAGTAAAAGTGGGGGGGTCTAAACTAATCATTTTAAAAGGTGGGGGGGACTTGTCCCACCCTCATATAATGGCTGCGACGCCCATGCATTTAAGGCTTTAATCAAATGGTTTGGAGGAAATTAAACGTGTGGATGAACATCAGAAATGTATATTGCATTGTGTGGAAAAACTTTTTGTAAGCACTTCTAGGAATTTTGTTACTTCAATTTCTAGTTAAAGAAGATTTCCATGAGCTTGTTCGCAATGTGTTCATCCTTTGTTGGGTTTGAAGGCTCTGTATGTGATGAAACTACTGAAAAATGTTCTTACTGGCATCTAGAAGTAGAAGGTCAACGACGGGTTGATTCTCCAGCATCTAAGGAAATATGTGTAGGAAGAATGAAAGAGTTTGAGATTGAAAAGCAGTATTTCTGTGAACAATGCACTGGAAGGGAGTGAACTGTGAAGGTCTTATGTTTGAGTTTGTAGAAGGTAGGAGGAATGTAAAGTGAAGCATCTTTGAAAGCCACTACACAACTTTGAAATGTATTTTGACGCCAAAGCTCAAGGACCAGACACACTGCTGTCAGATAGAGATGAAATGTCTTTGTTTCCGGCAGTCCTTGGATGTTGTGACAATTCATCTAATTTTACCAGACAGACCTCCATAAAGTACTCGGAGAATAGACACGTCTGCGTGTTGTCGCAGTTATTGTCCTGTAAAGATAAAGTTTTTTCACACACACACACACACACACACACAAACACACACACCCTCTCACTGTGGTTTAGGTTTATTGTGGTTTCAGACCAACTTGCAAAACTCTCAACACATACACACACATATAGACACACACACACCCCCTCTCACTGTGGTTTAGGTTTATTGTGGTTTCAGACCAACTTGCAAAACTCAACACACACACACACACACACACACACACAATAAAACATGGCTTAATAAATCTGTCACTGCTATAAGATGAGCTCATTTTCACATTAGCTCCGTATGGAAGAAACACATGAAGTTGTGTCCTTTAAAAAGTTTGAACCTGAGCTCCCCTGAAAGAAAGTGAACTCTTTATTATTCATGAAGTTAAAATATTAAAGCAGAACTGTTAATAGTAGTCATTTTAATTATTGATTAATCTGCTGCTGCTGTTTAAATCAGTTGTTTTATGTGAAAAATGCTGGGAAATTGTGAAAAATGCCCCACCAACAGTCCAAAACTTAAAGATATAAAACTGAGATTGGTTTTCACAACTGACAATCTAAGAGAAGTACACGTGTGCTGTCTTAAGCTCAAATAAAGGTATTGATTATCATTATTTTACAAAAGTATTAGGATTTAAACATGTTTTTAATATGATTAATATCCAAGGAGCTGAGGTTTCTAACTTTTAAAACAAATGACCAAACGGCCTTTTCAGAATTGGTTTTATTACCAAGTAGGATTACACATATAAGGAATTTGCTTTGGTATCTTCTTGCCTTAATAGCTGAAGTGTGTGTGTGTGTGTGTGTGTGTGTGTGTGTGTGTGTGTGGTGTGTGTGTGTGTGTTGTGTGTGTGTGTGTGTGTGTGTGTGTGTGTGTGTGTGTGGTGTGTGTTGTGTGTGGTGTGTGTGTGTGGTGTTGTGTGTTGTGTGTGTGTGTGTGTGTGTGTGTGTGTGTGTGTGTGTGTGTGTGTGTGTGTGTGTGTGTGTAATTATTTTAAACCATCTCCCTAGGTTTGCCGCATTGCATTCTGGTCCATTTCTTGGGAACAAAAATCCTCTCACATGTTTCTCTCCCAGCTATATATAAAACAATGGCTCTAAAAATACACCAGCATAATAAGGAAATGTACAGCGGGCGTGAAAAGCGTATCTTGTTCCCGTTAAGAGATCGCATTGATTTATTCAACAACAATTAGTGTGTGTGTGTGTGTGTGTGTGTGTGTGTGTGTGTGTGTGTGTGTGTGTGTGTGTGTGTGTGTGTGTGTGTGTGTGTGTGTGTGTGTGTGTGTGTCAGTAGCAGCAGGTGACATTGGCTGTTGAAGGTTGTGCAGCTCCTGTGTTTTCTGGATTGTTCATTATATAACGAGTGTGTGTGTGTGTGTGATGATGGCAGTGACAGAGGAATGCAGAGATGATTGGTGGTCAGCGTCAGGTTTCCCATCGGCCAGCGTCCAACCCCGGACACCTTAAATGTCAACGAGGTTTTGTTTTCTGCAAACAATGTGAAACTGTGCACTGTCCTCGAGTTGAGGGGGCGTCATTTAAGCTGCTTTAAGCCTTCTGTCCTCTATATGATGTTCCTACATGGACTTGACGCTGTGAAGCCCACTCCCCAAAGCACATGAAGATGATGAGTAAGGTTTAATCATTTTGTCGCAGTTACGGGGATTTAACCGGATATCAAAATCACAATTATCTGTAAAATGTGACTTTTGCAGTATTACATCTAACTATAGCTACATTTAAATGGATTCCAGCCGTGCACAAGAGTCTGGTCTTTGCAGCGCACGTCTAATTAACTCTTGTTTTAATCCCTAAAGTGCGTTCACACAACTGACATGTCATCATTTATCCATGTTTCATATGTGAGATTTTCTCTATTAATCCGGGTCCATGGATGCATGTTGCAGAGAACAAATAAATAACTGTTTATATTATAAAATCATGATAAAAGTTTGTATCATTTAATGTATTTCAGTCATATGTGTCTCTCACACTTCCTAATGACTTTATCAACTACTGCTCCTCTGTCCTCATGCCTCACAGTTTTATCCGTTGTCTCCTCTCACTACTCCTATCATGTTATACTTATTAATCCACCTCTCTCTCTCTTTTGTCCCTCTCTCTCAGGTTGCTGTCTGCTGTGTTGCGGACGTCGGAGGTCGAGTCCAGAGCGACGAGAGCGAGTCTGACGGGTCTGCTGAGCCCGCAGATGGGGAAGGACATCATGTGGTTCCTCAGACGCTGGGCCAAGACCTACCTGCTGGTGGACGAGAAGCTGTACGAGCAGGTACGAGCTGGAACAACCTCTACATAAAATAACATTACAACATATAAACATATATGTAGTATGTCATATTAAAGGTCACCTATTATGCAGAATCCTCTTCTTCATGTCTTTTCTACATCAACATGTGTCCCCTCTGATTCTGAAAGTTTCAGGAACAAAGATTCTCTCTCTTTTTGTCCTGATCCATTTATATAAAAACCTGTCTGAAAATGAGCTGATCAGATTTTGGCCACTTTATGATGTCATAACGATGTTTTGGCTTGTGTAACCATTAGCCAATCACCAACCAAGGTAACCCCCCCCCCCCCAACCTTATCACCTGAATCTCCTCCTAGAGCACCATTGAGTTCTTTTTAACCAAATATCTCTCAGAGGGGCGTGGGGAGGGGCTCCTTATTTTCATCTAAAGTAACAGACAGAGAATCAGCACTTTGGAAACAGGGCTGAAACAGAGGGGATTATGGGATGCTGCAATGATCTGTTTGGTGTTTCAGCCAATCAGAGACATGTTCTGTATATATCTGAGACCTATAATATATTGATGAAAAACAGTATAATAGGGGACCTTTAACACCAGATGTTTTTCCTCCGACTGTTCCCCCTCCTCAGATCAGCATCCCCCTGATCACAGCGTTCGGTGCGGACACAGAGGGAGCCCAGTGGATTGTGGGATATCTCCTGGAGAAGGTGATAAACAACCTGTCGGTGTGGAGCTCGGAGCCCGGGCTGGCCAACGACACCGTGGAGCTGCTGGTGACGCTGGTGGAGAAGAGGGAGAGGTGAGGGCAGAGAGGGGATGATGAGGGTTGATCCACAGGACATTATAGATTTGTTCTTTTACATTTCTCATGTACCGCTGAGGATAACACGTCATACTTTTCAGCTCTCTAATGAAGTTATAAAAACATTCCACATTTGTGTTGGAATGAAACACCTTAGAGCGTTAGGAGGACCTATTTTTTCTCTGTGATAATCAAAACATCGAAATCAACCAAATTTGATTGTGCCAAAAAAACTGTATTTATTTTCCATGGTGGAATTACTGAGTTGAAATGGATCAAAACGTTTTAAACCATTTCTGAGGTATTTTTGGTAATAATCAGAACTTACCTCCTCTTCCTCTTCCTCTTCCTCTTCCTCCTCCTCCTCCTCCTCTTCCTCCTCTTCCCCCCCATCGTCCTCCTCCTCCTCCTCCTCCTCCCCATCGTCCTCCTCTTCCTCCCCATCCTCCTCCTCTTCCTCCCCATCCTCCTCCTCCTCTTCCTCCTCCTCCTCTTCCTCTTCCTCGTCCTCCTCCTCGTCCTCCTCCTCTTCCCCCCCATCGTCCTCCTCCTCACCATCGTCCTCTTCCTCCCCATCCTCCTCCTCCTTCTCCTCCTCATCTTCCTCTTCCTCCTCCTCTTCCTCCTCCTCCTCCTCCTCCTCCTCCCCATCCTCTTCCTCCTCCTCCCCATCCTCTTCCTCCTCCTCCTGCTCCTCCTCATCCTCCTCCCCCCCACCCTCCTCCTTTCCTCCTCCTCCCCCCTCCTCCTCCTCCTCCTCCTCCCCCTCCTCCCCCTCCTCCTCCTCTTCCTCCTCCTCCTCCTCCTAATCCTCTCCTTCCCTCCTCCCCCCCCTCCTCCTCCTCTTCCTCCACCTCCTCCCCTCCTCCTCCTCCTCCTCCTCATCCTCCTCCCCATCCTCCTCCTCCTCCTCATCCCCCCCCCTCCCCCCCCCTCCTCCCCCCCTCCTCCTCCTCCTCCTCTCCTCAGGGCTAACATCGTGGTTCAGTGTGAGGGTTGGTGGAGCTTAGCGAAGCAGTTTGCGAGCCGCAGCCCCCCCCTCCACCTGCTGTCCAGCCCCGTGCAGCGGACCCTGATGAAGGCTCTGGTCCTCGGGGGCTTCGCTCACATGGACTCTGACGCCAAGCAGCAATACTGGGCTGAGGTAATGTGTGTGTTAGGGTAACAGATAAGGCCGAATGAATTAGTTAATTCATGAAAGAAACAGAAAAACATTATTCTTCAACTATTTTTGATAAACAACCAGAAAAAACGGCAAATTCAACTCTTCAAATGTAAACGGTCAGTTTCCAGTTGAATGAAGGATTATTATCAACATTTCAGGTGCGTTCACTTTCATGTGAGCCTCCAGATAAAGTGGCTACAACATCTGGTTGGTCTGACTGCTCTCTGTGATGTGCCGGATCTAAACTATACATGTTATTATAAATCAAACAGGATCTAATAACCAAAACTAAGAAAATAAGACGCGACTAGAACGAACATTTTAAGGTCTGATAATTAACAAAATAACTCATCATTTCTGTCGTTTTTGTTGTCATTAAATCTCCTTAAAAACACACCTAAACAAAGTGTGTGATGTTGAGAGTTATGGAGCTCTGCAGGTCTGAGGATGAGGAGGAGTGATGGATGCAGTCCGTAATATGGAGCCTTCCTCCCGCCTGTAGAACTTGATCCTTTTTGTGATCCTGCAGGCCTTTTGTCTTAATAGGCTGACGGTAGTAAATGTGGGTGCAAAGCCACAATGACTCCAGAGTAATTATGGGGTGGGGGGCGGGACGGGGCGGCAGCTGTCGGCTCCTGCAGCTGCGTGTCTGAACTCGGATGGCTCTGTAGGAGGAGGAGGAGGAGGAGGAGGAGATATGGAGCGGATCAAACAGCCCTTATGTTACATCTCTGCAATCTCTATCTCTCCCTACATGCACCGAGAAATCACCGTCAGCATCAAGTCACTAGTTTTAGTTTGATTCGTTCAGGATGTCCCCACTGAGTTCAGATTATAAAACAGGTCTGTGCAAAGACTTCAATATTAAAACAACCTAAAAGCAGCTTCCTATAAATGGGTATTATGTATTTTCAGCAGTGATGAAAGAAGTACTGAGATCCTTAATTAAAGTAAAAGTAAAATGATCATTACTAGTACAAGTCCAGATTTCCAAACACTGTATGTTGTAAGTCAAAACAGTACCGAAGTAAACCACTTTATTTATGCGAACATTGCAAGTTTTTAAAAGAAAATAAATAGTCCCATTAAATGTGTGAATTTACTGCAAGATAAAGTACAGATAGACACTTCCGTTTCTACTTAAAATGTTTGGCGACGTATGTGCCACAAGAATACATCTTGTAGTCGTATATTAACCCCCCTGTTTCCCTCCAGATTAAGGAGGTCAATTACTAGATCGTAATGTATAAGAATATTTTGTATATGTTTTAATGGAGAACATTACTTGCAAATATTGTGGGGTAAGAAGTACAATATTTCCCTCTGAAATGTAACATAGTATAAGTAGAATAAAGCACTATTAAATGAAAATACTCAAGTAAAGTATAAGTCAAAAGTAAACCACTTAACAAACGTTAAATAGTCCCATTAAATGTGTCAATTTCCTGCAAAATATAATACAGATAGACACTTACATTTCTACTCTCAAATGTTAAGCCACATGACGAATATGATGAAAGAAGTACAGTCAGTCCCGTATGAACACATCTTATGGTCGTATATTAACCCCCCTGCTGCCCCCCCAGGTGCTCCACCCTCTGCAGCAGCGCTTCCTGAACCTCATCAACCAGGAGAACTTCGCTCAGATCAGCCAGCAGGAAGCCGTCAAACAGGAGATCATCGCCACGTTAGAGGCGCTGTGCGGCATCGCCGAGGCAACGCAGATCGACAACGTGGTGCAGCTCTTCTCCTTCCTCATGGACTTCCTGTCCAGCTGCATCGGACTCATGGAGGTAAGAGCAAAGAGGAGAGGAAATATGAAAGGTCCCCTATTATACTGTGTTACCTTGGTTGGTGATTGGCTAATGCTTACACAAGCCAAAAAATCGTTATGACATCAAAATCTGATCAGCTCATTTTCAGACAGGTTTTTATATAAAAGGATCAGGAGAAAAAGAGAGGGGGTCTTTGTTCCTGAAACTTCCAGAGTCTCTTTCCACAGAGGGGACACATGTTTATGTAGAAAAGACATGAAAAAGTGGATTTTGCTCAATAGGTGACCTTTAAAATACTTAAATCTAAACTAGTTCATGGATTATTTTCATCTAAAACATTTCATCTCGTTGCTCAGGTGTACAGCAACACGCCGGAGACGATAAACCTCATCATTGAGGTGTTTGTGGAAGTGGCTCACAAGCAGATCTGTTACCTGGGAGAGGTGAGTGACTTCTTAACTTACCTCCACTGTTTTACCTGTTTTAAGAGAGGATACCATGAAGATGATGCAGTTTAATCAGTTCAGGAATGTACCAGATCTGTCATGTATGAATCAAGAACTGGTCACAGAAACCAAAACGTAACTTGTGTCTTCAGCTGTGTCGGTCTGAGATTCAAATTCAAAGGTTTTATTGTCATATGCACAAAGCTACAGTGTAGAAATGGCAATGAAATGATTCTGACCTGAGCTCCTCCAACAATGCAACATGTATAATAAAATACAGTATTTCTTTAAGAGAAAAAAATATATATATGTTAGTAATTTAGTTTTTGGGAGAAGGGGTGGGATTAAATAAGTGTAAACTTCTTCCCACCCCTTTTCGGATTCGAAAAGTCGATTATTTGTTTTTACATAATTTAGAATCAGTAATATTTTTGTGTATCAATTTGACACTGCTTAATTTTGTATTGTATAATAATTCTCATGTTAAATGTTTGTATTATTGTTTTACACGTTCGAAATAGATCTAATCAAATACAGAATAAAAAGCAGTGCAAAAAGACTGTATACATGTCAATAGAATATGGGATATTCTGTTGACTCTCCTCTGTGTCCGGGTGCAGGCGAAGTGCATGAAGCTGTACGAGGCGTGTCTGACGCTGCTTCAGGTCTACGCCAAGAACAACCAGAACAGGAAGCGCTGTGACGCCGGGGCGGAGGAGGAGCAGTACCAGGACCTGCTGCTCATCATGGAGCTGCTCACCAACCTGCTGTCCAAGGAGTTCATCGACTTCAGCGACACCGGTCAGTCCCATGCAGCTTCGGTCTATATACACATTTCTGAGACAAAAGTCAAAATTCTGAGAAAGAAAGTCGAAACTCTGAAGAAAAAGTCAACAATCTGAGAAGCAATGAATCCTTATATCTGGAAAACATACTTCCTATGAAAAAAGACAATGGAGAAAGATGAGTTTATTTCAGTTTACAGGATGAAATCATTTTCTTATGAAAAAGTAATTTTTTAGGTGAAAGAATACATGAATCAAAATGACTCCTTATATTCTCCGGACAGAAAGAAAGACAGGGGGAATTAAATATGAAACACAGGTAAAACAAACCAAGATTTGTTATTGTTTACTGATTTTCCATCGTATTTAGACTGAACTCTTTTCTATAAAAAGGCCTTTACAGAGTGAGGGGTTTCTTTTATAAATTACACATGTTATGAATATTTATAACGGGACATGAAAATTATGCGGCGTAGAACACACACGTTTTTTTTTACTGTAACGAGATATCAAACTTTTATTAATCGTTTTAACTTTGACAAAAGCAGCTTATATAAACTCCCTTCCTACCTTTCACTGAGAGGAAAGCTCCATACCAGCAACTATTAGATCCACATGCAGTTTATTTCACACTCATTAAAAGGCATTCAGGGGGTCCGCGGGGTCTTAAAAAGTATTACAAGTTGATGAATCAATTTAGCGAAAATTAAGGCTATTAAAAAGTATTAAACGGAATTTTCCAAGGTATTACATTTTGTAGCTTGTTTTCAATAAGTATATCAATTGTCCAAAGAGGTTGTATTCTACAGTCTGCCTGAATGTAATCATTGCGTAGGTGTGTAGTGTGATTCTGTGTAGTTTATTTATGGCATCCCGTTGGATTTGACGTCATCTGAACAGGACATCGCGCTCACTGCTTGATAGCGCGCGAAGGTCCGTTTACGCCGGTTGTTAAACAACATCGTTATGGCGAAATGCAAGTTTGCGTCCAAATGGTTGGAAGATAAGGAGGAAGGACAATCAATACTGTATATAGTCAATGTGAGGTAAAGTGTGTCGCCAATGTAACCGGTTAGAACTCAAAGTGGCGATGAGGTCTTAAAATGTATGGAAAGGGTCTTAAAAAAGGTCTTAAGGGTCTTAACTTTGACTTCAGGATTCCTGCATATACCCTGGCATTGCTACTTAGTAGTTAAAGTCAACTTTATTGTCAATCTTTCAGTTTGTGTGTACACAGAGATCGAACAACCGTTTCCCACAATCCTGAATACAAAAACCAAATATATAAAAACATGTATAAACCTATATACACACAATCAAAAGCCCCATTTATACACATGCACACATTAAGACATGAATAAAAGCACAACAATCAATATATACAAATGCCCAACAGTACGCAGCTCTATCGGCATTAAAAGAAATGCATGTATGTTTTTAGGTTTTGTTGTTGTTGCATCCACTTTATTGTGAGCTTCTATGTTGCATGTTTTAAATGATTTCATTAACTTGTTATTTATTTAAATACTATCATTTGTTTGGAGGTTAACTTCGCAACATCAGTCCAGGGACTATGACGCAAAAAGGCCGTTTGTGGAATTCTTAAACAGCAGTTTCAATTAATGTGTACCATCCCTGTTAAATGAACTAATAGATAAATAACATTTATCATTGTTAATGTTCTATTTTTGAACTCCTGTGTGGTTAAGCAGTATTCACATTGTTACTCTACCTATTTTTCTATAAAGTGAAGATTTGTTTACCTACTTTTGATACATGCTCTGATAGAATGACTGTATGCTGTTGAAAAAAAATAATAAATAACCCCCTGTGTGTTTCAGACGAGGTGTTTAGGAATCAGGACCAGGGCACTCCGGCCTCCAGTCGGCCGGTGTCCGCAGCAGATGTTGTTCTTTACGGCGTCAACATCGTCCTCCCTCTCATGTCTCAGGACCTGCTCAAGGTGAACACGCAGGTTTCACGGGTTCATCTACAAAGGGCTACACTAGGGTTTGGTGATAAGACTGTGTAAACCTTTAAACAGGAGAAATATATATATATATTCCATCTCTCACATACTTATGTGCATATAATAACTTGCTTTATATCTTGTCATTGTTCATTTGTAAATTCAACATGTATATTTTCTACTTTCTTGTTTATTTCAAGCCTTTTAATTGTTATTGTACAATGCCATGTCTTTGTGTGCTGCTGCAACACAAACATTTCCCAAATTGGGATCAAACAGTACTATCTTATCTTAAATGTGTGCTGAGTAGAGATTTTGCAATTCTGGCTCGACCACAATAGCTTTTTCCACGCAATCTTGAGTTTATCGCACAATATCACTACATTGCTATCTCGTATTTCCAGCTGGCCATATCGCACAATCCCAGGCTACATTGTTCTGTATCAGTCATACAGATGTTCTGTGAGCTCCTGCTGATGGTGTCTTGTTTTCCTCCAGTTCCCCTCCCTGTGTAACCAGTACTACAAGCTCATCACCTTCATCTGTGAGATCTTCCCAGAGAAGATCCCTCAGCTGCCTGAAGAACTCTTCAAAAGCCTCATGTTCTCCCTGGAGCTGGGAATGACCTCGTATCCTCTCTGTGTGTGTGTGTGTGTGTGTGTGTGTGTGTGTGTGTGTGTGTGTGTGTGTGTGTTGTGTGTGTGTGTGTGTGTGTGTGTGTGTGTGTGTGTGTGTGTGTGTGTGTGTGTGTGTGTGTGTGGTGTGTGTGTGTGGTGTGTGTGTGTGTGTGTGTGTGTGTGTTGTGTGTGTGTGTGTGTGTGTGTGTGTTTATATGGTTGAACTGACTCCACAGACTCATGGTGGTTTCAAGAACATTGATTTCACAAAATTGCAGGTCCTTGCTTCCACATGAGGCTGCTGATGTTCCTGGTCCAGCCCCTCAACAGAGAAAATGTGTTTTACTTCGTAGTGTGTGTGCTCCTTAACGTGTGTGTTCAGAATGAGTTCGGAGGTCAGCCAGCTGTGTTTGGAGGCTCTCTCTCCTCTCGCTGAGCAGTGCGCTAAAAACCAGGAGAAGGACACGCCGCTCTTCATCGCAACCCGTCACTTCCTCAAGGTATAGCACACACTTTACCATAATAAAATGTGTAAATGTAATGATAACAAAAAAAGACAAGATAAAACAAATTAACCTAAGTTATTCTTCATGATTGTCCATCAACAATGTTTATCATCAGATCCTCATATCAAACTAAATATAAAAGTATTGAACTCTGATACTCAGCTGCCTCAAATGATAAGCAGTTTTGACCAAACATTGTAGGCCAGATTCAGTGGCGGCGCCAGGGTATGGCTGGGGTAGGCTACAGCCATACCAAGAAATGGCTTAGCCCCACCTTAGCCCCACATTAGCCCCACCATGAAAAATTATGTTAAAGTAAGCCAATTAAAATAAATAATAAGCAAAATGCGAAAATATACGGGTCGTGTCCACAACACACAAACTGATCCTGCTGTAACAACAAGTGCACGGAGGCTCAAACCCCACTGCAGTCAGCATGTCGTTGTGTCCCTGAGACACTTCACCCCAAATTGCTCCTGTGGGGATTGCCCACAGTATTGAGTATGTAAGTCGCTTTGGATAAAAGCGTCTAACAAGTAACATGTAATGTAATGTAATGCACGTTACTGATGCAATATGGTTGAGACCACTCGGGTTATGCTAGAAGAGGGGTGCAAGGAATAGTCTAAGTAGTGGGGGAGTTTTATACACTAAAGGTGTGGAAATTCTCTGGCGTTATAATATCAGCGCGGCCGCGGTCAGATCAAAATGCCTCCGAATGCAATTTGAATAGTCAGACCTACAGCCAATCAGAGTGACGAAACGTTGGGTCTGCGTCATGCATTACTGATTGAGATCAGTCGGAACCGCCATTCAGTATCCCCATTGGATCTTCAACGTGTACTATCATACGTCACGTTCACAGTGATCCCTTTTTATTTACTACAAGACAAATGTGCCGTTTTATTTCATACAGTTCCATTTTGATTGAGACAGGGAAATAATCTAAACCTCACGTGTGGCGTTTCACTGTCAAGGGGGGCAATATAGCGTGTATGTAATTACATTGCAAATACTGACTTGAGCCCCACCACTGTATGGGTTAGCCCTACCATAGATTACCCAACAAAAATACTCTGGCGCCGCCACTGGCCAGATATCAACACGACAGTCCTCTCTATTCTGAAGCGGTTGTTAACCAGTAACCCTTTTGTTCAGCGCTAGTTTTTAATAACTCTAAAAGAGGTTGTAGTGCTAGTCTGCGAGCGATTTTATATAATGAACCGACATTAACAATAAACAGAAAGAAATGGCTGAACTGTTGTAAACTGTCTAAATGTTCTTTCAACACTATTTTGGATGTCCTCTCTTGCTTTGTAATAATTCTCCTCTCCACACCCTCTGTGCCGCCAGTTGGTGTTTGACATGCTGGTCCTGCAGAAACACAACACAGAGATGACGGTGGCAGCAGGAGAAGCCCTCTACACACTCGTGTGCCTGCACCAGGTGAGGAAACACATACAAAACACCCCTTTCAGAAACAGGGAACTCCAGCAGTTTAACCCATTCATATCAGAGAACAGGGTGTCCGCGGGGTCTTAAAAAGTATTAAAAGTTGATAAATCAATTTAGCGAAAATTAAGGCTATTAAAAAGTATTAAACGGCATTTTCCAAGGCATTACATTTTGTAGCTTGTTTTCAATAAGCATATTAATGGTCCAAAGAGTTTGTATTCTAAAGTCTGCCTGAATGTAATCATTGCGTAGGTGTGTAGTGTGATTCTGTGTAGTTTATTTATGGCATCCCGTTGGATTTGACGTCATCTGAACAGGACATCGCACGCTCACTGCTTGATAGCGCGCGAAGGTCCGTTTACGCCGGTTGTTAAACAACATCGTTATGGGGAAATGCAAGTTTGCGTCCAAATGGTTGGAAGATAAGGAGGAAGGACAATCAATACTGTATATAGTAAATGTGAGGTAAAGTGTGTCGCCAATGTAACCGGTTAAAACTCCAAGTGGCGATGAGGTCTTAAAATGTAAGGAAAGGGTCTTAAAAAAGGTCTTAAAGGGTATTACATTTGACTTCAGGATTCCTGCATATACCCTGATAAACTAAAAGCTTTTAAGACAATCAATGATTTTCTTTTTGACTTTCTTCTCTTAGCAGAGGTTTTATACAAAAAAACTTCCAGAGGTTTACTCTTTAACTTCCAATTAGTTTATCATGAAGTTGAAGTCAAGAGATGAAATGATAGGAGACTCCTTTTAAATGCTGTTCTTAATGTTAATAGCAACAAGAAAGTTATAACAAACAGCGCCCTCTACTGGACAAACATTGTGGCCAAGACACTTTTTTGTGTCTCTATCAGCTGATAATGTTAGCTCTACTCTTAAGGCCCGGACACAACGAGCCGATTTCGGCCGTCGATAAATGTCTGGCTGTCGATGAGCGTCCTGTCGCTCTACTCAGATTGGTGTGTCCAGCAACGTCGTGTCTTTTCGGCCGTGCCGACACCTTCCACTCCCAATTCAACATGTTGAATCGGGAGGCTGTCGGCCAAAGAAATCACTCTGATTGGCTGTTCAGCTTAGCGAATCAGTGCATGAGAAGCGTAACGGAAGTGAAGAAGGCACACACAGGCGGCTATTATTTTTCATTTTCCAGTACCGCACTAAACATGTTTTCGATTATAAGTCGTTATGTGAAACAGTCTGTGATGGACGAGAGTGAAAATGGAACGCACGCTATTTGTTGTTTGTGTATATCACGCAGTCAGTCTTCCGGTTGCCTCTTTTGAATGACGAATACACACTTCCGCCGCTTGCTGGTAAGGAGAGTTATTGCCACTCACGCATGCGCAGTGCGTACGTGCTACTTGGCCGTCGGCTGAAGTCTTTGCGGTGTGTTCCTGTGCGACTTTTTGGCCAAGTAAAAGGAGACGTGAGGCGACGCAACAATCGGGTCCTTCGGGACGTGTTCTTTGGTGTCAGTTTGGTGTGTCAGGGCCTTCAAATGTACTCAAAATATATATTGGTGTGTTTCTCCCCCTCAGGCGGAGTACTCAGAGCTGGTGGAGGCCCTCCTGTCGTCGCAGAGAGACGCTGTCATCTACCAGCGCCTGGCCGACGCCTTCAACAAGCTGACGGCCAGCAGCAGCCCCCCCACCATGGACCGCAAACAGAAGGTGGCGTTCCTGAAGAGCCTGGAGGAGTTCGTGTCCAACGTGGGGGGGCTGCTCTGCGTCAAATAACCACTGGAAACCTCCGCCTGGGACCCTGTCTGTTGTTCTTTTGTATTTTAAAGAAACCAATCAATAGATGAATGATTTCAATTCATTTTTTTAAACAAATCTATATAAGATCCCCCCCTGCTCCGCCTCTAAGAACTCTGGGTAGCCGAGGCAGCTGGAGGGATCCATCACACTGAATGTTTACCCGCTTCTCAACTCCTCGGATTTCTCTTTTTTTGTATTTTTCCTCCCGCCCCTCGAGCATGATTGACAGACTTAGTGATGATGATGATGATGATGATGAAGAGGAAGATATACTGACATGGAGACTAAAGTGCAAAGCAGACGGACTATTTAGAGGATTCCTGGAGAAATGTTCACCTTAGTGACAAAAAGAGGAGATGGAGCACCACACACACACACACCACACACACAGAGACACAGACACACACACACGAGTGACATTGAGGGTAGAAAAAGTTTCAGTTTTTGATAAATGAAGGAGATGTTTATTTTCAGAGTGAGGTTTTTTTAGGTGAAAGTATTAAAAAGGGGCCATTTTGTTTCAAGAATGCCATGGCATAAACACACTTCATTTTAACAGTACACCGCCCCAATCCTTCCCAGAGTGCCTTTGTTTTGATGATTGTTCTGTGTGTGCAGATTTTGGTTTGTCACACACCAACTGACAAAAGAACTGTGCCTGCCATTCGCCGAGAACAAAGGGGATGCACACACACACACAAAAACACACACACACACACACTCAGAAACACGCACATACACACACGTGTGATGAGGGTATGGCCGGTCTGTGGAGTTGTTGAAAGACGCGGCACAGGAGGACAGAAAACCAAAATCAGATTCACTAAAGGGTGTAAATATATATAATGTTTTCAAATCTACGAGAAATGTTTTTTCAAAGACAAAAAAAAACATGACGGAAATGTTTTTATATGCCAGTTAATTGGCAGGAAGAGATGTACGAGTTCAGCGTTGTATAAAGTTCAAATGAAGAGGGAGCGACTCTGTTTTGACCTTTTTTTTTTGCAGTTTGATATGTTTTCTCTACTTTGGGTCGTAGTATTATATTGCAGCGTCCTCCCTCTGGGACTCAAAGGCTCGGGTCTCTTTCAAGTTTAGCAGATTTAACTTCAGTAGTATTTTTCTACAGCAGCACACACCGACGTTTCACTCTTCAACACACTGGATGGAAGGCAGTTTGAGCTGAAGGACAGCAATAACAAACCAAATAAAAAGGAACAGAGCCACCTCCGCGTTCAGAGCCTAGACTGGTTATTGTTAGAAGACTGTTTTGTTAAAGAAGTGTAAAAGTGTACATAAACTTATTGTATAAAATGTCCTGGCTTCTGCTGCTTTCTTTACACTGGTGTCATGTGTGGTCTTTTATCTATTTCAGTAATAAATGTTATTGTTCCTATCCTCATATTGGCATTTCGGCTACCATATACGCAGGGTGTCCGCGGGGTCTTAAAAAGTATTACAAGTTGATAAATCAATTTAGCGAAAATTAAGGCTATTAAAAAGTATCAAACGGCATTTTCCAAGGTATTACATTTTGTAGCTTGTTTTCAATAAGTATATAAATTGTCCAAAGAGGTTGTATTCTACAGTCTGCCTGAATGTAATCATTGCGTAGGTGTGTAGTGTGATTCTGTGTAGTTTATTTATGGCATCCCGTTGGATTTGACGTCATCTGAACAGGACATCGCGCGCTCACTGCTTGATAGCGCGCGAAGGTCCGTTTACGCCGGTTGTTAAACAACATCGTTATGGGGAAATGCAAGTTTGCGTCCAAATGGTTGGAAGATAAGGTGGAAGGACAATCAATACTGTATATAGTAAATGTGAGGTAAAGTGTCGCCAATGTAACCGGTTAAAACTCCAAGTGGCGATGAGGTCTTAAAATGTATGGAAAGGGTCTTAAAAGGTATTACATTTGACTTCAGGATTCCTGCATATACCCTGATACAGTAAGCAGCTATTCTTCAGAAGCATATAGAGGAGAAATATATACTTTCTACTCTCCAATGAAATAGATAACTTAACAGTGGAGGAAAACATCTGATTATTTACTTAAATAACATGCTCTTACATGTAAAAGTTCTGAATTAAAGATGATTACTAAGTAAAAACCATGTAAGTATAATCAGAAATCATTTTAGCTCTAGTTACTACTCTTCCTGAGAAGTTTACTTTATACTAAAACTTCCATTTCATAATTTATTAACTTTATAAACTAAATTAGCTTCAGATTTGTTTTTGTGAATTGCTTGGAAATGCAATATTGACCTCAGATGTATTGTAATAGAATTAGAAAGTGGCTTGAAAGTCAAGTTAGACTACCTAAAGTGTGTACTTCATTATAGTCCTTGAGTAATTTAACCAAATTGCACCAAACACCTTGAATTTAGATATTATTTATAGAGTTTAAAATGTTTTTCTCAGGATTTGCAGATCACTTTTTCATATTATTCTAATGTTTGCACCCTAGTGTATTTTGTGGCCTAACATTTTAACCAAATCCCTTACAATAATGATTCTATTTAAGGACAAAGTAGTTCTTAATCTAAATTCATACAGATGTGTTTTTCGGCTGGTGATAAATGTAAAATCAATTGAAGTTAGTGTGTTAGAAATAGAAAAATACACCTAGTTTATTTTGTCCCATGTCAAAAGCAGCCGTACCACGTCATCACGCTGCGACTAGAACTCACATGTTCACAACACAGCAGCAGCGATTCTGATCAGGTTTGTAGCTTTTAAAACTCTTACTTTTGTGTGTATGTTGTAACAAGCACATCGTTCATCTGTGAAGTTAACTGTATTTAATCCGCAGTTTATTATCAGAACAGAAGGCGACGATCTTCGCGGTCTTTCATTCATTTATTTAGGCAACATCAGTGCTGGAAGAAGTATTCAGATATTAATCACAAGTTAAAGTAGAAATACTACAAAACTACAATACATACTACAGTGTCAACAAACTGTTTTACAAGCGACACTCCTGCATTAAAGGTGTAAGCATCATAATGTGCTAAAAGAACCAAAATAAAAATACTCTTTATGGAGAATGACCCATTTCAGAATAAAATGTACATTATATTATTGTTCATTACTTTTGATTCATGCATGTGCTGCTGGTGAAGGTGGAGCTAATCGTAACTACTTAACAAAGAGCTGTGCATCATAATTGTATAGTTTATATGTTGTATTAATAATCGGAATTTGCAAAGCTGTCAAATAAATATGTAGTGGAGTAGAAGTACAAAATCTGCCTCTGAATTTAGTGAAGTAGAAGCATAGTGTATCAGGAAATAAACAACTCAATAACAATTTAGAGGAAGCTGTTACAATACATCATTTAGTCTCTTGCCTTTGCACCAACAAACCAAAGGAAGTTCCTGGCATGTGCAAACCAACTTCAGAATCAGATTTATTGCAGAGATTGAAGGTTATGCCTAAATGAGAAATACATCTCCGAATGTGGAATAAATATGAACATGTTTATTTAGCTATAATACAGTTTTATCATGTCTAGTCTACTACAAGTCAACAAATAATAATTCATTTAATATTTGCACGCTAAAGGCTCTTTGAGCATGTTTTCTCTCAGTGGTTGTGCTGTAATGTTAAATGTTTGATTGTTGTTCATGTGTTGGGTCTTGATATTTGTCCATGTTGATGTTACACATGGAGCTGCTGTGATGCAAATTTCAGACTTGATCTGACCAATAAAGTATTATCGTATCGTATCGTAATATCTCAGATTTCTAACAAGTTACCTAGCAGCTGACTGAACCAGCCAAAAATAAAATCAATTTTCAACCTATTTTTTTTGTTCCAGGATTTCTGCTCCTTTTATCCCTCATCCTGGTCTTCCTCACCATGAGTGACAGTGATGAAGACGCCCCGGCGCTGTCCGCTCACACGCTGGCCGCCCTGCAGGACTTCTACAGGGATACCAGCAGCAGCTCAGCATCAGACCAGTTCACTGTGGGGGCCGTGGGGGAGGACTGGGTGAGTCCAGGGAGACACACACACTACTGACATGTGACGTGTTTGATTCAGAAGGGATGATCAAAATAATGTACAGTATGTAGCACAAGTTTCCAATGTGCTTCAGAGACAGAGAAAGTGTAAAATACAGTGCGACTAAGAGCAAGAGGAAAACAAATGGGGATTAATATTAAGAATCAGAATACCTTTATTAGTCCCACATAGGGGAAATGTACATTGTTACAGCAGAAAAGAGCCAAAGACAGCTTACTTACTCAATGTAAAAATACCCAATAACCTTTTTTAAATAAGGTAAATGTTCAGGGAGACAGAAACACTAGTGACATGTTCTCTGTTTGATTCAGAAGAGATGATAATTTAATCTTGATGTACAGTATGTGGCTCTTTTCAAAAACAAGTTTACAAAGTGCTTCAGAGACAGTGTGAAATACTTCTTGCACAATTTTTTATTTGTATTTTTGTATTTTATAATAAGTGTTGCATCGTTGGAGGAGCTCAGGTCAGAAGAATTTCATTGCCATTCCTACACTGTAGCTTTGTGCATATGACAATTAAAACCTTTGAATCTTGAATCTAAGAGCAAGAGGGAAACAAATGGGGATACATATTAAGTAGCAGGTTAACATTTTAAAATTAAAGTACATTTTTTTAAATATAGATTTAAAACACTACATCTTTTGTGAGCTTTAAATGTCAGTCTTGGCACGAGGTCATTAATCCATTATTGGTCAGGTTTAAAGTGAAACTCTGTATAGTTTAAAGCATGCGATCAGATGAACTGATGTAACGTTGTTGATCAGTTATTAAAGGTCCCATGTCATGCTTTTCGGTTATTACCCGTCCCCTTGTGTGTTATGAAGGTGTTTCTGCATGTAAACGGTCTGCAGAGTCACAAACCCTCAAAGTTCACCCTGTAGCGAGTAAAACTCTAACACAGAAAATACCTGTCTATGCTGCCCCAGAACGCCTCGTTGGAGATTTCTCTTTTTCCATTGTTTTCTTCTTGGGTATAGTGACGTATTTCGGGTATAGTGACGTTACGTTACGTCCGCGGAGCCGTTACGTTTGGACCAATCTGTGGACTTCCTCACACACACACACACACACACTCGGCGGGACGTTGCGAGGCTCGCTGCTGCGAGGAGCGGGACACTGTGAGCTGGCTCACTGGTGTGGGGTCGGCGAGACACCGCGGAACTCAGCCTGGGCACACACACAAACTCCCAGCCAGGCCGCGGGTGTGTGTGTGTTTCGGGCTGGGTTTCGCTGTCTCGAAGACGGCCACTGGGCTCATAGGCAGGGGGGGGCAGGAGCTCCAACAAGCCGTTTAGGACAGAGAGTGAATACACATACTATACAGAAATGCTGTATGAGAAACCAATGTGAGTTTGGAACATTGCACAATATAAATCTATTCTAGTAGACCTCAACAATGGAATTATGATCAGTAGAAATGGCCATGACATGGGACTTTAAAGTTCAGAGTGTTAGTAGTAATTGTCTGTGTTTCTGCAGAGCCTGAGTCAGTTCTGGTACAGTGACGAGACGGCAGCTCAGCTAGCAGAGGAGGCCGTACGGGAAGCTGGAGAGGGAGGCAGGTAAAACCACACACACACACGCACACACACACACACACACACACACACACACACTTACACTTCATTTAATTAAGTACTGTTCCATTTGTTTTTACACTTTATATTGTGGCCATAAAACATTGTTATGAGGTCCTTTACAATGACCTTCATGACTACAGTGTCTTTTTATGAAATACTATAATATGAGTGATGATAAACAATATGACACATTTGCATTAAATCTAAGCTTCTCGTCGAGGGCGTTGTTTAATACTCACATTCTGCTGCCTTTGTTTTCTTCTCTATTTTCTGATTTTGTGTATAAACAAGATATTTCTCTTCTATGATGGATTGATTCTGAACATTGGGCAAAATGGCAGCTGCAGAAAGAAAGTCCTCTCTCTGCTTCTGGGAAATCAATCAATCACAACCAGACATTAAAGCTTAATCTCCTACTTCTGTCTCTCTTCCCCTGCAGGATAGCGTGTGTGAGCGCTCCCAGTGTTTACCAGAAGCTGAAGCAGGGCTCGGTGTCCGGCTCTGATCGAGTGTCGGCCGTCGTGTTGGAGTACGACCGGCGCTTCTCCACGTACGGCGAGGACTTCCTGTTCTACGACTACAACGAGCCGCTCGCCCTCTCCAACACGCCGCCGCAGAGCTTCGACTTCATCATCGCGACCCGCCGTACCTCTCAGAGGAATGTCTGACTAAAGTGGCCCAAACCGTGAAGTACCTGAGCAAAGGCAAAGTGCTGCTGTGCACAGGTGAGAGACACTTGTAAATATCCGGATGAAAACAACATTTAATCTGCTGTGAGATGAAAACGAAGATATAATATCCAATATTTATACACTTGTGTTTCAATAAGACTAGATCTATGATATAGATTTAGTTGATTTTGTACCTACATTATCCCTAATGTTTCACCGTGTCACAAATGTCTGATTCTTAACATGTGATGTTTTTACTCTACAGGAGCCATCATGGAGAAAGTGGCCAAAGAGCTTCTGGATGTGAAAATGTGCAGCTTCCTGCCAAAACACAACAAAAACTTATCCAACGAGTTTCGCTGTTTCGTCAACTATCCGTCTCGACTGCTATCCTGAGCCTCTGATTGGTCCAGAGAGAGAGAGAGACAGCCTGAAGGAGGGGGGACGACTTGGACTGAACCTGCACTTGTGAATAAAGGACTGAAAGATGAACAAATACTTTGTCATCTGCTGGCTAAAAACAGTTATTCAAAACATGGAAAATGTTGGTTAGTAGTTTCTGTTAGTATTCAAGCAAAAAAACTGCAAATATTTGGTGGGTTCAGTTTCTCAAATGTTTTTAATATCATTTTAAATTAAGTATATTTTGACCATGGATCTTTGACTGTAGAAAATGACGATGGACATATTCAAATGTTTTACTAAATTCTTCTGTTGCTGTAAAAGCTGCTGTGAAGTTTTTTATTAAAGTGTGAAAACCGTTTTTACATCAGTAGGTGGCAGCACTGATCAGGTTATAGATGATAATGAGACATTTTATCCCATCGTTCAATATTCGTTTGCTTTTACTTTTAAAAGGTTGGGTCCACCCAAATTACAAATAATGTTCTCATGTATTGTATTCGATCTTAAATGCACACGTTTACTTTTTCCTGCATTTTACTTGCACCATTGTTTAAATTGTGCTGTTTTTATTGCACTACTTTTCTTCCTTACTTCTATGACAGTTCATTGTCAAAAAGTGCACTGTAACGTTTGAGCATTTGACAATGAAGCTTGAATCTTTGTAGTCAAGAAATCATCAAGTTTGGGTTCTGGAAGGCCAAATCCAAGTTTAGATTAAAGTGGGCTGGATATAAAATCTTATTTAGGAACAAAACAGACACAAAAAACAGACCTTATTTACTTCTATGTGAAAACGTTTTCAAAAGATGAAGATCAGAAACTCCGTGCTAAACCCTTTATCATTCAAATATTCACTATGATTGAATGATAATCATAAGGGCGTCTTATTTGCACGTCCAACTCACTTAAATTGCTTCAAATGTCAGTAGGGGGAGATGATGACCCAAAGAAAGAGGATCAGGTGTACAAAACTCATCCAGAGTCCCTCACACCTTCCTCCCTTTGGACCCCCCCTCTCTGGCCTTGCTCTCGGCTCTCTTCAGGCTCTGGTTGCCCGCCCCCTCCCTCTCTTTCTCCTGCAGGGGGACGCAGGTGCAGCCCACCGCGATGGAGACGTACACTTCGGTGTAGGAGTGTCTCCCCCCCAAACAGGACCCGGCTCTCCGCAGGATGACGGAGGGCGCGTACACCGGGGTGCTCCGGTAGCGCAAGCTCTCCTTCCCGTAGGGCCCGAACAGGCAGCCCTTGCACAGGCAGTACGCCTCCGGGATGTAGCGGGGGTACCGGGCTGGGTCGTAAGAGAGCCTGGGGTGAAAACAATTAACATATCAGTTTTTCATTGGGTCACCAATTGAAAGGAAATGGGACTTTTCAATGAAGAAACTGCAGAACCTTAATAATTTTTTGTTTTAATAGAATAGAATAAGCACTAAAAAACATTGGAAAGAGGAGTGCCCTTCTGGTGCAGTGTAGTTATCAAATGCTACATGAGTTGGAGTCACTGAGAATCAAGAAATGGAAGCAATTGAAAAAAAATCTATACTTTTCAATAAAGAACAGCAGAATTTTCATAAAATTACTAAAATAAAGAAGTGCGTTGTAATCATATCTAGCATGGAATGGAAGTGAATAGGTCCCATAATATGGAAGCTGTTGAAAGGAAATGAGACTTAGGACTAAAGATTATATTATGTGTATAATGACATTCAAATAAAATAGAAGAAATCCAATGAAGTTGTGTGTCCTACATGTCCAGTGTAAAAACTGAAATGATCCTCCATTAATATTTATGTAAATCAATCACCCAGTTTAAACGGTTATTTATTGATGGTCCAACAACAGCATATTATCCCCCTGCTCTCACCGGTAGGCCCATGGGGAGATGCTGAGCAGGTTCACCGGGAGGCGGGTCTTGCGGTCGGCGGGAGCGCGTGCTGCTGCGGCCGGGCACGTGAGGTTGAGTTTTTCCTGCGGCTCGAGCTCCAGCGCGTGGTGGAAAGCGCTCATCACTCCAATAGAGAGTCGCCCGAACATCTGCTCCAGGATCTCCTCTGGGAGGTCCAGGCAAGACCGGGTCCTGGTGGCTTTCTTCCGGACCCGAACCGCCCCGAGCGGCCAGCCCAGCAGCAGCAGCAGCAGCACGAGGATCCGTGGAGGAAACATGGAGATGTGGTGTGCCAAAAACTCAAAAAGTTTACTTGCGCGCTTTTATCGTCTTTGATTTTCTTGAATATGAAGATTTAAAAGTATGACTCCAGTTGAAGCTACTTCCCTCGGTTATAATCCAGTGAAATGTTGGAGTGTCACAGTCACAGTCCACATCTTGGACACCGAGGCGCGCCGCCATGGACACTGTGGAAACATTTTTGGCACAACTCGTCCTCAGGGTCGCCAGGTGTAATAATTGACTCAGAATGAGAAATAATTACCGAGTTGCAAGTTTCACACTTCCCCTTTCAGCTTACTGTTAAGAAAAAAATGCCAACAAGAGTGTTTTCATGTTGCTTTTCTCCTCCGAAGTGTGCGTAAAGTAAAACAAAAATCGTAACTACGCATTGAAACAACTTGATCCATCGAGCAGGACGAGTTTAAATCACACTGAAGGACACACTGATAGAGTCCAGTCTCACTCCGGTGATAAAAGAGGCCCGAGTGGGAGAGAGTGGGAAGTCCAGACTGCTGGCTCTCTCTCTCTGCTGGATCCTGGCTTCACACCAGTTTACTTCACTCCACTCAAGATAAACTAGATCCAGTTTTAACAACCTCTTCTGTCCGCTCCGGTTTCACAAAGAAATGATCACCTCTAGTTCAACCTACATACAAATCATGTTGAACTGTTTTAAAAAGCACATTTTAGTGTTTTTCTTCTGTCAAAGACCCCATTACTGCCTGTCACTTTTTCATGATGTGCATTCAGATTTATGTGAGGAAAAAGCTTTAAAATGTGATTCATATAAAAAGACAGTTAGAGCATAACTCAATACAGTTAAATCTTTGGTTGGATTTGTGTGATTTTATTTATTGCAAGTCGCTGTGGATAGTGAGTTAGCTAAATGCAAAGGAATGTAAAAATGTAATCTGTTTGGAAAACGTCACAAAAATAACTCCCAGACACACATTCATGCTTTATCTGAAAGTAATTATGCACAGAATGAGAGAGTTTGGTTTTGAATAGATAAAATACTTTATTTTTAAAATTATATAACAACAAACAAAAATAAATATTATACTACATATAAACATTTTTGGAATAAGTATAACATGTAAAACCAAACAGGACCAGAAATGGATGGATTACATAAGTTGTTGATGGATTTTCCAGAAGGATCCCAGGCTCACACACATGGAAACACACACTTTAGTGGAAAATATTTAGACAGCGATATGTTACTCCTTGTTTTGGCTCTGTGCCCAAACACTGGGTTCAAAATAAAATAAAAAAAGGTACCATCGAGGTTAAAATGCAGACTTAAAATAAAGACCTTGTTTACCCCTGGGAGTACAGCATGTCCAAAAGGTGTATCATTTCCAAACACTTCATCAGAAACCAATGTAAACACAGTCAGACTGAAGTTAAACGTCAACACTTTCAATGCATTGGGATTGTTTCTTACATTTCAAGCTCATTCTGTTGCCGTACAGAGCCAAAACAAAATGTCAAAATATTTCCAGACTGCCAGACTCGTTTCCATTCATTTCATTTACACAGACCTTCCTCTGCCAAATGCATATGTATAAATATTGACGTTAGAAAAGGATGTTTATCAAGCAGATTTAAGGCAGAGATGAGCGTTCTGAAAGAGGTAAAGACATCTCACTTCTTAACATAGAAGTGGAAAAGCAGAGTCACATCTTTATCTAATAATATTCATTTCACAGAGTATAAAATGCTTTGGTCTTGGGGTCTAGTTTGTGCTCTTGCCTTTCATAAAAGGTGAGCAAAAAACCAAATGTCCTGACAACACGGTATCAGTGGAGTCACAAGCAGTTACTCCGGCAGCAGGTCGTCTCCCAGCTCCTCGTCTGCGAAGTCGTCGTCCTCCACGCGTCTCTTGGCTCCCGTCTTCGGTCTCTCCATCTGCGGCCCCAGAGGGTCCACGTAGGACGCATCTGCACCAGAGGAACACAAGCTTTACTCAGTATCAACATGTCCCGAGTCCCGCTAACTGATAACATTTGGTCTTAGAAGTTAAACTATTATACTGTTTTTCATCAATATATTATAGGTCTCAGATATATACAAACATGTCTCTGAAGAGTTTGGCTCCAAACACCAAACAGATCATTGCAGCATCCCATAATCCCCTCTGTTTCAGCCCTGTTTCAAAGTGCTGATTCTCTGTCTGTTACTTTAGATGAAAATAAGGAGCCCCTCCCCACGCCCCTCTGAGAGATATTTGGTTAAAAAGAACTCAATGGTGCTCTAGGAGGAGATTCAGGTGATAAGGTGGGGGGGGGTTACCTTAGTTGGTGATTGGCTAATGGTTACACAAGCCAAAAAAACGTTATGACATCATAAAGTGTCCAAAATCTGATCAGCTCATTTTCAGACAGGTTTTTATAAATGGATCAGACAAAAAGAGAGAGAATCTTTGTTCCTGAAACTTTCAGAGTCTCTTTCCACAGAGGGGACACATGTTGATGTAGAAGAGACATGAAAAGGTGGATTCTGCATAATAGGTGACCTTTAAAAAGCACACCTACATTTCTACACTAGATTAACAGAGCAGTGAGTCACGGTGAGTGCATGCATTCGAGAGCTTCTTAATGTCGGCTGCTTGTGGCTGAACGTGTTGCTGAATACACAAGAGGACATATTATGCTAATTTATTTGTTCTTATTAGTATTTTGTGCACTCTTGACTAAAATCCTCTAAATCAGAAAGCAGACGTGTTGTAAAGGACAGACAATTGTTTTTTTAGTAGGAAAAGAGAGATTGAGTTTAATAAAGAGTCTTCAGTTTAGGGCCTTTCATAAGTCATGTTACTGGAGAAAGTTGAAAACAGTTCAGTTGATTGACTTTGATTGGATCAAACGGTTCACAGATAAAAGAGAATAAATGAGACACAGTTTACTTGATGTAATTGGTTGCAGAAGAGAGGAGAGAGGACTTGTGATTCCTCACCTATTTCTTTTGGGCTGCTGGCCTCGTACGGCTCGTTGGATCCAGGAAGTGACCTCATCTTGGCGCTCAGACGCTCTCCTTTAGTGCTGCTGCTGTGGGCGCTGTCTGCACCAAACACACAAGCAAACACAAACTCAGGAAACGCCAATATGACTTATGCCCTGAAAAAAGTCTTAATTTGATTAAAAAGGTGTTGAAAGGTTCCTCTAAGATGGACCAATTTCTGTAGTGACACTTTAACCTCATCGGGGCGTTAGAGTAGCCTGCATGTGTTTATATATAAATGTCCATGCATATGTACTTAACACTAAGCCATGCCATTATTCAGCAGAAGACTTTCACTCCCCAAGAGACACAGTTTATCAGAGAACAGCTGTCAGATATGAAAGGTCAGACTGAGTGTACGCTGGTTTTTCTCACATTTGGAAAAGTCAACATGGAGGAGATGTGAGAGAGAGACAGTAAGTTATGAAACGTCTGTGTATGTGGGGAATTTGTTTTTAGATGTATTGTTATTGTGGTTATATAAATGTAATTGATGGTGCTGTTGGATTCATTGTAGACCTTTAATACAGTCGCTGGCCTCCCTTGGCTAAATAAATGTATTTTTAGGACAGTAAAAAGATATTTTTCCATCCGACTGAACTGAATAACTCGCCCAGGTGTTATAAGATATTAGCCATCATCCAAAAATATAACAGTCCCTGCAACACAACTGTTACGACGAACTTGGCCAAAAAGTAAGAATACATACAATCTCACTTCTGCATGTAGCACTAAGACATTTTGGCCTTTTTGAAGCCAATGCAGTAGCACTTCCATTGGTTTGGCTAATTTAAAGCAAATGTATCTGCAGGATTCTTGCTTTTGAGTTTTCATGGTTGAATGCACTGCTTGTAGGTCAATTTATAATGTAATAAAAGCAACAACTCGGGTCCTAATTCTCCTCCAGACAGAGCTGGTACTCTTTATGACACATGATGAATTTGTTTCAGAATGTGCGTCTGTGCTGCAGACTCTGATGACAGACTGAAGGACAGACAGTCAGCAGGAGCAAACATCTGGCTGCCAGGTAGCGTTGGAAACGGACGAGAGGAAAGGCAAGAAAGCAGAAAAACAGGAAGGAGAAGGAGGCCAGATATGTGTCCGTTCCTCACGGCACTAAACATCTCACAAGAGCCTCACAAACTGCTGGAAACCTCTGCTGGAGAATCTGCTTTCCTCCCTATTTCTTCTCCTATTGGTATTCATGATACACACCCCTTCAGAGACCAGGACGAGATGACACAACAGATTGGAAGCTAGGCTTAGAATCGATCGTGTGTAACAGTTTCCACATTAAAGCTGCAATGTTTTCATACGCCTCCACAGAACAAAGGCCATAGTATCTCTGTCAGGGGAGAATATCCATGAGTCAACTCTCTGGCTTTTGCACTTTCTGGCTCTTAAGTTATCTGGAAAGTACTTGGAGAATGGTTATTGTTAGTAATTGGCAAACGGAGAGGGAGAATATACACAAGTAAAGAGATTCAAAACTAGTGAAAAACGTTGTTATTTAGGTTACATTTACCAACTTTCCCAGTTAAGGAAGATACAGGGTTTGGACGCGTGAGAAATCAAACCCTCAGCCTTTTCACACACTCGGTTTAGAGCTGGAAATGTGCAGTCTTTACGGAAAAGAGGGAGAATTCTCAGGTGCTCTAGAGGTGTTCTCAAATATCCTCCTGTGAGAGAGTTCTGTGCAAACACTGATCGAGTCCAACATCACAGCTGCCTGTCGAGAGCTTTCTGGACCCGGATCAAGGGTCTAAACCAAACACTATACTGAGGTTTACACACAGAAAAACACTCCTGACTTTCTCAGTCACATGGTATTAAGGTGTCAAATGGATTTCAATGTATATCTTATAAAGAATGATTGTGCACATGCTGTTCTTTTGTATTATGTTAAGACACTGGAATAAATCCAGAGAAAATGTGTTTGTTTTTCCATTTTTCTTCTATTGGAATGTGTCTCTTTCAATGAAGGAATAAATCAATCAACGATGCAGCGGAGTTTAAAAGCCAGGTTAGTATAATTGTTCTTCCCTTTTGTATATATATATATATATATATATATATATGATAACATTTTAAGCACTTCTGACGAAAAGTAATGCATCATTGCATAAAATCCATTCAAACTTGCATGTTAGAAGTGATTTTGATTAATGAACGTTGTAGTGTAATTTCCTGTGTTACTGCGATGACAAAAAGGAGCGCAACATCATTTGGTTCAGTTAAAGATTATCAAGCACGCTACGTTTTTTCTAAATGTCTGGTTGTCCACGTGTTCCCCCAGAACTATCCTACGAGTTTTGCTTAAATAATCTGTGTTAATGATGTCGTCACCTACCTCTCCCCGAGTCCAGCAGAGGACTGGTTTGTTGAGACTCAGGTTGAGATACTGAGCAGCAGAGAGGAAGCAGAGAGAGGACAGGTGAAGCCGGAGGAGCAGAAAGAGAGACAAAAGTTAAAGACAGATTACAGCGCGTCACTAAAGCTCATTGCACACGGATAGAAAACCAAACAGCACAGAGAGAAAGAATTACAGAGAGCTGATGAGAACCATTTGTTGTCACTTTATACCTTTCATTCTCTCACCTGCTTTAACATCCGTCTCTGGTGTGCCGTAAGAAAGTTAGAAAGGATTTGGGGGTTAATTAAACAACGTAACAAAGTGTTATAGCTGGTATTCAAGGGTACACATGATTGAAGGAGTTTTACTGTAACTGGATCTGGTAAAAGAAGACGTCAGTATGAAACAAAAAGCACACACACATCTGAGGTGTTCTGATCTAATTCATCAGCACGGGGGGGGGGGGGGCAGTGTTGGCAGGGTGGAGCACACTAACAGGTGCATGATATAAATGTGACTTCACTACAGGGCTCAGCTGAGAGGAGGGAGAAAGCTGCGCCTTGTTACAGTTTTTGGCAACTCAGACAGACTGGATTGCGTTTGAAATGTGCTGATGAGCCAGCTTTCCACAGCCAGATCCTGTGTGTGTGTGTGTGTGTGTGTGTGGTGGTGTGTGTGTGTGTGTGTGTGTGTGTGTGTGTGTGTGTGTGGATCTGTAGTGAAGGAAGAAGGAGGGATCAAACTTAGAACAGTTTCATTCTCAGACGTGAGCCATGGCCTGAATCTCAGAGCTCTGAAACAGACTTATAATGAAACGGGGCTGCACAATTAATCAGAATATTATTGCAAAATAGACAATAATCAGTTTATTATGTTATTCAATGATAATATAAGCAATGTTTTAAAAGACATCATTCATGTAGCAATTGCAACATCAGTCAATAAAACCAGTTATTTGTTTCCAAATCGTGCAGCCCTGTGTCCTACAAAGATGTGAGGCTGCATCATCATCACTCATGCAGGAATTCACTGAAGCAAGGAAGATTTATATATTTGTATCTAAAGCGGAAAGATGCTCAAACTGCTGTTTGGAGTTAGACTGGGAGTTACGGCTGTAAATCCAAACAATGGCTCCTTTTAAGCACTTGACGATAAATCTGACTAACAGATACTGACTATATTCTCCTACTTCTGTATACTGGGCTCAGTGTGTTGCTTAGGAGTGTACCCATAATGGCGGCCTTCTTAGGAGAGGAGACAGACGAGGAGACACCTGCTGTCCGGCAGCATGAGTGAACAACAGATACAAACAGAAGTGGGTCATACTTGATAAGAAAAAATGATCGATTGATTAAAACATGTGTAAATATGTGATCAGACCCTTTTGGCTGGACATGTTTTAACAATATTGATAATTCCTAACTTGTTTGTAGATACCAAAACTTGACATGTATTTCTTCCTTTATCTTAGGAATACAAACATGCTTTTTGTTTTGTTTAAACCAATCATCATTTTGAATGTAAGAGCATTCAATTCTGTCTAAAATATGTAACATTTGATTGAAATCAGAGACTGAAAGCAAGCAGTTTTTAGTGCTTTGTGATACGGACACTTTTATAACTTTACCAAAGAAGTATCGAGTTTTTAAACATTTAACACTTCTCATGACAATAAAGTAAATGTTTGTAATGATCAGAGTTAGATTGGAGTGTGTTAAATGTCCCAGGTTTTTAAACTATACAAATGGAGAAGTTGCATATAAGTTGAACATGTTCAGACCACACAACAGGAAGTCTGTATTTCTCTGTGTCTCACCTGCACTCCCGGCGCTGCCCTCTCTGCGACCTCTGGAGCTGCTCTCTCGCCCCGACTTCACCCTCTGCAGGAGGAGAGAGAGAGGGAGGAGGATTAGGGACAATTAGGATTGAAATGCAAACAAGGACAAATCTTAATGGTGTTTAACTTTAAATATAATGTCCGGCAGTGGCTCAGTCAGTAGGGGCTTGGACTGTGAGCCGTAGGGTCACCGGTTCAAATCCCCGACCAGACCTAAATATGGAGTGTGGACTGCTACTTGGAGAGGTCCCAGTTCACCTCCTGCCCTGCCGTGGTGCCCTTGAGCAAGGCACCGGACAACCCCCTTCCCCCCTCACTCCCATTGCTCCCCGGGCGCTGTACAATAGCTGCCGACTGCTCCTAGTACTAGACTCCTGGTACTAGGATGGGTTAAATGCAGAGAACACATTTCACTGTGTGTGCTGTGTGCTCTGCATGTGTGACCATTAAAGAGGGTTTCATCCCTCCCAATTCTATAATTCTATTTAGCACAACCGTTTTTAATCAAATTACGTTTCTGTGGTGAAAGACCAAAACATTTCATTCTAGATTTTTGGATTTTGACGACATATTTTTCCAATGCTGAGGATTTTTATTTGTCTCTCCGTCTGTGTCTCATTAATAAGTCCAAAACTATTTTTATTAAAGTTATGTGGATTGTCATGGTAAAATAAGACATCTAAAATAAACAAAACATTAGATAGAACAGGGATTTAACCCTCCTTAATCATTCTCTCATCATTTCACACACAATGCTGTTAAATGATCAGGATCAAGTCCAGTTATTTGGGAGATTGATGGATGACTCAGAACTCTGGCTCTGTCTCTGCAGGATTGTTCCTCTCAGCTGATTTAAGAGCAGCTGCTGATCCTCCAACTCCGTCTCTGATGGCACATGCCCCTGTTACTCTGAATCACGCACGTCTTCAAAACTGACCCCAGACCACAGGCGACAGGCCTTTCATGTACTATGGGTGTGGACCTTAAAGGTAGGGTAGGTAAGAATGGAGAAAGCAGCTCGAGTGCGCTAGAATTTGAAAGTACACAACCGGAAAAAAATCTGCCACTTCCTTCAGACTTCCGTACAGAGCCCCTCCTCCAACACACACGAACGCGCACATGACCAATGAGGGCACGAGATAAGTTTGTGCACAGATGGAAGGCTGACAGGCAGGTAGGCCATCCAGTTATTTTAGCCGGGCCGGCTCAGATGATTGGTCGTGCTTTTTACAGCGCCACGGCTTCCACAGATGACATTTTTAATGTATTTATTGTCAAAGCATTTAATTTATTCATTGCTATCGGGATGTTAAGAGCATTCCATGGAATATAACAAAAAGTGTTTCTGAAGTGAATTACCTACCCTACCTTTAAGTCTTTAAAGCCACCATAGATAGACATGCAGAAATAATTTAATTTGGATGTGAAATTTGGGGCTTTTGAGTGATTTCCCCCCCAGCTGAATGGAGTAAAAAGCACAATAAAAAATAAAGACAACAGATGTTTGATTATATTCCTGTGATCCTGGTATGATCAAATGAAGAAAAATTACATTGATTTCATACATACAACTTTGTGTAGTAGTCTTGGGGAGTACTACTTATTAGATGTGTAAATGTTTAAAAAGTTGTATGAATAAAGCCTTTTTGTGACTCCAAAGGGATCAGCATGACGTCTGATAAATGCCCTTAAATGATGTCACTTGAAGCAACAACCTTTAGGGCTAAAAGCTAAGGGTTTAAACATGAAATAATGTTCTGTATCATATATTTTCACTTAGTATTTTTAATATGTGCTGTCTTAGCAAGCACCAGACCTCATCTTTGCTTGAGGCTACGGTTCAAAGCTGCATTAGTTGTGGGCGGCCATCCGCAGTAAGACAACTGCACACCACAATGTCAATGCTGAATATAAATTGGCAGCCCTAATTGGTATCTATCACCAGTTACCAAAGAGTATCAGTTGTTTGCAGTCACTATCCCAGAAACAAGAAATGCCGGAGAGTGGAAAACCAAAGTTTGTGTGCAAAACAAAAAGCAGTGTATTCTCTGTGTTGGTTGTTGCTAGGCTCTAAAAGGATAGAGATAAAGCTGCCTTTGGGTCAGCGTTCGAAACAATAATCCTTCTTGGAGATGCCAGAGGGGAAAAGTTGAAAAATGGTCTGTCGTTGAGAGTCTGACAGTGTTGAAGAAGTGAAATGGAAATGAAGGGAGTACTCTTTAAAGACAGAAACGATAACAAAGAAAAGATACAGAGGAGAACGCAGCATTTAGTGACTCTTTGCTGCACCAGTCAACCCTGAAATGAAATACAGAGTTCAATCCCAGACCGAAAGTATGTTGAAGAGTCTTGAACATAATCCTCCTCAGTGATGTAATGTTATCTTAAATGTCTGTTTCTCTGTTTTTCTTGTTGACCCTGTAAATGGATCTGCTATGATGTAAGAAGAATGTCAGACCTAATCCAACAGCAAAGTCACATCCTATCTTATTATCGTTATGTTGAAGCAGGCCTTGAAAGATTATATTCAGGGTGTACAGATTTGTGTCAAAACCAATCTGTAAAAGCAAGCAGTGTTTGCCAATCGCCAGACGAGCATATGTCTCCAGTTATTCTGGGTTTAGTATCATAAACACAGTCTTCGATTCAACCTTCGGAGAATACAGCATAATCATCTTTGCCGTCTATAATCAAACCACTTATTGAATCCCTTCAGATGTGTCAGGTGATACTGAATGTCTCTCCAAACACAACATCTGGTTTCAAATGACCCAGTATTTGTCTCAGCCAGGTGTTGAACAGCTTGATTCATGTCGGTAAATAAAGAGAAACAGCTGCACTGGCCACTGACCCGTTTTATGGAAAAAGGACTCGTGTATGTTTTCAATTAGCGCTGGAACAGGTGAGAGGACGCCAAGACATCAGTGAGGAAAAGATGATTAATGAAAGGGCTGAAATATATGACTGCTAAACAACACGGTCAGTTACGAGGCTGAATAATGTTAATATTATAAAGATGTGTTTCCCAGTTAAAATGTTTTCATCATTAATCTAGGCTGCTTGTGGTTATATGACACATTTAGTTTAGAGGGGTATCGCTTTTTGTGGTTTCCCTCTCCTGTGGTCTGTTATGTAGGTTTATGTGCATGTAAATAAAGAAATAAAGAGCTTTTTGAACATTAAAGGATTTAAAAATGTCACAGTAGATGCACAACATACAGATATAAACATAAAAATGGGCATAGTAGGGCCCCTTTAGTAAACTCTGAAGTCAACATACTAGAGGTGTTTCAAATGAAACATTAACACATTAAATCATAAGTAGGTTATACCTTCTGATGCATTTGGAGCCTTGGTAATTCAGAATATGTTTTATTTTATCTCCATCTTCAGTATTTAGCTTTCACTGATTTGTTCAATTCTTCAGCTCATTGCCACAAAATGACAAATAAAACATTGATAAAAAGCTGTGATATCTTTCTTTCTAGTGTTTCTGTTAATGAGTTCTGTTTCTGCACTTTATGAAGTTAGCTATGACTATTCAGTGCTGTCATTTAAAAAAAGATTTCTGCCAACCATCCCCCTCTTCTTCTGTTTTCTACAAACAAACTGCAAATGTAAAAAACATAGCTTTCTGTGACCCATATCTTCCAAGGAAAGATCTATCAGACACAAGTGATGACAACAGTACAAGCTTTTATAAACTACCTATTGAGTACATCACTATCAGGTTGCAGCAGCTGGTGATTTAACTTCAAAATAGATGTTTAATGACCAAAAAAGGGCTTGGAGAGGGAAGGGAAAACAACTGCTTTTTAAAGGTAAAATGATTTACCTGCTCTCTGATCTCCTTCATCTTCTCCACTTTCTTCAGCTTGGTGGCGTATTCCTGGACTTCATTCAGTCCCATATCTGTGCACAGCCTCACCAGGAAACGCAGGCCTGGACACACACAGGTTTTTTGTATTTGTTATAATCAGTGAATCTATCATCTGCTGTTGATCAAGAGTTCTGTTGGGAAATTGTGGAACAAACAGGAAGAATTACATTCCACGTTTTCTGGAAACTTTCGGTGAATGTCCTTATACGTTTCCAGAGCTTTCTGGTAGTTTCCTGAGAAGAAAAGAGAAAATGGATCAGTGTTTGTAACTTAAACTTCGGTCATTGCTAGTTCCGAGCACCATCTCCTTTCCAATCGTCTTCCATTTCAGATCCGCGAAGCTATTTCCGTTGAGTCCTTTGTTGAGATCTCCATATTATAACCCACAATGAAAATGCTTCATATTTTATGATTTTCTATATTTACAGTATACAAGTGGTTTGTTAAGTTGAGTGTAAGGCCTATTATGGTTTATGGGTGTCACTGATAAGAGAGAGGAGACAGTTTATTCCCTCTTCCCTCACAGCAGTATACAGGGAGGGGGGCTCCTGAGTTTTTGGAGAAAGACTGAGGCCCCAAAAATGTGTTTATGCCATAGCCGAGAATAATATTTTGCAAGTCCTGCACACTAGAGGCCATGCCCAGTTTCCACAAATATGGGTATGGAGGAGGTGTCTTTAGGTTTTTCTGTCCTGTTTCGAGCATAAAAACACTGGCAGAGAGGGAGCAAACTCGAGAGAGGGGGGTTCCCCTGGTAGCTCTCTCCCGGTAAGCTATCTCCCTGGAGAGCTGGGTTTTCCCTCTGTAAGGTTCTCTCAAACTTGGTAAATATTGCTCGAATTTCTTTGATGAAGCTGAGTGAATTGTTGGATGAAAGTTTGAAACTGTTAGATTCCACTGACCATTTACGAGGAACCGCCTCTCAATGTTGTCAGGCTATAGGTGTGAATGTGTAGGTCAAATAGGACGTCAAATCCAACGGGATGCCATAAATAAAGTACACAGAAACACACTGCACACCTACGCAATGATTACATTCAGGCAAACTGTAGAATACAACCTCTTTGGACAATTTATATACTTATTGAAAACAAGCTACAAAATGTAATACCTTGAAAAATGCCATTTAATACTTTTTAATAGCCTTAATTTTCGCTAAATTGATTTATCAACTTTTAATACTTTTTAAGACCCCGCGGACACCCTGTGATCAGAATAAACCTTTATCAAATATAATAAGAATTGCAGCTTGTGGACATGATTACATTTAGTAATGTGGATTAGATCTACTTTTCTGTGATGTGTATCATGCTATTTTACTATAATATGAATTATAAGGGAACATCTTACCACTTCTCCTGTAGCAGCTTGCCACCATTAGCTGCCACTTCACCTGAGTTGGTCTGAGGAAGACAACAAAATACATCCAGTCAGTAAAAACCCACTACTCTACCCATTACGTAATTTTTTCTTAACAATAGATTGTTAAAAAAATATTATTAAAATTCCTTTTTGATTTCAGCTCGAAGGCAACAAAACAATTATCAGTCCTCTTTGTTCAAGAAGAAAGAAAAATGACTTCCAGATGAAAACACGCTTCATGGTTGATGAAAGAATACTATCACGGCAATCAAAACAAGATGAACTAAATCACGAATCACATAATGAAGTCAGGAAAGAGGAGAAATTACATATATTTCTCAAGATTAACTGTTGGGACTTGACTTCTGGCATTCATTCAGATTTAATTTGCCAGTTTTTGAACATTCATTTTACACAGATGTATTTGGGCTGTTACTTGTCATGCAATAACCTTTTAATCAAAAGTGGTTACATACTGTATGAGTGTGGCTCTTTCAAAGAACTGGATGGCCTTCTCACAGAACTGTGTCTCGATGTAGTAAGCCCCGAGCCACTCGATCACATCGATGTTGGAGGGGTAGTACCTGAAGGACTGGACAGCAGCACAACATCAGAGCACTGAACTCTGACAATATTGTTAAATGATACATCTAGGAAAGTTAATTTTTTTGAATTTTTATCCGGTCATTGTGTCTTTGGATTAACTTAAAAATAGATTTAAAAAAGTGTATATGATTAAATGAAAATGATAATAACAATAATTATAAATACTATAACAATTATAATGACTATTATCATAATTATCTTAATTATCAGTTTACATAAAAATAGGATGAGAAATTAAACCGTCTTGTTATCTGAACATGGACTTGTAGGAACTATTTTTATTAATTTTACTTTATTATTTTAACCCTGGAAATGGTCTATGTATGTATATGTGTACATATGTATGTTTACAATTTTGTTTATCTGTGTGAGTATTTAATTACGGAATGATCTTTTATTTAATTTATCCATAACGGGAGGGCTACCTCTGTATCAGGGTCGGCGTCATTCGCGGGCCATGCCCCCCCCCCAAACAAGTCACTGTGCTCCGCCAACGCAGGGCAGGCAAGCCCTGCCACTTTGCCGTTTATTTTATTTCTTTTATCACATAAGTGAAAAATGTTTTTTGTGTGAAATAAATCAGAAATAAAGAATACAAATAAAAAACACAGCCTGAGGTGTGCTCACTGCTGCTCGTTGATTGGTGTGTTTCTTGACCAATGACCCCCGACCTTTGTTTTGTTGTCATTACGTGGCTTTGTGTTTAGTTGTAAGCCCAGTGGCGATCTGTTCATCTGTTATTCTGATTATACAGTAAAGCCATCGAAAATAATATGATACAGTACAGTACAAGTACTTCTGGGTCTCTGTGTTTCATTCAAGCTCGGCTCTGTGTGTGTGGAACGAGCGCATTTTGTTGTTGTTAGCATCTGGTTAGCTAGCTATGCTAACGGTTATAAAGAGCTGTTTCTACAACAAGTGTGGAGGAGAGTCCTCTCCTGTCAGACTGAGAGGCTCAGATACCTACAGCTCAGTGAGGTAAGGTCAGGACTCAGTCAGTGTTTAGATAGTTAACTTAAGTTATCTCAGTGGGTCTCAAACGGTTTGGTTACCATTTATGTAAACAAGTATTTCCGAGGAACACCTTTATATGATCATTATAGCCTAGTTATAAAAAATAAGAGAATACATGAAAAACAGGTATGAAATACTATATGACAGTAAAACAAGAATACAGTTTAAAAGGAGAGTGATTTGTAAAATATCCATAAAGAAAAAGTAATTCTGTTTACAGTTCTGTTTCATATGGATGTTGAGAGATGTATCCATAGATCTCTTCATGTTGCTCTCAAAGTGCACCAGATTGATGCTTTTAACTTCAATATTAAAAAAAAATCTTCCCGGGGAGCATGCCCCCGGACCCCCTAGAGTAGGTTAGGTCCACCCCCCACCTAAAACATGTTCATATGGATAGGATACTAAATACATTTGCACACTTTTTATATGGTGGCCTATGTCCATATGTTTCTGTTTTGGTGGTCGTGCCACAACCGTGCATGTATGCATAAGTCATAGGTGCGCTATAAAATAGCACTACACCCCTGCAATGTGTGTGAAAACAAGAGACTTTACAGCATGTTTGAAATTGAAGTCGTGTTTGTGTGTTGGTTGTTGACGGCAGTGTGTGCCCCCCCGTGGTAAATGATTGCCCCCCCCCATTCGATTTGTTCTAGAGCTGACCCTGCTCTGTATAAGCCTTGCTTTCTGCCCTCCCACTTCTACTCATTTTGTTTGTTTTTTAGATGTAAAAACTGTCTAAATTGTTGAAATAGTAGAATTAAAAAAATAAATAATTATCTCTCACCTCGTAATAGTACTGGAAAGCCTGGGATTTGTCCCCCTCGCTATCGTAGAGCTCTCCCAGTTTGGCCAGTGCCTGGGGGTCGGTGTGAGTCACACTCAGGACCTGAATCAGCCACTCGATCGCCTGCTGGGGGTCCTCCAGAAGCTCATATCTGAAGCCAATGATTTAAGGACCAACAGATGCTCAACTGGGACTGGAAATAAATCAGGTTTGAATCCTTAAAGAAAAATGCATGGGAGCCAGCAGCCGTTCCATAGTTTCTGGGAAGGTGTTGATTTAAATGATTGGCTTTATTACCAGAAAAGTATGCTATATGATAGAGTTACATTCAATAACATCTGAGAAGGAAGGAGGGAGTGGATTAAGTGCGAACTTTGAGAAAATCTCGATTATCTCACGCTTCAATAGTTTGAAGCATTAACAGACAAACATGTGACAGATATACCAGATGTCTTTTTTCATCAGTAGGATACAGGTTGGCCAGCTGGTACATGACCTGAGCGCTGTTCCTCAGGATGGCATGGAGCTTCAGGAAACAGTCCAGAGCCTCATCCAGACGATTCAGTTTCTTATAGGTCAGACCTAGGAGTGGAAAGAGATTTTTTTTTTTTTAAACTGTCAATTAACTTTAATATATTTAAACGTGCTTCGATTAGTTATTATGTTCGTTATCAAGCTTTTTCTCGGACAAGATGAGATGGCACTGAAGTCCTAAAGCATAAACTGTGAAAATATTAAAAGGTCCCATGTCATGGCCATTTCTACTGATCATAATTCCATTGTTGAGGTCTACTAAAATATATTTACATACATTGTGCAATTTTCCAAACTCACATTGGTTTCTTATACAGCATCTCTGTATAGTATGTGTATTCACTCTCTGTCCTAAACGGCTTGTTGGAGCTCCTGCCCCCACCCTCTGATTTGTCAGCTCGCCCACTCTGTTCTGATGAGTCCACCACCGCTACAGCGGAACATCAGTGTTTATGTGTTACAATGGCGTTTGTTAGCAACCAAAAAAATGATACCAGTAATGACAAACAGATGAGAATGCTGCGTGGGGTCTGGGTGCCGTGTTGGCGGGACGTTGCGGGGCTCGCTGCTGGAGCGGACAGTGTGAGCTGGCTTTCTGGTGTCGTTTCCTGGTTGCTGCGGGGGATCTGCGAGACAGCGAGACACAGCGAAACCCAGCCTGAACCCAGCCCGAGCACACACGCACACCTGCAGCCTGGCTGTGAGTCTGCGTGTGTGCTCAGAACGAGCCCAGGCCGAGCCCCGCCGCGTCTCGCCGTCTCAGGCTGAGAAATCCGCGGAGCTGCAGCTGAGAAAATATTGAGTGTGTGTGTGTGAGGAAGTCCGCGGATTGGTCACTATACCCAATACGTCACTGTACTTACTACACTATAAGAAGAAAACAATGGAAAAAGAGAAATCTCCAACGAGGCGTTCTGGGGCAGCATAGACAGGTCTTTTCTGTGTTAGAGTTTTACTCGCTACAGGGTGTACTTTGAGGGTTTGTGACTCTGCAGACCGTTTACATGCATAAAAACCTTCATAACACACAAGGGGACGGGTAATAACCGGAAAAGCATGACATGGGACCTTTAACAAACAATATTATCATAAAAAAAAGACTATACTAAAAAAACATGTTTTATAAAATCACTTTACCAAATCTTTCTTTTTGCTAGTTAAAAGCTAAATCTGAGACAAATTTGAACCCATTTTAAAAGTCTAAAACTTGACTAAAAAAGGGGTTAAGTTTTTACTATTTCAACATAGTAAATATTACTAAGGATAGGAATCAAAAAATGCTTCTGTGATAACCACAATTCTTCCCTGAAGAAGGCCACACATCAAGTCCTTACGATGTACTTTAGACTGACATGTTCAACAAAAAAATGCTTGTTTAAAATGTATTCTTTGGAGAAATGTTTTTATGTTGGCTGTATACTCCTGCTCTGTGCTGCTGAACTTAGACTAACTTTGATCTGTTAAGAACATGATAAGACTTAAAGCTAAGTGTATGAACTGACCAATCAGGAAAGCATGTCTAACTAAGCACTAAAAGGATGATGGATCAAACATCAAACTTCTCCAATGTTTCTTGAGTGATCCCCATGAAATTCCCGGATTATTCTTGCAAAATAAGAGGGAGCATGATGTTGTCAAGCACTCGACTTGTTGGACATGAAACATGAACTGTATGATGGAGATGGATGTTACTCAGGTTGTAGAGGGCCTCGGTGCAGGAGGAATCGTTCCTCAGAGCTTCTTTGTAGAACTCTGCAGCCTTTTCATAGTCCTGCTTCACAAACACCGTGTTTCCTTTGTTGATGAGAGCGGCGGGGTTGTAGCGATCAGCCGTCATGGCGAGGTCAGCGTATCGGTCAGCCTGGTCATAATCTTTCTCCTGTAAGGGGGGAAATTTAACACAGAAAAAGCATGCGATAGATAATGACGCCTGTAGTTCAAACATCATTTTAACACAAACGTTTATCTTCAAACAGCAAACAGCAAACACCCACAGTGTCCTTTAGCAGATATGTCAATGAGAGGATCTTACCAGGAAGTAGAGGAAGGACAGGTTGGTGGCTGCAGCACTCTTCACTCTGCTGTCCTTCTTCTCAAATGTCTTCAGAGTCTCCACTGCCTGATAACACATAGTTAAAGTAATACTGTATCAAGTAAGTAACAGACCATTTCTCCAGTATGTAAAACACCTACAGACATTCAACAAACTGATGTGATCTAAAGCTCCTTGAACTCATTATGGTTTATACTGAGCCACAATACATTCAATCATTTTCTTAAATGCAAAAGTCAGAATATGTCAAATATGTAATTGCATTTTTTTTTTTATCAGACATGTAACTTTTTTTAATTAAACTGTCCACATGTAACTATTGTTATGCCACTGTAGGCGCATTATATACTGTGGATATTTTATTGTGTAATAATTATTACAAACCCCTAACTAGGTTACACCACCGCCACGGTCTATCAACAAGCACCACACACATGCATCAGATGTATAAGGAAGCCCTAAAGTGTTGAATATTAAATACATACAAATATATTTCTGAATATATAACCACGTGATTTTAAGGGAAAACATATCTACAGTCTAAATGTGAACATGTAAACAGAGGGCACACATACCTCAACCTTAGTCATGCAGATGGGAAGGAAACAAGACAAAAAGCAAAAAGGAATGGAGGGCAATGAGAAGGAAGTGAAACAGCATTAGCAGGAGAAAAATTACATATAGAAACAATCGCTGGCCAATAAGTGTACGGAAACACTACTTTTTGGGAAAAAAGATGGGAAAAAATATATAAAAAGGACAACAAAGACCAGATCAGCAACATTTCACATTTGTGTGAAAGGGGAATACCACTCACTTTATCAATGAATGTAGTTGCTACTCTGATACATTTATGGGCTGATAGTGCCCTTTTTTTCCTAGGTTAAGCATTTTTAAACAATTATAGTCACAAATATTCGCTCAATAGTGGTGAGTGAGGTTGAGTAAATTGAGTGGTATTGCTCTTTATCTTATTATTGAGTCAAACAGTCACCTGGTTGAAGTCCTTCTGTCTGAGGTAGGTGATCGCTTTGTTTATCTCTAGATCGTTGGCGAGCTCGATATACTGAGAACTCTTCACTATGTCCACACACCTAACAACAAACACAACCAAAATAAGTGTTAATTATGCATGTATAAATATTTATTTTGTGTACTGTTCATTTGACCAATTAACCAGGCACATGCAAGCTGCTGTCGAGGCTGCATTTTTATTTTGTTTGCATGTGTAAGTTGATCTAATTTATGATGTGTATTGTATGCCCTCTGGTGTTAAGATTTAACATTGACAAATAAAACAAACATAAAAATAACAAACCAGTCAAATCCGGTAGCAAAAGATGTTTCAATGGCAGGAGCGATGAGCTTAGCTGCGGTCATGATGTACTTCTCAGCCAGGACTTTGCTATATACAGCGTACAGGGAGAAGACAGGACACATATTTAGGACATCAAACAGAACAATAACACAAATATGAAAACAAGGGTATGCATTGTATTTGAAATGCAGTGGGCTGGGGTTTTGTTGAATAAGATAACACATGAGGGGTGTAGAATAGATAGAATTGGGAGGGATGAAACCCTCTTTAATGGTCACACATGCAGAGCACACAGCACACACAGTGACATGTGTTCTCTGCTTTTAACCCATCCTAGTACCAGGAGTCTAGTACTAGGAGCAGTGGGCAGCTATTGTACAGCGCCCGGGGAGCAATGGGAGTGAGGGGGGAAGGGGGGTGTCCGGTGCCTTGCTCAAGGGCACCACGGCAGGGCAGGAGGTGAACTGGGACCTCTCCAAGTAGCAGTCCACACTCCATATTTTAGGTCTGGTCGGGGACTTGAACCGGCGACCCTACAGCTCCCAGTCCAAGCCCCTACTGACTGAGCCACTGCCGGGTGAATACGGATGATCATGTTTGTTTGTATTGTGTAAAGTTTTCTTACAGATTTCTCTCCATCTGGTGAAGTTTGTCGTTCTTTATGGCTTCGATGACCATATTTGAGTCGTTGTCATCCTGAGAGAAAAGACAGAACAGGGTTACAATTAAGATACTAAGACAGGGAATGTCCATGCAGTCGTCATAGGTGTAAAATGTTATTTGGTCAATCATTAACTGCATTTTCAGCCAAGTAACACACATATTTGCGGCTTTTTTGTTCAAAGTAAATTCATTTTTATAAGATCAAAAGGGTTCTGTAATGTATTGTTCTTGCAGCCAAAAGAAATGCTGATATTGCCCCAAATTATTGGGTAAATATTGTAATAGGAAAATGTAACTTTCGTTAGCAAGAGAAAATACATTTTCTAAAATGTAATTCAGACAAGGGTATCTGATAAAAAAATGTTCTTACTCATGTTTACGTTGTTGTCCTACTGTCCTATATTACTGGTTCTTCACGAAATAAAAAAGCATCTACATCAGGCCAAGATATTGTCTTAAGATGTTTAAGGGAAAATACATTTATGTTTAATGTGAATAGTATACACCAGGGGTGTCAAACTCAAATACACAGTGGGCCAAAATAAAAAAATGGGTACTAGTCGAGGGCCGGACTGGTTCAATGTTTATTGCAAAACTTATTGAAATGAACTTATTGCACATATTAAACCTGGAACTAACAAAGATTAAATTATTGCCTATAAAAACAACATTAAACATTAAATAATCAGTTGCATTCATTTCTTATGGCTCTATCTGCAGCTTCTCCGGAGTCATTTCTTATGATTACATTTTCCCACAGGCCAACAACAGCTTCAAAAAAACTATTTCCCTCAAAGAAAAAACCAAACATGCCCTGTTGTCTCAAGAAAAAAAGTGCAGAAGGAAACATCCATTGAAACTCAGTTTGCTGCTCTGTGATGCTAGTTCAAGCCAGATACTTGGCATCTCATCTTGGGTGCAAGTTCATCAATGTTTGGGGTCAGGCTCTGAGCTGAGGAAACCCTCAGGATTGAGTGAAGGTGTGCGTGCAATATACCGGCGGGCCAGATCTAATAGTAATTAAAATTATCCTGCGGGCCGAAATTAAATCCACCAAGGCCCTGATTTGGCCCCCGGGCCTTGAGTTTGACACAAACAGACATAGCCATTTAAGACATTCACACACTTGCAGTACACACACAAACAAGGAGAGAAAAGACAAATAACCCTTTAAATAATTATAAATAAACATATTACTGCTACTCACATTAGATGGGATGTACTTGTCTTCATCGTCGATGCCCAGAGGAACAGAGATGAGTTTCTGAAAGGCCTTCTTCATCCTCTCCCTGTCTCCGATGGCGTAGTAACACAGGATGAGATTAAAGCCCGTCTTGATGTTGGGGCTCTCGCTCATGATGTGCTCAAAAGAAGTTATGGCGTCTGAATATTGGCCCATGCGGACAAAAACCACGCCGATATCCTGCATGATCTTGATTCTCAGTTCTTTGTGAGCGTTGGAGATCTGATCCAGAGCCATCCGGTAGAACTTGATGGCTTTGGGGTAGCTCTTCTGTTTCACATAGATGTTGGCCATGTTGACTTTCAGGCGTCCTGGATCGGGCAGCAAAGATATCGTTTGTGGGAAAAATCACAACAAAGGTACAACTGATCCAACAAATGATGTTACATTCTGCTCACCTGCGTTACTAAACATCTTGTTCTTCACGATGACCTGGTAGCTGTTCAGAGCCTCTGGATACATTTCATTGTTAGCGTACTGGTTGGCAAGGTTCAGCAAAACCTGGAGATAGCAGAAAAATGTAACATTTCTAAATCAAATTATAAAAACAGACAGGAACAGATTCAAGAATATAGAGGCTCATTTTCTGTGAGCTGTGCCTCCATACAGTAGCTGATGTGTTTGATGAAGTAAGAATTAAGATTACAAAACTTAATCACCAATTATCTCCTCAAACGGACCATTTATTGTATCACAGATAGTGACTTACAATGTAAAACTAGTTGTTTTTTTTCATTAAGTAACTAATAAGAAAGAAACAAGCTTAAGGAGTGTTCTTTTCCAAAAGGGGCTTATCGTGTAAGAAGCAAGTACTGTTTTATTATACAGCATTTGAACATCTTTGTAATACAGCAGATGTACTTACAGAGTAGGTGAGGTCCAGATTGATGTGTTCAGCATTGCCAGATTGTTCCCTCTGTCTCACCAGAGCTCTCTCCTTCCTCCCCGCCTCTTTGGCTTTTTCAAGTGCCTGCAGAAACACATCAGTAATATGACATACAGTAAGGAGACATGCACCTGCCAACATTTTAGGTTTAACAACTCCTGGCAGATAATGTTTTACTTCCTCACTTGGAGACCCTTCCCTCCAAATAAAAACAGCCATTATTACTACACAGTATGTTAAAGGATGGCAGAGTCTGACCAGTTGTAAGGCTCCAATGCTCTGTGCCATACAGCTCTCTTCTATCAGGTCGTTCACTTTCTTCTCCAGGATCTTGATCTTCTCCTCAGGCCTGGAAGAGCCCAGAAACAGCATTAGCAATGTTTGATAATGTTGCTTAAGACATGTCACTTTTTTCTCACAGAATGCTTAGGGGGAAAGCGCTAAACAAAACACTGAAACCGTTAAAAGAGAGACAACTCACGTGTCCTCATTCTTTCCTTCAAGTGGAGGAGCAGGGCCTTTGGACTGGCCCAGAGGGTCAAAGTTTGAGCCTGAAAATACAAATTCAAACTAATTATTATACCATAAAGTTTACATAATAATAATCAAATAGGGAAACACAGGTTTATTTATATAAATTGCATAATAACTTTTTTCTTTTGCCAAAATTGGGCTAGGGCCCTAAAATAGGGGAGCCTTCTATCTCAATACACATTTTTAAAGTTTTAGCAGTGACAAGAAAGTTCTGTTTGTGACTGCCTTGAACTCACCACGGGTCAGGGAGGAGGTGTAACCGGCTGCTCTGACTGCAGTCATTGGTCGGGCTGCTCCATCCTGTCACATTCAGAAACAGAGCTATAGTTAATGTTGAGCAGTACACTAAGGTGCTATAGAGCAGTGGTTCTCAACTGGTCAGGCCTCGGGACCCACTTTTTCCTTTGTCAATAAATCGCGACCCGAAATTTTTGAACCACTCAAATCTATTCAACTAAAATCGTGCAGTAATTATACGCTTTTCAGCATACAATATTAATTAAAGTGAAGTACAGTGCATATATCCCTTCACAGAACTAAAGAATGCTTTTAAAAAAGGTTTAATGAGATGATGGAATCAAAGCTGAACTGTATAACATAAAGAGGCACACATGCTGAAAACCCAACCCCAGCAGGGGGGTCTGGGGGGATTCTCCCCCAGGAGATTTTTAGAAATACTAACATATAAACTACGCATTCTGGTACACTCTGAGAAGAAAATAAATAAATGTATTACAACCCGACATATTAATAATATTTTATGCCATTGTTTGTTTCTCACTTTGTTCTGACAGCTGAACTTGCTGCTCCACACAGAGAGAAGAGTAAAGAGGAGAGAGTCTGTGTGACTTACTTTAAATTGTGGGTAAGGGTAGATAGCCCCCATTGTTCTGTGACCTGTCAATCATCAAACCGAGGGTCATATTTCATTATGTGTTCATTTTTATCTGAAGTTGTACCCATGGATGTATAAAGAATAGTTCTACCGCAAAGTTATTCTCCGTGGGGACTTCCGGCATCAATCTTGATTCTGATTGGCCAGAAGACTCGAAAAAACATCAGCAAAGATGTTTTATTGGGAAGATGATCACTATGTGACAGAAGTTTTCAAAACCGTTTATGGTCTCCGGTACTTCCAGTCCAACGCTTACTGCATGCACGGCGTTAGAAAATCGGGCCTTCAAAATAAAAGTTTGACTTTTTTCCACCAAAAAATAAAAAAATGTATTCAATTTATTTTTTCTTCACTCACACATTTGCGACCCACTCGAAACGGGTCCGCGACCCACTTTTGGGTCGCGACCCACCAGTTGAGAACCACTGCTATAGAGCCTTGATTAAAATGATGATATTTAAAGGATGTCAAAATACACATGACTTCACTACAAAACCCTTAACATTGCATTAAAAAATCATGACGCATGAGTACTATGTAAATAAGATTAATTACTGTCATGTAATATATAATGCACAATCTTTAATTCCTCTCACCTGCACAGCTCCAGTCATAGGTCGGCCCATTGAAGAGGCCAAAGGGATCCGAGCCTGAACAAAACAATAAATATTAAAACATTTCATTTTAAACAGGTTTTTCCAAAAATCTTCTTATATTATTTCATGTCATTGTACTTACTCCAAATGCAGTAGCTAACGGTCGAGCTCCAATGGCAGTGCCAGGAAATTTAGCAGTCATCTGAATAATTAATAGATATTTACTGCATTTATAATGTTACTTCAAATTTCACTTTCAAGTATCAGTACCAACAGTAAATTCAAAGAAACTAAAGCCATCACATAAAAGTTGTATAGTAGAAGTATAAAGTAGTATAAACTCAAAATACTGAAGTTAACAATGTACGTAAGTAAGTAGCAACCTCAAGATTGCACATAAGGGCAGTAGTTGAATAAATGTATCACTAAAACACAATAACATTACAGTCGGTACTTACAGGAGGTCTCCTTCCATGACTTGTCCTTACTGCTTGTTGAAATCCCACATCATTCTCCAACTCCTTGAAAATTGGTGAATAATTAGTCTTAAAACTTCACATACACATTTTCAAATGCAATTTATATTGTATTGTATTGCAGTGCTTGATGAAACATTGTATTGATAACATTTTCAATGAGTTGGAACTGGACTTTTTAATTAATGTGCACTGTCCCTGTTAAATACAAAAATAATGAATATTACATGTTGTGCAAGCAATTGAATAATTAAAAATAAATGTATCATTAATTTGTATCATTGTTCGCTCTAATTACACTTGAATGCTAACGGATTTGAGCTAACTACATGCCAACTTCAGAGCGAGCTAAGATAGCATTGATGCTAACTTACTTCGGAGTCAAATGTTGGATTATAGTCGTTGTAACCCGAATAAATATCCTCCTCCTCCACAGCCAGATGCACATTTTCCATTTCTCTCTCCCTGCTGAGGTTGTGCAACAAAACGCTCATTAAAATGACAAAAAACAGGTATCTATCAGATGTAACAGCGAAGATTAGTTTGTTGTCGTTTCAGGACAAAATCCCAGAATTCAACGCGGCGTGGGAGGGGCAGTTCAGAGTTTCAAACCTCTGATTGGTCACTTACGTGTCAATCACCAATCTTCTTTTACATGATTGGCCAAAGTTGATTTCATCCGTTGCTAGGATACAAGTGCAAGCTACCCGTTGGGTTTTAGTCATTTCTAGCTCCGTTTTAGGTTTGTCTCAAATTAAAAGCTAGCGTTATGTTTTTATAACATATAATATACCAGTGCAGGTATTCAATGTCGGATTTATGTATGTATTGATATGTTGTCCCCCTTTGGGTTCATTTGACCCCTCTCGGTTACCGTACCGTTATCTAGCAACGTGACTTTAGAGGGTGGTACAGCAGCTTCGATAGAAATAAAACTGTTATGGTTTGTAATGTTATTCTGAGCTGATCTCTTCAAAATACATTAAAATGAGTTCTTCTGACATGAATACCATTACTGTGATCGGCAGGTGAGCAAAACCATACTTTCTTTTTGGGACTTAAAATGTTGCTTCCAGGTAATGAGCTAAGCTAGTTGAGGAAAAGTCTCATTGAGCTGGTATGAAAAATCATTTATGCTAATAAGGTATTGCCACATTTGCATTTTTTTGTAATATGCTGCATATCATTTTAGATTAGGCCTACTAATTGCATTAACTGGTTGTTGTAGCTAACATTTCCAGAAATGTTCCTGACGTCTTGTACTTTTCAATTACTTTTCATTATGTAACCTACTCATATTAGTTACATTTTGTGTTTTTGTGTTGCAAAATGCAGAATGCACAATTTAAGAATAAGATATCACTATATTATAATAAGTGTGGCATTGATATGTTCATTACTTTAATGTCGCTACTGGTGAAGGTGGGCTGCTTGATAGCTTAACCCTAATAAAACATCATGATTTATAAGTTAAAATGTATGTTTTTGCATTGAAATCTCCACCAAAATTGCTTATGCTGTTAAATATGAATATTTGTTTCCAAAAAGTAATGGAACTGGAAGTTCTCAACCCATGTAAAGTACCCAAAAACACACATTTGATTAGAGAATCTGCTGTAAACCCACAGAGTGAAGTTGTATGTACACTATCTTGCCATATTTACGTTGACTGTTAATTAAAAAAGATTATCGAAACACAACAAAATTGAAACCTGCTTTTAACCACGAGCCAGAAAGATTAGAGACAAACAAAAAATTAGGGTACAATAATAGTATCCCTGGCTTAAATTTTAACCTGTATTTCTGCACCCCGTTCAATATTTCTACACACTCAGCTAAACTTGGTGGTCCTCTGGAGTGACCTCTCTTAACCCTGGAAAGTAAATACTAAATGTCACAGCCAAATATTCACTTCTCTGTTGTTAAACTTTTGAGTGTTCAATTTACTTTATTTAACAGTGTACATTGAGGTAGTGATGGTGCAGACATATTATAGAAACATATTGGATTGTTGAATGGGATTTTGTTGTTATTACAGAGAATACAGCCAAGAGTGAACATCCTAAAGCTTTATTTGTGTTTTGTTTCAGCGGGCTGATTGGCCGCTCCTGGGCTATGGTTTTTGTCAGTGGAGGCTACAGTGTGAAGATCTATGACAACCAACCAGGACAGGCTGCCAAGGCCATCCAAGAGATCAGGTCAGCTTATTTTTATGGTTGTTTTGCCATTAGGTGCATGTAGCTGCAAAACATTGAAGGGATCATTAACAAGACGTCCAGACGGACCCTACAACCGTTCTTCCTCCCAGTGCTTACATAAAAGATACATGGACCTTGCGTGATCAGTGACTTCCCCTCACTATACAGACTCATGGACAAACACCCTTTCCAACCTATAACTCTCTAATAGCTTAGTCACTGCTAGTTAAACATTACTGTGGAATGAGAGAGGGATTTTGGGAGAAAAAAACAACCTAATATCAAGTAAAGAAAATCTACAGCCCTCACAACTGTGAAATAAACCCAAACTCTAAACCAGGATCGAACTATTTTATATTTGTATTTATCATTGAATGTATCTGCCTCTATCTGGGATTCAGCTGCCTGTATGAACAGTAGAGGGTGATATTGTGTGTGATTTCTTGCTGAATAAGCTAAGAAAAGAATTCCCTAAGCATGCGCCCTGTTTTGACAAATTCAGTTTACTCCACATTTGCTTTGAATAGTAATTAGATATGATGCTGACTCATCCGATCTGAATAATAGCTGCTTCTCTGCTACCATGATTGACAGCCAGTTCATTTTTGTTGTATTTTGTCTGGTAAACCAAACTGACAGCATTCAGGCATCCATCACACTTTTCTTAACATTTTCCCTGACATTTCCAGTTGTTTTGCTCCCTGAGTTAACTTAATTTAAACTATGCTTTTATTCCATGTCATACAGTCATATGTTTCAAGCTGCTTCTTTGGAGAAAGTGTGTGCGTGTGTGTGTTAACTGCTCTGTTTCCTGTGTGTGGTTCAGGAAGCAGCTGGAGGAGCTGGAGGAGGCTCACATGCTGAGAGGAGAGCTGAGAGCCAATCAGCAGCTCGCTCTGATCAGCAGCCACGACGATCTGTCTCAGGCGCTGCAGGGAGCCTTCTTCGTCCAGGTGACACACTCACTTCTCCCATCACCAGCACATGATGTTCCCCATATGCTCAAACACACATAGATCGGTCTCTGCTGATATTTTAGTTTTTTTTCATATAATAAATTATGTTTTACTATGCACATTACTATCGGCCTTTTTTTAACTATATACACTGCTGGGTCCAGGTTGCAGTTTTATCTTTTTGATTATATACATGTTTGCCTCAGTGGTATTTTTAAATGTATACACTATGTGTCTTAACAGGAATGCTATGTCGGTGTGATTACAGTAATCTCAGTACATTATGTTCTGGTATTTTCCAAATTACCCTAATTGTCCTCAAGAGGGCGCAATATCATTGGTTAATATGTGTGACTGACTACACTACCTCGGACAGCACTGATTACGTTTTGAATAAAGCTCAACCCACTTTACGCAGCTGAGTTTGGGCATTTTGCAAAGTATAAACCATTTCTCCATTCGTGGATTTTATGTGTAGTAAAGTAGGGTCTCTAGGATTTAAAGTGTAAGAACAATTTGAACATATTTGCCACAATATATGTTCTCTTTGTGGATTTTGAAGTTGATAAAGGGCTAATGTTTCAGACGGTTGTGTTTTACCACGTATTTACTGCTAATAAGAACCAAAACTTGAACAAGATATAAAACAGGATTATAAAGAGAGACGTAAATACCACCAGTGGCTTAGCGTCATAAAAGTTGCTCTGCTGTTAAAACAAGACATTTAATACCAATAGCTCATCTTGTCTTTGTCGTGCTAAGAACACAAACATGCTCGACAACAGACCCACGCTAAAGAGAAAGTTATCCGCTTAAGCCAAGAAAATGTCTTTGCCACCATGACTCTGTTAAAGCAGACAATAGTCCTCTTCATCACAGAGGTGGTGATCAGAGCACAGAGACAGGTAGGGCCAGGATAAATCAATACTGTGTACATTAACAAGGAACAATAGAGGACTTAATGGAAACAGGAAACATTTTCCTGTTGAGATAATCATTATTTTCTGATAACATGATGCCATCTGATGCAAATCTTCCCTGGTAATGGTCCATGTATTTCTGGAGGAAAGAGAGGTTTGCCTTAGTTTGGTTACAGTGACTCACCATCAATCTGGGGATCAGTACAGGGCATACCTGTAGATAATAGACTTTACTTTCACCACTCCTCACATTCCTCACCTCTGTCTATATGTTTCCATATCCAGCATCACAATATAACACACGCATTCAGAAGGTAAGGCCGCTCACTCAGCCAGTTCTTTCAGTTCCAGGCGTGTGATGAGAGCCGTTCGAAGAGCAAATTAATAATCCATTGTCGTTTGACAGCCACACCTTTGTAACACTCTGTGAGGGCAGACAATGAAATCAAATCAGCTGAGCCTGTGGGTTGCATTGTTGAAAACCCAATCTGCTTTAACTAAAAAAAGAAGATCACAAAATGTACAAAGTCAATTCTCACTCACATTTTGATCTCTACTAATAGTTTTGTTTTCATTAAGGGTACATTCTCAAAGTAGTTGAAAGCTTACTTATAATTGTGATGATTCAAGTTTAAAAATTCACTGTGTAGCTTCTTTGGTGCTCTGTCAATATATAAATACTGAGTAACTAATATAGGGGTTTAGATTGTATGGTTTTCTTATTACTTTTGTTTTTATATCACAATTAAAGTTTGAAAAGTGGGAGCAAAATAGAAAATACTGTACTGTGTGTTACAAAGACTTTGGCCATAGATAATTATGTACTTACTGTGTTACAGAAATTCTCTCATTTACACTTTCCCTGTGTGCCTGTGTTTTCCAGGAGTGTGTTTTTGAACAGCTAGATGTCAAGCAGAGCGTCTTCAAGGACATAGAGCGTCTCGTGGGAGAAGACATCATCCTGAGCAGCTCCACCTCCTGCCTGGTGCCCAGCAACGTCTTCTCTAAAGTCCAGAACAGGACTCGCTGCATTGTCTCCCACCCGGTTAGTGATCCTACAGTCAGGGTACCAGCGAGTAGGGTTAAGGGATTTTAGTCTTATTGACTACAAACTGGGGAAGACAGCTTAGTTAATTCCCCAATCATGTATTAACACATACCTCACCCTTAGCATAGGCAAGGCAAGGCAAGTTTATTTATATAGCACTTTTCAGCACGCGACAATTCAAAGTGCTTTACAAAACAAATTAAAAGACTTTTTAGGAATAAATACAGTAAAAACACATTATATAAATTCATTTTACAACAGGCATTAAAAAGCAAAGATAATAAAATAAACACAACAGGTATACAATACATGTTTAAATGGCATACTGTAGTGCGAATATGAGCAGCTCAATTAAAAGCTGCGGCAAAGAGATATGTTTTCAGTCTCGATTTAAAAATAGTAAGAGTTTCTGCAGACGTGCATGATTCGGGCAGTTTGTTCCAGATTGTCGGGGCATAATAGCTAAACGCTGCCTCTCCATGTTTTTTTTTTACTCTCGGAACCGATAGCAGACCAGTCCCAGAAGACCTGAGGCACCTTGATGGTTCGTAATTATGTAGGAGATCAATAATATACTTTGGTCCTACACCATGTAATGATTTGAAAACTAGCAATAGTACTTTAAAATCCATTCTTTGGCCGACTGGAAGCCAATGTAAAGATTTCAGAACCGGACTGATGTGATCCACTCTTTTAATGTTAGTGAGGACACGAGCAGCGGCGTTCTGAATCAGCTGCAGCTTTCTGATGGATTTTTTTGTCAGCCCTGTGAATACACTTTTGCAGTATTCGAGTCTACTAAAGATAAAAGCATGGACAAGCTTTTCTAAGTCCTGTTGTGACATTAGTTTTTTAATCCTAGATATGTTCTTAGATAGGGAGGCGTGTGGCGCAGTGGGTTAATGCGCTGATCTTCGAATCAGAGGATAGCAAGTTCTAGTCCCACTGCAGTCAGCATGTCGTTGTGTCCCTGGGCAAGACACTTCACCCCAAATTGCTTGTGGGGATTGCCCACAGTATTGAGTATGTAAGTCGTAACAAGTAACATGTAATGTATGTAATGTTCTTCAGGTGATAGTATGCAGATTTAATGACTGTTGCAATGTGACTGTTAAAATTCAGGTCAGAGTCCATCACTACACCTAGATTTCTAGCTTTACTAGTTGTTTTGTAGTCTGCCGACAGAAGCTCTGCGATTACTTTTAATCGGTCCTTCTTTGCTCCAAAAATAATGATCTCAGTTTTTTGTTTGTTCAGTTGGAGAAAGTTTTGAGTCATCCAGTCAGTGATGTGCTCAATGCACTTGCTCAGTGTTCTAATCGGAGAATAGTCTCCTGGTGTAATTTTAAAATAAATCTGGGTGTCGTCTGCATAGATATGATAGCTTAATCGTTGTTTTTAATAATTTGAGCCAGTGGTAGCATATAGATATTAAAAAGCAAAGGTCCTAAGATGGAGCCTTGAGGAACCCCGCATGACATATTTGTCAAGGTTGATGTGTAGTTACCTATTTTAACATACATGACTCCTATACAATATTTAGCAAAAGCAATTTTAGAAGCTACCCAACTTTCATTGATCCTGCATCAATACTGTGTGCCTGCAAAAGTGAGCTTTAAAACTGCAAAGATTTGTCTACGAATTAATAATTGATCTACAAAGCAATAATCCATTAATCATTAAAGTTGTGTTCATGCAAAAATGGCAGAAAATGCGGCACATCTGAGAGTTCCTGATTTTTTTGACATTTAAATTTTATTTTTTAAAACAGGATTGCCGATTTCTAATGTTTTCTGACATTTCATAGACATTGATTCACCACCTGCAAGGTAAAAAAGCACATGTTTAGATGATAAAAAGTCAGATCATTATCAAAATAATGCTGAAGTTTTCTGAGATTGCATTTTGGCCAATATGTCCGAACTCTTTTGCTCCTCTACGAAGTGTTACCTGCATTCAACCAAAGCTCACTGAAAAAGTGATTGGTTAATTCTACAGTAGGTGGACTGCAAAAAGGAATCCAGAAAGCTTCAAATACCCAAATCTCTCCGATTCCTTATCTGTTTATAGAGATTATGCTGTACTTAGCTATTGTACGATGACTGTTTGTCCTTTGCTCCACAGGTAAACCCGCCGTACTACGTGAAACTGGTGGAGCTGGTACCTCACCCTGAGACAGCAGCGGCCGTTATGGAAACCACCCACTCCCTGATGACCAAGGTAAAGATCAAAGATGACACAATCATAGGGATGTCAGGACATGCTGGGGAGATGCATAACATAAGTCAATGTCAGGATTATAAGAAAGCCATACCGTGAAAGCCTGATATCTGATTGAAGGAAAATCTAAATCAAGCACTACGTGAAAGAAAGAAGGTGTGACATCTTGGTCTGTAAATAAAGATACAAGTGTCTGAAATATATGATAACATGTCACTTGTTCCTGTATAACCACACAATGTGTTTGCAAGTCACAACAAGTTACATTTCGAAACATGGTGACTTAATAGCTGGAAGGTTGGGCGTAGAGTAAATAAACATTTACTTCTTAAACGTTCAGGAACACAAGCTTAGTATTTAAAGAGATATAGTGTTTTTATTCTTGATATCTCTGATTTCTCTTGGTTCAGGTTGGTCAGGCGCCCATCCGTCTGAAGAGAGAGATCGACGGCTTTGCCCTCAACAGAGTGCAGGCGGCCATTATCGCCGAGTCCTGGAGGCTGGTGCAGGTCAGTGTCTCGCTTCTGTCCTTATGTGAACCAGTGAACACACTTCTGACACTAGGGTGCAAAAAAAAAAATACTTGTCCTGATTGCATCGACTTCTAAGACCCCTGCTTTTTCCTTTTGTAGTTATCTTCATTATATATAGCGTTAAAAATAAGCAATTGTGCTCCCTATTTGCTGTTTTTCCACCTACTGCATGAGAGTAAAGAAAAAATGCTGATAGTGGTTCCTGATAGTAAAATAAATACATACTTTTATTGATCCTCGAGTTCTTCACTCAGGTGTTATTTACACACACAGGTCAAATACACTGAGGAACACACGCACAAACTGGTACCAGTCCACACTCGGTTCCCAAGTCCCTAAAAACTGAGCTACTGTCGCCCCATGGAAGAACAGAGGGACATTTTTATCTGACTAAATCATTTATTATATGACAACTAATTGTCCTCTCAACAAAGCTTTATCTCTACCTGAGCACAACTCCTTATTTTGAGTAAACCTTGCAAGTTTTAATGGGGAATCTTGTATCAGTACATTTAAATGTTTGATAATAATAATTTTGTCATAAATGAGTAAATACTAAATATCTACCCAACGAAAAACCCATTTTGATGTGTCATGACAACATTGTTTGGGTTATGGACAAAAGCTCCTCAGTCTCAGTGAGGCTTTGTGTGGCAGAGTATCACTGCTGATGGTTTTGTAATGGAGGCAGAGAAGAGGAAGCCCCCTGTCAGCTCACCTCTGCTATAATCTCCAAGGACTCCTTCCAAAAAAAAAGGACCACAATGAGAGTAAACGAGCTTCAGCCACCGATGACAGGCACCATTACATGATCACTCATGGAAGAAATGGTTGGGATGATAATCAGGACGATGAGAGGGAGGACACTTGTAACCTGAACTGAACTCACCTGAAGACATGTCATTGTTATTCAGGATTTAATTGTGGCAGACATCAGATGTACCTCAAATTAACCTCTTTATTCATTAATGTGACAGCAGAGCTTTCTGTAGAAGATTTGTCAACTGTTTTTCCAAATTTGTAATGGTACTTTCTGTCTTTTGTCTCGGTTTTAAGGCTCTTGCTTTTCTCTTTAGTTCTAATACTTGTTGCGTTGTATCATTAGCATGTCTGGTCTGTCAGTCACTCTCGAAAGCGTCTTTTGGCTTATTTTCTCAGATTTGTCCTACAAATGTTTTCTGCAGGCCCTTGACTGTTAAACTGATGTTGATTTTTAACATTGGTGGAGTTCCCCTTAAAGACAAATAATAACTTCTTCAGCTAAGAAGATTTTAAACCAAATAACGAATAACTGTTGAGTAGATTTCTAGATGATTAAAGCTGTAATGAATTAGCCCTTCCCCAGTGGGAATAAATAAATAAATACAGTATGCTTCAACAAATCCTATCCAAACCAGTTGCCCCTCTGGGGACTGATACAGTTCTACTTGACTTGATCTCTCATTTCATGGCTGACACACAAACAATCACACACAATCACACACACACAATCACAGGACATAGTATCCCTGAAGACAGACTCAGATCTGCCTCTTTATTCTCTCTTCTCTGTCCCCAAAGAGCCTACCTTTCACAACTAAATCAGCACATTGTGTCCTTGTCCCTGACATTATTGTACTCCCAAGTTAGAGTTTGTAACTGTATCAGATGGACACACACACACACACACACACACACACACACACACACACACACACTCTCTCTCTCTCTCTCTCTCTCTCTCTCTCTCTCTCTCTCTCTCTCTCTCTCTCTCTCTCTCTCTCTCTCTCTCTCTCTCTCTCTCTCTCTCTCTCTCTCTCTCTCTCTCTCTCTCTCTCACACGCGCACACAAACACACACACAATGTAACTGCAGAACAAAACATTTCAAAGGAACTCAACAAAAGACTAGTAAACATAACTAATCATGACCCAATGTGGCACAAAATTAACATCAATGTGGGTGTGACACTCAAAACCTGATATTGCAAAAATATTTCTAGAAAGACAGTTGTCCCATTTAATTAACTAATGCGCTAAGTGTGTGTCCTTTTGTTTGTCTTGTTTTCATAAGCAACTCTAACTAGAGAACAAATATTGTCCAAATTAAATTCCACCCTTTTGTAAAAAGGGATGGGACATGTTTTACCCTCTTGGCATTATCGTTACCTTTTTATATGGGAGACATGGAGTGTCACTCAGAACTGTTAATTCAAATTGACACACACATCGAAAAGGAAATCAATTTTAAGTTGCTCATGTGATTATTAACACTTCTCGACAGTACTGACGAAACATACATGCATGAAGGGATGTTTTCTAATGCAATACTAAGGTTGGTACATTGCGTGTATTTTATGCCCTTATGAAAAGATGTTCATTCACTCGCATGATTTCATGACAATGAGGATGGACGTGGTCATGTCATGGCGTATCGTTTCTCATCAGACTCTCCCTCAACTACACAATAGTCAGTGCAAGATGAGTCATTACTTATGACGTGCACAAATCTGTTTCATTTCCTTCAAAATTGTGGATTTGAAGACTTAAGATTTGAAAACTTGACAAGAAGGCTATTTATAAAGAAGACATTCACGTGAGATGTTGATGGATTTCACTTTCAAAATGGGTCTCAATGTCTCAAACAGCATTTAGGTCCCCCATCCTCTCATCTGCCTAATTCCCTCGTTATTGAGGATACAGTAGTCACCGGTAATGAGCGCATAGCAGAGCTCTTTAACCAGCACTTTGTTAAATGTGGGAACCTATTTGAGTCTATAACGCCTCCTAAGCCCCCCACCAACACTCCGCCACCCAGCCTCTCTAGCGCAGCCCCATGTCACAGCTTCTGCCTGCAGGAAGTTAGTGAGAACGATGTGCTGGAGGTCCTTAGTAAACTTGACCCCAACAAACCTGCAGGTCTTGATGAGCTAGACCCCTTCTTTTTTAAAGTTGCAGCCCCAATTATTGCAGAAGCTATCTCCCACCTTTGTAATCTGTCCATACAGACAGCAGTGCTACCTTCTGCCTGGAAGGCAGCCTCAGTGCGACCTTTGTTTAAAGGGGGAAACCAAGGTGACCCCTACTGCTATCGTCCAATATCCATTCTACCCTGTATAGCGAAAGTGTCAAGTCTCCTCTGATTTTGGTGCAGAGTTCCCCACTTGAAAGGGACTTAAGGCATCTACCGGACTTTAAAACAGGATTCCACTCCAATGACACAGCTTTTTCTTTTCAGACTTTTTCTTTCAGCAGTTTTACTCAAACCAAATGTCCAATTGCTGAATGGGTCATTTTGTGTAGCGAAAAACCTTTGAAAACAAGAAAGATGCATTTTAGAACTTGCAAGTTATCAAAATAAATAAAGCATGTAAACATGTAAATAAAGCATTTAACCAATACACTTGTTTGGCAACTGCTGCCTTAATTGTGGATATGTTACAAAATAGACTGGGCAGACTAAACACAGAAATATCCTTTTAAACATGAAATTGTTTCTTTAAACCCAAGCTCGCATTGGTGTCACTAACCAATCGATAGCCTGGTTTGAAAGCTACCTGTCCATGCGCACCCAGTGTGTAAAATCTGACAATCTGATGACACAGCCCCTATCCATCTCTAAGGGAGTACCACAAGGCTCTATCCTAGCACCCATCCTATTCTCAATATATATAAATGACATGGAGAAATCTATGGGCAACTCCTCTATCCACCTATATGCCGATGACACGATTCTGTACACTGCTGGCCCTTCCCCAGATACTGTCCTGAAAACTCTTCAGGATAGTTTTCAGAGAATCCAGTCACATCTGTCTGCCCTTGGCCTGGTCCTGAACACCACTAAAACCAAGATCATGTGGCTTGGTGCAGTGGTGCCTCCCAAACTGGCACTATTGTGACCGCCGATGGCCGGGACCTCGAAACGGTTAAATCTTATAAATACCTGGGATTTTGGATTGACAGTATTCTGTCATTCTCAGAACATCTCTCCAAAATTCAGACCAAGGTTAAAGCTAGACTCAGCTTTTTATATAGGAATCGCTCCTCATTCACTTCATCTGCTAAACTCTCTCTGGTCCAGATGACTGTCCTTCCTCTGTTCGACTACGGTGATACCATCTACCGCTCGGCGTGTAAAGGAGCTCTCGATCATTTAGACGTTCTGTATCACTCCGCCAGCCGCTTCGCCACCAATGCCCCCTACAGGACACATCACTGTGATCTGTACTCTCTGGCTAACTGGCCCTCTCTTGAGACCAGGCGCAACATCCACTGGCTGATGTTTGTTTATAAAACACTCCTAGGCCTCACCTCTTTCTACCTCACACAATTACTGCAACTCCGCCCACCCCCCACGCACAACACCCGCTCAGCTACACACATCCTGCTAGAGATCCCCAAAGCCCATACATCCTTTGGCCGCTCCGCCTTTCAGTTTGCAGCAGCTGATAGCTGGAATATCATACAAAAAACCTTGAAGATGGAGACCTTTATCTCCCCCCGCACCTTCAGGGACACTATTACAAACACCCTGGTACACACATGCAGCTGCTTTGCCTGATGCTCACTTCCAATGTCTTGACCTCTCCTATAGTATGCATTGCCATGAAGGAATTAATGAATTAATTAATGATTGAATGAATGAATGATTGAATGGATGAATGTTCTATATTATTTTAATGACTGATTGAACTCCAGCAGTATTGTTTTAGATATGTTATATGTTTAGATGCTATGCCCGTCATCTCTGCTCTGTGTCATTGTGTTGTCTCCTGGGTTCTGTAGTGCCTGAGTCTGTCTTTTTATTTTCTTCCTCCCAACCCCCATCCCCTCAGGAAGCCTTTTGCCTCCTGTCAGGTCATCATTGAAAATAAGAATTTGTTCTTAATTGATTTTCCTGGCTAAATAAAGGTTCTACTACTACTACTAGGTCAAGTAAACTTCTTGAACTTTCCAAAAAAAGTATTTATTGATGTGTTTGCAGTTTAAAGAAGAGTGAGGATCAGGATACTCTGAGTCAATGTCAATAAGTCGATGAACATAAGTCATAATTCGACTAGAGGCCATCATGCAGTGGAATCACACCAGCCCTGAAGGCAAAGGAAATCAGGTGCGTTAACTGGGGGGTCCTGACTTCCTACCCCCTCTCTAGTCCTTCTAGAGATCAGATCACAAGGTCCATTCTCAAACTTGGACCTTGTGATCTGATCTCAGCGAAAGATCTTTAACATTTTGTGGCAGTATCTTGCTGAGTTTCTACTGTGGCTCTACAAAGATGTTTTACAAAGAAGAAACTGTCGATCACAATCCATTTTGCAAATGGCATGACATTTATCATTTTAACAGAAATCTAATTATGGAGGCAGCACAACCAAGATATGAAAAGAGACTTGTTTCTGAGATGATCTGACATATTTACAGATTAAACAGGCAGATGATGTGAGTGCTGAACTAGAGAGATGTACATTACAGTCCGAACAGGCTGGTCCACTGAAAACTCTGTTCCTGCATCCTCAGGGTAACTGTTGTGCATTCTCTAGACTAGAGTCATGGCAATTATTTTCCGCTTTTTTAATGTCAAGGCATCCTCCAATGAAACTCCAGGGAACGTCAACTTCATAAAATGACTACATGACAATCATTTATTTGCATATAAGTGCAGAATAACCTGTTACAACTGCTTGGTGATTCCCAGGCTTCTTAAAACATTCATAAGATATAGTCAAATCCTAGAAAAATGTATTGAATTAATTGCAGTCCAAAACAACGACCCTGCAATAAAAAGCTTTGAGAAATGTGGTTAGTTTCATATTTGTGGAGACTGTCAGGCCGTGGCTTTATGAATGATAATATTGGTCCACTGACTGTAATGTCTTGATGAAGCATTGGATGGATTGCCATCAAATTTGCCATAAACATTCATTGTCCCCAGAGGATGAAATTCTACCCTCTTTGGCTATGAATTTTCTTAACACCACCATGATGTTGATATTTATAAGTGCAATATCTTCACATTTAATTAAATGTTGCCATATTTTGTAAATACTGTAGGTGCACAATATGATTTTCAAAGTGTCAAAAAGGCATTTTTCCCTTTTCATGGGTTGATCTTACCTTCAAAATAATTGGTGTTATGTAAATGCAACTCTATTTTAATATCAATAAAGAAAATGCTGTTAATTGGCATGCTATTCGAATGTTATTTGGGTAAATTCATGGAAGTACGTTTAATTTTTGTTATGGAAATGAAACAGGAATGTGATGTCCTAGCACTAAAAAATACTTTTTGGGTTTGATTTATTAGATACAGATAGAAGAGAGCAACAGGCATTATGGGAAGAACGTGTGGGATGCCCGGCAACAAAAGGTCCTTGTTTGTCTAATTTTGGACTTTTTAAATGTTTTTTGTTCTTTCTCTTTGTTTCAAGAGGAGCTGTTTGGTTGGCTGATGATCCAAGAGGGCTTGCAGTCAGGTGAAAGCTCTTGATAGTTCAGTCAAACTCAAGAAAGCACTGGGGTCACTGGGGTAACATCTCACTGGCTCTCTGCTTCTGAGAAATAAAGCCCCCAGTGTGCTTCGAGGAATTGAAGCAGAGTTTAATATCTCCCTCTTCTTCCTGGATCTCTACTGGCTGTAACATAGCATCCCTGCGTCCACTATGTGATATTTGTGTCCTCACACAGAGCCGTGAAAGCTCGGACTCATATCTACATGACATTCCATACTGTGCGTGGATCATCCACTTGTGAGTCTCCTGTTGAGGAGAATTAACCCTGAGGGCACCCTTAGGTCCCAGCTGACAAAAGTCCCACGTAGATGTAAAAGGGTCAGTCTTTGCCCTGGAAGAAACTGCTGCAAGAACTCAACAATGACCACAGACATGTCTGATCTGTTCTGCATTTAGCTAATAAGCTGTGAAAAAAACATGGACATAAAGAATGTTGAGACCTTATTTATGTTCTACTCATCATCATGTCATGAGGTGCTGGATGCAAAGAGCCCAACAACCACTGGGGATTTCTGTATTAAAGCAACCAACACGCCAAACAAGCTTTAATTCGCTAAGTCTTTATATTTGAAAATGTGGAATTTTCTATGATGAGGTATTGAGCCATGGTAAAAACATATAAAAGTAGCTTAGTTGATTTTTCTGAATTTCAAAGATTAAAGTTGGTGATTTTCAAGAAATTAATTATTATTTTAAAATAAATTGTCACAAATGTACGTGTAAAAAAACGTGTTTAAAACATTGTGTTTCTTTCCTCAAGGAACCACAACGCTTCACTTAGACCTCATCACACCACAGACAACTACTTTTTTATAGTGAAAGTCATGTATATAACAAATATGTTTCTTTATCTTGGAGAATATTCAATTTCTGAGTTTTTTCAAAAACATTCAATACATTAATCTCAGAGAATGTCTGAGACTTTTACTTTTTGAAACTAATCCCCAAAATTCAAATGAACCCTTCCCCTGGCTACATATTTAAAGTGGACCTATCATGCTATATTTGAATAATATATTGTAGGGCCATACCTATATAAAACATGTCTGTGAAGTTTTTATTTCAAAATACCAAACAGATCATGCATTTTAGCCATGCCTCATTTCGCTCTATTTGCTCTTTTCCAGCCCTGTTTTTGCAAGGGCTGATTCTGAGAAGTCTTCTTCGCTGCTTTTGTGGCAGACTACAGCGCCACCTACAGGCCTGGCATATGTACTACAGCGTCTCCAGCGCTTTCGAGCGGCAATGGCCGTGTCTGTCTCCTCCTGATAGGTGGAGAGTTGCCCATATAGGCGGAGCTCCCCGTTTCTGACGTCAGAACAATTTCAAATCTGTATCAGTCTGTATCAGCTCCGTTGCAGCCCCGTTTTTAGAGATTTGGGTATGGAGGAAAAGAGAGAGGGTTGTGTTTTCTGACACTTGGTGAGTTCCCTGACACACCGGGGACACATATTCATGTATAAAAGACGTACAAAAGTGCATTTTGCATGATAGGTCCCCTTTAAATGTTTGTTATAATGGCCCCGATATGCTGTTATATTCTTTATTTCAACACAAATTGATGAAGTTAAAAATTAGCTTCATACAGCTAATTTTCAACTTCATTATGGTTCCAGATTTGCAAGATTTATTATAAAACATCTTACTGAACATTAAGACATCTTTCCTCCAGACATCCAAATGAAATGAAGAATCGAAAAGACTACTACAGACATAGGCGGCGCGTGAGGCTCAGGTTTGGGAAGGCTAAATAACTTGTTTTACCTGACGCTGCCTGCCTCCGGCGTCTATAGAAAAGATATCAACTCAGTGAAAGCACCGCCTGCTGACCAATCAGAGCTCAGTGTGCGGAGTTTAAATCTATCAAGTCATATTACAGGATAAAGGAAATACAGTTTAAACTGCCGTATGAAGAGAAGACGCCGACGTGTCGCACTTATCATTCATATCACATCATCAATCAGATCATCGATCATATAATATCATAATATATCATATGTTTCCTTATCTGAGTCAGCTTCTTGAGCCGTATCTGACCGTGCAACACTTACATTGTCACATACTGTATGCAGAAGTATTATTTTAAGCAACACATTAAGTTGACGAAACACTCAACTCAAATGTAATTAAAGTCAGATCCACTCGTGTCTTAGACGGGGCAGTGATATCATAAAACTGTTGTACGCTTTCAAACACTCGGTAGTTTATTTATTTTTTAACCAGTTGTTCTATATTCACCTTGCAGGTGCAACTATGTGGTTTGTATCCTGGATTATATGTTTAAGTCATGGATGTTTAAAGTTCATATTTGTCTAATATTAGTTTACTTTTCATTAATGAAGTATGACGCTGCGCTGTCAGTACACTTGTCCCTGTTTGTGATTGATCAAATGTTGCTAACCCCGCCCCTTTCACGTGAACGCGCTTTCAGCTGGAGAGACAAACCCTGGCTTGATTTACCGAGTTGATAACCAGCGTCGTAGGACCGCTTAGCGAGATCTCGTTTGTTAGGGTTAGTAAAGATAACTCAAACATATCCAGGGTATGTTGAACTGGCTTCGTAGTACAGGGCACAGGTGGCTGCATAGCAGCGCTAATGTCAAAGACACAAACATTATACAATATATTTTTCTTTTACCAGGATGCAGTGACACAAATATTTGGGAAGGCTTAGCCTTCCCTAGCCTACAGTACCCGCCGCCCCTGACTACAGACATATGAATAATACAATCTTAATCTCCAGGACAGATTAATAAGACCTGTTTTAGTGTTTAGTTAAATACCTCTTATGGTCTGTTTTGCCATGATTCGTGTTTCCCAATGGCACATTTGTCCTAAGAAAGATATCTCGGTTGGAAAATACATTTTCATGTTTGCTCACATTCTTCACAGCCACCATAAATGTGTGTAAGAATATACTGCTTTTTTACAACCTTTTTCAATTTTAGGCGAAACTGAAAGACTATACAAAACATTGCTAACTTGCAACCTACTTGTTTCCTACTCAAAACCAGAGGCAGGTTTTTTTTACAACCCTCGTGACTTTGTTACGTCAAGAGAAATGTTGTCGTTTTTAAGCACATTTTGAGCATTGTCAACACAGTGTGTTAAACCTGTCCAACAGGAATGATCTTACTGTGTTTTTGACAGTTCTCTGGTAAAAGTCGATGAGCAGGTTACTCTTGTCAGCCTCAGCTCTCAGAGATCAGAGAGGTCGGATGTTTGAGGCGTTACTCAACCTGTCTCCGGCAGAAAAGGGGTTATTATTTTTGTCCCCTCGAGACACAAACTGGATCTTTTATTGCTGCACGAGTCATTAGATTGTGAAGTGGAAGAATCAGGTGATCGGAGCTCCATCACACTGCCAATGTGTCTAATCGTTTTTGCCAAATCATAATGTTTGAGTTTGATATTTTCAATGGTTGCCTGTTGTGATGTATTTTTAAATTGATATCTTTAAAAATACAGAAGGAGATTACTCTACATTGCAAGCTAATGGGGCTCCAATTAAATCAACATTTGGTGCAACAAAACAAACATGATCCCATTCAACACACCTGGATGTTCTAAATTATGGGATGTAATGAGTGATATAAGTGATTGTATTTGTTACCAGCGATAGCTACGTTACTTTTATTTCATTTTAGGTCAATAGCACCCAACAGCTAGTTTGAAATATGTCCGGTTATTGTGTGGCTTTATGGGATTTTTCAGTAAGTATGATTTTCTCAGAAACAGATTTTTGTATTTTTTACAATTTCTATCCCTTAAGTCACTGTCAGGTTTATTACGAGTTGAAGTCTCACAGTCTGAGAACTGGTTCATTTGGTTTGGCTTTTTAGTGGTGTCAGAGGTTCCAGGCTGAAGTGCACTGAGTGAGAGAAAAGATGATTACTGCCTCTTGTCAACAAGCTGTCACTCCAAGACACCACTTATGTGATACATCTCTCAGTTTTAGCTTCGTGTGTTTGTGTGAGTTTCTTCCATCTTTCATCTACCATTCTTCTATGTGAAGTTAACTATGATATATCAATCCTTTAAAAACAGCTGTTTAGTAAGTTCAGTTAAGGCTGAAACCACTGACAGCAGGAAGTCATTTTGTAAGCAAAACACCACTGTGTTAAAAGTGTTTCTCCTTGGGCAAATAGTAAATAGGGGGAAAGACAATGCTTCTCTTGCATATCTAGTGGTTCTTAACTATTTTATGCAAAAATGTGCGCCTTTTAAGTTATGGCTATGACTATGTCTTGGAAATAGGCCAGTACCATTCAGAGGGTGCAACCCAGTCTCACGGCATTTCGTGTATAGTCACGAAATGTAATCTATTAATTTGTGTTCACCAACACGGATCAATAGATACATTTCATGACTATAACACGAAATGCCTTGAGACTGGGTTGGAGGGTCAGTGGTTTGATACCCAGCCCCTGCAGTCAACATGTCAAAAGTGTCATGCACGTCTATGGTAATGAAGTATATATAAGTCATGTTGCATAAAAGCATTAGCTAAACCACTTGTGATGTAAATATGTGATTTATGGATATTTTGACAATAGGAAAAGCACAAAGACATTAAATGAGATGCTACTTCAGGGTTCTTTTGGGCCTTCTGGCTCTCTGTAACCCTCATGACTTTCTAAGACACTTGAATGAAGCACAGCTTTTGTTAATGTTATTAGTTACACCTGTGCCTTTAAGACAAGTCGAAAAGACCCATTGTATTCCCGGAGGATGTGTGTTACCATCCCATTTAGTACGAATATGCTCCGCCACATTACTTCCTCTAATGTCACTAACCCTAATCAATGACCAGCAACTAGTTACTCTGACACAATTTCCAGAATTTCTTTTAATAAGGAAGCAAAAATAAGTTCCACTGCGTCATAGTTTTGTGATTATGTGTGAAATCTTCCCTCTGTGTTGTCCGACCCATGACGAAATATGAACTGTATGATGATTGCTTTGTAATCAGCTTTAATTTAACTCTAAATATATTGCCGCTTAGATTTTTGATTTATTTGTACTCATTTTGTATTTAAGTTTCATTCTTTATTTATTTTCCTTTGTTATGATTTACCTATACTTTATGTAGAAATATGATTTTATATTCGGAACAGATTAAAAATGTGTTAATGAAATGAATACACGATGAATAAAATATATTTTGTAACCAGGCTAATCTGAAAAAACGGCATACTATCAGCAAAAAAGTGAAACAGCATGGAGAAAGACGCTCAATAGATACTACAGATACCACAAGAAGGTTACATCTGTGTCTATTATAAGTGACCAGATACTGAAGGCTTGTTAGCCTTTCAATCACCCCGTAGTACTTCTAGGAAAAAACCTGAAAGGTCCCTAGAAGTTTGTCATTGACCATCAAGGCCTTTTGTGAGTCAGTTTACATAACAGAGACCCTCCCTAAACCCCTTTAAACACACACACACACACACACACACCCACACACACACACAGAAACTGGTCCTTGAGTCAAGGCCAGCGTTGGAAAGCAGAGCGGCTGAGAAAGCGGCTGGTTGCCCCCCAGTGATTACGGTGGAGAAAAGACCCCACCACCGCCCCCGCTCTGCTCAGATAACAGGCCCGTTGTTGGACGGAGGACCCAAACAAAGACGACCCTGTCCCTCTCCTCTCGCCCACCCCGCTCTCTGTCTCCGAATACGAGCTTTGATTTCCAGCATGGTCGGCCAACAGGTATCTCTAACCCTGAGATTATCTGAACCGCTCCCTCCATCTGCTTCCTTCCATCCTCCCCTCCATCCTCTTGGTGCTACAACATAATCCTGAGGACACACAATTGGCTGATGAGGGAAACTTTATACAGTGGGAGTAGTTGGGATCAAAGGACATTTGGTTGGTCAAAAACACTGAGGTTAAAAAGCCATGACCTGACCTCCACTGTCAAAATTGTGTTGTAACATCACAATCAGAAATGCTTTATTCGTCCTACAGCGGGGAAATAGATTGTTAAAGAACAGGGACAGTTCAGACAAAAGGCAGAAATAGGATTGGTAGACGAGTAAAGTAACATATTAAATAAAGAGGAAAGCACGTGTTAATAAAAGAAAATCAAATAGGTAGCAGAATGATAAAAAGTTGGTGAACATGAAAGTAATGAGGTAGCATCAAGTGATAATATCAATAGTGCGTAAAAAGTGTAAAATGCACACATGGCACAGTCATCTCTTTAACAGTAGTGTAACACTCTGAGGTAGTGGACATAGGTGTTAAGGCACAACAGTGTGTTAAAGTCTGTATTGGTTTGGTGGTCTTGCAAAGGCTGTGTTGGTTGTTAAGTCTGACTGTGGCAGGAATAAATGACCTGAGATTACAATTTGAGCTGTAGTTTTTGTGATGGAAACTTCTGGAGCAATGGAGACAGGACTCAGAGAGACACGAGGAGAGCAGGAACTTTGATGGCAAACACTGACGATTTATTTGGAGCTTCGGCTGGAGAATTCACAAGACATGTGCTGTGCCACGAGTTGACCACAGCGGCGTGCCAAACCAATTCTGAAGATCTCTCCAGACCCATGTATTTAGCTAGTTCTGAGAGAATAATCAACATTGCGCATAACTAGATAAAACAGGCAAAGCACAATAACACCTCTATCAGCTGACGCCAACAGGCAGGAATAGGAAGACAAAACACTGAGAGCAGCTGTGCTCAGTGAGGTGATTACAAACTGATAAACTGGGTCAAAGTTATGGGCATAGGAAAATATTTCCCCAACAGTTTTATCCTTATTTTGCCATATAGTTGCTATGTGATGCTGTGTTGCTGTTTTGTTATGTACTAGCTGGTAGGCGACCAATACACACTGTAACACCACCTCACTGCTATTTGCAATTTATTATTGTTACTACTGGCTGCTACTCCATTGCAGGAATCACTGTCAAATACACTTTCTCTTTATAACGCTGCTACTTATTTAATTTGATCAACTTGTGTTCCCCTTTTAATAATTTTAGACATTAGTTTACTAACTTTATAACTTCTGCCTTTGTATCTGTAGCTCTTTACATTTCCCTGACTTGGGTACTCTCCACAATGACATACATGGAAATCAGTTAAAAACAGCTGATAGATGGCTCAGGGTTGCCAGGTTCACACTGTACTGAAGATAAAGAAAGTATTTGTCCTTTTTAGATTTAGTCACACATTCACTGCCTGACTGATTTGTACCTTTCTTTTGAAAGGAAGACAAAGTGAGAATAAATCAAGAGTAAATGTGTTTGTATTTTCAGGATGGCGTTATCTCTGTGAAGGACATCGACCTGTTGATGTCAGAGGGGCTGGGAATGCGTTACGCCTTCATAGGTCCCATGGAAACAATGCACCTCAATGCACCTGCAGGTAAAGTTCCCTCTCTGGACTTTGTTGCTTTTGCTTTGAGCAAAAATGTAAGTGACAGAAAGGTAATCAGAAAGCAAGAAGAGGTGAAAGGTGCACATTTTTGTTCTATTGCAGGTTTTTCGAGTATTTTGGGTTTCTCTTATTTTACATTTAGGTACAATAATAATCCCAACGACTAGTTTTAAAGATACTAACATGGATATTATGTGGTCTATCCAAGTGGTAGCCAGTTGTGATCACATTTTTCTATTTTTCCACCCCACACTACAGCGTTTCTAAGTGATATAATTGTTGGTGCCGCAGCTGCAAATACATCCAGATTGCTCTTCTCTTGCTTCAAAACCTAGAAACGACCTAGAACCAAAGACACACTGCATTTTGTTTTCCACATTGATGTTCCCTCAGCCGCCATTTACGCGATTGAGGATAGAAATGCAAATGCTGTTTATAGGATACTAACAACAACAACAACAAAAAGTGCGACCTGAATCAATGAATCTATTTAGAGACTTTACATGGTGGCGACCAATCAAAACACGGCTGTATCAATCCATCACAGTTTCAGGATCAAAATGTACTTCATTATGGCAAGTTAAAAAACAAGAAATGTGTCTATTGCGACTTTTAAAAATGAAGAATATAAAACCTTATTCAACCAAAGTACAAAGCCTAGTGAATTCGTATCAGTCTTTCTCATATGCATGTAATACGAAAATAATGAGACGAACAATACTTGCCTTGACTGGGAAAATAGTTAGTTGTAGTTTATACAACACTTTAGTTTCTACTACAGCAATAAGACAAACCTGCACATTATGTGACTGATTCTTTATAGAAAAAGAAAATACTTTTTAGTGAAAAAATTAGTTTAAAAACTATTCTCATGACATTTATTCACGATAGCTCTCACTATGAAAACCAGGCCCTTAGTTACAGAGATGTGAGAGTCAACAGTGACATGGCTCACAAATCTCCGCACTACATACATGTACTGCACCATAGTGTGTGTCAGAGAGTGAGAGTGAACCCTCACTGAGATGGAGAATATCAAAGGGGAGTGTGAAACCCACAGAGAAACCCTGACTGTGTACACACACACACAGAAAAAGGACGCTTTGGCCGAACAAAGCAGTCTTTTGATGGGCGGCCATGAATGCTGTCCCTCACACCAGTAATCTAAAACTCACAGAGCCCACATCGAGGCCTTCAAACCAGGTGCCAGCTCTACCTGTAGTTACAGTGCTGGCGCTTTCTGCTCAGGAAACAGTCCCATTATCATGTTCTCAAAAGATTGCTAAGAACTACTCCTGTTGTTACTTCCCGTCCTTAAATTCTCCCAATCAGATACTGGAGCACTCAGGCTTTCTGTCTCTGTCTGAATGACTCTGCTGTTGTAAAACCATGTACCTGCACAGAAGAGCATTATAATCCACTGAAAACCTTCTGTAGTCTTCTAGGAGGCTCTGAAAAGTCTTCTTCTTTTATGCTATCAGCTTCCATGGTGATGGTTTCAAATCTAATATGCATTAAATTGTTTGAGGAAACTTTAAAAAAACGTACAGTATAATCCAATTTTGAGGTACTTAAATGTACTTGTGGTCCTCCGTCCACTACATCTCAGAGAGAATAATGTCTTCATTGAATGTGTTTGATAACTTTAGTTACACAGCATATTCAGTTTTTATAACCAGATATAACCAACTTATAAGGAAGGATTTCACAAGCTACCTAGCACTGTATAAAGTAGTTAGCTCTACATTTACCAAAATAGTCATTTTTAGGGGCGACTGTGGCTGTGAGGGAGTGCGGTCGTCTTTCAACCAGAAGGTTGTGGGTTCGATCCCAGCCCGTGCAGCCAACATGTCGATGTATCCTTGGGCAAGATACTTAACCCTGAGTTTCTCCCGATGGCATGGCCAACAGTGTGTGAATGTGTGAATGTTAGGTCCTAGAGTAAGGTACACTGCTCTGTATGAATGGGTGTGAATGGGTGAATGACATGTAGTATGTAAAGCGCTTTGAGGGGTCGTAAAGACTGGATAAAGCGCTCTATAAGTACAGTCCATTTGACCATTTAAATCATGTGTATCAGTAATTAAAGAAACATTTTTTACCTATGAAATGGATCATTTTGCATAATGAAAACCTTTTTTTATATATATTTAGCTAATACGATTGTAGTTGTATTGGAGTAGTTCTACATTGTGGTTTAACTACTACAAAGATCTCCATCTGTATTCTCAGTATATTTGCTCAGTTTCGCTCACATTAGCTCAGTTAGTTGTTTATGTTTCTCATTAGCAACCAAAAAAGTAAAGCTAGTGATAAGTGTGAATGAGTTAAAAACACACCCCGCTATACTGTGGAGAGCAGAAAAGTTTCTAAGGACACTTTTTGCATTTAAACTGGGTGACCTTTTAAAATGAGTGTAACCATTGCAACTCCAAACTGAGGTCACAGAGTCTTTGTAACTAACTCAACTAACTTAAAAGATAGTTGGACTTAACATTTTAAGAGTTGTTAACCAACAACACATGAAACACACCAAAGTAAATAAGGTTATCAATTAGTACTTTGCCACAAAATGTATTAAATAAATCTTGCTTGTTTTGGAAGCTCTTTGAGAATCTATCACAAAGATTATGTACCAGAGCCTTATGTTTTAGGCTTTGTCCTTATAACTGGATTTTGAATGAACACATTTTGAAGGAAGTCCAACAATGGCATAGGAAAGATGAATTGCATGTCAAGCAAAAATAGCCCTGGTATCTTCCTCCCACACAAAGTCTGTGTTTGGTTGAAGCTAGATGGCACTTATCACACTGCTCTGTCATATATAGTGAGTCCCACTAAGATTCATGTAAACATTCATATTTCAGCTTAGGGATAAAAAACACGAGATAAAAAACAATTTAGAAACTTATCAAATGGTCAATGTTCAAGCTACATCCGTGTCACATACTTCTAAATATTAAACATAATATTACACGTTTATTTGTGAGTAACTACAGCAAAAGAAAAACTTTAAGCTTTTACAAAATATGTTTGATTTGCATAATTATGTGCAAGTGCCACACTATTAAAGTCTTTTAAATGAACCTAATAATTTCGTCAGAACTGTTTTAAAGGTCACATGTCATGCTTTTCCGGTTATTACCCGTCCCCTTGTGTTATGTAGCTTTTTATGCATGTAAACGGTCTGCAGAGTCACAAACCCTCAAAGTACATCCTGTAGGGAGTAAAACTCTAACACAGAAAAGACCTGTCTATGCTGCCCCAGAACGCCTCTTTGGAGATTTCTCTTTTTCCATTGTTTACTTCTTGGGTATAGTGACGTATTTCGGGTATAGTACAGTAGTACTATAGTATAGCGGAGCCGTTACGTTTGGACTAATCTGTGGACTTCCTCACACACACACACTCGGCGGGACGTTGCGAGGCTCGCTGCTGCGAGGAGCGGGACACTGTGAGCTGGCTCACTGGTGTGGGGTCGGCGAGACAGCGAGACACCGCGGAACTCAGCCTGGACACACACACAAACTCCCAGCCAGGCTGCGGGTGTGTGTGTGTTTCGGTCTGGGTTTCGCTGTGTCTCACTGTCTCGCAGACGGCCACTGGGCTCACAGGGAGGGGGGGGGCAGGAGCTCCAACAAGCCGTTTAGGACAGACAGTGAATACACATACTATACAGAGATGCTGTATGAGAAACCAATGAGATTTTGGAAAATGCACAATATACATTTATTTTAGTAGACCTCAACAATGGAATTATGATCAGTAGAAATGGCCATGACATGGGACCTTTAAAGGACACTTTCTGACCTTAATTAAAGAGCTGGTGTGAAGAACTTTTGGCACGTACTTATTGTTTTATAGATGGTTTTTTATTGCTTCAAAAATAGTTCCCACTGATGCATTTATTATCACAGGACTGTAGAACTATACTGCTGGTCGTGTTAATGATATGTGTTGTTATTTGGTTGTTAAGGGATGTATCATTAGCTGTGTGTTGTCATTTGTCTACGTCCATAAACTGCGTCTACGCATGTTAAAGGAGCTAGTTCATTTTAGTAAGTACATTGTTATGAATAACCCAGTAAGATAAAAACAAGGACTGTTATCAGCTGTTATTCATGTTATTTAAGGAAAAGCAGCTTTGTAAACCGGCAGTGGAGCAAACAAGTGGGTTTATAGCACATGTGTCAATCTCAAGGCCCGGGGGCCAAATCTGGCCCTTGGTGGATTTAATTTCGGCCCGCAGGATAATGTTTAATTACTATTAGATCTGGCCCGCCGGTATATTGCACGCACACCTTCACTCAATCCTGAGGGTTTCCTCAGCTCAGAGTCTGAGCCCAAACATTGATGAACTTGCACCCAAGATGAGATGCCAAGTATCTGGCTTGAACTAGCATCACAGCAGCAAACTGAGTTTCAATGGATGTTTCCTTCTGCACTTTTTTTCTTGAGACAACAGGGCATGTTTGGTTTTTTCTCTGAGGGAAATTGTTTTTTTGAAGCTGTTGTTGGCCTGTGGAAAAATGTAATCATAAGAAATGACTCTGGAAAAGCTGCAGATAGAGCCATAAGAAATGAATGCAACTGATTATTTAATGTTTAATGTTGTTTTTATAGGCAATCATTTAAGCTTTGTTAGTTCCAGGTTTAATATGTGCAATAAGTTCATTTCAATAAGTTTTGCAATAAACATTGAACCAGTCCGGCCCTCGACTAGTACCCATTTTTTATTTTGGCCCACTGTGTATTTGAGTTTGACACCCCTGGTTTATAGGAACTGTCGTATATATTGGAAATATTAAAAGACCATTTATGCCCTTTTACAATTTATAGCGATTACGGAAGTAAGATTTCAACAATATAGCAAGTGTTTTACGGTTAAAAACGTACATTTATAGTTATACAGGTCAGAGAACTTTAAGGCGCAGGACTTCAGTCATTTTTAACTAACTTTTGTTAATTGACCTAATGCTATATTGGAAAAAGGTGGATTGTAATTAATTTGCAGCTGAGCAGAGTGAATACAAGAGCAGTAGTTTAATGGTTATCATTCATTAGCTATAGGAAAACCTGAACCCTCATGTATTAATCTTTAACCGTTTACTAGTCCAGCACATAAATCATTCATCAGACAAAGTGCCTGTTTCCTTATTCACAAATAAATCATTAAAGATGAATCAATAGGAGTAATAAGGGATTAACTTCCAATGATCACACCCAAAGTTAAACAAAGGCACAAAAAAGCCTCAAAGAAGAAGCTGATAGTTATGTATAAAGCTTTTAACATGTACTCTCAGCGAGGAGTCCACCAAGACACCCAGAACCGTGAAGTTGAGTTAATGAACGGGTTTAAAGTTTTAGACTTAGTGGTTCTCTGCGGTGTCAACACATTCAAAGGTAAAGATTTTAAGATGATATAATGCATGCACCTAAACACAGCTTTGAGATATAACAAATCAAATACAGTTGCCAGAAACGTTTCATTCTGCAGAGGCATACATAGAGCAACATGTCGCAGGTATTCCAAAAACGCATAGTACAGTATAGCCTCGGGCGTCAAATTGTTGAGAGTGAATCTTAAGGTCCTAGTCTAACTCGGTCGATTGCATAATCTTGAATAATGCAAAAATAACGTCATGACATCACGAGATGTGACGATATCTAGTTTATGTCAGCATTACGAGACACAGGGCAGATTTAAGTGCATGTTGAGCCACGATGTTTTTTTAATTGATGTTTCATCACAGTATAAAGTAATTTAGTTTAGAGATAAAGAATATGCTTAAAGGTGGGGTAGGTAATATTTCTGTATTTTCCCCTAATCTGCTTTTTTCTGGAGTGTAGGTGATGTTTTCACTTTTTTTTAAATAAGTTTGAGGTTTTAAAGCATATGTCATGATGTGTGTGTGAACCAAAGGCTGTGAGATTTGTGCCCATGTTCTCCCCCTCCTGATCAGCTGTCCTCCCCCAGGTTTGGAGGACTACATGAAGCGGTATGGAGAGGGAATAACGAGGGTCCTGAACTCCTTTGGGCCGGTACCGGACTTCTCCGGCGGAGAGGCAGCCAAAAGCATCGTTAGTGTAAGTATGATGGAGGAAAAAGAGATAACACTTTTACTGAAACATCCTAGATTTCATAGACTGAAACTTAAAGGTCACCTATTGTGCAAAATCCACCTTTTCATGTCTTCTCTACATCAACATGTGTCCCCTCTGTGTAAAGAGACTCTGAAAGTTTCAGGAAAAAAGATTCTCTCTTTTTTGTCCTGATCCATTTATATAAAAACCTGTCTGAAAATGAGCTGATCAGATTTTGGCCACTTTATGATGTCCTAACGTTTTTTTGGCTTGTGTATCCATTAGCCAATCACCAACCAAGGTAACCCCCCCCCACCTTATCACCTGAACCTCCTCTTAGAGCACCATTGTGTTCTTTTTAACCAAATATCTCTCAGAGGGGCGTGGGGAGGGCTCCTTATTTTCATCTAAAGTAACAGACAGAGAATCAGCACTTTTGAAACAGGGCTGAAACAGAGGGGATTATGGGATGCTGCAATGATCTGTTTGGTGTTTGGAGCCAAACACTTCAGAGACATGTTTTGTATATATCAGAGACCTATAATATATTGATGAAAAACAGTATAATAGGGGACCTTTAATAATCAAAACAGATATTATTCCCTGATTTCTTCCTGCTGTTACATTGAATGAGTGTTTTGTTGATAGTGTCTTTAGTTCTGCATGACTGAAAGTCAAGAGGTCCTTCTCACCCGGGCGCCAAATTGCTCTCACCTACGCAGCGTTACTTAGTCACATGCTATCACAGGCTGTTAAAACGTTAGCCACAGAAGGTCACTAAGTGAGGAAACCCTGAGCCGGTGCAATAAATAGTTTCAGGTCAAATAGTTTAGAAAGCAGAAACAATCCATCTGGTTTCCTGCTGCTTTTTGCCTCGCTTAGAAACTTCTACACTTCAGTTGTTGAGAAATCTATACTCTCAGTAAAGGCTTTGACTTTAAATGTTGTCTTTGCAAGTTGACTAAAGTTGTATTTTTACAGATTCACACCTTGGAGCGACATTTCTACTGTGACCCCCACACATTTAGCTTGACATTATTACGTTTTAAAGGAGAACTTTTAAAGGACTTGAGAGTCTGACCCCTTTATTGGTTTGAAAGGCACTTCAGTTTCTAGATTGCTCTTATGAAGGAAAGCAGCTGTAGTCAGTTCCGATCCACAACAAACTCAAACAGAAACCCAGGATAATAAAGTATGAAATCATCCTTTACATTTCTGAAACCGCTGCAGCAACAGGATTTCTCTGTTGTCCATCCACTTGAAATCTTGCCTGTAACCTCAACTTCAAAAATCTGTGAAACCTCAACAGATCATGGGAAAAGAGTGAAATAACATTTAGAAACAGTGGTGGATTTGTTTGTTTTTTTTGCTCACTGGCCTGCAGCTAAAATAATTGTCACGTTTTTTTTCTCATAACAGTTCAACTTTAAGGGCTTATCCCTCATTTTCTCCACGCACTGTTGTCAAGACAGATATGTTACCTCTGTGATCTTTAGACACTGCACACCTGACCTGATTGACCTAGAATAGAATAGAATCCTTTATTGTCTCTATACAGTACAATGAGATGAGTAGAGCTACTCAAAAATACAAAAAAACAAACAAGAGACGTACAACATTCAGGAGAAGACAACATACAAACAACAAGCATTCATACTTCAATATGCAGATAAAGTTAAAGGTGGGGTATGTAATTTACTTCAGAAACACTTTTTGTTATATTCCATGGAATGCTCTTAACATCCCGATAGCAATGAATATATTAAATGCTTTGACAATAAATACATTAAAAAATGTCATCTGTGGAAGCCGTAGCGCTGTAAAAAGCACGACCAATCATCTGAGCCGGCCCGGCTAAAATAACTGGATGGCCTACCTGCCTGTCAGCCTTCCATCTCGTGCACAAACTCTATCTCGTGCCTCATTGGTCATGTGCGCGTTCGTGTGTGTTGGAGGAGGGGCTCTGTAAGGAAGTGGCAGATTTTTTCCGGTTGTGTATTTTCAAATTCTAGCGCACTCGAGCTGGTTTCTCCATTCTTACCTACCCCACCTTTAAAGTGCAGGAATATATCGGTTTAAGTAAAATAAATATGTTTGAATGTGTATAAAAATATTAGATTGGGAGTGTGATTGTAAAAGGCCAGAGAGACATCTTATTTGATGATTAGTATGCAAAAAAAAAAGGTCTAAGAATCTAACCTTAAACCTTAAAGCTAGTGTAGGTAGGCCAGGACGGGGGAAATGTGCCTCTTCATGTTTGTTCCTTAAAGAGAAGCTGCAGCATTCTGCACAAACTGCAAGTGGGAGGAGGTTTACACAGGCGAAGAACACTTGACCCTAAAGTCCAGTTCATTTCATTAATGTAAACACTGTGTCATACCAGGGCACGGTCTACTGATCCGTGTCCACTTGAAAAGCTGGTTTTGCTCATGGTTCATACTTGGTTCGCATGAGGTGGGAATACCAATATATCAAAACATGGAAGTGGACTACTATCAAAACAAGAAATGTTAAGTTGTCACATGTTGGGTCTGTGGCCATTTTCTGACCTTTCATAGACTAAACCAACTATCATTAGATGAATCAATAATGAAAATGATTTTTTTTTGTTGCAGCCCTACCTTAAAGTGTTCTACAATTGTTTTTTTCTCACACGTTTCCCTCTTTTCTGTCCACAGGAGATGTGTGAGCTGGTTCCCAACGACCCGCAGCATCTGTCGGCCCGGATGGAGTGGAGGGACCAGCTGCTCATGGCTCTGGCCAAACTGAAGAAGGACCACTGAGATGAAGGGCCCAGAAAAATAACTGTGACATTTGGTAAAAAGATAGGAATCAAGCTGACAGACATCTCACAAAAAGATATCTTTGAAAACTAATGAATACATGTACCTTTTATGGATAATAACGGACATAACTTCCAGTATTTTAATAAAAAATTTACCCATTAGGGAATCAGGGATCAAGTTTTTTCCAAATCTACTGTACATTTAATCTTTTGTCTGCATGATATTAAGACTAACATTGTGGTTATCAGGGACTGGAATTTAAATCCTCTCACCACATAATGATCATGTGTGAAAAAATGTGAAATCATGACAAAAAAAAAATAAAACCATGAAATACTTAGTTTACGTAATCGTTTTATAGTGACTTAACACTACATGTTGGATCCTTTTCACATAAAATAATAAAACTATGAAATGAAATCCTGCAGTGGTCTCTGTTCCCTCCACCAAAACCAATGGATGATGTGCGCTTCATTAACGCTGACTGATAAGCTCCTGATCCCAGGAAAAGTTGAATGGAAACACTTCAAGAGTTTTCCTCACTGTGACTTCTCTGCTCTGCTCATGTTGCAGATTTCATTTCACAGTGAGATCCAACCATCACATGATCTTACTGTGCGGACTACATCTTTCAAATGTTAGAAAACAAATCATATATAAACATTTTATACAGTATATTTAATAATGGATGGTGCCAGATGTGGTGTACAGGTGACAGGAATTATTATGCCTATACATTACATGTTAGTTGTTAGACACTTTGATCCAAAGCAACTAACATACTCAATACTGTGGGCAATCCTCACTGGAGCTATTTGGGGTGAAGTGTCTCAGGGACACAATGACATGCTGACTGCAGTGGGGTTTGAACCTGTGCTCCCCTGATTCTAACACCAACGCACTAGTCCACTGCGCCACACGCCGATCCCTACATAGTCTACATATATTTAATATTGTTTTTGAAAAAGGTGGAATATCAAAAATAAAAACATGTTTATATACAATACAACAGTAGAGATATATTAAAATAGAGGTTGAATTAAATAAGTTAGTGAGTTATACTGTGTGTATATATACAGTAATACAGTAGGCCTATATACAAACAGAGGTTTGATCTAATGTATATATACTGTATAATAAGTCAATGTGTACATTAACACAATATTGTGTTGTTTATAGGTTCAACACAGTATACAAACATTACAATATTAGTATATTTGTACATATACTAATTATTTAGTTTGAAAGGGTACCAAAAATATACAATATAAATGGTGTATTTTAAGTTCGTATGTTGGATCAAATGGTTATATATATTAATGTGTAAATATACTAACTAAATATTGTGTTTAAAAAAGTTGATAACGAAAAAATATTCTGAAATGTATAGTAATTTTACTCAAGTTTGTTTTGATGCTCATGCTTTGTACCTATGAATAAACCCTGTTCTACGGCTCTAGTTACCTTAGTGCCTCTTCCATCACAATAACACACCTGCAGCTCATCGGCTCCACCAATTAGATTCAACCCAATTAAATGACTAATTTTCTTACGACAATTCTCATCTGCTTATTATACATCTCTTTCGTCATCATGCACACACACACACACACAGAAAAGCAGAAGTTAGGAATGAGTGTGTGTGGCCCCTCCCTCAGAGGCCCCGCCCCCTCCCTCAGAATGAAAAGCCTCTCGAAACTCAGGTGCGTCTCACACTCAGCTGTAAGACGCACGAGCTACCCTCTGGAGGAGCGCGGGGAACATTTCACAAAATAATAAGGATTAATTGTTTTGGTCTCAATGGAAAGTCATTGATTGATTTTTGGGTGGATAATCTCCTCAAAGACAGGTGAGTTCCCGCTGTTATCATGTTCAGATGTGTCAACTCCTTGCATATCATTTCGCGTTTATATGTCTGCTAACAACCTCAACAATAGGCTTTACTTATAATATTGGATAAAATAATCATTAAATAAATGTTGAATCCTATGTAGTATCATTTGTGTCTGATTTACAAATAGCAGGCACATGTCAAGTAATCAAAACACTTTTTTAAACATTGTCTATTAGCCCTTAGTTAAAGGCAAATCCAATATTTTCTTTTAATAATAAAATCTTCGCATCTTTGAAGTAATAACTAAAATGCAAAAAGATTGATTGCTGTTGCGTTTCTATCAATCAATCAATCAATCAATCAATCAATCAATCAATCAATGTTTATTTATATAGCCCAATATCACAAATGTTACATTTGTCTCAGTGGACTTCACAGTTTGTACAGAATATCAGTAGAACAACACCCTCTGTCCTTAGACCTTCACATCGTACAAGGAAAAACTTCCAGAAAAAGGAAAAACCCCACAGTTTAAAGGGGAAAAAAATGGGAGAAACCTCAGGGAGAGCAACAGAGGAGGGATCCCTCTCCCAGGACGGACAGATGTGCAATAGATGCCGTGTGTAAATTGAGAAGATAATACATTTACAACATAGGTAGTCCAAATGTTTGGAAATGCATGTGTCTATAATAAGAAGATGAATCCACGAGGATATCCATCCAGGACTTATGATCCAGGACCACAGCAACAGGCACAGCCATGACTCATTTCTATAATTTGAGGAAGGAGTTGCCGAAAAATAATCTGCAAGACACTCTGGGGGCCCCAGGCAGAAGACACCTGCCCCCCGACACATCAATCACCAACCCTTATAACACCATGTTAGCTTTCGTAACATATGGCTACAAATGACCTAGTAAAACACATAGTAACAGTTGATATATTGATTATTCTCACATTGCTTTTAAGGAAAGCAAGAGAAAAGATGAAAAGTAAGATTATAGGCTTGTTTTTCCAGATAAGGGAAAAAGACAGGTTTATTTGCCTTTTAAGATGTCTTACTGCTTCTATACATTAACGTATACGTTTACAGCAGTCTAATGGAGAAGAGTAATGTGCCGTTTGAAAGCAGGTCCCAGTTCAGTATATTTTCTGAACTATCAATGTTTAAAAATAACAATAAAGTACAATTAGTAGTGGATACTTATTTATATATTGTGTTCATTCATTAGCTGTAGATGTTGTTATGTAATGAACAATGTCGACCTCTGCAACTGTATGTTTGGTTTGTTGTAAACCAATGAGGGAAAAGCACTTTGTGTGCATGAAGCAAACAAAAGAAATCTCCTGGAAGTCCTGGAAAACTATTTTAAGACCCACTCTTGATCTATGTCATGTATTGTTTGCCCTTTAAAGAATAGTTAAATAAATACATGGTCTGGAGTTTTTAGAAGTTAAGAAAAAGTGCGATCAACTTGCTTTCCTTGGTTGGGAACACACAAGTTTAAACGAGAAAAAAGGTCCAAGGCTACTCTTCTGGCAAATAATGAATATTCAAACGGGTATTTCATCATGAAATGTTAAAAACATGGTGACTGTTTAGTCATGGTAAAATAAAGCTGAGATAATGACCAATATGTGGTGGCAAAAACATCCAAAGGTTGTGTTGTGAATTTTTAAATGTCTCTATGAAATAGCCCCTTGAATAGATGTTTTTATTCTATTTGTCAGAGTGCCTTGGAAAAAAACAAAAATAACCTTATTTCCAAAACATTAAAATTTTGGAAGCTAATAAAACAAGAAGCCATCAACAGTTACAACTTTTAACCTTAAAGATAAATCTGTGATAAAGGTAGACTCTCAAATGTACTTCATCAGTGCACTGAAGTTGTGTTTTCTTCACTGCTAACCTGCTGGTTCCTTCCTCCTGCAGGTTGTCTGATCATCCCGAGTCCTCTCCTTCACAATGAGTTGGGGGGTGCTGTACGCCCAGCTGGGCGGCGTAAACAAACACTCCACCAGTCTGGGAAAGATTTGGCTCTCCGTCCTTTTCATCTTCCGCATCACGATCCTGGTTCTGGCTGCTGAGAGCGTCTGGGGGGACGAGCAGTCGGACTTCACCTGCAACACGCAGCAGCCCGGCTGCAAAAACGTCTGCTACGACCACTTCTTCCCCGTGTCTCACATCCGCCTCTGGTGCCTGCAGCTCATCTTTGTGTCCACCCCCGCCCTCCTGGTGGCCATGCATGTGGCCTACAGGAAGCGTGGGGACAAGAGGACCATGCTATCCTCCAACGGCACCGATAAGTTGACGGATATGGACCTGGAGACACTGAAGAGGAGGCGGCTGCCCATCACAGGCCCTCTGTGGTGGACCTACACCTGCAGCCTGTTCTTCCGCCTCATCTTCGAGGGCGGCTTCATGTACGCGCTGTACTTCGTCTACGGCGGCTTCCAGATGCCCCGGCTGGTGAAGTGTGAGCAGTGGCCGTGTCCCAACAAGGTGGACTGTTTCATCTCCAGGCCCACGGAGAAGACCGTCTTCACCATCTTCATGGTGTCCTCGTCGGCCATCTGCATGGTGCTGAACGTGGCCGAGCTGAGCTACCTCATCGCCAAGGCGCTGATGAGGTGCTCCGCCAGGGGCAACAAGAGGAGACTGGCGTACACGGACAACATGATGCGGGATAATGCCAATGTGCAGAACAAGAAGAACGAGATGCTGTTGTCCTCCAGCACAGATTCCACCAGCAACAAGATGTGTTGAAGGACGATGGCGGTGTTACCAGAGAAGAACAGAAGCATAAACTGTAAATCCAAACATCTGTAATGGTCACGGTCTGTGTCCACAGTTTGGTAGTGAGGCTCTAAAGATGAGCATCCAGAAGGTGTAACAGCTTGTGAAGCAGATTTGAGGACGGGAAATACCAGAACAGAGATTATTTTAGGTAGACAGCAGCGTATGTAGCCGACCTCCAACCCCCCTGTGTAGGGAAGTCACTGTATCATGTGCATATTTCCTACATTGTCCTACATATTGACTCAAATGTGCCACTAAAGGCTCTTCCCTGATGAACAAAAGATCTAAATGAATGGATCATATAACAGTTTCATTTTAAATCTGGTAGGATACCAGTGAGTGTTACTTAAAGAACCACTTCACCGACTAAATGATCATTTGTATATCAACTACTCGTCCTGTGTTACCTTCAATTCTTGAAGAACTACAGTAAACCTGGATTTAAAGAACTAAGAAAAATGTGCATCAATGGAAGTAAATGGGGGTTTGGTCAACATTGGCAATCTGTCTCAGACATCCATTTACAAACTCTGATACAACCCATGCATTATTAACCAAGTCTCATTCATCCATTTGTTTGTGTATTACGTCTAAAACACATGCTTTTTTAATAAAATCGTACTTTTTCAAAACACTTAGCACTTTAAAATACAAGAAGTGAGCCGACGCGAGCTAGACAATTTATGCAACAGTGTTTTAAATAGTAATGTTTAACCAAAAAATTCATGTTTTTGAGACTTGGATTATACTTCATGCGTTGTATGAGATTTGACTGAAGGTTTGATATAGTTTTGCTGTTTTTCAATGCAGCACCCATTTACTTCCATTCATCCAGATTTTTCCAGCGTTTGTTGACTGTGAAAGCATGCAAGAAACATCCCATTTTCTTCAAGATTTTAAGGTTACAAAGGGTGAATAATTGATGTACAAATGACCATTTAGTGGGTGAAGTGTTCCTTTTTTAAAGAGCCTGTTTCAGGAAGCATTTTCATAAAAAATATTGGATATGCGGATCATCCACATTATCGCAAGTGTCATCTTACTTTTCACGCAGTGGATGGTTGATAGAGTTGTATGGAAGGTTTTTAATTTATTGTTAACAGTTTGAAGTTGCTTTAATGTTTTGAAGCAGAGAAGATTGGGTCGACACTGACATCTAGTGGTTCTGAGAGAAACCCCTGAGAGCACAAACACTGTCCTTAAAGCCTGAAGGATGTTGAACAAGAGGAAGGAGAACCAATGAAGTCATGAAAAGTGAAGCAAAAAGTGCCTTTGAGATTACATTTTTAGTGTCGAGTTTACAAGAGCTGACCTTATATTTGACATGTGTTTTACAGTAATTGATGAAAGCAGTTTGTATTGAATCAAGTGACTGTAGCTTGAAGTTTGAAAATTCATAGTTGAATAACTTTTTAGAGTTTTTGTGTTTTATAATTACAGATAAGTGTGTTGCACAGGTTAAGATTATGCTGACTTTAATATAACACGATGAAATCTTACACCACGGTACAGATTAATGCTGTTCAATCAATCAGAATGTCTTTTGTCTTTTACTTGAACTGAAAGTGTTTGAAGTGTGTCGTCACATGAGTTAAATAACTTAAACACACTGAAAATGTGTTGCCTATTTTCACAAATGCACGCCATGTGATAACATATATTAAGAAAATTAAGTTTGGACTGTTATTTTCAGTCACCAAGTGCAGTCACTATATTGGATAATTCATGCAAATCCGGTTATCGAAGTCTTAAAAGAAGAGGCAACAATACTCAAAATTATACATTTAGAAATACTAAATGGTGTTAAAACAAAGTAAATCTTGCTTTGAGTCTCAAGATGCTTAATGTTCATGAAGATTTTGAAATTTCAAGACATTTCACTCAATATTTTAGCATTTTTTTTAACATTTCTTTGGCCCTCTGTAGATGTTTTTATTCTCCAAGATTGTATTTCAAATCTAGGATCATCCTTTGGGATCTCAACTTCAAAAATTCCTATAAGATTGCTTCTAACGGTAATTTATATTATCATCGGCTGATTCCTCACCCCAATATTCAAGTTAACATTGAAGCTAATAATCAAACGTTTGAAAAACTTAGTCCGAAGTTGTCCTGTTCATCCCTGACGTTCAGAGCCTCCTGTTATATTTTGGATTTGTGTTGTTGCCGCAGTGTGACCCCAGCTGGCTGTATCAGCTTTCAGCCTGTGCCTTATTTTAGCCTCAGCACTAATCACCGCTCGGCCTCTTAACGTGACGAACTACGGCCGATCTCAAAGTGAAAATGTCTTTGTCCTCCCTCCCCATCCAGGAATAGCTGAGTTGGATTAGCCACATCTGTGTTGTGTGGACGAAGAATTGTGGTTAGAAACGATTGGATGACGGATATGTGAGACAATTTGGTCAATTTATTCATATTTGTTGACATGTTATTACTGATGCAGTTCTGTGGAGTTACAGCAGGAAGAGTTATGGTGACTTTTGTAAGCAGGAAGGAAAAGTTTTGAGCGAAAAAAAAAAAATGGCAAGTCATTCATGATTTCAGACAAAGTATTCTGTATGTAGATTGACAGAAAAGTGTGAGTTAAAATACATTTGTTGTGTTTGTGTGTCTGCTCTACACTGACCTTTAACCTCTTGCTTTTTGTAACAGCCAAATGACATTTTGATGCAACATTTACTGTGATAGCAACGATGAGTTTTTAAGGGATGAACCTGATTTATGTAGTTTTAAGATTATAACATGTTCTATCCAGATGTTTTTACACACTCTGTAGTAGTCTGCTTTAACGGCAAACAAACGTACTAATAACAAGACAGTTTTTTCTGAGCACGAAATAAAAAAAAAGTTTGTAATTGTGTTTTGTACCTGAGATGTTTTTATCACACTCGCACTTTGATCATTGAATTATTTTAGCTGTGAGGCTTTTTTTCATAAATCAGTAAAAAATATGTACATTATGTCTGTTGTATGTTTCAAATTGCCTAATTTAACTGCAGGTGTGTGTGTGTGTGTGTGTGTGTGTGTGTGTGTGTGTGTGTGTGTGTGTGTGTGTGTGTGTGTGTGTGTGTGTGTGTGTGTGTGTGTGTGTGTGTGTGTGTGTGTGTGTGTGTGTGTGTGTGTGTGTGTGTGTGTGTGTGTGTGTGTGTGTGATGCCATTTACAGTCTATGGGTGATGCACTCAAATTGTAGTCTAATAGTCTAATTTACTGTCGGTCGAATCAATAGGGATTAATCGTGACTTTATGATTGATTGATTTATAATGCTTTCCCCCTTTAAATAAGTAATATAATAACATTTTCCTACTTTAAACGCAGCTTTGATGATTTTTTGATGTGGTTTCTTAAACGTTTGGTAGTGTTTTCAAGTGTTTGTCCCGGGATACTACATCAAAGTTTTGTAAAAATTGCGCTAAAGTTTTTGAGGCTCATTTCCGGCACCTCTTTGCGCACTTTTCGGGCAGGTTTTTGGGGAGGTTGTCAGGGGCGTGGTGTGTCACCGGACAGGCTGATGACTCTGTGGATTCACTCATGCATGGTCACACAATGTGACAGTCCAGACATGGCTGGAAACGGGAGGCAGCTCCGTTTGACCGAGCCCCATCTCCGACTCCAAGCCGCCTCCAAAAACTAACAACAAAAGGACAACTTTTTCTTTTGCGCAAGTTACCGGACCCGGGACAAAAGAGCGAGACCGGAGACGATTGTGCACGAGAGAGTTTGAGAGGCAGGGTTTGAAGGAAAAAAAAAAAGAGCTGAGAGAGAAGCGACAGGTTGGGAGGGTCGCTGCAGGTCTACACACTTTCCAACCCAAATGATGGCACCAAAGATGGCAGATGGATTTGCTTTCCCTATCTAAGTATGACATCTCCAATCTAAAGGTATGACGGATAAAAACTGCCATGATAAGAATATCCTGGGCTGAGTAAAGTAAGATCAATTAAGTGTTATCTCATATTAATTAAGAATGGCTTCGGTTTTACTAAACAATAAGAAGGGACACAAAAGCCTGACAAAGCTTAAAGGGAGTCTGGGCTCTGGCACAGTCTGTATTGTCAGCCTGCTGCAGGTATGGCTTTGTATTTGAACCTGGCTCTGTCTGTGAACATTCACCACCAGCCGGCAGAAATGCCTCAAATACCTGTGAAACTCAGAGAAAATCTGTCAAAGAATGGCACTAATAATTGAGCCATCAGCCAATGTTACATGGCTATCTGGGTTTAAGTGTTCCCTATTCTTATACCACTTATTATCCTAAAAAACTACATTTGTATTAAGTATTTAAAAGAAAAAAATGTTCCATACCATTTTGGAATTCCTTGAAATCATCTAGAAGCTTTATTAGTGTAATCTGGATAGATTTTGTATAAATTATTTATAGAAATAACAGAACTTCTTCATGTATTCTTTAGTTTTATATACTCAGTTTGATTTAAACTTTATTCAAAGCCCGAAAGAAAGGAAATTAATTTCTGTCCAATGACTAATGTTCTTTCTCTTCCAGGTGTCATACATATTGTGAGCCCTAGTCGATGGATTTATTACCTTTAATTCAAGAATATTTTAGTAAGTTTCTCCTCTGTGTGTTGAATTTGCTGTATGAATATTATTTGTTCCGTGTTTAAAATATGTAAAGGATAGCAACAGGCCCTACCTTTCTCCTAGCACATTTATCAAATGTATATTCCATAAGTGGACAGAGAATGTATATGTACACATAAAGACTAACTTGGTTTACCAAAAACTGAAAATGTTGTTGTACAAACTTAGTTTACTTCGTATAAAATCTTTGACATTATATTTCAGATATAGTGCAAAAAAAGGTGTTAATTAGTAGATTAAAAATTGTTTAATTTATAGTTATATAGTTATATTATAGTATATTAATAGTTATTAATCTGGCAAAATGTTCTGGATTCAGCTTTTAAAATGCTTATTTTCTCTTTTTTATGAACTTATTTGGGACTGTTCTAACAATTGAAGCTATTTAAAGACATTAACTTGGATTTGTATGAGACTTTAAAGACTGAGTTATTGAATTAACCAAAAAAAGATTTGAAGATTAATTGGTATTGACCAATGCAAATCTTTTTAATTTACAATATTCACATTTGGTGTTTTTAAAAACTTAAAAACTGCTTATTTCTCAAAGCAGAATCTGTCATACAGTATCGTATTATCTTGATATTTCGTAATGACAGTAAAGTATTTCTATTTGATCCCTCTGGCTTTAGTGTTACAGTTGACAGGCAGCGAGAGGAAGGGTGGTGGTGTGTGTGTGTGTGTGTGTGTGTGTGTGTGTGTGTGTGTGTGTGTAGGTATTTGTTTCTGTGTGTGTGTGTGTGCATGTGCCACACCAGAGCCCCATCGCTGCTAAATGCTGTTTTCGAACATTATAATGTTGATCTCAGCACATGCCTGCTGAGCAGTGGAGCGAGCAGGTGAGAGAGAGACAGAGAGAGAGAGAGAGAGAGAGAGAGAGGAGAGAGAGAGAGAGAGAGAGTGGGAGAGAGAGAGAAAGGGAGAGTGAACCAGGGTTTGGTCAAACAGCTGGCCTATACAGTAAAAGAGCTGCCAAAAAGCGTCTGTGTGTGAATGCTGTGTTTAGATTTGTTATCGATATCCGACGCCTACGTAGCAGTTTTTCTATAAAGACCTTTTTCTGCTAAGCGTTTTATGAAAAAGAGAAAAATGTTGGAGTTTAGTCGTCACCTCCACCGTCCACATGTGTAGATCGGGGGTAAGGCCTTGATGATTAATATTTAGGTGAACTTTGAGAGTAGATTCACACACATCTCTTTTAACTTCGTTTCTTCTTTTCCAATCCTTCCCATTCTTTTTGACCTTCAGCCTGTACTTTCTCCATAGGCTAGAAATCGTGAAGCATGGGCGACTGGAGCTTTCTGGGGCGGCTGCTGGAGAACGCTCAGGAGCACTCGACGGTCATCGGCAAAGTCTGGCTGACCGTCCTCTTCATCTTCAGGATCCTGGTGCTGGGGGCCGCGGCCGAGGAGGTGTGGGGCGACGAGCAGTCTGACTTCACCTGCAACACGCAGCAGCCCGGCTGCGAGAACGTCTGCTACGACGAGGCCTTCCCCATCTCGCACATCCGCTTCTGGGTGCTGCAGATCATCTTCGTGTCCACGCCGACCCTCATCTACCTGGGCCATGTGCTGCACATCGTCCGCATGGAGGAGAAGCGGAAAGAGAAGGAGGACGAGTCGCAAAAAGCACACCGGTTTCAGGAGGAGAAAGACCTCCTTTATAGAAACGGAGGAGGAGGAGGGGGAGGTGGCGGCGGCAAGAAGGAGAAGCGGCCGATCAGGGACGAGCACGGAAAAATCCGTATCAGAGGCGCGTTGCTGCGTACTTATGTGTTCAACATTATTTTCAAGACCCTGTTTGAAGTGGGATTCCTTTTGGGCCAGTATTTCCTCTATGGCTTCCAGCTGAGGCCCCTGTACAAGTGTGCGCGTTGGCCCTGCCCCAACACCGTGGACTGCTTCATATCCAGGCCCACGGAAAAGACTATTTTTATTATATTTATGCTTGTGGTGGCTTGCGTGTCTCTTTTGCTGAATTTGTTAGAGATCTATCACCTTGGATGGAAGAAAGTTAAACAGGGTATGAGGAAAGAGTCAGCCCCCGACCGAAAGTCGCTGCGCAGCGTCAACATCGCCGAGCCCAAGTGTTTGCCCTCGGCCTCCAGAACTGCCCCCTCCAGCCTCAGCTACCCCCCCAATTACACGGATGTGACGGGGGGCAGCGGTGCCTTCTTGGGTCCGGCGGCCGTGCCCTCAGCGGAGGAGTTCAAGATGGAGGAGCTCCAGCAGGAGGAGCCCTCCCCCTCCTCCCACTACTACATCAGCAACAACAACAACCACAGGCTGGCCGCGCAGCAGAACTGGGCCAACCTGGCCACCGAGCAGCAGACTCTGGAGATGAAGGCCACGTCCCCCTCCCCATCCTCCTCTTCCTCCACTGACAAGGAGCAGCAGCAGAGTGTGGACGCAGCTCTGCTTCCTCCAGCCAGCAACACCACCAGTAACACCACCAGTAAATCCAACATCCACAACTCCACCGCCGCCTCCTCCTCCAGCATTAGCCAGGGCACGGTGTCCAACGCTGGCAGCTGGAGCGGGGGGGGGAGGAGCGATCAGGAGGAGGGGTCCGTCACCACCACCACTGTGGAGATGCACGAGCCCCCAGTGATGGTCACAGACCCCCGGCGGCTCAGTCGGGCCAGCAAGAGCAGCAGCATCCGGGCCCGGCCGAGCGACCTGGCCATATAAACCTCCTCCTCCTTTTCCTCCAAACCCCGACCCCCAAAATACAGCTATTCTCAGAGATAAAAATCCCACACCTGCAAAAAAAAACACACAAAAATACGGAAAACCAAAAGAAGGCGAGGTGACAGAAGACAGGGAAGCAGAAAAAAGGTTTAATGTGAAATGACTTGACCAGCAGCAGCAGTCGTTGATTTAGTGCAATCGGTGAGTTGCAGAGTAGGTTTTTTTTTTTTGGATTGTCTTAATTTATGCACATTAAATGTGACCATGCAGTGCTTATGAAGTCAGAAGGCTCAGCTCACAGGGATTGGTGGAGCGAAAGACATTGTGATGTCATAGTTTTGCATCAAAATGGACACATCTCACCAACGTGTTTGGTTTGGGGGGGGAAGATCTCATGGAGTTTCTCTATTTCCTTTTTTCCTTTCTTTTTTGTTGAGCCCAAAGGACTACAAATGAAAATGATCATTTGTCAAAAACAATGACTGGATATTTTTATTTTATCTGGAGGAGGCACAGGTGCTGGCATTGTTGTACAGATAAGTTATTCCATGTGTCGCCAGACAATTTGCTTATAAAGCTTGTTCTTCATTTTCCTCTGGTTTCACAGTTTAATCTGCAGCAGACTGCCTGGTCCAGCGTTTGTCTTTGACCTAGAAGGTCTTTTGCCCACGCACGAAGAAATATCATCAGCAAACATTACATGTGTTGTGTTCCCTGTGCATGCCAGCATGTGTAGCCCTACAACTCACCGATTCACCGAGAGATCCTCATGGCAACGCTGGCTAGCTTGGTTTACCCATGATCCACTGCAGAGACAATACATATTTAATTGAGATTAAATGGATAGCAATGGACTGATGTGGTATTCCCAGAGTCCTCAGCATACTGTGGACGGGATATGGGTCAAACCTGCTGGTAAAGTAATCCCTTTGATTCCCAGAATGCACCTGGGTAACTACAAGCACTACATTCTCAATAACATAGACATCGAAACGTTTCCACATTGCTGTTAGTTTACGAAAGCCTTCCTCTGTCAGCGTTGCCTTCAGGCACATGTCTAAAAAGACTAAATCTCTCTATTAACTGCACAAAGAGATATTGCCTTCAAACTATCTTTAAGATATTATACAACTGCATGGCAGCCATTATCGAATATAAGAAAAACAATATTGTCCTTATTCCTTCAGACAAAAGACTTCAAACTAACATTTTAACATTCCCCCCTTTTAATCATCACACCAAAAATATTAAGAGCAAGTTTGGGGGTTTAACAATTTTCACCGTCACTCATTTCATCATTGGTTTTACTCTGAAAAGTGCTATTTTTATTTATTTAATATTACTCGGAAATTGCATACTTGTTGTAGTCAGAAATACAAACGCAGTCGACCTTAACGGCTTCTATTTTGTTGTGTTCATCAGAGATCTTTAGAAACCCACAGTTTGAGCAGCAGTCGTGTCTCTGTCACTGTGCTGTATGGTTCATTCACAACCCAGGCACTCACTCCCAAAAAACAGACACCTTAACCCACTGTTTCACCCTGTGAGTCACCTCTTGGTCAACATTTAAAGTACAAAGTCAATTCCTCTGCAAATCTGCATCGGGCATTTTGCATTCACAAGGCACAACAAAGCGATTAAGTATTAATATGTTTGTGCATTTTATGGAAAAACACTTTTCCTGAAGTTAATGTGCAGGTTAATACACTGGAGAAAGAGCAAAGTGGTACCAGCTGTTTAATTTGTATTATTTTTGGGGACGGGGGTTACAAAAAGATGGTACTGTATGGTGTAAGAGTATCTGTACCCATATCGGTATAATGTCTCATCTTACTTAAGTTGCTTAAATGACACAGCGCATGAGTAAAAGCAGCCTTTCCAAATCCATGTTTCTTGTTCAAAATGACAACAAAAAAACTGTTATCTGCATTTGTTTTTGATCCCTAAAGTTTACATTTTGGTAGTTGATAAAGATTTGCACATTTAGGAAAATAAAAATTGCTGTTCTACGATGCTGATATTGGTAGTAGTAGTATAGAGAGAGAGAGAAAGAGAAAGAAAGAGCGTGAGAGAGAGTGTGACGAGAAAACTGCCAATCTCTATGATCCCCTAAGGAAGAAATGTCTTAAAACAAAGTGGCTCCTCACAGAGAAGGCAGTATTAACAAAAACACTTATTCATCTCAAACTCAGATCAGTCTGAAGATAACAAATTAAAACTACATTGGGAGAGAGAGAATAAACAGAGGGGTGTTTTTCTGTGTTCACGCAGTTTGTTCTCACAGACGGGACTCCTGACTGGATGTTGTGTTCAAGGCCCGTCGTTCCCCGTGACTCCTGGGAACCTCTCTCCTCTTACGTTTCATGCAGGGCGAGATTTCTGCGGCTCGTCAGGAGGAAACCATCTCACAGCAACCTGTCTCAATGCTGTCTTAAACAAGAGAAGTGCCTTGTGTATGAATGATTCTTTTGTAAGAACAAGTTGATGTAAATGTTCATTTACCTCAAATGTTTACAAAACTGTAACTAAATAAATTTTTTGTACCATAATTGTTGTTCTCGCTTTTATTAAAATGTCCCATCATTATCGATCCTACAGAGAAAGATGCTGAGTTGTAGACTTGACTAAACACTATCTAGTTTTAAGGTTTAATCGGATAAAATTCAAATGGTAATAAGTTAATTGTAATTGTCATTGAGGCCTCAGCTAAAAATAGTACATGTACCAGTCGGAAAAAATGCAATAATATACTAAACTTACTTTATACTTAAATTACATTTTTAACATTATTGTGTTAGTACTAATTCCCAAGAGGCAAAGATTATAGATGAAACCAATTTACAACTATTAAAAAATATATAAATATTTACTTAAAAAAACAACATCATTATTGCCTTCAAAATGAAAGTATCTGTTGATAACAATGATAATGAAATAAATCATCTTACATTATAATAAAATGCCCTTTAATATTTTTAAATTGTGTATAAAGTGACTTGGTGAAGTCTCTTTCAGATGTTTCCTCTATCGTCAGGATTTCTACCCGCCCTCCAGCTGCCAGTTCTCTGGAGGGAGAAACACGGTTATTACTCACAGGACAAAACCTTTCTTATAAGAAATAAAAACTAAAAAGGTCACATCTTCAGTCTTCACAGGCAGCTGATATCAGCTGACCGAAAACCCCCGCCTCAAGATAAAACTATGTACCCACGAGAATATAATAACACTCTACAAGAAAGGGAAAACCCCAAAAAGTATAAAAAGGGCATCTTTAAGAAAATTCATTTCAAAATGTCTTTTATTTTCCTCCTGTCTGCTCTTCAGGACATGTCTATATAAATGATGAAGTGATGTTCCGCCCACATTAACATCAGGAGGGTTTCTTTGGCATCACTCTCTCTGTAGACTCTTTGAACTCTGATGCCTTTGAATTCCCACAGCGAATGTCACAATGTGAAGCTGAGCCAAAGACACCAGGCCCACTTCAATAACCACATCCAGGAATAATTAAAATGAGACGGACATGTCAGTCTCGCACCTGAGAGTCAAACATCTCTCACAAACTCACCCTCTAAAGAGCGGAGATAATTAACAACACAGTGTGATACATGAGAGGGGGGGGCGAAATGAACAGCTGCTGGGAAACCTTTTGAACTTTGGGCAAAACGGGCATCAACAGATAAAAAACACACTCGTATACGTGGAGAGAATAAGTGGACTTACTGAAAGATAAAGTATACTTTAAGGGTTCTTTCGGTCATCATAAACAGATTCAAAGTTTTTTTTTTGTCATATCCACAATAGCTCCAGTTAGTTGTCCCAAGCTCAAACAACAGTGCAACATACAATATGCTTTAGACGCAAAAGAAAAGACATTAAAAAAATAGTACAAGTGAAATGCAGAAATACATAAACTATGTACATTTGCAAAGAATAAGAACTTAATGTAAAGTGAAATACTGTAGAGTGGAAGGAATCAACGTTTAAAAATACACCTGTGTGTGATATGGGTTTCACCTCAGCCTAATATTAGTTATATTATTTTAATAGCCAGTACTATAAGCAACATTTTGTTACTTGACACTAAGAGTACTCAGATCATAAAGTGGTCTCGCAGACTGATTGGTGAGCCACAGCTAAACCTGGAGACCCTCATAAACCTCAGGCAGTTACAGCGGTTATCCAGCTCTATATTGAATTCAAGCTTCTTCCTTCAGGAGGTTAGATGTCCCAAACTGAGAACAAGGCGGTATAAAAACAGCTTTTACCGGCAGCTATCGCACAAAGGATTAACTCGTAGCAGTATCACACGGATGTTTATTTATTTATCAACTTCCATCGCCTATGTTTGTACTAGTGTTTTTATGTAATGGGGCATGGTAAATAAAGTACTTTTATTATAGATGTGTCTGTTGTCTGTGTTGTTTGGAGAATGTGTGTCAGGATGGATCCCTTGCCTTTTCATCTGCAAACTAAATCTACCTACGGGCACTAATAAATAACCTGAACCTGAACCTGATAGTGGAACCTGAAAATATTTAGAAGAAAAAGGCATCTAAGAACGGACTGTTGCTGCGTTGAACATTCCTGTTTCCCATATTCAACACAAATGGGGCGAAGCCTGCGAGCTAGTTCAGGCAGTCAACTCGAGCACCAATGATACATTAACACGTGACGCGTCTCTCTTACAACCAACCAAACACAATCTCCTAAACTTGCTGCTCTATTTAAGCTGCCAGATCTGCCTGCCTCTGCCTCGCTAATGCTGCTGCTCTGTCACATTGCTGATGCGTTCACGTGCTGCCGCTTGCCTGCCCCACCACCACCCCAGCTTCCACCCCAGCTTCCACCTGTAGGCTTGGGGGGATAGTTACAGTATCTAATCATCACTCAATGTTCTTTGTAAATCTGTGGAGTGATGAGGCCCGAGACTAGACGCCAAACTCAAACTATATGCTGCTTCTAATTTGTCTGACTGAACTCAAAAAGTTGCATGTTATTGTCCATTTCTAAATAAAACTATTTAACACAGCTGTAGTAGGGCGTCCCAGCTCACTCTCTTTATAAGCTAAGGGGTAAACATGGGGAACAACAACTCTTGATTGGTTTTTAAACTGAATGTGTTTTAAGTCTTCATTCTTCACTGTGAAAAAAGGGCTGAGCATTAGGATCTGGAATATTTGGCATGCAGTCTGACAGCAGCAGGCTACATGAGTGCTGGCTCTTGGTTGCAGTGGCTGCAGAGTGAGAAGATAGTGGATCTGATAGTGGATCTGTTGGTAGACTGACGGAGGCCTCCACCCGTCACTCACTCACCAAATAGGGCCAAACAGGCTGAATGCTTTTCAGGGACACAGCAGAACTTCTTTGATTCTTAACTTCAGAATATTTTTTTAAATAAAAGCCATTTGAACCTGATGTGGTGAGGTCAAAAAGGTCAAAGGTCACACAGTGGTGCAGACCTACCCCCGGTAGTGAACACGGGTCAATACATATGAGTTATTCCGATCCAAATATACTACCAACTACACTCTCACATTTCTCCCTCAGTATGTTCTCCCCAGATCCGAGCATTAGACTTATTAAGAAACGGGATTGTAACACTGCCATTGTGTCTGACACCTGGAGCTTCGATATGACAGCACTTCGATTATTTGTTGGGCATTTTTATAATACATTTTTAAACAAAACACTGCTAAAGCTTTGGGAGCAGCAGATACTTTAACTGTTTCCAAGAGAGACTATTTTTGTCAAATAATAAAACACAAACAAATCGAGAAATCTTAATTTGGATGTCAGTTTTGACATGTTTAGTAATAGCATTTTATAGATTGTTCATAGCTCAATTTTTTTATGTATGTTGCATTTTTCAGAAGGTCCTGGGATTCAAGATTTCCAAAACGGCTCTGCAGCTAATGTGCATCTTAAGTCTTTGAATCTTGAATCTCATTGAAACATTTTAAAAAGTATTGTCTATATAAACCTTTGTGTGAACCCCCATAAACACAATCACAATACTTTATTTATCATGGGGAACATTTGGTTGCTCCCTTTTAGTCCATCCATTAAGCCGCCGTGGACATTACAATGTTTTTTGTTGTGATTTTTACCCATTTTAAACTTGTGGCCCCTATAAAGCCCCGCTTGGCCCCGTGGTGGAGAACACAGGAAGAGAGTCGTCTCTCGTCTGCAGCCCCGGGCCGACAGCGGGTTATATTTAGCCCTTAATCACCTCACAAATTCACACTCAGCCCACAGCACAAATACCTCAGGCCCTCCTTATGTATTTCAGGAGTGTGATGAATCTGATTCTGAGGCCGGGCCGCGGCTCATGGAAAGAAGTCGGTTTGTTTCACAGAAACCTTTCTGGTTTGGTAGCCGACTGTCAAAACCTCTGACGGCATTTTTTACAGTTTAGATCAAACTCAAATACACAGTGGGCCAAAATAAAAAAATGGGTACTAGTCGAGGGCCGGACTGGTTCAATGTTTATTGCAAAACTTATTGAAATGAACTTGTTGCACATATTAAACCTGGAACTAACAAAGCTTCAATTATTGCCTATAAAAACAACATTAAACATTAAATAATCAGTAGCATTCATTTCTTATGGCTCTATCTGCAGCTTTTCCGGAGTCATTTCTTATGATTACATTTTTCCACAGGCCAACAACAGCTTCAAAAAAACTATTTCCCTCAAAGAAAAAACCAAACATGCCCTGTTGTCTCAAGAAAAAAAGTGCAGAAGGAAACATCCATTGAAACTCAGTGTGCTGCTCTGTGATGCTAGTTCAAGCAGATACTTGGCATTTCATCTTGGGTGCAAGTTCATCAATGTTTGGGCTCAGGCTCTGAGCTGAGGAAACCCTCAGGATTGAGTGAAGGTGTGCGTGGAATATACCGGGGGGCCAGATCTAATAGTAATTCGAAATTATCCTGCGGGCCGAAATTAAATCCACCACGGCCCTGATTTGGCCCCCGGGCCTTGAGTTTGACACATGTGGTTTAGATCATGCAACCTCAAAGTTATTTACCAAAATGCATTTAAAAAGTCTGAAATTTCAATAAGACTTTAAATGCATTTTTTAAATCATCCCTAAGAAAAGGTGATTTACTGTAAAAAAATAAAATATAAATAAAAATAACTTAAATTTACATTTTTAGGGAGTGCTTACTTTTTTTTTTTGACACACTTTTATGAATTGTATGGATTATTTAACTGTTAAGTATTTTTTATATTATTTTCCCCTCATTTTGATCTTGACATATGCCTGTCTTCCCACAGCTAGAAGTTTATTTTCCAGAATCATTACATCCCATACTTACACAACAAGTCGTACAAACTTAAAATGACCAGTCAATAATACCTCCTTTAAAGAATAGAGAAGAATACGCTTAAAATAGTTTGCTCACAATAATAATGAAAGAATAAATCATAAAGCGTTGCCACAGCCACGCTCTCAGCACCATTACACTGTCATTGTATAGAAGTAATAACAGCAGAGAGGTGATGTAGGACTCAACAGGCGCTTGTTACGTACCGTTATATCATTCATAATAATAAATAACGTTTAATCATTTTAAAGAAAGTTCACAAACTGGTCAGTAAGAGACTAAAGACCATCAGAAATCTCAGCTGCGAATCAAAAAAAGAATTCAATTGTTATGAAATAACTTTTACCGGCTTTCACCTTTATTCTAGTATTTTAAAAGTCTATTCACTTAGCTATATGTTGACATATAATATGTCATGATGATTTTAATGTTTTTATTAAGCACTTTAAAATGAAATGTGCTCTATGGATAAATTGCCACCATACATTTGTTAAAAGTAATTTAAATACGGTATGTAACTTTCACTATTTATTTTTTACTTATTTAAATACCTATTTTGAGGAGGGAAAATTGTTGTTTGGGATGTTGTATTAAAAAATAAGCAATAAAACTAAAAAACCCACTTTTTGTTTGACTGACTTGACAAAAAAATCTAACAAATCCTTAATAAGTAAAAGAAAATCTCCTCTAGTCGACACATGAATTCATTTGTTGGATTTAAAGAGGGCCTCCTCCCATACTACACATGATGTAATGTTGCAGCATTAGTACAGTATGCAGTGGGGGGGGCTTGTTTTGATTGTCCATAGATACAGGAGGGGGACAGCTTTATGACAGAACTGTGTGAGGGGAGGTCAGCTCTGCAGGGACACCTACAGGTGAGGTGAGGGAAAGGACCCAGTGCCCACAATGCACCTGGCTGACACCTGCATGTACAGTCATCATGACTCTAAAAATGCTTCAAATGGAAAAAATGTGAGGTTAAAATAAATGTTTTCACCTGTCTCTCTGGGGGGTTAACGATAGGACACAAACACATTGACACTAATGTGAAAAGTGTCAGCCTCTCCTCACTCTGCTCTAAACCTGAGTGACCTTACGTGACCCGAGCTCTCTCGTCACCACAGAGCTGCAGACACTTTAAAACCTCTTTCAGTTATCATACTTCTCATGTTTCTCATTCCTTTCATGTGAACAGAGGTGATGAGGTCAGTAAAACTACATTTTGGCAGTCGAGGTGTTTTTATTTACTGCTGCGGTAATAGATGTAATGGCTCAGGGAAACCCCAAAGCTTTTTACTGCAGCTTTCTTTGAAAGTACTGTAATGCTCGCAGATTTCTTAAGGAGTTAAGCCGAAGATGCAGTGAAGGGGAAGAGGGGGGGGGGAAGAAGAGGGGGGCAGCATGGCAGGTTTTTTTAATGTGAAAAACATAAATGTGTTGTCTGTTTATTTACCCTTCAGTGTTTTAAAGGCCACAGCTACTGTTTATATCACCAAATAAACCTGTAGCGCATTTAAGACATTTTAATTTCTAGGGCCAGTTTGTGTGTGTGTGTGTGTGTGTGTGTGTGTGATGTCTCAACCAGTGGGCTTTTTTGAAAAAGTGTAGATGGTGACTCTGCGCCGAAGGGATTGTTGTGCACACGGCTTCTCTCTGGTCAGCCTATCCTAAATTTAACTTAATCCAAGCCCCCCCACTCTGCCTCCCCACCAGTCAGAGTCAAGGTTACACTGTTGTTTGTGTGTATGTGTGTCTTATGTGTGTGTATGTGTGTTTTATGTCTCATGTAGGGTTAGACAGTTGTTGTCCATGAAATTAAATCCAGATATCGTCATCCTCAGTTTGAAGGAAGCCATGACTTATGCTGCATCCAAGACATAAGTGGACATATTTGGAGCTTTATTAAAAAACTAAATCCTCCAGGAAGTAGAGAGGAGAGAACATGTGTGTTGCACTTTAACCCAGATCCCAGATAAACCTTTTCCCGTCCTCCAGCTGGTCCTGTGCCGCATGTTGAGGCACACAACCTGAGAAATGCAGTTGTCATCCATTCCTGCCCTCTTTGCAGCTGTACACTGCATCCACACACACTTACACACACACACACACACACACACACACACACACACACACACACACACACACACACACACACACACACACACACACACACACACACACACACACACACACACACACACACACACACACACACACACACACACACACACACACACACACACACACACACACACACACACACACACACACACACACACACACACACACACACACACACCACACACACTGGCCCTTCCCTCCCACCAGAGGCTGTTGTTTTATCATTAAATGGTGACATTAGTTCATATCATGTGATTCGTAGAGGATTCGTTGCACATTAGAGGCCCTAATCGCCGCCTATAGTCTCCCCCCCGGGCCTCGCCCCCATGACCCTGCTGACCACAGCACTTTCTTTATGCCCCCTGAAAGAGCTGGGGATTGAGCCCTAACAAAAAAAAAACCCACGAGGGTGAAAAAATGTTTGTACACCCGCTCCCTGGCGGGCCGTGGAGCTCAGGGCCGTTTCAGCTTTAGATCAATGGGACAAGTTACTGGAGTCTGGCCAACTCTGACAGATAGCACAGAAAGGAAAGAGCTTGCCTCTTCAAAAATGTGGGTTTTGTCACCGTGTTTTGTACCTCCAGCCACAGCAGAAAAAGTATGATGAAATATAAGGGGTAGTTTACAGTTTCACCCTTAAAGCCTCCAAAATATTTGAGTTTTCATGCAATGCTTCTTCTGTGTGGAGGGCGAGGCTGGGGAGTAAAGAGGAGTAAAGGGGGATGGGGTGGTGTGCAGAGGCTCATGGGAGGGGGGGGGGGCTGCAGAGGAACCTCTTGTCAGACGAGGCTCCTGATAGTGAAGCTCAACAAAGCAGCGGCTCGGCCCTCGGCTAATGATGGAGGTTACAGTTTAACAAAACGTCTGCTGGTGCTGACGGCCGATCAACCAGCAGCTCAGAAACACTCTGCCGGACCTCAGGGGAGGGGGTCACTGCGAGGGCAGAGCGCCCCCCACTGGAAGGGACAGGACACTGCTCTATTACCATTTACTGGTCTTTAATATATTTAACCAATACGGCACCACTAGACTCAGGCCACAGTCTGGAGATTTTCTTCCAGTCCAGATCTGAGGGAGAGTTACTCCAGTAGGATTTGGAGTGCCATAAATAACAATCATTTAGGGAAAATAATAATAAATGAAATAATAGGTAAATAAAACACATGGAAATGTAAAGAGATCTACATAAAATAAGACAAATAAGAGTTAAGTAATACATAAATGTGGAGTAAAAAGAAGTAAATAAAATAATAAATACATTTTTTTTGTTTTGTTATTGTATTTAATAAAATAAAAGTGTCACCATTAAAATAATGTATGGCCATGTTGATTTACACACATTTATTCTCCTCTCATCCAAACCTATATGTATTACTAAAGTATCAAGTTTTGTTCTGCTCTAAAATATTTAAATTGCATTGTGTTTTACCTATTTTGATTCCTTTTGCATTATTCCTTCGACATACTTGAACCATTTTGTGTATTGCACTATTTTCATTGTACTTTTATGGGAAGTATATATTTTATGTTGCATTGGAGCAGTGCTTGAAGTCATTCTTAACAAGTACAGGGAGCAGTGTGGGGTCTACAAAATAGTCTATACAATGTCCTTAAATAGTGTAAAAGTATATCCCCATTTCTTAAACGTCAAAGATTTCATGTTGTTTGTGAGTCCATAACTCAAAGATATTCCCTGTATTTTGATATAAAGTTGAGAAAAGCAGGATCTTACTTCGACAACCACTCTGCGTCGCTGCCTGGTGAAACAACACGTCCCGCCTTTTTTACCTTTACAACACGACTTCCTGTCTCTTGACTCTGACCCCTGGGCGTCGACAGGCCGCCTCCTCCTCCTCCTCTTCTGCTGTCTGTCATATTTTAGATAACTCTTCCTGCCTCCTTCTCATATCAGCCTGGCACCTTGTAAAAAAGAAAAAGGGGACATGATAGTGAGGAAGGTCAGAACACAAAGAGGCCCCCACTTTGAGAAACACTGCAGTAGAGACACTAAATACTATTATGAACCTGAAAATGTGCATTATAGGGCCCCTTTAAGATCAAGTAGCAATTTTGTACTGCTTTGAATGCATGGATATTCAATTTACCTCCATGATGTTAGGAGCATGTTTACAATCTAAATCTCCAAACTGAACACTAATGTAGTTACCTGACTCTTTGTTTTTACTACAGGCAAATTAACACATCACCATAGGTTAGAAAAAGAAATCATTTATTTAACATGATCAGAAGATCAGCCCACACACAAAGCATCAGACTCAAGTCAGTCACTCACTTCCAGTATTTACAGATAGGCACATTCACATTCGGCATTAGAGTCACAGCGTCTGCAGCAGGTCTGACCTGGGGCCTCTGATCCGGGGTCAGTTCAGTTAGCTTCCAACATGTAAAAGGTTTTAGGGACTCTGGTCTGGTGTCAGCAATAGACCAATGTTTACCCTCCATTTCCCCCCAAAAAACTGTTCCTCAAATGCACTTCTAGAGTGTTAAATGCACTTACAAGTGTACAAAATAACAGGAACAGCTGCTCTTTAGAAAAACTAAAACTCTGGAAGTGTTTTCTCGTATTCGGTGTAATCCACTTCAGTCAGGTTTTTTTCTTCCGATTTAGTAATAATGGTGGTTGTTACAAATTCTGTGGGGTGTTCTTGTTATTTTTGACCACTTGAGAAAACTTACATTTGTTTGGGTGTATATTTCATTCATCTTCACATCTCAGTGTTCTCCCTTTAAAAGGAAAGTTAATATGTGAACAAGTAGGAAAAAAAAAATCCCAAATAATATTCACTTCGATTTTAAACTTGATGACACTTTCTCCAATTTATTGAAACAATCAGAAAGCAAATTGAACTCCAAAAATGAAAAGTAAAAGAATGGGGACATTACGGACTTGAATAAAAACAAATACCAAAGAAACAATAGTGTAAAACAATGAAGAAAAATAACAAAATGTCCGACCAGTTCTTAATAATATAGGCGTCATTTTAGCAGTGCTATCGCTCTAAACAGCTTGGAAGAACAGGGCACTTATTAAAAAGTGCTCATTTTTAACTAAACCAATACTTTGTCTTAAAAGGAGACTCGGAATAGCAGAGACAAGCCAGGGAAGTACAAACACGGGATCTAAAGCAGAAAGATAATTCTCTAAAAGAGTCTCTGAATAATCTGTCCTTCATGTTCAGGAGAGGCGAGGGGGTGCAGCAGGTTGTTAATGAACGAGAGCTGAGGAGGAAATGGCACCCGTAGAAATAACCCATCCCGACGTAAAGACGATAAACTAATGAAAGGATAAATAAATAGTCTTTTTAAAAAGGGGTTTTGTCAAGCTGAAGATCTCACTGGGTGTTTTTCTTTGCCCTCTGTGGTGACTCCATCTTGTTTCAGAGATATTTACACTTTGAAAAGCAACTCAATCTGGGTTTAGCACGCCCATAATGCTACATCGCATCAGTGAAGGTTCCCCTGAAGTCCATGAAGAAACACAGCATGTCAGTAGGTTCTTTGACCCGCACCACAGAGAGCACGAGGGTTACTGTCAGTCCTCTTTTTACTGTCCTGGATCAGACTCCTCAAAGTCCTCTGTGGTGAAAACGGGTTCTCCTGAGAGCAGAACTGACAGGAAGAGAGTGAGGGATGATGGGAAGAAACTAAAGCAGCTCAGTTATGATGTGAGAGCAGCAAGTCACCCTGACTGAGAGGAAGTGGTTTTTGTGCTCCGTTTGTGGACAGAAGATAACATGCAACAGAAAGACATTTGGACCAGTTTTCCTAAACCTGAAGTGTAGCAAGACAAATCCCAGGTGCAAATCATGTTATTTGATTTAATATCGAGTTACTGAGTTGTGACAATTTGATCTGCTTAAAAACATTCCCTTCAAACAGATGGAAAAGGGTGCGGTCACTTTTATGATCCAGGTACTAAGTAAAACAGAGCAAACAAATATTAGAGCATTGCTGCAATTTGTCTTCCGATTAGATGGTGATATACTAGTTTGGAATAAAATATAGTATAATGTTTCTGTTGGCTAACATCTGCCCAGCCAAAAGGTCTGATGGAGATCACACAGAAACAGGAAACTCCAACAGTTCATGTTAAAAACCCCACCAAGACAAACTTTACCTGAGCAGAAGTCCAGCAGACTAACAGTAGGTACTTTACAAACCAGCAAGTGAAGTGGATAGAATGACAGTTAAATCACCGACGGGTCATTGCAAAAATATTTTCCCGCAATAGTACATTTGGTGTTTTATCATCCTTTATTAAAATAGAAATTGGAAATATAGAGCATCAGTTAATGTGGTGAGCTGCTGAACGGGAAGCCGTGAATATCGGCACAACGATCCTTCCTGTATTTCGGTTTCTGTACAGGTCATGCATCCAAAGATGGAATTTCAACCTGCTCGCTTTTGTAGAAATCGCCGGTCTTGCACTCCCCTCTTCCATCTGCTCATATGGGGGCACTAGACCCTTCCTCTGCTTATTAACTCTTTGTAAAAAATAACTCTTGAACTGTTCTTCTGCTCCGTCTTCCATCCACGGAGCGATGGTGAGGACACAAAGCTTCATGACTTCCTGTCCTTTGGCCTGCTGCTGATAACCTGTCTCACAATTGTGTTGTTAAAAAAAGTTTAAATATAGTTAAGCTGATGTCTGAGCACTCTAAGCACGCTGGGCTTCCAACTTCACATACTATCTTTTGAAAATATGATAACCGTTGATACACTATGAGAACAGATTAAAGCTCCTCCCATAACCCCAGTTAGGTCACACATCAGGACTCATTTCTGCTCTTGTTTGGGAATCTATCTGAAGGTTTGGGCTGCTCTTCATCACCACTTTCATCCTCCTCCAGTTCTTGGTTGTGGACGCCCCTCACCAGGAGGAAACAGCAAGTGAGGGAAGAGGGTGAGACGCAGGAAAAGCACACACACTTCTATCTTCCTCCTGCTTCCTCCTCCACTGAGTGTTCTGCAAACAAAAGTCAAAAGGTGCTACTCTGCCCCAGCTGCTGCTTCACCCCCACCCTCCTCCTCTTCCTCCAGGTGGGGTGTGTCTGTGTAAACGTCTCTGACCAGGAGCACTCTGGTGAGCAGGCTCTCCAGGATCTGTCTCTCCAGCGGCGTGGAGCTGAACCACAGCGGGTCGTCGGGACTGCACGAGGGGTCCGGCTGAACGTAGAAGACGTCGAGACGCTCCCGCAACAACGACAGGCTGCAGGGGAAATAAGGGGGGGGGGGGAGAAAGAAAGCAGATGAGGATGAGAAGGTTGTGACAATAAAAGGAAAGAGATGTATACAAATTAAGGATAGGAAGGATGTAGAAAAGGGGAAATATGTAGGAGGTGGGGGCCAAGAATTTATATTTCTGAATATCTTGAGAAAGAAGTGACAACTGAGATTATTTTATGGCAAGTCCTCATATTTAAATAAGTCAACATTGTAGTTCTGGATGTGAACAGCAATGAGTTATAATCACAGGACTGAGGGACGCACAATGGAGCAACTCTCACTAACTAGCTTTCTACAGATTACAACTATCATACAATGAATGGCTTGATATGCAGTCAAATAATCATTAGCTGTTGCAGCCAGACTAACAATATAAATACTCCCGGAAAGATCTCGAGCATGAGATCTGTATCATTGTTTTGATTCCCCTCATCTGTTCCTCTGGATAAGATACTCAGTAAAGACATTGAACGCACCACTTGGATCTGTAGAGGTCGTACAGGCGAGTCTCGTTCTTCTTCACCGGGCAGCGAGCAGACGAGTCTCCCGAGTCCTCGTCTGCTTCAAAGTCCTGATCGCCGTCCTCTGAACTCCGCTTCCTCTTCCCTGTTGTTTGCACTGAAGGAACAAAGGATGAAGATTATAAAACATTTAGGATTTTCTCGATTGAAGATATGAACCTCCAACATAAACTCATCTTTTTCATTAATGGCTGCTGTTTAAAAGAGATAATGCCAATTGCACATTTTTTCTGTCTCATGTCAAATTTTTACGCTGCTATGGACAATCTTGCACTAATGTACATTCCCAAAGATATTGAAGTGACTGTTATTTTGTATATATTGATTGTTGTGCTTTTATCTTAATGTGTGCACATGTACAAATGTGTCTGTTGATTGTGTATATATTAGGGCTGAACGATTAATCGATATCGCAATTTTTGTTCTTCTTGTGTGTCAGTCATCCACACCAATCAGAAGCGCTGTGCTCCACATGAACCAGTCATTGTTAACCAATCAGAAGTGGCCCATGATAGTAGGTGATAGACAGATTGATCCAATCACCTGCCAAGTATTTTTGAAATACTATTCCAAATGGCTTCCAATGGAGCTTTCCTAGATGGTTTGGTGAAACAAACCATCTGAGTCCGGTTAGTAATGCTCCATCACATGTTTTACATCTATTACAGGGTGAATCTTAAACTGAAGCTTGACTTTAAAGCAACCCAACGGAAGTTTCATGTAAGTTTAGTTCTTTCACTCGTAGCTCGGGCTGCTGGAGACGGGAGCACGTTGATACGACCTTCCTAGCCGGAGATATGGCCGCATTTTACAATTAACTTCTGTTGGGTCGCTTAAAAACAAATCGAATCGCAATATCTGTCAGAAAAATCGCAATTAGATTATTTCCCCAAATCGTGCAGCCCTAGTGTGTGTGTGTGTGTGTATATATATATATATATATATATATATATATGTGAGCTAAAGCACTTAAAAGTTCTCATCCGTGCAAAAAGCCATATATATAGGATATACATATTTTTTTAAATATATTTTAAGATGCTTCAAACAAAGAAAATCACGTACGTAAGTATAACTAAAAAATGTACAATTAAAAAAGCTGGATTGCTTAATTGCTGCGCACCGTACTGCGATGCAAGTGTCCTCATATATTAAAAGTATCAACACTGTTGTTCAGAATGTGAACAGCAAATCACAGTATAATCATCGGACACAAACATCTGCACATTAAAGGTAGGGTAGGTAAGAATGGAGAAATGCGCTAGAATTTGAAAGTACGCCGCCGAAAAAAATCAGTATGTAATTTGTATTTGGGATTGTGGGAAACGGTATTTTATATATCTATCTATCTATCTGGGAAACGGTATTTCGATCTCTCCATCTGTACACACAAACTGAAAGATTGACAATAAAGTTGACTTTGCTGCATGTCTCACCACTGTGATCCTGAGAGAGGGAAGGCACGCGGACGCACACGGTGGTCTCCTTGGTGACAGGATGCACGGTGTCGGGGCCGTACACGTTGGCAAAGGACAGGCGGAGGTGCTGCTCCACGGTGCGCAGCCCCAGGTGTTTGGTGTTGAGGTAAACCAGCGAGCGCAGCAGGGCGTCCGGACTCTGCTGGCCGAGCTGCCGGCTGCTCCACAGACTCTGCTCCTGCACCCGGCCCCACAGCGAGCCTGAGGGGGAAACAAGGATCTTTAGTCTGGAGAGCGGTGTGCAGGATCCAAGGTGGAGATTAGGTGCAGGGTAAAGGAATAGTTATGCCCATTAATCTATTTTATTTGTGCAGAATAATGTCCTGCAGACTTAAATGAAATGCAGCCATTTAAAAGCATTTCTTTTAACTCATATTTTATAAACATCACCTCTGTCCCTAATTTCCCCAATGATTCAACACTACATACACAGGTTGTTAAAAATATGGGGGGGAACACTTGTTAAAAGGATGTGTAAAACCCCACCTTTTACATCTAACAAATGCCTTTTCACAGCCACCACACTAGTTATTTGTAACTAAATAATTCATTTGGTTGTTTAAAGGTAGGGTGGGTAAGAATGGAGAAACCAGCTTGAGTGCGCTAGAATTTGAAAGTACACAACCAAAAAAATCGGCCCCTTCCTTCAGACTTCCTTACAGAGCCCCTCCTCCAACACACACGAACGTGCACATGACCAATGAGGGCACGAGATAAGTTTGTGCACAGATGGAAGGCTGACAGGCAGGTAGGCCATCCAGTTACTTTAGCCGGGCCGGCTCAGATGATTGGTCGTGCTTCTTCCACAGATGACATTTTTTTATGTATTTATTGTCAAAGCATTTAATATATTCATTGCTATCGGGATGTTAAGAGCATTCCATGGAATATAACAAAAAGTGTTTCTGAAGTGACTTACCTACCCCACCTTTAAGTGTCCTCATATACAAATAAAAGTCCAATCACAGAGATCAGAATGTGAACAGCAAAATGGTTATAATCATCGGACACAGAGTTTATCTACACCAGCAGGTGGAGCTTCTGAGCAGCACACTGTGCAAAGACATCAGAAAAAGGTCACTTCTTGGTGAAGGCACATGTTTTAATGGACTCACCGTCAGGGAGCACGCTGGGCTGCCAGTCCTTCAAGACTTTGTTCAGCTCTTCTCCAAAGAGCAGGTAGCACGGGTCGCTGAACAGGTCATCCTTCCGGCCTTTGGAGTGAAGATGCTTCAAACACAAAGAAAATCACGTTTAAAAAAAAAGTATAACTCAAAAATGTACAATTAAAAAAGCTGGATTGCTTAATTCCTGCACACCGTACTGCGATGCAAGTGTCCTCATATCTATAAGTATCAACACTGTTGTTCAGAATGTGAACAGCAAATCACAGTATAATCATCGGACACAAACATCTGCACATTAAGAAACAAAAACATTATTTCTGACGTTCTGCTAAAACACTACAAGTTCTCATCCGTGCAAAAAGCCACTAATTAATTTACTGAAAATAGATTAGTAAAAAAGGAGGGAAATACAGAAGCAAGGCCCGGAAAAGGTCGCAGACAATTCCCGGTGTTTTAAGCTATATTACTCAATAAAACTTCACAATAAACAACAGAATAGTTTAGGCTCTGTTTTTACAAAATGATTAAATCAATCTTACATTTTTCTTTGAGAAAAACCACCCTCCAGAGGACTTTGGGCTCTCCTGCTCTCCTGTCTGCAGCCATGCTGTTCTGCTGCTGCTCTCGTGTGAGGGAAGGAGAGACTGTGCGCCTATTATATCTCTCCCTCTGGGAACACTCCTCTCTCACTTTAGTTCCTACCTCTAAAATGACCACAAATGGCATTATAAAAGAAAAAAAGGAAAGTTGACTATGCCAAGTCTTTTTCATTGTTTTATGACAATCTAAAATGTAAAATATTTAGATTTTATTTAAAGACATTTTATTTTAGTTATTATATTCAGTAGTTTGGAGCAAGTCAATAACTAGTACTGTGATAACGCCACTGCTAACATCGCAATTATTGCCATGCCTTTGAATCTCTTTTTTTAAATAGCTTTCTAATTTTTTTTTTGTATAATAATATGTTAGTGGTATATTTGCTTTTTTTTAAAATATTGACAGAGAGGGGACAGGAAATGAGGAAGAAAAAAAGGACGGACAATGTCGGACATGCACCACAGGGCCGACCACATGGCGGATGCTCCATGCTTTTGTGTTTTTTAAGTTTAAACCTAACACACCAGAAAGGAGTTCCTGTTTTTGTTGCAACTGCTGCACAACAATTTCCTTCATGACAAATAATGTTATTATTTTATAGGCACAATGATTAGGATTTGTCCTAAAAAACAATTATAGACTGGATTAAAAAAAATCCATCTCAATCATCATTTAATTCCCAGAAAAAAATATGTGGCTGTATCTGAAGAGACCCTAGAACCCTCCGTCTCTTTTCTTTTTTATTTTGCCGCGGACATTTCTCTGTGTTAACCTCATCAATTATAACTGGCATTCAAACGATTCCTATATCAAATGGAGTGGATTTACTGACATGTCGTGCAATCTCAATGAATTGTGTCCAGCTCCAATGTTCTACTTTTTGGGGGTTCATGGTCTATGACTTGCTGCATTTGTGCTGCAGTGTTTCTGTAGTTTTGTTTCCCTGGTTTGGTACCCACCTGCTGGATCCCCAGGCAGAGGTAGAAGATGCTGTCCGCAGAGTATCGCTCCCCCCCCGGCCGGCAGACCTCCCTCACAAACCGGGACAGAGCGGCGTTCAGCTCCTCTGAGCTCAGAGACAGCAGGTTGCTTTTAGACCGACCTGCAGGAGAACAAACATGGAGAGCTCTTAGCAAGAGAGAAGAGAAAGAAATAAAATGGAAAGAAATAACCATAAGGACAACAAATGAATCAAATGTACACATAGAAATAATATTGAAAAATAATCAAATATGAAAATAAATAATTACAAGAGTTAATGTAAAAATAATGAAACACATTTTATATTTTATTTTCAAATTAACCTGAAGATTTTCTATTTTACTGAATCATTTCTTGAATGATTATAACAGCAGCTTTCGTCCTCCATACTACTCAGCCATCAGAGTAAGTTTATGATCCGGTTTAGCTCACCTGGTTTGGAGCTGTCCTTTACTTTGGTGTCGTCTGATTGGTCAGGAGACATCGCCCAGCGTTTCCAGGCGTTGACTCCGTATCGAGCTTTGAGAGGCAGCGACCGCCCCGACAGTCTGTCTCCTGGAGAGGAAGACGAGGCACAATCTGAGCCTTCCTCCACCGCCTGCTTCTTGTTCCCCTGTAACACACACACACACAACACACACACACACACACACACACACACACACACACACACACACACAACACCACACACACACACACACACACCACACACACACACACACACACCACACACACACCACACACACACACACACACACACACACACACACACACACACACACACACACACATACAGTTTTGTACATTTAACAGTTTGTAGACTGTAAGTGTAAATATTCACATTGACATCTAATTGTATCTCGTTGCACTGTCATCGCTACTACCTCTGCTTTTACCACTCTTATTTATTTATTTAGTTGTGTCTATTTTTGACTGCAGTGAGAGTTGCCAACGAAATGTCGTTGTATTTTGTATGATGACAATAAATATATATTCTATTCTATTCAATTTGTTTGAATTCCTACCTGTGTTGGGCTGCGGTCGAGGCTCCTCCTTCTCCTCAGCCAGCACCGGAGGCAGAGAGAAGCCCAGGTCCTCGTCCATCCCCTCCAGGACTGGAACATGCTCTGAGGCTGAGACACCAAACAACATCTCAATCAATCAATCAATCAATCAATCAATGTTTATTTATATAGCCCAATATCACATGTTACATTTGTCAGTGGATTTTACAATTTGTAGAGAATATCAATACGACACCCTCTGTCCTTAGACCCTCACATCGTACAAGGAAAGACTTCCAGAAAAACCCACAGTTTAAAGGGAAACATGGGAGAAACCTCAGGGAGAGCAACAGAGGAGGGATCCCTCTCCCAGGACGGACAGACGTGCAATAGATGCCGTGTGTACATTGAAAAGATAATACATTTACAAATAGGTAGTCCAAATGTTTGGAAATGCATGTGTCTATGATAAGACATCTGGTGGAATATTGCTTTTTTGTCACAGAATAAAACTATAAATCCAGTCAGGGAGGAAAACACATGACTCTTCCTGCCATAAGAATGAATACACAGTGTCTTCATGCAGTCAATAAGTAAATGTATAGTAGGTGTTTACCTTGAGGAAAGTCTGCCTCCAGGTCAAGGTCGGGCTCGTACTCTTCCTCATCCTTTTGTTCCTCCTCATCCTTTCCTTCCTCCTTATCCTCCATTTCTTCCTCTTTCTCCTGCTCATTCTTCTCCTCATCCTCCTCCTTCTCCTCCTCCTTCTCCTCGTCCTCCTTCTCCTCCGCCTTCTCCTCCTCCATATCCTCGTCCTCATTCTTCTTTTCATCCTTCTCCTCTTCCTCCTCTGAGCTGCTGTTGGAGGCCTTCTTCTCTCGACGCTCCCTCTTCACCAGCTTCACGTCTGAAACACACAGCCAGGTTGTTTACAGTCAACACTTTTTGAACTGTGGGATATGGCGAAAATCAAATATGACAATACTTTTAACCTTAGTAAATGTTTCCAGTTTGTTGAGCTGTATTTCTAAGTCAAATGAAATCTCAAGAATGTCCATAAGCTCTGCATTCATCACATTAAGTATATCAGCGTTTCTGCCAGGGGGGCGTCTTGCCGTCATTTGAAAACAATAATAATTCGAGAGAAGATCGAGAGTTTTTATCGCTTGAAATGACGAAAAGGAAAAAGGACAAGGACGTCCCTCTGTTGGAGGGGCAAAGGAGTCTGGTGGGATTCTTTTCGCCGCCAGCAAAGCGTGTTCCTGTGACGGAAAGTGTACTGACGGCGAGCCTTGGCGGGGGGTGCTAGTGGAGCACGCGCGTGAACTGCGAGCGCCGGAGCCTCGGAGCGGCAAAACTGAGGCTCTGTGGTAAACTGTGGTAACATGAAGAGCCGTTTAGGAGCCGAAAGAGCCGGCTCTTCTTAGTGAATACTGACTAGTCACTAAGAAGAGCCGGAATCCCCATCACTAATACGTAAAGAGATAGTATCTATAAGGGACGGCTCAATTCAAAATCCCCCCCCCTGCTCTCGGGGTGGACGCCCTCTCAGCCCTGGTCTGGCGGAAACACTGAAGTATATCATCTCTGTGTACCTGGCTTCTCGTCGTCTGAAATCACCTCGACCTCAGAGAGCTTATCGGCCTCCGGAGGGTCTGAGGGAGCCTCTCGTTTCAGATCTTTGAAGGTCTGGATGAGCTGCTCGGCCCCCTGCAGGGTGGTGGGCAGGAACACAGGCACAGGGACCTGGAGAACACAGGGCATCACAACTTTAATTAATGAATGGCTTACTTTGCTTGGGTGACACTAACAAGTGTTTCCTCATTTTTGGGTTTCCTTTTCGACCTTACAACAGACACTTAAGCAGCCTTGTATTATAACTTAAACCGATATATTCCTGCACTTAACTTTATCAGCATATTGAAGTATGAATGCTTGTTGTTTGTATGGTGTCTTCTCCTGAATGTTCTACGTCTGTTTTTTGTATTTTTGATGGCACCTTAAAAAAAAGGAGTAGCTCTACTCATCTCATTGTACCTGTATAGAGACAATAAAGGATTCTATTCTAACGTTTATTATAGATTTTCTCTATTGTATGTTAAAGTCTTGTTGCCGTTTAGCATGAATAATCAGTGCGTTTGTCATGTCTTACCGGTACAGGCAGAGTGAATGGAGTGGGGGTGAACTGGGAATACATGTTCATGGGTACGGGGATGAAGACAGGCACAGGTATCGGTACAGGAATATACTCCCTCTTCACACCATCGTCTACATCTGTGGACACACATATGCCGATAACATTATATATGCAAATCCATGTGTTTACTGATGCATCAAGAAGTTGTGATTATGTAGGTCAAGCTGCATGAACTGAAGAAATGCCCCAATTCTACATCATATCATTTCCCTTATGCAAACTAACATTATCTCACCAATATTGTATCCAAAAGAAAAATACTACTTCAGTTTTTGCACACTTCTAAGTAAGCTGGTTGTTTACCTGTCTGTAAGAGTTTGCTCTGCATGTGAGGCTTGCAGTATGTAGCCTTGGTGAGCGTGAGCGGCTTGCAGAGCACCGCCTTGTTCTTCACGTCTCTCATCAAACCTCCCCCAGCGTACGCCAGAGTGCCCTGATTCACCATCTGCAACATGCCAGGGAAAAGAGTACAAACATTCAAATGAAATGTGGCTTCTGCTTTAACAAAACAACCTTTAGTTAAACCATGAAAATGAGGTTTTTCTAAAAGGACAGAAGTACACACAAGTCTTGTAAAGCAGAAAATATATTCAGCTAACCAAATAGATCCAAAGTGGATACACAACATCTCTAGAACACATTTGTTTACATGTTGGCAGACGAATGCACAACAAATAATTCAGACAAAGCAACAAGTGGTGTCTCAGAAACTCAAATAAAACCTTATAAAAATGTTTACAAATTCTCACTTACCCCAAGTTTGACCCCTTGCGCTTCATACCATGTAGAGAGGAAAATAAAAAACATTAATGTCTCATGGAGAAATCTGAGGTCAAATAAAGCAGGCAGACAAGATATTTGTTTTTGTGTAAATATGCTTTAGATAAAGTGAATTCATTCCCTCGTACATTTTCTGTTACATGGAAAAGAAAACTGCACCTTTACCAATAAAATGAATATCTATCCTGCACATAGCACTTACATCTTTTGGCTAATTAAAAGCTAATGCACTTGCAGGATGCTAACTCTTTGGAGTGTGTTTCATGGTTGGTTGCACTTACTGTAAGTGTCTTTAGATAAAAGCATCAGCTCAATCAAATGTAACGTAATGAAAACCTGCTTGATACGGTCAAATGGAAACACACGTGCACAAACAGTAGAAACACTTTTTACGCTGCTATGACAATCTTGCACTAATGTACATTTCCCAAAGATATTGAAGTGACTGTTATTTTTTATATATTGATTGTTGTCTTAATGTGTGCATATGTATACATATGTCTGTTGATTATGTATATATAGGATATACATATTTTTGTATTCGGGATTGTGGGAAACGGTATTTCGATCTCTCCGTCTGTACACACAAACTGAAAGGTTGACCATAAAGTTGACTTTGAATCAGTTCTTACCCACGGTGCAGTTCTCGGGGCCTTTCTGTGTGACCATGATGGGGTCGTTCTGCTGCAGGTAGAACTTCAGCAGACAGTCCTGATCACAGAACTGCTTCATCTCCTCCCTCCACATCACAGACTCCGTCAGGCTCCCCTGAACCTTACAGCAGTCACACCTCGCCGCCTGGTGGAGACAAGAGGAACTTCAGGACACAAAAACATATTCCTGCAGGGGTATCGTTACAGCCAGTCTTTAGATTTGATCAAAAAAAGCCGAATATTGTCACTTAATGGTGACCTCTGTAGTCAAGACTATGAAAGACTACATTTCCTACGGCGCCAGAATCTTAAAAGACACAGAGATGGGCAACCTGTGTGGAAGACGCCATCAAGACACAGTTTTTAACCAGTAAGTTATATTAGCCTACATAAAGTAATAGAAAGACGATCTCTGTTCTTTATTCTTGTATTTGAGTTGTGCCTCTTTTTGTTTTGATTTGTTTGACTATTGAAGAAAGGCCTATTTTCTTTGTTGAATGTTTGTTTGAATTTGAATTTGAATTTAGATTAAACGCGACTAGCATCAACACATCATCAGAAGGAGAACAAGTCATCACAACTGTAAGTAAAACCAATAAATGAACAGATAATGCGTTCGAACGGTCTGTTTAAAGCGTCTGAGTGGCTTGATGGTAGGGCTGAACGATTAATCGATTTTAAATAGAAATCGCGATTTGAAATGATGCAATTATCAAATCGCAAAGCCTGCGATTCTTTTTTGTTTTAAAAAAATAAAAAAATGTTTTGTTCTTCTTGTGTGTCAGTCATCCACACCAATCAGAAGTGCTGTGCTCCACATGAACCAGTCATTGTTAACCAATTAGAAGTGGCCCATGATAGTAGATGGTAGACAGATTGATCCAATCACCTGCCAAGTATTTTTGAAACACTTTTCCAAATGGCTTCCAATGGCGCTTTCCTAGATGGTTTGGTGAAACAAACCGTCTGAGTCAGGTTAGTAATGCTCCACCACATGTTTTACATCTATTTCAGGGTGAATCTTAAACTGAAGCTTGACTTTAAAGCAACCCAACGGAAGTTTCATGTAAGTTTAGTTCTTTCACTCGTAGCTCGGGCTGCGGGGGTGCTGGAGACGGGAGCACGTTGATGCGACCTTCCTAGCCGGAGATATGGCCGCATTTTACAATAAACTTCCGTTGGGTCGCTTAAAAACAAATATCGCAAATCGAATCGCAATATCTGTCAGAAAAATCGAAACTAGATTATTTCCCCAAATCGTGCAGCCCTACTTGATGGAAACAAAGTAAGGAAGCTGTGACAGATATATTTGTGTGTTCATTTATTAAAGGCTTCAGTGAGTATGATACCTTGTGGTACCAGTCGTGGAACTTCTTGGCGCAGGCCTCGCTGCAGAAGTCTCGCGTCATGCCTCCGAGCTGCCGGGTCAAACCTCTCTTACACAGCTGGCTGCAGTGGTTACAGCTCACACACTTCAGACCCAGGCGCTTGATGAAGTCCTGCTTAAATAACAGCTTACAGCCTGGGGGGGAAAAGGAAGAGAAGAGGAGGAAAGAGAAAGACAAAGACAATTGTCAATGAAAAGGAAATCCATCTCGACTAGAGGCAGCTAAATCCTGGATATTAAACAACAGATATACAAACATTTTTTAACTTTGTCTAAAAATGACAACAAAAGTATTGAACACACAAAGACACAAACAGGCGTTGAAAACCAATTGTCACGCTGCATATTTAGTTGTTTCATATAACTTTTACACAGATTTAATTGTACTATAAAAGTAATGTGGTTGCACGTGTATTAATAAATCCCTAAGAGGTGGGAAACCTCCTGTCTGCCATCAGGATTAACATACGGTACGTTGATGAGGAGAAATACCAAGCACTTATACATTTTAACGTGTCATAGATAAGCACAATTCATAGTTTGCACATTTGTGTAGGTATATTGAGCCTATATTGGATATTGCCTTTATCGTGAGAGATATTGTGAATATGGGAGATGAAGTGATTTAATGTGACACTTTTGGCTTTCTCCATTGCATGAGATCAGTCTCTGACTACTTCAAAATGACTCAGATTAACGAAGTGTCCTCCAGAGGAGAGCAGATTGATACCTTCGCTGCAGAAGGGTCTCTTGACTCCGGAGAACTTGACCATCTCGTGCAGCGTCTTCTCCTCCTGGCAGTACTCGCAGAACGTCACGATGCAGTGCAGCTTCTTGTAGTCCTCGCAGCACGTCTTACTGCAGAACTGGTACGCCTTTTCCTGAACAAACACACATTTGGATATATGTATTGAACCTCTTATGTCTAAAACATTTACATTACATATATGCTCATTGTGAATGATTTTTATTTTTTATAATCGGCTTTGACACAAAGGTTTTCTTAACTCGTCACTTTATTCCTGAGCCGAGCGGGACTTAGGTTGCAACTTTAACTACTTGATTATCCGTCAGTCATTTTCTTAACTTAACTGATTAATCGTTAGGTCTATAAAATCTATTTGTTCCAGTGAATTTTATTTTTAAATATTTATGCAAATCTAAAATGTCAGTGTCAAAGATGACAACTTTCCAGGAGTCCAAGTTGACACCAATGCATTGATTTATAAAAGACCAAAATCAAACATTTGTACTGGAATTTATGGGGAAAAAAAGGATCACATTTGAGAAGCTAGAACCAGTGAATATTGACAGTTTTCCTTAAGTATTTTTTTTAAAGTTGACTGGTTGCAGACATACGTTGAAGCATCTTCATTGTTTTACACTACTGAAGTTTAAAGGTCACTATCATGCTATCTTTAGGCAATAGCATAGGTCTCAGATATATAAAAATATACAAAAAACATGTCTATGAAGTGTTTTGCTCAAAATACCAAACAGATCACCCATTCTAGCCATGCCTCATATCCCTCTATTTCACTTCCTGTTTCAAAAGTGCTGATTTTGGATATAAAGGTTTAAAAAAATCAATAAAATCAATAAAAAAAAAAAAGGAGGGGGCTGAGCTCATGCGGGACCCGGCAGCTACTGTCTAAACTAAATACTGCTGTGATGAAACGCCATATCATGGATTATCAAGGATTATTTCTGAAACAGTATGGAGCTCAAAGGCTTTCTCTCTTGCCGGTTATACCACAAGGTGAGTTCCTTTTTATTTCCTGCTTCTTCACACACATGCTCTCCAGTACAAGTTAGCTCTGAGTGTTAGCGATGCTAATGTAAACATGCACCGACCATATTACGTACAAAACAGTCGGGCATTGTTTCTGATAGCAACTTTCTGATAGTGCCGTGGGTCAACATTTCCGATATTACGTCATATCGGACGCAAATCTGGATCAGCTCCGTTGTAGCCCCGTTTTTAGAGATTTGGGTATGGAGGAAAAGAGAGAGGGTTTTATTTTCTGACGCTGCGTGAGTTCCCTGACACACCGGGGACACATAGTTATGTATAAAAGACATCAAAAAGTGCATTTTGCATGATAGGTCCCCTTTAAGTACACTGGTCATATTGTATTTGTACTAGTTGCCTTGTCATTTTGCGTTAAATGGTTCTTGTTTAGTCACATTTTTGTTGTTGTAACCTTTCTATTTATCCTTACACATTTGTTCTTCTGCTGCTGTCACACTTCAAATTCCCCTCACTCAGTGAAAGTGAAAAAAGGGACACTTCGTCGATGATACCTGAAAACAAATTACAAATCTCTCCCTCCTGATGGTCTCACCTCCCACTCCAGGACCTCCGGCCTCAGGCTGAACGCTCCTCGACAGTAGTTACACTTCAGCTGCACGCTGTTGTTTCTGGTGGAGAGCGCCGTCTGTCCGTTGGTGGCCGTTTGAAGAGTGGTGTTCTGGAAAAATAAATAAACACAGAGAAAATTAACAACTGTTCATGTGTAACAACCTCCAACGTGTGTAATGGCCAACGTAATAGTGTTGTACTTAAAGGTAATTAACAAATCTAATTAATACATGCCTTGCAGATATTTCTACACTCACAAACTTGTCTTTGTATGTGGGTGTTATGATATGAAGTGTGTTGTAAACTAATACAAAATACAACATTTATGTTAAAATGTAAATGTAGCAATGTGGTGCTTAAAAAGCTAATCAGGTCATGGAGTCCACTGAGGGAACCTGAGCTGTTCCCATGTTTTTTGAGCTGCTGTTCATAAGAATAATGATAACGGTGTATCTGGGTTTCATTTTCACAACTTTTATTTCTTATCAAGTATGGTTTGTCAGTATTATTGTGTAAAGAAATTGGGACACAAGCTCTGATCCACACAAGTTAAAACCAAGTATCAATAAGTCGTTATTAATCTAATTGTTTCAACATGTTTTGCATAAGATTAGTATGTATGCTTATTTTCAGCAACTCTGGGCTCTCTCCCCTTCACATCCGACAGTCTGACACAATCACCACATTCAAGTCCCTCCTCAAAACCCACCTGTTCAGAACAGTCTACTCACTGTAGTGCTGCTCCCTATCATCTGTCTCCCCTGAATAACCTGTCCCTATCATTTGTGTCCTCTTTAATTGTCTTCTCCATGATGGTATGTTTGTGTTTTTATCATGTTCTGTTGCTTCTAACTCTTAGAATATTTAACAAATTGAACGGTGTCCTTGGGTGTCATGAAATGGCGCCTTAAATAAAATGTATTATTATTATTATCATCACTGCAGCTGCATTTAACCAAATAGTGTTTTGAACTATTAATCCAGAGCACATCAGAGGTAGATTGTCGTCGGTATGAGCATTTAATTTCCATTGTAAAATTGTACGTCAAGTCACGTCAAGTAGTTTGTAATGTCAGAGAGCTCTCACCTGGAACTTGGTGACGCACTGCGAGCTGCAGAAGTTCAGGATGTTTCCCTCCGACAGCGTGGCCTGGTACTGCGGTAAAGAGTTCCTCTTACAGAAGTGACATGTAGGCTCTGAGGCTGCACACACACACATTAAACACACATTCAAACTCACACAAAATGCATTTAATACACAAGCTTATGATTTTGTTTTAAAGGTGCTTTTACAGAAGATCAAATGACATCAAATGCCTGGTAATACATTTGATGTTTTGGTTAACAGCAGCTTTTCTATTCTCCTCTGTCGAGCCAATTATCAATCATCGGAACATGAAAATAAACGTTCAGACGGCGCGCAGCTTTCACCACATAACCTCGAGTCGCTCAAATCTGCTGAATAATTTAACGGATTTGTTGAAATGTGCAGAACTTCATCTGAAGGTCCTTTTCCGGTAAAAAAAAATATGGAGCATTGTAAAACTTTGAAAGTGAAAAGAATATTTTGGATGTACCTTAGAAAAAAATAATAGTACTATCCCTGTAACCTGGAAAATATGTGGTTCAGAAAAGCTGTTTCTGTGTTATGAAGGGTGAAGAATACCATTTAATTATCATTTTTCATAAAAGAACAAAATGTTGGTCTATGCTGTCAAATATAGTTTTTAGAAATAGAGACAACCGGTATCGGCAGGATAGACTTTAAAAATAATGTGCATCAGCCGAGAAGATATCTGAAACTCTACTTGTATATCATCATTAACTTTTAAGCATGTATTACCCTATTTTGTCATATTCTAATATTTCCTTTCTCTGGATTCCCCTTAAAGACTAAAGAAATTCATCCTTTGAGCATCAATTTAAGACAAGATAACAGCGCCGTGGTTCATTAAAGGACAACTTGCTGACCACTTGGGTTTTTATTTCTCAGTATTGGCTTGTGTCACAGCAACTATAAATGTTTTTGTTGATGCAAAAGCTGTTGTGTGTGACTCACCGATGAAGGAGGTGGAGGCTATCTTGCTCTTGTTCATGCAGTTGACGGAGCAGTAGGAGCCCATGGTGCCGGACGCCCCCAGGCTGTGCAGCACCTCGCCCGTCTTGATCAGAGTTTTACACGTCAGGCAGCTCGCAAGCTTACTGTTGGCCTGTGACAGAGAGGGAGACATGACGTCAGAACAACAAGCAACTTATGATTATAAGATTATATTAAAAGGTCACCTATTATGCTAAATCCAATTTTTCATGTCTTTCTACATCAACATGTGTGCCCTCTGTGGAAAGAGACTCTGAAAGTTTCAGGAAAAAAGATTCTCTCTCTTTTTGTCCTGATCCATTTCTATAAAAACCTGTCTGAAAATGAGCTGATCAGATTTTGGCCACTTTATGATGTCATAACGATTGTTTGGCTTGTGTAACCATTAGCCAATCACCAACCAAGGTAACCCCCCCCCCCTTATCACCTGAATCTCCTCCTAGAGCACCATTGTTCTTTTTAACCAAATATCTCTCAGAGGGCGTGGGGAGTGGCTCCTTATTTTCATCTAAAGTAACAGACAGAGAATCAGCACTTTGAAACAGGGCTGAAACAGAGGGGATTATGGGATGCTGCAATGATCTGTTTGGTGTTTGGAGCCAATCAGAGACATGTTCTGTATATATCTGAGACTGTGATATATTGATGAAAGACAGTATAATAGGGGACCTTTAAGATATTGGTAAAGCTAATGAAAATGTCAACGCATTTCAAAACCCAAGGAGCTCTAATCTCCAACTCAACGTAAGGATCACGGTGAGAATAGTTTTAATTATTACGGGGGAAAGTTTGTTCATGACCGTTGATCCAATTTAAATTTAAAATGAAAAAGGTTATAAAAAAAAGATGTTTATGAACAAAATTATAAAAAAGACATTAAAGTAAAATGTCAAAAAGATAAAATATGTATATACAAATAAGAAGTGAAAGTAAAAATGTGTACATCAAACTACTTTCTAAAATCCCCTCTGACTATTTGACTTAAGACTTATTGCTAATCTCTGGACACACAGCACTGTAACATAAACATATCAGAGCACACCACGCAACATAGTGGAGGTCAGTAAATATTGACTAAGATATTATTACTTGTGGGAATCCTGATTGGTTCTCTTCTTTGGAGAAAGAGGTTTTTAATGCATTTGTTAGAAATCCATTGTGTTTTCTGATTTGTATCAATCTGATCTCGATGACATTAGAGGAGTAAACGGCACCGATCTCCAACAATCTCTACATTTGTTTTGTGATCCCACCACTCAGCCACAAAGGAAAATGAAATGAACCCTTTGTCCGCCGACGATCCTCACAGTGACTAGGAGAAGCAACATGAGGAATCTAATCTAATAATTATTGCATTACCTGAAAGTCTTCAATATGCACCCTGAGACACAAAGCATCATACTCTCAGTACAACAAGGATAATTCAATGATATCTGTGTGTGGATGATATATCATTTCCCTCAGTGTGCAAATCTGTAATTACTAAATTGATTTTTAGTCCTTTGTTGTTTAAAAACTGACAGGCATAACATCATTAAGAGTTTATCTCCTGCTGCTAGAAAATACATGTTCTCTAATTAGAGGAGTGGACAGTCTGCCAGCGGTCAACAGTTGTGTATTTCCTAGAGAAACGTTGACGACATAGCTGGTCGGAAATGGAAACGATAGCAAATTCAAAAGCTCACAATTTCTCTCCGCCAGGATTAGATCATCTATAAACGTTTGTACTTGTACACGGGAGCTCATTACTGGACAAACATCCGCTCATAGTTCACTGAATTTAATAACACTGAAATTAGACTCCATAGATTCTTCTATTCTTATCAGTGTAATATCCAATAAGCTGGTGTTGCCAAGCAACAAATACAATTCCAACATTTCCAGCTAATATTATTCTGCCACATAATTTATTCACAACAATATCCAGTAAAATTAGGATTACTGGACGTTTTAAAAGAGATCTTGCATTAAAATTAAAAAGACATGTCCAATTAAACTGGGCCTATTTCATTTGGAGATCATAAACATATTGGGACGTTTTGAACAGAGAGACTGGTTGGTGATTTCTTTGATCAGCCATCATAAAGACAGCACTTTGACTTTAAAAGATATACTTAACCTGGTGGTTATATGCTGAAACTCATCCATGGTTAATCTGTTCCACTGTTCTTAGATCTGTGAAATGTAACTGTTGTAACCTTTTATAGTTTATTTTGTAAAATATTGTATTATTCTGTTAACTTTTCTATTTGTTAGTTGCTTTAGGGCGCTAGGAAAAAACAATGACCGAAAATCTGTAGTTGTATGTCATCATTTACACATTAACAAGCGACAACTATCTAACGGAGTGATATTTAAAGATGTCCTTCCTCTGGATTCCCCGTAAAAGCCTAAAAAAAATCTTCATTACTTGAGCAGCCAATTTGAGGAAACTCAGTAGAATAAGAGCTAAGGTTTGATTTTGCGTTCATTTAATGATCATTTGCTGTCCACTTGGATATATTTATTCCCCATTAATGGTAAGTACTTATATTTTAGGAGGTGTAAGGTCAGGTTAATATTTTTACTGCAGTACATTACAGAAGCTGAGGGGGCAGTGAACTGGCTGTGTGTAGGCGCACACACACACACACACACACACACACACACACACACACACACACACACACACACACACACACACACACACACACACACACACACACACACACACACACACACACACACACACACACACACACACACACACACACACACACACACACACACACACACACACACACACACACACACACACACACACACACACACACACACAGTACCTGCTTGAAGTCCCTGATGCAGTTCTGGCAGCAGAAGCGTTTCTGTTGGCCGTCCACCAGCAGGAAGTGGTTGGCGGTGGATCTGCAGGGCAGGTAGTCTCCACACTGCTCGCAGCAGTTCATGATCAACCCGTTGGCCCGCCGGTAAACGTTGAAACATGTGTCGCTGCAGATCTTATGGGTCACAGTCTTAAAGCTAACCTCGTGCCGGATCTTTGGAGAGGGAGAGAAATGCAGAAGGGAAAACTGCAAGAGTTGAACAATTTTACTTTATTTACCTTTCCACAGTTAGCGTACACTTGAGTTTGTTTGACTGATACATTATAAGCGACACGTTAGCTGACGTTAGCAGCTGCAGTCATAGGGGCTATAGACTTTTATTAGACAGCTTGGTTGAATACTGGATTCTGATTGGTCAATTTAGACATTTCAGAGGTTGTTGAAAGCACAAGTGTAGTTTGATAGGGGGATTGCTATTGCTTTTATACGCAAATGATTCAAGAAGTATGCACAAGTGATGCATAAGTGATGCATAAGTGATGCAAAAATGCAGATGGTTGTGGTTGCTATGTGACAGAAGTACTGGTTAGCCGTGATGCAGAAACATCCCACAGATGAATACTGAATGGGAGAGCTGGGAAACACTGTGAGGAAAGTCTTGCAATGCTCTCAAGTAACGGATGTTGGTTAATTTAATTTGGATACACTTGTGGAGCTGGGACAACCACCAACTAGTTGACTAAGGCTTTATTTTGAAGTGGGAGGAACTATTCTCTCCAATTTTGAGACTGTTTTTTTTGTTTAAGGATGCCATGGAGACTGAGTCGGAGGCCGTAACAGACCATACTGAATGTTACTAATGGAGGAAAAAGAGAAGTCAAGAAAGGAGAGAGAAGAGTGAAGAAAGAAGAAAGGTATAAATATTGAATGATAGCGGCTTGAGGAGGAAGACAAAGGAGAGACAGAGGCGATGAAATGAGGGTAAGATAACATTCATTAAGGGGTGAGAAAAGAGAGGAAAAGGTGACAAATAGGCCTTTTTTTAGGCGGCAGCCACACTCTACTCTCTGTGCGTTGGACTGCATTATATTTAAGGACGTTAGTAATGTTGTGCATCCTCAGGGAGTCAGATCATTACAAACACCTGGAGATTGCTTAAGGCATGATTATACTTCAGTACAGACGAGAACAGCTGCAGACTTTCACACGATCTGGTTCTTCCTCTTTAGACTTTATTCAACTACTTAATTATTCATTCCATTGTCAGGAGCATAGAGGCATGTGTTGCTCTGATTGAGAGTGACAGGTAAAGGAAAGGAAAGGAGTATTCAGACAGACTGACCTCTGTGAGTTTGCCGCAGACGGTACATTTGGTTTTGAGGATTGATTTGGGCGGGTTCTGTTTGTTCTCGTACGCTCCGAGACAACCCGTGCTGCAGAACTCCTGAAACGCCTCGCTGGAGTCCACCTGGGCCACGATGGTCCCCTTCATGTTTGTGATGTCCCTGAAAACACAACACAGAGCAAAGATACACTTACATCTACAGAACAAATGTCCATCAGTTAGTACACTGCTTATTTCTTGTGTCTTAATTTCTCTTATGTACATTGCCTTGTTTTTTATTCTGCTGCTATGCAAAAATGTCCCAAATTGGGATCAATAAAGTACTTATCTATCTATCTACATATGATAATAGAAAAAATGGTTTGATTAACATTTTGGTGCTTTTAGATGCCACACTCCACTATCTCCATGCACAGGTACACCTTTATCTAATTTGAGATTTAATTAAATTCCCTAATTAATTTAAATACTACAAGGATCACAAAAAAGTCACGTCATATTATTTTGTTATCATTGAAGTGTGTTTTAGTGTTGCAACCATGTAAGTGTATTTTTTTTTAATGGATTGTCAAATACACCGTACAAAACAAAAAATATATGTCCTCATTATAATTATTCGTATTACATATTGTGTCGACATCATGCAGGAAGATACTATAATAAATAATTGGTTGATGCAAAAATATTCTTAAAAAGAGATAAGATAAGATAAGAGAGATAAGATAGTACTTTATTGATCCCAATTTGGGAAATGTTTGTGTTGGGATCAATAAAGTACTATCTTATCTCTCTTTTTAAGACTATTTCAAATTTAAAAAAACACAACGCTTTAACAATTTACTTAATTGAACATAAAGATTTGGTTAATTGTTACAACCCCCTGTTTTGTGAATGGGCGACGCTACATGCACAATGCTAAATTCAAACCGTAAACTCTCTCAATGTGTTGCCAGGTGTTGTGTGCCTGGGACTCACTTCTTGCACATGGTGCAGCTCTTCTTGGGGGCGGGTTTGTGTGAGAAGGCAGACAGACAGGTGGTGGAGCAGAACAGGTGGGTGGAGCCTTTACGCTGGTAGGCCGTCTGTCCTTTCTTCAGAGGCTTCTTACAGTTAGCACAGGTCACCTGGGATCAGCAAACAGAACAATGGCTTCACTGTGGGGCGGCTTTACAACGGTGATACGTTATCTACGACTCTATTTGCTGCCACTAGAGCTAACATCTGAGGAACCACTGCAGATACATATTACACAAAACCTTCTTAGCCTAAAAGAGACACACCTTGGATTTACACATCTGTCTTTAAAACAGTTTCAAGTTCCCCATAACCTTGTTCGTGTTTATGTTCGTACTTCATAGCATGTTAGAAGGTCAGTGAGGCCTTCCTCTGTATTATCCACAACATATGTAGTGTAATGTAATAATAATGAATATGTATGTTTGATATGTGATTTAATTGTAAACTACACAAGGCTTACAGAGAATATAGTATTGTCTATGATTGTATACATGTGAAAAGCTGAATTAAAAATAATTGCAAAAATAAACAGTTTCAAGTTGAGGAAAACCAAGGATTTTTGTATTTAAAGAAATACAAGACGGAGAAAATAAATCAGAAAACCACAGGAGAAATTGTAAAAAAAGACAATTAAGAAGATAACAATAGCAGGAAAGGATTACTGTATATTCAATATGAAAGTATAACAAATATAAAGTTGCATGGACAACTGAACAGCTAACTCTGGATACAAGTTCCAACTTAAAAAACTAAAGTCGGTCTGCTATGACAGTGTCTTCCTCCACATTCACCCAACACAACTACACACACCTTGACGGTCCTGGCCTGCGGCTGCGATCCGGAGGAGGAAGTGTTGGAGGAAGACTGGCCCGGAGGTTTGGGCAGAGAGGAGGCCGGGGAGGGAGAGTCCACCCCCGACTGCTTCTGGTTCCTGGGAACTGAAGCTGACTGAGAGATCCACGTGTCTGGAGGGAAAGAAAGAAAGAAAGATAAAACTTGATCTAAAGCAGAGGTGTCCAAACCTTTTTCACTGAGGGCCACATACAGAAAAACATACGAAGGGCTGGGCCACTCACTAGCGAGCGTGAGGTATATTGCCTCATAAGTTAAGTTATAAGTTGGCAAAATCAATCAAATGTAGGGAAATTATACTTGATACTTGAATAAGATTAAAGAAAAAATCTATGTAAAGTATTGGAAGGTCAATCCTTAAAACAAAGCCTCACATTGCTAAGGGGAAAAGCACAAGTTTCATGTGAGGGCCATATTTCATTACACTTCTTGAATTAGCTGAGGGCCGATTCAAAATGGACAACGGGCCGCAGTTTGGACACCCCTGATCTAAAGAATCAAGTTTTTTTGAAAAGAGTACCAGTGTAGTCAACAGCACCACCTGGAGGAGATGACAGGAACATAAAACTGTCCCACTGTCCCACATAAACAACTCACAGACTACAAAGCCCTCACTGTGCTGTGCTGCATGACGTTGCATTGTTTTATAGCAAAAATAAAGCTTTTTTTAGGATGATCATGCTTTTGACTTGATTAGAAGGCTGTGTTTGTGCATGTAATCTGAACACCGTAACTTGTGTATCTGTTACTCCGTAAACAGATTAAGGAGAGCTGGTTACAGTTACAGTATATCACTCTGTTTGCCACATTAATTTTTCCATTTTATGATGATGAATTTCACAGAGTAAAGTTTGGAAATGCGCTAAAGTTAACTCCTATCCTCTGAACGCAAGATGGAGGATAAAAGTAGGAAACAACATGCAGGTTCCTCAGAACAAAAATAAAAGCAAACATTTCCCAAATTGGGATCAATAACGTACTTACTATCTATCTATCTGTCTGTCTGTCTGTCTGTCTGTCTGTCTGTCTGTCTGTCTGTCTGTCTGTCTATCTATCATCTAACTATCTATCTATCTATCTATCTATCTATCTATCTATCTGTCTGTCTGTCTGTCTATCATCTAACTATCTATCTATCTATCTATCTATCTATCTATCTATCTATCTGTCTATCTATCTCAAATATAAGACCATAAACAGAGACATGTGTTCTGTTGGATTCACATATTTTTCACTGGATTCAGTTTACATTGTAATGAGGGTTCAAGCAAAAGAAGCTCACATTTTTGACGGGTTCTGCTAACCTGCACTCCCTCACCATTTCAGTAACAACCGTCACATTTGACCTGTGTGAACATGCTCAAGTTAGATCTCCTTCGCTGCATAATAGAAGCATTACCTGCTCTATTGTGTGTCCCCGAGTCTCCGTTCTGCACCAGCTGGCCCCGCCCCGGGTTGAAGGAGGCTGTCGGGCGACCAGATGGGGTTTCAGGAGTCAGGCTGAACGAACTGCTGATCTGAAGGCCGTTTTCCTCCAACTGGCCTTCACCTGCCTGGACAGAGAGATTCTTAGGTCAGTTTTTTTTACTTAGTCACAAAACATCAGAAAACAAGAAGATGGTTTGGTCTGGGAGGAACCCAAAAAGAGGGAGCCGTGTTCTGTGTAACTCAACGAACCTGCATCGTATCTAACCTCTTACTAACAGCTGCCAGTGCCTTGGATAACTTAATATTGGAATTTAATATCAGCCCACGGCAGTGTCATTACGAAGAGAGGGCAGACACCCAATATGAAGAAGTGTAATATTAAAATCACAGGTGTCACAATATTTGTTAAAAGCCAAATATCTGGGAAAAAAAAAATCATATATCAATCAAGATTTGTGGGAAAAGTCAATTAAAAGTCCTTATGGTACTGATAGTTAAAAAAAATATACGATCGTTTTACCATATTTTTCAATGATGATGTAAATAATATTTACAAAAGGATTATTCCCCATATATTGCAAAGGATATAGCAATTGCTTTATAATTCAAAATAATCATAATTTACAAAGATAAACCTTTTTACGACAAAGAGAACATCTGCTTTCACCAACATCTATTACCAAACAACACCAGAACAACTAACCCTGAACCCAATTACAAGGCAAACAAACATTTTATCAATAAAACACTTTTAAAACATACACACAAAGAGAGTAGAGGTGAATGTAAACTACACAGTATTGATGAAAAGTTCTCACCACTGTCACCGCCGCCCCCCTGTCCTGCAGTGAGGTCACCGAGGTGATCATCAGGTTCATGTCCTCCTGGTCCTCCTCTGCTTCCTGAGTCGGGGTCTTCTCTTTAGGACCAGCCGAGCCCCCCTTCTCTCCCTCAGACCCCAGAGTGGTGACGCTGGAGATCCTGATCTTTGAGTCTGGCTCGGTGCTGCTGAGTGCACCGGGGGAGGAAGAGGAGGCGTCTTTCTGCGCCGGGGAGGAAGAGGAGGCGTCTTTCTGCTCAGCGTCCTCCTCCTCGTCCTCGATCACTATGGGCTCTGCTTCTGTGCTGGGAGTTTTAGGAGGGGCCGCCGCCGTGGAAGCGCTAGAAGACGCAGGAGAAGCGAGGGTCGCCTCCTCCTCATCCTCCTCATCCTCCACCTCCTCCACCTCCATTTCCTCTTCCTCCTCCTCCTCCTCTATCGTTGTGACCATGTCTCCAGGCGCCTCACCTGGCTCCACACAGGCGGTGCTGGGCGTGTCGTGGGAGGAAGGAGTCGTGGCAGAAGGCTGGGGGTCCTCCACCCCTAAGAGCACCACATCATCATCATCGTCCTCTGTGACCCCCTCCTCCTTTGAGGCATCATCAAGTTCCTCTGTGACCCCCTCCTCCTTTGTGGCTTCATCATCTTTCTCTGTGACCCCCTTCTCCTTTAAGGCTTCATCATCTTTCTCTGTGACCCCCTCCTCCTTTGAGGCTTCATCAAGTTCCTCTGTGACCCCATCCTCCTTTGTGGCTTCATCATCTTTCTCTGTGACCCCCTCCTCCTTTGTGGCTTCATCATCTTTCTCTGTGACCCCCTCCTCCTTTGTGGCTTCATCAAGTTCCTCTGTGACCCCCTCCTCCTTTGTGGCTTCATCAAGTTCCTCTGTGACCCCCTCCTCCTTTGAGGCTTCATCATCTTTCTCTGTGACCCCCTTCTCCTTTAAGGCTTCATCATCTTCCTCTGTGACCCCCTCCTCCTTTAAGGCTTCATCATCTTCCTCTGTGACCCCCTCCTCCTTTAAGGCTTCATCATCTTCCTCTGTGACCCCCTCCTCCTTTAATGCTTCATCATCTTTCTCTGTGACCCCCTCCTCCTTTGTGGCTTCATCATCTTTCTCTGTGACCCCCTCCTCCTTTGTGGCTTCATCTACTTCTTCTACCACTTCTTGTTCTTGTTCTTCCGTTACCATGGAAGCTTCCTCCCCAGCCTCCTCCTCCTCGGGGGGCGTGGCCTGTTGCTCGGGGGAGGGAGTGGCGTCCATGTTCTCCACCCTCTCCCCTGCCTCTTCTCCTGCGGCAGGGCTTGGTTCTGGCTCCCCGTCCATTGCTAAGGCAACCACCTGGCAAAACACCAAAAAAAAACAGTTTAATCATTATAAAACCAGTGTCTGGTGCCGGCTCCACCTCATTATCTCCTGACAGCTGCACAGGTAACGCAGCAGGTGTTCCCCCCCCCCCCATAACCCCCTCATGACAGGTGAAGAACCACAGCCATTGTTAGTCACCACTCGGGATATGTGCAATTAGGCAATTAAATGTTGCTACCCTCCCTTGTCATCACCAAAAATACTAGTAAGCAGCATTTTATAAAAAGTATTATTATATGAATTAATGCATTTCAATAAAATATTGACAAATTGTAGTAAAATGTCTTCCTAGTGAAAGGTCTCTTTATAAAAAAACAATCATCCTTTATCTACAAAGGCTAAAAAAAAAAGAAAGGTGGGAAAAGGAATCGCCCGGTTTTCCCACGCAATTGTTGAGTTGAAAATGTTTGGAGGAAATATATTTTATAAATCTAGCGCAATTGATCAGTATTTAAATTAGCTAAACACATATATGGTTGTTTGTAGGCTGTATTAGAATACATTGGCTGTAGGGACTTTTGTTTACCTAATGATAACACCTGGCACATTTACTAAATATTTCTGTTATGTTGAATATTGTCTTTAATAAATGTTATTTAGGCAGTAATTCCTGTCATGTTTTGTAGGATAATGGACAATCAATGTTTAAAAATGCATGATGATGTGCCCTGTTTAACATGCACAATGCAAAGCAGGGCTAGACATTATAAATGGCCCGCTGGCCCGGAAGCACTATTTATGGTGCTTTTCCACTGCAGCGCGTAGCACGGTTTAAGCGTGCCGTGCCAACCCCGGCCCGTTTTATGTTGCTTTTCCACTAGGGCTAGTTCGGGCTCAGGGCTACTTTTCACCTTTTTTCTGGCCCTCCAAAATCGAGGTTCTTACCGGGCCAACAACCGGGCTGAGTATGCTAAACTAGTGACGTAAACACACTTGACTGCTGAATGGTCAGAGAGAATCGCTGGCAAGGGGGCTACAACAAAATGAACATATTTTACCGTGATTTAATTGTAATGCACGTTTCAAAATGATGCCGAAGTAACAACATACTGATACCGGTCTGCAGACAAGACGGCAGGCGAAAAACCTTTTAAAATGCGTGTTTTCTGAAAGGAGATCGGATCGATCAGGCTAAGCTAACGTTGTATATGCTCCATCCACACTCACAACAACGGCCTACAGACATAAATAAACCAGCGACTGTATTCGCCATGACACAGACAGTCTGAGGTTTGTACTTGTTTAACTTTTGTCTAGTTTCTGAACAGATATGATGAGCTGTGAGCTGTGAGTGCTAACAGCTAACGGCTGATGTTTTGGTTTTGTGGTTCGCATTGAACATGACGTCACGGCAGTTTTACGCAGCGTCGCTCCGCCTACACTGCGTTACTATAGTTACTGCCCCAGCTACTAAACTGTAATGGAAACGCAGCATAAAGTGAGCCTGGCCTAACAAGGCCTAACCATACCGTACTAAGCCGGGCTAGGTCCTGCAGTGGAAATGCGCCATTAGACATCCCGGGCCAGCATAACCTACTTTCCACTTGCCCGCTCCGGCCACTAAAAATATTGCTTTAAAAAAAAAAAAAAAGTTACAGTAAGACATAAAACCACATTGTCCTGTGGTATTGGTATTTTGATAAGCAATTTTGTTAAATTGTTTCGTTTATTAAAGCTACAACATAGCGTTCGTGAGGCGGTTGTCGTTGTTGGATGAAAAGCAAACAGCTATTTGCTGCGGAGCGTAGCGCAGCGCGAGCAGGCTCCCGTGCACAGGAGCACGCTCCTTCACTACAGACTTTTGCGCCACCTAACCATTCGCCAAAATGTTTTTTAAACCACCGGTAACCGGCCAAGCACCGGGCAAAAAACAATCTTCAAATAAAAGAAATTCACCGGAGGAGTTAAAGGAGAGTGACAGGGAGTAAGAGAAGAAGAGGGAGAGAAAGTTTCAGCCACAATGGCTTGATCGATGGAGTTGGCTTCAATATGATGCCAATATAAACAAGGTCTTTTGTCGGCTCTGTACATAAATGCCGACCTATGCTGACAAGTAAGTGAAGAGTAGAAAAATATAAAGGTATATTCGCTATAGGGAAATGTCCCAGCAGTTTAGGAGAATGAAGGTTCTAATCTAATCTATTACATAGCCATTGCATGTCTAACTCCTGATGATGACAGGAAGTGTATTATAAAAATAATAATACTCATAGCAGAAATGTCACCCTCCTTTTTTTCTTTTAACAATGACCACAATATAATAATTGTAATTAACGAAATATGAACAATTGAGTACAAGTAGTGATGTAGTTTGGGCATAAATTACTATTGCAGCAAATGTGTTCATTTTCTTCATTATTAGAGTCGATTGTTTTGGACGAATGCTCTTGGGCCAGTGGTTACAATGGTGGGGCCAGTGATAATGAAATTCTACTGGCCCGGAAATTCTACTTTGTCTACCCCTGCAAAGTGTGATACCAATTAATTATTTGGTATTTGATTATGTCTTACCACTTTAAATAAAAAAACTCTTACTTGAACCACGGTACAGTCCGCTCCTTAAAGAGTGTGTAGCACTCAAAATCAGCTCAAAATCATTCTGTCTTTTCAAAAAATGTCAAAGACAATTTTCTCAAAGGATTGCAATATTGCTTTAAAATGCGTATTATATATTAATAGAGTTGAAGGATAGTGCAGAGCTTTGTGCTGCAGGAAAAACATTATGAAAGAAGGCAGCTACTAAAAGCATGTCTTCAGAGCAGGTTCAAGTAAAGGTGAGTCAAAGTAAAAGGCAATATTCTGATCTAACTCGATGGACTGCAGCTCATCCTACGTGAGATGTAGTACATCGAGTACAAACTGTCATTAATGTCTAGCTTTGGCGTTTAGCTACTCTTGTTACTCCTTGGCTTTGTCGCTCTCAAAGACACAAACAAAAGTAGTTGAGCGTGTCACATGACCCGTATGAAGGGGAGCCGAACACAGGAAACCAGCAAAATAAGTGAAGTGCCAAAGCAAGTTTATACGCGTTTGGAAACAGCAATGGAAGAAGCCGGCGTCCATTTCTAAGATAAACTAGCCCCTATGTTGTTTTAACAGTACGAGTTTATATAGTACTCCTTACAGTAAAGACGTGGGTACTCTGACTTTCAAATAGAACAGACTTGTGAATGAGTGAATGCAGAGGCGCGGGAAGGTATTTTGAGTGGGGGTGCTGAGGTGCTGTCCGATGTGCTAATTACGCACAGGGGGGGGGTTGACGTTGACATACACCGAGCAAAACCACACACACACAGTGGCATAACAACGGACTCCAGTGCACTATGTTATGGGCACTATAGAGCACGCACAACAGCGCGAGCACACACACACACTACAAAGATGTAAAATATTATTTTACCAACAATGTGGAATTTACAGTCATTGAAGTAGGCTATCAAAGCATTGCTAATTGCTGGCTACATATTACACAGATTCTGCACGGTGGCAGCAGCAATAACCATCAAATAATAATTCAAATACCGTAAAAATGATATTGACCAGTATACAGATTCTGCACGGCGGCAGCAAATAATCAAAAATGATTAATAATGCATGTCTTACCTATTTGAAGACCCCAAATGCCCTGCCCCTGCATCTTCTATTTCAATCTTTTTAGCAGATTTTGCGTTTTTAGTGAGAAAGAATTCCGAGATACGTTTTTGCGCTATGTCAGTTACTTGTCACTTGTGTTGTGAGTCACATTAAAAGTAGCCGACTAAAAACTAGCAAAATAATTTATTATATAGTATCATTTGTATAATAATATATAATATTAAATATATTTCAGGCACAATGAAATGAAATAAAAAAATATATGTAAAAAAATTAAATTAAAATAAATTTGCAGGCAGAGGAGCTCCGCCTGCCTGCCGCTAGGGGGTGCTGCAGCGCCCTCAGCACCCCTTCCCGCGCCCCTGAGTGAATGAGTCCAATTTCATATTAATTTGAGTAAATAATACATGAAATACACATTTAAAATGTATTAATTTAAAAAGAAAGGTACTGCCTGCCAACTGTACAGAGAAAAAAATCATTTTTAATTGTGTGAATATTAGTTCTAACCTAATGAAGAATACATCTACGGACCAATCTGACTTCATGGACAGTTCAACAACATTCTGAGTGTCATTGAGAAACTTCCTGTTTCCACAGAACAAATAAAGGCAGAACACCTCAGAGTATCATACAGACGCTGTCAGAGCGCTCCAACCATTCAACGTCAAGGGGCGTGACATATCTAAGCGGTTGACCAATCACAACAGAGCCTGCCAGCTAACCAATCAGAGCAGACTGGGCTCTGGTTTCAGACAGAGGGTGAAAAGAGGTGCTGCAGCACAGGCAGTATGAGAACAATAAAGAGCTTTTTGAACATTAAAGCATGGAGACATGTCACAGGAGAGACACAAAGCATTTCAACTTGAATATGAGCAGAAAAGGGTCCCTTTAAAGATACGATTACTATCATCATCATCATCATGCTGGGTTATGATTTTAATCAAAGAGAGGCTATTTTAGAGGAAATGTGAAAATATCAAAATAAATATCAATAATGTTGGCATATATTATGTATGAGCCACATCGCCCTGATCTCAGGAAGCTGCTACGTGCCTGCCCAGCAACGGGAGGCCCCTCCTCCTCTCTCTCCTCCTCTTCCTCCATCTCCTCCTCCTCCTCCTCCTCCTTCTTCTCCTCCTCCTCCTCCTCCTCCTCATTCTCTTCCCTCCTCCTCCTCTTCTTCCTCACGTCTCTCACCCCCCTTTTTATCCCTCTCTTCCTGTTCTCAGCACCCCCCTCCCTTCCTAACGACCCAGCAATCTACGCCTCCTCTCACCTGCCGTTTCTCCCCCTCCCTCTCTGCATGTCGCTATCTCTTGTTGCCCCCGGCAACTGGTGAAGCTACACCTTGGTTACCGTGGTGACGGTGTGGCTCACCACCACAGGGACTGGGTCTCTGCATCTGGGTGCTGTTAAGTTGGCCAACACATGACTTCAATTGGTTCAATATAAGCCTATGGGGTGCTGAATTGATACATGTATCATGGCTGTGACTAATGGTTGTTTTCATTATCAAAGCGTCTTTGAGTTTCCTGAAAAGCGCTATACAAGTCTCATGTATTATTATATTATTATTATTATTATAGAAAATGTCAGAAAATGTCTTGTATTGTCATTCCAAAATACAACGATTTTCAGTTTAATCTGATGTAAAAACAGAGGAAACCATGACATTTTGATATTTGGGAGGCTAAAACTCTTGCTTGAAAATGTACTTCAATGATCAATCAGTTATAAAAATAGTTGCCGGTTGCACAGCAGCTCTACTCCTTGAAGAGTAGAGCCTGAAACGCCCCCATTTGAGTGTGACATCACTACGTAACACTCGCACTTCTATTGGCTAGCACTCCAACACATTGTACGTGATAGTCTAAGGGGCGGGACATCTCTTAGTGGTCGATCACAACAGAGCCAGCCAGCTAACCAATCAGAGCAGACTGGGCTCTGGTTTCAGACAGAGGGTGAAAAGAGGTGCTGCAGCACAGGCAGTATGAGAAAAATAAAGAGCTTTTTGAACATTAAAGCATGGAGACATGTCACATGACACTAAATACTGATATACACCTGAACATCAGAATAGTATTTCTTCTATAATATCCAAAAGATCTGGTGCCACTCTGGGGATCAGATCTATTTAAAGCACTTTTGGGGATCTCTGCACTCTACATTGATCTGTTTCTGTCAAAATCTCCCTTTTTATGTCACACAGCAGGGAGATCACACAACACTTCACTGCAGCTTCAGCACAAACACACACACACACACACAAACAGATGCAAGCTCACACACAGTTTTCTACTGCAGCTCTATGATCTTCTCCCACACTGAACAGGAAGAGCCTGAACGCACCTGAAAACATTCTTGAGCGCTACAACAAGTCTGCACTACAGAGGAAGCCACATCACTGCATGACATAATTGAGGCGGCCATTTTGGCTCAGCACAGTGGGGTGCATCTATGTAATATAATCACAGCACTACAGCTGCCATATCACGGAAGAAACAGGTAGGCTAATTGGGTTTTCTTGTTCATATTTTACAGCTTGCACATTAACAACATGTACGTTTATTCATGGGAAATCCAGCCTGACCCAAATGACCTCCGGACAGGAAACTGGAAAAAAATTAAATAATCGATAATCCCACGATATTTGAGTTTTCCTATTGGTGCATTCACCAAATATTTACATAACGAGATTTTTATAAATAATCACCAGTAATGTTTGTTTAAGGACTAAGTGTGGGAATACAAAGACAGTCACTTGACTAAAACCAGCTTTATTTACCGCAAATGTATGTCAAAACAGCTACTTGGCAAGAAACAGGGGTTGACAAAATACCACATGCCTCAAATCTAATGCAATAGTCCTGCATTAGAGCCGTCTATCAATACTACTGCCAATTCGTAAGTATATCAAAATCTAATACTTTATTTTGAGATATAATCAGAAAAATGTTTTTAAATTGAACAAAAGCAGCCAATATAATCAAAAGTAATGGTCATCTTCTGCAGATTGACAAGAACTTAAACTTAAATTAAAAACAATTCTAAAACTAGCAAACAGTTCTGATATGAACACACATTTAACGGCAGCTTATGAACATTTTCGAAGGACTTTCCAGGCCCCTAAAGAATTGAAATCTACCATCTCTGACTCACCAAAGATAACCATTTACAACAAGCCTCTTCTTGAGTTGTGGTATCAGAAGTTTCAGATGCAGATTAAACTCCCATTAAAACAGCAAACAGACAAAGAAGCATGCAATACACATTTCAGGGTATTTTAAACATGCATGGTCCTAGTGGGAAATGATTTGTTGCTCCATCCACTGCACCACACAACACACTTTCTACAACAACTATTGGAAACATTACGCTGTATTATTGTTGCACTCCTCACCCCTTGCTTATAGTCAATGTTATCCTATCCTGACACAACTATTACTGACCAGTGTGGAAAGCAGCTTTACGAGATTCCTCTAAAACAGTTAACACCTACCTCATTTTGGTCTACAAATAATAATTGACAAACTATATCTGGAGTTCAGCCAATCAATCTATTTATTTTATCACTTCCTGTTTTTGTTCCGACCATGATAGTTTAGATACGTTTGTGCAATTAGATGCTAAAATACAAGTTTCAAGATGTCAACATGTTTAAACAATGTCAATATTTCCATATATTTGCCTTTTTTCTATCAAAGTTAAAACATATTCTTTCATAAAAGCATGATTTTTCAGAAATGTAAAGAGGAAATGCAAGTTCCTTGTGTGAAAGTTAATCTAAGTATGTACTTTTGATTTAAAAACACTGCAAAAATGACTACAAAGCACCAGAGTTGAATCCTATATGCTTGATGATTGTCAGGAGGATGTACTTGACTGTGAAACACTGATAACATTGCTCATGGTGATCACGTGACAGGAAGCACAAGTGAAAACTGTGACATTCAAGATCAATATGTTGTTCTTGACTGTTTAAAAGAACCAAGAAGGTATTCCAAATAATTTCTGTCTAATCCAAGTCAAGCTTGTGTTTTATGTCTATGTGTTTTAGGACTATAACTGGCTCTCTGTGTGGGGTTAACTGGTGTCAAAATATAGAGAGAGGACCCAAAGGCACCCCCTTCTCCAAGTAAAGCTGCGATATAAAAGCATCTGATAATATAACATCACAGTGAAACTCAGTAGTGCACTGAGGGGGAAAAATAGCCTGGTCTAGACTCAGATCAGACTGCAATGCAGAGCTATGAGCCTGCATTCACGTGGACCAGAGAAACGAGGGTCCAGTATTAATTTAATGAGCTCTGACATGCAACCTTGCTGCTCTAACGTCAACACCAGGTGGCCAGAGAGAGGCTGGGGCTGGGGGGAGGACTGCCTCCATCGTGCAATAAACGTGCCAAAATCTGCGCCACATCATCACCTCACATCCTCTCCAATGCTGTCAGTTTGCGCACATCATTTTCCCCAAAGCAGGTCACGAGGTGCAGGCATGCAGCTGTTTGCGCCAGTTGCGCAGATAACATCCGACTAATAGCATTTTCAAACAAAAAACGAGTGAGATTATTATATAAGGCTTATGTCACTGAGATATGATGCGTAATGCGCAGCCACCAGAACATCCCCCAGCTGATGGGCTACAAACAGTCCGGTTACCTGGCAGCTTAATGCAAACTAAACCCTCACTATCCTGCAGCTGATGAGCCCTAATAGGAAACGTTAGACAATCAGCATTGAAGGACAGTCTGTACCAAGCTTCAGGGGCCCGGTTCAGTCCCCCCTGGCTGTGCCCTTGGTTATTAACACAGCTCCATGACGAGGAACACAACAGCACATAATCCGGTCCAGGCGTTCACTATCATTCCCCTTTTTCTCCAGCAATCATATTTAACTAAGTACAGAAAGCAGGTCCAAAACTTTAATAATAAGAAACAGAACTACCTGAGCTGCGCAACTCTTCCATAAATAACCCAGGTGAATGAGGGGGGTAGGTTGGATTCGGAGTTGGGATCCAGGAGAAACGTGGTTCCTCCCCTGCCTTCCTGGCGCAAACAGCCATTGGATTAGCGGCGCAACGAGGGGAGGAGAGCAGGCACAGACTGCGCCATTGTTGCAATACCACTAGAAATGATCACAACTTATTCCCCTCAGATACAAAATAGTGTTACACTCTGCAAAGCATACACATAATGCTAATCTAAAGGTTGGGAAACGTGTGATACCCCCGCCTTTTTATCCAGTGTATTATTCCTAGTCGTGCATTCCACCAAAACAGGCCGGAAAACCGAATAAAAAACCCGATTTTTATGATACCTGTGACGCCGGGCTTTTAATTGGAAGTTGCCCCTTGCACCAACCGAGCCCACCCTGGCGCAATCAGTGGCAAATATAGCCACCACCACCAGGGGCGCGCTTTACATTACGCATCACATGAACTGCACTCATTTGTGTCATGCGGTGTGGTAAACAACGAGGCGCACAGAAAAACCCTGCATCGTGTTTACAAGGGTTTAGATTCAACCGTGACCCGGTGTAAACCCGGTAATTTCATAACCATAATGCATTCCCCCCCCCGGCTAACTCCCCTCCCTTTACCCCCCGCCCCCCCAATGGAAAACAGCACTGCCTGCCGTCCGCCATTAGGGAGCCAAATGAACAATACTGGAGACTAGAGGCGGCTGCAGAACACACACACAGCAGCCTGGGAGAAAATCTGTTAGAATAAACTGTTTATTCTTCACTTTAGTGTGTCTCCTCGCCCCGGTTTGACTCCCAGATGAGGCCCTGAACCCCCGACTAAAGGCCCGCACAAGTTCCCCAAACTTTGACTAATTAGGCGTAAAACTGGGGTAAGAAAAACGTCTGTGAAATTCTCTTACCCGAGTAGAGCTGGAAACGGTGTAGCGCCACTTTTGTGCCTTGACATTAATCCCGGGGAGCGCATGCGCAGAACGGAGAATTCTCCACTTTCCGTCCAAAGATCGTGTGTTAAGAAGATGAGTCACTACGTCAAGAAGGCGTTACGTTACGTGCGAGGCCGGCGTTAAGAGAGCATTCAGAATCAGGTCTATTGCCAATAAAGTAGGTTTACATGTAAAAGGAATTCCCTAATAATAATAATAATTGACTGCTATTAACTGCAGTATTTTTTATCCATATTTTGTATACTATTTATATTGTTTATATTTGAAATCATATTTTTTTCTTTACATTTTGGGTTGTTAATTCTATATTCCACTTTTTAAGTATTTTTATTTTATGTCTGAAAACACTGATGCTTCTTCTGTAAATAATTTCCCAATAAAGTATCTATCTATCTATCTATCTATCTATCTATCTATCTGTCTGTCTGTCTGTCTGTCTGTCTGTCTGTCTGTCTGTCTGTCTGTCTGTCTGTCTGTCTGTCTGTCTGTCTGTCTGTCTGTCTGTCTGTCTGTCTGTCTGTCTGTCTGTCTGTCTGTCTGTATCTATCTTTCGGTCTGTCTGTCTATCTTTCGGTCTGTCTGTCTATCTTTCTGTCTGTCTGTCTGTCTGTCTGTCTGTCTGTCTGTCTGTCTGTCTGTCTGTCTGTCTGTCTGTCTGTCTTTATGTCTGTCTGTCTGTCTGTCTTTATGTCTGTCTGTCTGTCTGTCTGTCTGTCTGTCTGTCTGTCTGTGCAGACACTTAAACACTTAAAAAAACAAAGAAAATGTTAAAAGTAAATGTACAAAAAAGAAAATATAAGAATATGATTAACATAAGGTCTTTCAAGAAGAATGATGTGTATTATATATTTTTCTTACTATTTTATGTATTCAAAAACTTATATTATTTGTTACTGTCTTTAATATCATTATTATGTTTTATTTAAATTCAATGTGTTTAGTTGGTAGCTACATGACTGATTTGTGTGGAGGACTTTTACTCAAGTATTGTACTTAAATAGCTTTTTTAAGTATCCTAGTTGTACTTTACTCAAATATTTCCATTGTATTCTATACTCCTCCTCGTCACCTACAAGTCCCTCCATGCCCTCCCCCCTCAGTACCTCACAGATCTACTCCACCCTTACATCCCGTCCCGTACCCTTCGATCCTCAGACTCCGGCCTGCTCTCCATTCCCCATTCACGCCTCCGCACCTTCGGGGACCGTGCCTTCAGTGTCGCTGCCCCCCCCACCCTCTGGAACTCCCTCCCTGCTGAAATCCGTAACGCCCCTTCTCTCAACATCTTCAAATCAACCCTGAAAACTCATCTGTTCAACAAAGCCTTCCAACATTAACTCACTCTTCCCCCCCCCCCCCCCCTCTGCAATGTAACACTTCCATTTCTGCCACCTGTTTTATGTCTTGTTCTTATATGTTTCTTTGTTAAGCGACCTTGGGTTGATGAAAGGCGCTATATAAATTAAAGATATTATTATTATTATTATAATTTTGCTCCACAACATTTAAGAGGAAGACAGTATTTTGATGACATTTTTTAATGGCCAGACTCATTTATTAATAATTAGAATGCAATTACATATATTATATTATCTAAAATTGACATTCAAGTTTTACCTTTATGAGGCTACTACTTATATTTGTATTCTAAAATATTCCCAATACGGTTTTTTTTACAAGCACCAATGTTTTTCTACAAATCATTTTTACTACCTTTACTTCCATTAAAGATCTGAATACTTTTCACCAGGGCAGTTAAATACATTTATTCCCCAAAACACTGTTATGATCCTTTAAGTCTTGCATATATGCTTACGTTTATGGAAATGGGAATTAAACACAGAGTGAGACCTCCCTCATAATATATCCTCTCCGACGTCATCCATTCCTATTCCTTAATTTTATTTTCGTCGCGCATGCGCATGAGGGGCAATCAGGAGGGTTGGTTCCATTAAGCTGATTTACCCTTATCGATACAGATCATGTAACCCGTGTAAACTGACACCATATCCGCTGGGAAATGGCATACTTTGATAATAAAAGGTTCAGATCCCTTTTTAAACAGGCTGCATTGAAGTACACTTGGTCCAATCAGCAGGAAGGATCCGGGTTGAGAGAGTTCATGTTCTCAGTTCTGTCCGTAAAACATCGTCTTTCCTTATGTAATTTCATCCAGACATGCAGGAGAAAACCCAAAACGGCATATAACATAACTGATAATCCCTGAAAAGCATCATTATAGACGTCCCTGTTGAAAAAGGGGGATGCCAAAGGATGTTAAAATACCTTTATTATTAAAATAACCACTGTAGACCGAGCAAAACAGGTTACATTTGATCCAAAACAAACACTATGATGGGTTAATTTGGTGTTTTTTTGCACAAAGTCCGAAGAAGTAGTGATCACGTTTTTAATATGGCGGATCAGGTGCGTTCAAGGTACCGACCGGCATCGGTGAAACGTGCAGATCGATTCACTTCAGGGGTTATTTCCATCTCTTCAACCCCACAGTATAGACTGGATAAACCCCACAAATATCTCCAAACTCACCAGACTGATGGCAGGAGGAGGATTGGACGGATTTATTTCCAGATTATCCTGATAACAGTCGGGTTGCCAGATCTTCTGCCCAAATATCCGACTCTTCAATGTTCCCACATGCGCAAATGCAACTAACATGTACAACGTTTGTGACACTGGAACTCAATTAAGGAAGAAATGCAGACTGTTCCTTTATTACACGCAGCCGTAAAGTATAGATCTACATAGCATTCAGGAAATAATTAGGTGCGTGTGTTTGTATGTGTGAGGCGTTCACTGACCTCATTTAATGTCATGCTCTGATGTGCGCAACACAGCAACGCGCAGTATCGTTTCCCTTGTCCAATACATCTGTCTGCCTCTTTACTGTACCTTTATGTAGCCTATACACTATGTACTCTTTATTGCATGTTTACCCGGACATTGTTTAGTCATATTTGAATATGAACTGGGTTTGTTTTGTATTAATATTGTGGTCATGCTGCAACTGCTGCACAAGCATTTCCTGCAATAAATGATATGTATCTTATCTTAAATACTAGGCCAACACTTTTGCAGTGCTTCCTTAGCACCTTTTAAGTACAGTATTTAGTCTCCAAGAATATCTTATGATGTAGACTGTTCCTTTTAGATTTCAAAACAATGTATGTTCAGTGTGTGACATCAAATGCATGTCATGGATTGAAACACCAACCGTATAGTTTCATGTAACTAAAGCTGTCAGATATTTATATTGGAGTAAATTACTACTGACAGTTAGTAGAAGTGAAAGTGGCATACAAAGAAACAACGACTTAAGTAAGAAAGGCCTAGGACAAAGTGGTATTACTTTTTTTTATTGTACATATTTTATTCTGAAGCTCAGCGCTTTCTTATAAAGTAAGAGTTCATATTTCAGACCTGGCTATAAAAGTGGTTTTGACAGCTTTTCCTGAAATAATATATAATCCTAAAGATATGATTAAATGGGCGATAAGTTTTCCAAAAGGTGCATAAAAGTTACATGCTGTACATCTTCTAATTTGTTCCTATTTTTACCCACGTGTGTGTTACCACCTGGATTAAATACGTACCACAGGATGAATTGTTGCAGGCAGAGAAACCAGTGTTGAAATGTATGTACACGTTTTTATTTAGGATAAAACACATCCTTAAGTTAAAGCAGTGACTGGCTGCAGTATTATGTACAAACAACATTTTGATCAACCTTTCTCACACACACATGTCAACCTGCAGGATCATTCACAGCCGGATATTTGTAGAAGTAAAATGTGTGTACACTACAGCATATTCTAAAAGCGAGAGATGTTAAGGAGTGATGGAGGATTAGCTAAAATAGTAGTACGGTTAAAGCAAACACAGAAAATTAGCACACATTGTTTGTCTCCACTTGTTCTCATAAAACTGTTCACATTGCTTTTAAACGAGCAATTCGAGTGTCATTCTGCTTTAAATCCTGTGTTATATTATGTGTTTGAAAGCTTTAGCTTTAGTTATGGATTTTCCTCCCACGAGTACCTTTCTGTCTATTAGCACTAGCATGAGCGCTGGCTATTCTTCCCGGGGTCCACTGACTTCTATTCATTTCCATGCATTGGGTAAATCAATAAGCATACAAAGGCAAAGGACAGCAGTTTAAAGTGCAGAAACAAATGAAAATGATGCACTTTCATAATGATAATTTTACTTTAAACCAAAACAACAATAACAATGGCAGATGAATGGCTGTCGTTATTTCTTATACAGCTCAGGTTTCTGGAGCATCCATGTTTGTTAAGATTACATTGAGCTGTGACGTTGGGTAAACACGAGGTAGGCATCTCTATAGAGAAATATATGAGAATAATCTGAATAGAAAGATATAAAAACAGGTTGCAGTGATACAAAGTTAGGGTATTAAAGTATCAAACTATAGCCACCTGGATGATGTGCTGTATGTCAACTGTCTGCCATTTATTCATAATACATTCTGAGTTTTTATACTAGAAGGTAAACGTACAAAAATCGTACATGTTTATCTGCATTACATTATTGAAACAGCATTGATTACAGGCGTCAACATTGTCTCTGCTAGCTGTTCTTTTTCTTACATATTTTAAGTTTCCATTGAGACAACACCACAGAACAGGAAGCACGCCATTTTAATCTATGGACTATAAACGCTGAGGCCAAGATGTACACAGTTGGCATCAAGCTGTTGGTTGGTAAAAACGAAAAATAGTACAAATGGGTTTATTTCTTCTTCACGTTTTTAATTTTGACAAGACAAGGTGAAAACTCTTGATATTAAGAAAATCATAGACAGGGCTCATCAGTTTTGTGTTTCTGACAAAAACAGTGGTTCATTTAGCACTGCAGACAGAACACAGACACAGTTTAACAGCATTGTTCAAATCTTTTAAAGAAAATATGCTGACCTAAGCTGAGTTCATAAATCACACTGCTCAAAATAAGACGTTTTGACAAAATGATCGTCAGAGTCTTTACTGGCAATCTAGCATGGACCCACTTGGTAAAAATGTCTCAAATAATCGGAAACTAAAAGTCTGCTAACAAGCTTTCCAAATTAAAAACTCCTAACCTTTATTAGCAGGGTGGTTGATCAAGGTTTAGCCCTTATAGCGTTTGACTGTACGCACTAAATAACTTAAGCCTCTCCTACAGGGGCACATACAAAAAGCAACTAAACATTAGCAGTCATCAGATGACATTTGAATAACTGTATATATGCATATATCTATATAAAGTATGTACAAACCAGAACATATCAAAACAGGAACTCAGTGCATGGAAGGCAAAAGGACTCTTTCTTCATTCATAAAAAACGCTTCTATCACCTCATTCTGGGGGTTCACCTGTGGAAAAGGGTTGCAAATGAGATACTGGGCTTGAAAAGGGGGATTAAACCCATTTTAAGGATGTACATAAATTGCGTGTTGATCAGGAAATGTGAGTCAGTGTTTGTGATAATAGCATGTGAAACTCCTCTGATGGAAAACTGGTCGTGGATACTGGGAAACAAACGGCTGTTATAAATAAAGGTTGGCATCAAATATGACATGAAATGAAAACCACATTTGGGTTTAGAAATGTACAAATAAATGTGTGTTGAATAAAGCGGTTCTATTTCTGCATAAACAATTACAGATCTTTATAGAGTTTTGACTGACACTGATAAATCCCTCTGCAAGGGCAACACTGATCCACAGGAGAATATCCCAAATGAAGTCCTTAGTAAAGTGAAAACATTAGTGGGAACGCATGGACCATTACAAATGTTACAAAATGGAAACAAAAGTGATGGAAAATCCCCTCTTGAAGCACCCACAAACATTCTCAATCTGCACACAGGCTAGTTATACAAACACACACATCTATCATATCCACGCTGACATAAAGTAGAACTCTGGGAAAGGCACGACCCGCGGAGGGGCTTTCTTTTCTGGGGGAGTTGCTCCAAAGAGAGAGGAGGGAGTTTCTGACCGAGTAGCGATGATTTCACCAACAAATGGACGGGATTTTTTTATCAAGCTCTACTTGAACTGTGGAGATCCTCAGTGTTGGATAAGATGGAGCAGTAGTGCGGACAGGATTCAAATGTCATCAATTTGGGAATTTACACTGACGTCAGAGGAAAGCCAGCTTCTAATTTCACTTCACGGTGACGAGATCCCAACGAGCTCCTCCTCCTTTGAAAGACAACAAGCTCTGCAAAGCTGCTGCCCAGTGTGTGTGTGTGTGTGTGTTTTATTGTGTTGGTGACCAGAGGGGGCATTATGGCAGCTGAACTCTGTACGCACAGATGAGTAGCTTGACCTGCAGAAAGAAGAACGATGTAAGAAATAGTTAACAAAAACTGTTCATACCAATAAGACTTGGCCCTTTTTAGCCTCTAAGAATTATACATAATAATAATGATAATACAATGTCCATAAAACAAACTCCAAATAACAGCTGGAGCATTATTCACTTCTCTATGACATTACACTCTATACACTATATTTTCACAAAGATTAGCTAATACACAGCTTCTGTCTCGTGTCCTGAACTTTGATTAGTCAAGAATGCTAATTTAACGTAGCTCACACTTTTAGACAATTTTTACTTTATTGCAGATTTCGAGAGTACATCAAAATGCTGTAATTACTACTGTCACACAGTTATAGAGAGCAGACAGTTTCATGAGCATGATTCAAGTTGTGTGTGTGTCTTGTGTTGTGTTGTATCTCTGAAAGTGTGTCACCTTGGCTGTTGGCACCTCTGCTAGACGAATGAAGAGTCTGTTGATGCCTGGAGCCGGGCTGAAGGAGTAGATGAAGTGACTATCCTATAAAGAAATGTGGAAAGATAACTTAATTTACAGTAACGGGGAACTAAATGCATGCAAAGCTCTAAGATGTTAGTGCAGGTGTAAGTCGTTTCGATCCTCCTGCAGCTACTGTACCAGGAAGATGGGCAGCTGGAACTTGTCGTTGAGCACGACGGCGTGAACGCTGCAGGGTCCGCAGAGCCGCGCTGTGATCTCATTCAGGAAGTTGGCGTGGAAGATGAAGAGGAGGATGCCCGAGCCTGCAGGGGAAGAAGGACAGAGGTATTGTGGGAGAGGAACATTTAGTAAGGATAAAAAAGATAGAAGATGGAAGTCTAGGAGGCATAGAAATGAGTATGTCAAATGCAACCCAGGGCTGGGTGATACATCAATAAGATGATGTCTCGTCTTATCCTATTGAGAAGAAAACATATATCAATATTCACAATTGTGTGGTCTATAATATACAATAAAAAATCACACACACTAACTCTAAATTCTCTGAAAACCTGATCTTAAACGCAATATCAGTTGAAGGTAGTGGTTTGCTTTTTAATCACTTATAACCTCCGAATTAAAGGGTGTGTTTTACCCTCTTGTTGTGGCTGTGACTTGAAGCCGAACTCCAGCGAGAAGTCGGGCCCCTCACAGAGCCGGTGGCATGCGAGAGGGAAGACGGGCTCCAGCAGCACCAGGCGAGACTCAAAGTACGCTCTGATGGCGTCCTCCGCTACACTGGCCAACCTGAGAGACAGAAACAAACAGTCTGAGTGACTTTACGGACAACATACATCATGAACACACCAAAATGAAAGGATTCTATTTAATTTGTAACATAATGTACTTGGTAAAGCCAGAGGTGGGAAGTAGTGGAGTACAAATACTTTGTTACTGTACTTAAAGACCCAGTGAAGTGTGCGCCGGTGCATGATCTGTTATGCTAATACGTATAGTAATGACCAAAATTGTCCATTGGAACCCATATAAAAGATGTTGGAATAGCAACGAATTTGACGAGTTGGAATTTTCCGCTGGGAAACCTCCGCCTTCGTGGGCGTGGTTTGCGATCTACTGCGTGACGTCAGAAGATGGGCTCAGCCGAAGTGTTTACATTCACCACCGTTCATTTTGTCTCTGTTTCAAAGTGGAATTTACCAACGTTTTTGAGCGAGTATTTTATTGGAAAGTGTTTCGCAGTCGACTGGAAGTGATTGCCAATCGAGGAAACCTGACAATGGAGGCGACAGTGAAGAAAAAGGGAGGAAAAACACACGGGAAGCGATGCATTGCCGCTGGCTGTGGTAATGTCAATTCTGCCGAAGTGGCGATGTTTCTGTTCCAAAAGATGAAGGTGAGTGGCTGGTGTCATTGTTTCGTAGATTCGTAGATTGTTTATGAAAAATAAAGGCCACTGTGTTTGTGTTACTAACAAGACTATCATGGCGGCGGCAGAGCTCAAGTCGAGTTTCTCCGCCTGGAGATATTCTCACTATTTCACTTTTGTCGAGCACAAAGAAAAGAACGTTTTAGTTAAATGTAAGTTGTGTCTTGGCGGGTCAAAGATCCTATCGACTGCCCAAAACAGCAATTAAAATCTGTTGAAACATCTGCAGAAACAACATGCTGGGACGAAGCTAGTAGCTAAGACCACAGACCCAGACTCATCCGACGCCACTCCACCTCCACCTAAGCAACAGCGGCTGGATTGGCACTTTGAAACATATCTTTGTGTTTGTGTTTGTATAGACCACATTGCTTAGCAGAGTTCAGTGATGCAAATGCATGTCAAGTTGATCAACAGGTTGTATTATTCTCCGATGCAATAACAGTACTGAAATGAAGGCTACAGTATAAGGGCATTAATGGGTGCCCTTTTTTAAGTAACTAAAAAGTTACTTTTCACAGTAACGCATTACTTTTTGGTGTAACTAGTAATTGTAACTAGTTACTGGTTTTCAGTAACTAGCACAACACTGCATGTGAACATGAATGTTGCATCATGCTATGAACAGATGAATGTATGATCAGGTGATGGCCAATCCTGTGTGTAGATCTACTCTAGATCTATGACAAAATATTGTCCTCAACTAAATTGACTTCCATGGCCACTTTCCTCATCTATCCTGTCCGAAAAGCTGTCAAAATCACTCATTTCTCTCGCACCAGTATCACTTTCCGAAGTCTCCGCCATGTTTACAATCACAACTGGGCCCATCTTGTGACGTCACAGCCGCTATCGTCTGCAGCAGCGGTAGGCTCAGACGGCCGTTCACGGGATGAAAAATTTGCGATGTTTATCTCGTCCCTCGCACTTCCTAAAAAATTATTTTAGCCATGAACAGGTACAATTATATGTAAGAAATGAAACTGCCATTTCATTTTGGCGCAAAAAAATGCACTTCACTGGCACTTTAAGTACATGTTTCTGGTATCAGTACTTTACTCCACTACCTATTTTTCTGACGACTTTTTACTTTGACTTCTTACATTCTGAACACAAATACCTGTACTTTCTACTTCTTACATTTTCCAAACAGGCTGGTTCCTTTAGTTTGAATGTGTGTTTGGTGGCGTGATCATTATTATTTAGAGTCATTGTGTGCCTATTGATTTGAACACGATCCGTGTATCCATCATTTCCTGGTCTTCTCTAAAGAAGAGGGACCAATGAAAACGTTGTCATGTTGCCGTTGTTCATCATGGAAACATTCATTAGCTAACAATGACATTATTGTTCTATTCATATAAAGGGAGGTCAGGTACTCTTTAAAACAGCTGGTAGTATGGGTACTTTTTACTTAAGTACATTTTGAAGCCCATACTTATTTACTTTTACTTGAGGAAATAAGTTTAGTCAGTACTTCTACTTTTACCAGAGTATTTTTAAATATCTGTACTTCTACTTGAGGAAAGGATGTGTGTATTTTTGTCATCTCTGGGTAAAGCTGTAATGACGTAGCACTACTGTGTTACATTACACCTGTTTTACCTGGTGTTGATTAGTAATATAGTGCTTTGTGGCACACCAGGAATCATTACAGTATTCTAATGTTTGGCTCACATGCTGACGTGGTCCTTGATCAGGTCGCACACCATCAGGTTGTTGCCCAGCTTGGCGAAGTACATGGCAGCGGTCTTGGTTTTGGACATGATGTTGCAGTCCGCTCCGTACTCCAGCAGGAGGCGCACTACGTCAGCGTTCCCTCTTTTGCAAGCCTGCAGTGAAGGAGAGGAAATGATTACTGAAACAGCCTGTGTCCCTTTTACAGATCTTACCACTGTACATCACTGAGTACAAGAGCCTTAAATATTCTTGTTCTAGTCTTTATTTTTATTTATTTAATTTAAAAATGTTCTATTGTAAAAAATGTATGGCGTTGGATGGATTATTGGCATAAACTATTTTATTATGTATGAAAAGAAATTAATAAAAACGTAAAGAACAAAACAAATATTCTTGTTCTCGTCTCATCACCTTTACCTTAAAGTTAAACACATTTCAATCAATCTGGTTTTGAGACTTTGATTGCAATCAGTAATAATACTATTTATAATCGACTATGTATGCTTAACAATTGACATTTCTAAAGGACCTATATTACATGTATGACTTTTATAGGCATATAATAGATTTTAAGAAAGATATTTTCAAGCTTTTAAATGATTCTTAAATAGTGGTCGACGTTGCTTGAGACTGATGTGTGGTGTAAACGGTCCAACTTGGGTTGTTTGAGTTGTTCTGAGGTGTGTGTGTGTTTATTTGTGAAATGCAGCATTACCTTCATCAGGGCCGTCTCCCCACTGAGTGTCTGAGCGTTGACGCAGGAGCCCGCCTCCAGCAGGATAGCAACGGTTGTCAGAAAGTTCTGACAGAGGATGGAGATTAAGGAGAAAAGTGTGAAAAAACACCCAAAAAGTGATGAGGGCAGATGATGTTAATACGATCGCTAACACATTTTCTGAAATGTGTGAAAACTGCTCGGGAAGATGAAATTATGCTGCAAGTTTGTCTGTTTGCGTATGTGTGTATTTTGAGTCAACAGTTTAAAAATGGATTATCCCTAAATCAGATTCATGTTCTTCCATCACTTTCTTCAGATTTGATATCTAATGTGTTCGCAAACCTTGGCTTATGGACAAGAGGCAGCATTAGAATTCATTTGGAGTTGTGTCTCTGGCCAACTTATGAATGTTAGTCTAAGCTTTATTCTCCTTTTGTCTCCTCCAGTTCTGGATGGAAAAGTTCTAAATGAAAAATAGCTGCACTAATGTACATTCTCAAATATTGAAGTGACTGTTATTTTGTATATATTGATTGTTGTGTTTTTATTTAAGTCTTAATGTGTGCACATGTAAAAATGTGTCTTTGATTCTGTGTATATATATAAATATTTGCACACATATTTTAAGATATATTTGTTTTTATATTCGGGATTGTGGGAAACGGTATTTCGATCTCTCTGTCTGTACACACAAACTGGAAGATTGACAATAAAGTTGACTTTGATAGCTTCATAGAAAAATTCTCATTTGAGGTAAAATGCACCGTTACCTTTTCAGCAGCGTGCATCAGCGCTGTGGTGCCGTTCTTCTGTCGTCCGTTCACCTTCACCCCCTTCCTTATCAGCAGCCTGAGGATGTCGTCCTGCCCCCCCGCTGCTGCCAGCATGCTCAGAGACATACCGCTGCTATCCTGCGGACAAACAGACAAATATAGAGCTACATGTCACAGACGTGGGTGGGCAATCGGCAACTGTGGATTTTTTATTTGCAGGTTTTCAATTGTGTAACAGCTGGAGAGGGGGAATCACTTAGATGTAACTAAAAGAGATGGATTTTGAGGTATAAATATATCCCAATTTTTATCTTAATCTCGTTTTGGACGGAGACTCACCACCATCTAAGATTGGATATAGACTACGGCTTTTTTTCTTTTCACATTCATGACATAATGGGCCAAATATGCTTTATAAAATTCAAAATCAATTTCTGTTTTTAAATCATTTTACAATAATCCTTTGGTGGAAATTCAAGTCTGATAAAATGCATAAAAAGTGTAAAATAAGTGTTACGGTTTTTCACTGATATTGTTATTTTAAATAATCAAAATCATTCAAAAATATTTCTTTTTCTTCTAATCGTTCCATTTAAAAAAAATAAGCAGCCTGGTACTCCCTGGATAGATCGACACACAGACAACAAAAAAACATTCACACGCATTTCATCTCGTTAGGCAATTTAGACTATTTAGACTAGTCTAACCTGACGTGCATGCCCTTACACACACAGAGGAAGCCTCTGCAGGAACACGCGCGCGCGGGGAATCTTCTTTCCCTGAGGCGACAACCCTGACCCTTTAACTTGAGTCAGCAAATGTTTCTTGTGTGATTTTATTTACTTTTGTACTCAAATTCCCTAATGACATTTCTTGACAACTACTTGATGAATTGCAGCGTAATTAATTAGCGACATTAAAGGTCCCCTGAGGATAAATTGTAATGATTTAGGTCATCAAGGCTTGTCCTTTAGCACCACAAGCAGGTACAAATATTCAATAATTTACTTTACATTTATCATCATTGGATTGGCACAACATTTTATACAAACATTCATACTTACCAAGACACAAGTCCTACGAATCCTGGCAAATGCTAGCACACTAAACAAGATCATGAAGATGGCAAAACATTATACCTGCCATTCACTAGCATGATAGCATGTTTACACTTGTTTTTGAACACAAATTGTCTTTTTGATAACAAACTCTTTAAAGTTTAAGTCAAGAAGCATTTTATTGTACAAGCTGGGGTTATAAGTTCCTTACAGTACTTCATCATAAGCATTAGGAGAAGGCAACATAATTACAACAGGATGAAGAGTAAAACGCACAGTGTGCTCATACAATGGCAATGAGAGGAAGTTATAACTATACAGGGAAATGTTGCTTTGCAACACCAAACAGCAAGTGTAGCGTCTGAATGAAAATTAAACATCTGTAGACACTACTGTATACCGCAACTTTCAAAAACTATACAAGGAAAACATGTTAGCCGTTGGTGTGAATGAGCTAACACGGGTCACATGATCGGGCTCACAGTCAGGGTTTTGTTTGTCTGACTCTCAGGGCTTTGGGAGTTTGGGTAAAATGGTTATTCTAAAACATATTCACTACAGTTGGTATTCAGGATCACACGAACAGCCTTGGTGCGATCTGAAAGTCTAAACCATAACTTTAGCTTCCTGATCACAAAGAAATTTTTTAAAACGACTGCAGAAGGCATGTTCTTTTCTGGTGTCCTAATAAGGAAAGACACGACTGAGCAGACCAAACATCAGATTTAAACCTGTGAATATCCAATGGAAAATAAACACTACAGTGACAATTTAAAGTTTTAAACTGAAATTTGGCTTGTGACCAGCAATCTGCTATTGACAATGTTGATTTCAGGTTGAACCTGTGTTCAGTATTCTGCTTCAAACCTACAACATGGTACGTGTTTGACAGGAACAAAGTTCAGCTTAAAAATTAAATGTGCATTTTGTCGGCAAATAAAACACTGTCTTTCAGTCAAAGGTGATATTGATAATGTTATCCATTGGGAATCAAAGTTGTTCAATCATTGTCCATCTGCTAGGGCTGCTCAATTAATCGTATTTTAATCGCAATTACGATTATGGCTTGCAACAATTACGAAAACAACGTAATCGAAATAAAACGATTATTTTTTTATTATTACTTTTTTTTCCAACTTTTTTAATTTTTTTTATTGGTTTTTCAGTTGAATTATACTTAAAGGTCAGGGTAATCAACTGTTAAAAACATACTGTTCACATTTTTTATCTCCAATAAATGGATAATCGTTTTTAATAATCGTGATATCAATTATTGACCCAAATAATCGAGATTATGATTTGTGCCATAATCGAGCAGCCCTACCATCTGCTACACTCATACTCTACCCATCCCTTTGGATTTTTTAGTTTTTTCATACATTTATTTAAGGCAATCTGATTTTGGCTACTAGATATCAATATCCAGATAGTAAAAGCTTAAAAGGAAGTAATACAACTTAGACAATGTAGTGTAAAAACCTAAAATCAGAGTATACGAAATATGATAAAATACTAAAATGTTCCGCACCGTTGCTGTAAAGTGATACAAAAATACAACAACCGAAGCTTACAGTAGCTTATTAATAAACATACAACAAAACAAAAAACGTAAACATGAAAAAACATTATTAACAAGATTCATGGTTAGGTGAGAGGTATACACATGGAGCTCCTAATTCTCTAACATCAGCAGGGAAGGTATGCCATTACTGCTGCAGGCTATCAGGGGCCATCTACAATATAGGCTACTGGCTAAAGAAAGAATACAGTACACTTGGGGCAGGCATTTGGGAATTATGTAAAGCAAATCTACCCACATCTATCATGTTGGAGGGACTGTATGCAAATACTGCTGGTAGGTTTTCCATTTCTTTTATGATCATCAAAATCCATAAAAACGCTACTGAAAACAGTACAGGCAGAAAGATAGGTGTTTCAGTAGGTATTGACGTAAAGAAGAGTAAAAATCCCTCCGGAAATGTCTCACTGAGGCTACCTTTGCTCAGTTTCACATATATCAAAATATCAAAGCGTGTTTAGGTGCCGCAGTTGCTTCATCCCACAGCCAGTGACTAATTGCAGGTTGCAAATCCACAAATTAGGTTTACATTTACTAAATGATCACACATCTAAATTAGAGCACTTTCCAGAGATCAAACCCGTGATGATTGGACAACTTGACAGAGGTACATAACTGACTGTGTCACATACGTTTATATGCAATCTAACCATATTAAAACATTACCATCAGCCTTTTTCTAAGCCAAAGCTACAGTACAAACGTCCTTAGTTAGACCCATTTAGCGTATAGTCATGCAACAGTACCAATGGACATGATTCTGAATACTTTGAACTTTTTTAAAAATGTGACTAAAAGAAAGGTAGGGCAGACACCAATTCACTGCTGAATTATTAAGGTAAAAGCTACAGCCCTCGCACGCCTCTAAAATCACTTATTGGTTTTTTTTGGAAGTCCATTCGAAATATTTACAGGGACATATAAACAGGACCATCCCACTCCGTGTTTGGATTATTTTGTGTCTCTGGTTCCTGTCCTTCACTTGGTTTGGAGGCCACAACATGCCCTCTTCTTTTAAATGACTGAATTGAGTTATGTACAAAATACTTGACATCCCTCCATGTTCTGCTGTTTAAGGCAGGTTCAGCAGCTAAACATGCATCACAATCCTTTTTGCCTGGCACTTTCACAAGTTTACAGAAGTCTCCCATCTGATGCCTCACAGCATCCTGCTCCTCCTTGCTCCACAACCTCTTGTTTCTCTTTTGAGGCTTGTCAGCTGGACTGACTTGTCCTCCTGCACTTGACCCACTTTCCTGTCCAACTGGTGTTCTGTCAGAAACACCCGTTCTATGGACTGTTGGGACAACCTGAGCAGTTGTAGGAGCCCTAGGTGGTGATCCTGTGGGGTACCCAGGTGTACTTACATTGTTCAAAGGTGTGAAAGAAGAAACAATTGGCCTATTTATGTCATTTATTGGTGAGAAAGCAGTGGCCATTGGTGCAATTGTGTTCAATGGCGTGAATGTAGGAACCATTGAAGTGCTTGGGGCAGTAAAGGTGCTAAAATGAGGAATCATGGATGAACCTGTATTGTCCTGTGGTGTATACACAGAAGATACTGACATACTGACATTCTGTGTATAAGAAGGGGACAACGGCATTATGATGTTGTTCTCCGATGTGTATGCAGGAGGCATTAGTGCATTTGTTGTGTTGTGTGGAGTAAATGTAGGAACCACTTGTGTATCAGTAGCGTTTAATGGTGTGAAAGTTGAAATCAACTGTTGACTTGTAAGGTTCATGTCTGCACTAGTAGAACACAAGGAAGCATACGTTGAAGTCATCTCCTGGGAGAAATTAGTTGGAGCCATTGTCATACAACAACTACTTTCAGTCAGATGATCTTGATTCACTGTTGTCAAACTACACCCAACGTTCGAGTCTTCCAAATCTTTCTCTGTGTTTTGGACTCCACCTTTCGAACTCTTTGGACTCTCAGTTAAACTCCCGTCAGATTTATGGTGGTTACTTCTCCTCCGTATTGTCTGTAGTGTGTTGTGTACGTAGTTTTTTACGTCGGTCCAAGATCTGCCACAAAGATCTGGTTCAGCAGCTATGCAAGCATTGCACTCTTTTTTGCCTGGAACCTTTAACTCTGTGATAAATTCACTCAAGTAACGCTTCACTGCGGCCTGCTCCCACTCACTCCAGGGTCTTCTCTTTAAAGCAGGCTTCTCTACAGTTCCTAAAAAGATAAAGTGTATCATGGTTAAACAAAGGAAATAAAGAATGCATTAGTCTCTACATTTGAAGTGATAAACTCAAGAGCTTGACCGTTCATTCCTGATCTTAGAAAATGGAAGATTTTGTTTAATTGGCTATTGTTTGTCTGATTTAAGTTGATTGTTCTGGAGTATTTGTCAGAGTGCTTTTTAGCAGCGTGGGGTGTCTTGTTTTCTTATGCACCTCAGAGTCTTTGCAGGAGCGCCCTAGTTAAATCATTTGAACTCAGAGCAGAAAAGCTTCTGAGAAGATGGACCCTCTGTGGTGGCTTACTTTCAATGTCTTCCTAGGCAATCTGCAAAACATTTGATCAAACTGTGGCCTACTTTCTAACCTTAATGCGACTGACTAGCTTTTAGCCAACATTGTTTTACCCTGTTTTGTTAGAAACGTAATGCAGAGGCCAAAGGAAAGGTGATTTGGTGGTTCAAAAAAGAAAAAGCGAAGGCTTCTACTTAAAAAACTACAACAAAAAAGGCAGTTGACTGCGCCCAAGCTATGAAAAGTAAAGACTGTCAATTGTTTTTCACGAATTAACTGTCAAGTTCTGGAAGTGATCACAGGTCAATCTACTGATAAATACAGTGTTATACGTTTAAAAGTTGCTTAACAATTAAGTAGGTTAAATACAGATTGGAACACCAATACTTTGAGCCCTTGAAAATCAAAGAACACATTAATGCAAAAGGTACTCACCATCTCTTGCATTGGTAGGTGGACTTGATGGAAGCGTTCGATCCATTTTGAGAAGCTGTTGGCTCATTTCCTCCAGCAGTAATGCATTTTTTGAGAGACTGTAACACTCCTGGCTACTGCTTCCCAACATCTTGGATACTTGATCCACTTCGTGTTCACTCAGACTCATGAGCTGCCAGCAAAGGGCAATTTGCTCTCTTAATGATGAGGACAGAAGGGCTTCAGGGTTTTTTACTCCACATTCCATTGCAGACCTTCGGAAACAATCCAATGCTCTGATGAAGGACGGACCTTCAGTCCGTGCAAACAGGTATGGGTTCATTTTTGACACGCCCGCTTGTTCTCTATTTTCAACGAGTAAATCGATTGATAAAACCATTCTCTCCGTGAGCAGAACCAGCATGTTCCTCCCGAACTGACCTTCTAGTTCTAATCTGGTGAAACTGCTACCAAGGTCCAGCTCCAATTTAGTGCTTTTTCTAATTTGATCTGCAGAGGGCATAAATGTTCCACTAATCTTCTTATTGTAACTTTGCAAAAGCAATCTACCAATATTTCCTACGCGTCCTCTGTTGAACAAACACACATCTGCAAGGGTGGCCTCGCTGAGCTTTTTCCAAGTTGACAAATTAGGACTTTCTTTCAGCTCCTTCCTTGCTTCTTCTTCTTCCCCTGTGATAAACGTGTGGAGTTTCATCAGATCTTCCGTCACAGTTGATTTGTCTACTTCCACTTTCTTAACGTCTTGCTTTTGGGATAATGCGAGAGCTTTGCGAGAAAAACACTCACTCCACTTTGTATCGAGAAGTTGTATGAACTTTCTTACTTCACTTTCTGTTTCACTGTCCTCCGTCATGCGGCTTTCCCCAAAAGCTATTTCTGCAGCACGTTTCAGAGAGTAGCGAATCTTGGAGACGAGGGAAATTGTTTTAAACTTACTGGAACTGGGGTCAAAGCCACTTAGTTTTTTGGCCCCTTCAATGGCTAATCCAAATCTGGATGGAAGGCATATTTCATGCAGGTACTTTACGCTACAATCAAGCTCATTTACAGCGACCACAAATCTACCTAATTCCCTCATCTTTTGTGCAATATAAGCAAACTGAGACTTGTCATGGTCATACTTGGCAGACAACGCATTTCCATATTTACAAATAAGGGGATCGTTTCTAACATGCCTTGAAATGTCATCTTGATGCATGATGTGGATGATTTCCTCGCAACCACCAATTAAGAACTCTGACATCGGAAGCAGCCGGGAGGCAGCACTATGGACTCTGCTTTTCTTAGTTTTATCAGAAGATTTCTGATCTCCCTTTCTGGCCTTACATGACCGCTCATGCCTCCATAAATCTGTTTTGCGATAAAAAGCAAAGCAATGCTGGCAAGGAAGGAAGTCACGTACTGATATGCTGGGATTTTTAACCTGTTTCTTGGTGACAATTTCCCCTTCGCCACTTTTGAGAACTTGGCAATTATGTTCATAATCTCCTTTATTTCGAATCTGGTCAAGTAGACTCTGTCTAACTCTGGAACCTTTGGGAAAGTGTATTGCATGGGTAACATCTGTTTCCTCTGGATGCCTTCTTTCCAAGTGCTTTGCAAGTTGAGTATAAGCGATTTTGCAATATAAACAGAAGTGCTTTTTACCTGGCTCTTTTCTTTCATCATCCACTTTTGCAGGAGTCAACTGAATAACTTTCTTACTGGATCGTGCTGGTTGTTTTCTCTCCACATAACTTCTGCGACGCCATGGTCGCCTTTTACGAATCTCCTTTGTGCTTGACTGAAATGTATCTTTACCATCTGACTGACCGGCCTCTGCATCCTCTGCCTCATCACTTGAGCCATTTGAGTGCTCAGGGGCATTGCCATTTTGTTCTGTATTGTCATCGTTTCTTGTAAGCATCCCCTCTGCATTTGTGTTATCTGAATGAACAAAGTTCAAACTCATTTTACTTGTAAAACAACCATTTGCGTCCTCTGACATCTCGTCTTCCTGTGCTTGCTTCTGTTCTTTCTTTCCTTGACTTTCCTGCTTGGCAGCAGAATCAGAAGCAGCACTTTTTGATTCCGTTATATCCTTTCCACCATTTGGGATCAGTTCATGTTCCCTGAATGTCACTTGCTCAGCGTTTATACTGGCAGGACAGCTTGGCATTCTTTCTACCTCCATACCTTGTGGGAAATTCTCTTTTACTCTTTGAGTACCCTCGTAATTTCTGGCACTGTCAAGGTCAGAAGTCAACCTAAGAGCATCACCCGAACTTCTCTCTTCAATCAAGCTCCTCTCGCCTTCAAATGACCTCGCCTCACCAATAGTACAAGCCTGCAAGAGAACAAGTATATGTAAGACTCATTGCCAAATCAGATTCCATGTATAATTTACCGAGTGAACCTAAAGCACAGACCCATTCAATGTGGGATAAACAAAAATAAAGCTATATTTTAGTTTGAATTTTGGTTGTTAAGAGATGGTAAGTCAGGCAACTCGTTTTTGGTACCGTCTTTTAAACATTCTTTGCACATTTTCAAATGCTTTTTAACGCATAAGCACCTTGGCTATGCCCCACCAAGATCCAGGCTCATTCAAACAGAAGTCAATGTGATGGCCACACATCACTTTTAGACCAACATCGGTAACAAAAGACCCCTTGACACCTCTCAAGTCTCCAGTACAAAAACCACATGTGACCCATTCGAGAACAGTTAATGGCTTTATTGGATCAAGCATTTTGATATTGTAAATGTCTAACCAAGTATATGTAGTCATGGTATGTTGGATGAAATGCTACATGAAGTGAACAGAATATGCACTGACGCTAGACCTACATTGACGTCTTGCATTTAAAGAACAAATATTTTGTTATGTTATGAACAGCTTTTAGGCTTAGCATAGCAGTTTTCCTCCAGTATAATATAAAAAATGGGTGACTAGGTACAGATGCAAAACAATTTAATGGTGTTCAGCCATTTTAAGATGAGAAAAACATATATATATATATATAATGTTGAATAAATGATAGTACTGGTGCATGCTGGCTGCACATGTTGTGTTATGCTAATGATTATGAAACATCTGAGAGCATATACAGTAAGTACCTGCTTCATAGAGATCATCTTGTCCCAATACTTCATGTTTTCAGTGTCTTCTTCCATTGTTGGGTTACCTGCAAGGAAAGATGACACAACGGTCTCTAAAGTGTACATCTCATCATGAATTAATAATGTTGAATGAATTAAGTGTCCAAGTTATCAATGTACAACTCCACTAGCTGCTAACATCACGAGTAATTAGAGCACTGAGAAATTTACTTTGGTGAAGATTCTTGTTAGCTTTTAACATCTTATGCCCATATTACAACAATACAGTTGACGTTGAAAGTAATCAAAAAACATGATATGTTTAATTGAACTTTTATTAATTACCATGCTTAAAAAATAGTAATTGTAATCAAACTAAATGGCTACATAAAAGAATATTCACAATATTGAAATATCCCTCAACATATGTCAAATATTTAATTTGATAAAACGTTTAAAATATGTAATGACACACTCTTACCTGGGTTTGTAGCAGAAGTGAAGGTGATTTGGAGTTGTGAAGAATATCTTGAAGCGTTCAATTATTAGTAAACATGAAACCGTTAAGTCTGAGGTTTGAGATCTTGAAGAGAGAGATTCTTTGGTGCACTGTTTAAATTTTTTTATGTTTAGATCCTTTAGTTGTAATGGTATGAAGTCATCTTTGCTTCAGCATGTAGCTCTAATTTTTTTATTTGACGTGTGACATGTACAATTATTTTAGGGTGTCCTCAGATATTCCAAAGACTCTCCATAAGTCTTAAAATGTAGTCAAATCACAAATAGATGATTGTATCTGAGACAGAACATTTTTCGTAAAGAACATCTTTTGACGCGATGATGGTGGCGCGCAAAGACGCAGTGATCCAGCGATCCAGCGCCTTTTATTTCTCTTCGAGTTGGCTGTATCATGTCACCTTAAAAAAAAACTAGTAAACAAACACAATGTGCTGATCTTACCCCCTCCCACCACTACTGACATTTCACCTTCATGTTGCCAGCCGCCTCAGCTTGTCAGTATATTGTAAAGGTTTGTCAGCAGTAGCCTGACACCGCATTGGCCGGCAAAACCGGAAAATCTACCCAACTCTAGTCATAATGAATAGGAGGTGCAAGATTTGTCCTCAAAAATGTAAAAAATGTCTCACGTGAGGACATTGCACATGGGACAAAAGCAATTCCTGTGCAACCGTTGTTCGTGTGATATGGATCTCAAACCGTTCTACAACTTTGCTTCCATTTGAGCAAAATGTAATGTAGTTTAACTCGATGTAAGTTCAACATTTTGTACGGTGATGACATGGCCGAGCAAGTCTTTGACCTTATTTGTTTTTTTCTACACACACACTTCCATACACACTCACACACATACTGGGGGCAACCAAGGTGCTAGCTGTAACATTTTTTAAATGTGGTTTTGTCTTGAAATTGAAGTATCAAGAAGCTATATCTAAATAAAATAAATAACATTTTTTTAAAAGATTGCAGATTGGTCAGCTGATTGTTTTTTATAAGATGAACTAAAACAAAACATTTTGTAAGGGAAGGAACATACCTCTTGGTCCAGATTGTACTCCTCTTTGGAATTAAGAGCCAACTTTACAGCCATGTAATCTCCACTCTTCACAGCTTCCCGCAATTCACCTGACGGGGACAAGATGGAATTTGAAGATGTCAAAGATACATAACAATATATTGTGGGAAAAAACAAACAAATGATAAGAACATCTTTTAAAAATGTAAAATAAACATGAGGCCAGACCAGAGACTTTATGGTATTTTTTAAATGTTACTTAATGATTTTATAAGCAGGAATGTAAGCATGACTTTTTTGTTGAAGTTGTTAATGTTGGCCTGTTATGTTTGTAGTTAATTTTACATTATTACATTACATTGCATTTAGCTGAAGCTTTTATCCAAAGCGACTTAAATTAAGTGCATTTGACCAAGAAGATACAAACTTGAAGAAAACAGAATCATATAAGTACATCAGGTTTCATAGAGCCAAAACATTTCAAGTGCTACTCAACTGGCTTTAGATAAGCCAGTCCTTTGTTAGTATACAAGTGCTTTGTTAGTAATTTTATTGCTCGAAGTGGAGTCGAAAGAGATGAGTTTTTAGTCTGCGCCGGAAGATGTAATGAAACTTCAACTGTTCATATTCAACGGTTGGCCTTCAATTATTTTGTTCCTGAAAACTCCTTGAATGCTTCTTGATAGCAGCAGCAGTGTCTAAAATGCCAGTGTCTGAGATGTGAATGGAAATACTCACTGGGTGATAATGGAGGACCTGACAGGATCTCGTCGTCTCCGTTCAGATGTTTCTGGAAGTCATCCAGCGTCATCCAGTCCAGGTTCAGGTCCATTCCTAGACTCAAAGTGGCTTGGCCCTTGTCTTTAAAACACACAATGCAGAGAGAGAGATACTTCATTAGTTGGCAGGTGGAAACTTTGCAAAAAATGCAACTCTGAAAATCTTCCTTACATATGCTTCGAACTTCAGTTAGTGTTTGTAGCAGGGATGGAACGATTCATTGTTTTGCAAGTCAAATGTTATCTAGTAAAATGTAGTTTTTGGTGAAAAAATAAAGTTTTTTCCAGGAGAGGATAACATCTTATCAATTTCCATGTTCTTTCAAGTTTAAGTGCCCTGTGTTTAGGAGGGGGCTCTCGGAAATAAAGAGATTTAAATAATAAACGTTTTACTTGTTGGATGTGGGGAATCTTTGTAGTATTTCTAATTTAATAAGATCAAATGCAAAATAGGTCACAAGACATTAGCCGCTTTCACACCAAGTACTTTGCCGTACTTAGTTCCCAGCACTTAGTTCCCAGCACTTAGTTCCCCCATGGAACTAAAGAGCAGATCGCGGTCACACCGGAATAAGTTCCCTGAGGGAAGATTACGCAAATGAAGTGCTGACGTCACTAGGGCTGCACGATTTTGGGAAAAATCTAATTGCGATTTTTCTGACAAATATTGCGATTCGCGATATTTGTTTTTAAGCGACCCGACGGAAGATTATTGTAAAATGCGGCCATATCTCCGGCTAAGAAGGTCGCATCAACGTGCTCCCGTCTCCAGCACCCCGCAGCCCGAGCTACGAGTGAAAGAACTAAACTTACATGAAACTTCCGTTGGGTTGCTTTAAAGTCAAGCTTCAGTTTAAGATTCACCCTGTAATAGATGTAAAACATGTGATGGAGCATTACTAACCGGACTCAGATGGTTTGTTTCACCAAACCATCTAGGAAAGCTCCATTGGAAGCCATTTGGAAAAGGGCAGGCACTTTCAAAAATACTTGGCAGGTGATTGGATCAATCTGTCTATCACAGTGTTTCTCAAACTTTTTCATACCAAGGACCACTTAACCAATAAAAAAAATACTCGTGGACCACCTAACTCCACAAATATCCAAAAACAATAGGCCTGCTTACCACTCCAACAGTACATAACAGCCTAATAATGACAGCTTAACCTTCTCTACATCGCCTCGTTAACAAAATAAATCAACAATACAAATACAACTACAGATCATAAGCATTTTGTTCAAATGCGATTTAAAATGCTCAGGTTTTACACCTCTTATGAAATGTAGACTACATTTATTACGAAGTTTATGTCCGAGCCAACAGACTTACAGAGAGATATGCAAAATACACCGCATGTAGTACGACACAAACCTCCGCTGTGGATTTTCAAAACAAAATACAGTAAAACTATGGTCGCAGGCCCAAGTTTAACTCTCTGAGTCTGCCTACAAAACTAAAATAAAAAAACGTTTATGCAGCCCCAACAACAGCCTCTGATCATCAACAGACTTCATGCAATGCTTCATTGGATGCATATATTAGATAATAATCTCTATCTAACTCCTAAAACCTCTAAATCTACTTCCAGCATGAATAAATGTTCATAAAAGACATCCATTGTTTGTTCTATATGCTTCTTGAAATCTAAAAAAAAACACATCGTTTTTCTAGAACAGATTACAAATCGCCTGAAAATGGTACAAACAAGTGGCAACATGTGTGATGAAGGTGTTGCGCTGGGCTATATCATGCAATCGAAAGTTAAGCTCGCTCCATTGCGGAGATATTCCCGCGAGAGTGCAGAAAACTTAAATGTATTTATTTATTTCAAATGTGAAATGTTACCAATATACTCACGGACCACTAGGGGGCGCTCACGGACCACCAGTGGTCCGCAGACCACACTTTGAGAAGCACTGGTCTATCACCTTCTATCATGGGTAGGACTGCACGATATATCGTGTCGTGACGATAACCGCGATATGCGCATGCACGATATTCACATCGCAGGACGTGACGATTTAAAAGTTCAAGAAAGGATGGTTTGCGGGGAAAAAAACTGTCTTTTCTTCAATTCCTGTATGTTTTCATATCGCAATATATATCGCAGGGGGAAAAAAAAATCGCAATGTCAGTTTTTTCCAATATCGTGCAGCCCTAATCATGGGCCACTTCTGATTGGTTAACAATGGCTGGTACATGTGGAGCACAGCACTTCTGATTGGTGTGGATGACTGACACACAAGAAGAACAAAAAAAAAAATGTTCAAAAAAAAAAAATGTTAAAGGAGAGGTGTCATGGCCATTTCCACTGATCATTATTCCATTGTTGAGGTATACTAAAATAGATTTATAGTGTGCGTTTTTCCAAACTCACATTGGTTTCGCATACAGCATCTCTGTAAAGTATGTGTATTCAGCAGTATTCACTCTCGCCACTAAACAGCTCGTTGCAGCTCTTGCCCCCCCCTCCCTGTGAGCACAGTGTGCTCCGATTGGTCGGGACGTTGTGAATCGCGCTGAGCTCCGTGGAGGTGTGGTTTCCTTGTTTAGCGATACACAGCGAAACACAGCCAAACTCATCCTGAGCACACACAAACTCACAGCCGAAGTAAAAACAATAAGTGTGGCTTGATATTGAGTAAGAAAAAGGTTGATAAACGCTGTGAGAATGGGTCTGCAGAGAGAATTTCGCCGCGATCCCAACTGTCTGTTATCAGCCTGCAGCCAGGGAGGAGAAATCAGCAGAGCTGCCTGCACTGAGTGTGTGTGTGAGGAAGAAACTGAGAAATCTCCAACGAGGCGTTTTGGGGAGGAATTTTCTATGTTAAGAGTTTTACTCGCTACAGGGTGTACTTTGAGGGTTTGTGACTCTGCAGACCGTTTACATGCATAAAAACCTACATAACACACAAGGTGACGGGTAATAACCAGAAAAGCATGACACCTCTCCTTTAAAAAAAATTGCAGGCTTTGCGATTTGATAATCGCATCATTTCAAATCGCGATTTCCATTTAAAATCGATTAATCGTTCAGCCCTAGACGTCACTTCTTCTTCTGCTTTGGGTTTACTGGCAGGCCGCAAACAACTTCACGGGACTCCCAGCAGCTTCTACTGTAGCCTTCCGAGTAAATCGCCAGAACGCTGACACCTCATCTCCACCGCTCCCATGTTTTCTTTTGTGTTGCCATAAGTTAGTCTCTCTCCGTTAGGGTGGCCATCCGTCCGGTTTTAGGTCGGACAGTCCGGTTTTCAATGTCTGTGCCCGTCTGCCGGCGCAGCCTTGAGCCGGACCCTCATTTGTCCTCCTTTTGAGGTCATCCCTATTTTATACTTTTAGGGTATAAAAAGAAAATAGACAATTATACAAAGAAATACAAAAAATAAGTTACGTGTAAGTATATATCCCCGTAAGACTTGTGGTCTTACAAATTATTGGCTGATTGCGATGTCAAATAAATATCTTGTATTTCATTGGTTAATAAACGTAAACAATTAGCCATGTGCTTCTTGACGTCACGTTCACGGCAGGGCACTGTGGCACAGAGTGACGTTAGCACTAGCGGACTAGCTCATGAGCCAACTCCGCCTAGTTAGCGGTAGGGTTAAACCGCAGAAATGCCGAAACGAAAGACTTCATTTAATCCTGAATGGTCGAAAGAGCATGGATTCCTCACAAAAAGCCGAAAGGACGACTTCCATGCTTTTTGCACGTTGTGTCGTTGCGATGTGGACGTAAGCAGCAAAGGAAAAGGTGCTGTCGACAGACATGCTAACACAGATAAGCACAAAAGCAACGATCAAAGCGCAGGTGCCTCTTCACTTTTATCGTTTTTTTTCCGTGAAGCTTCATCGCCTCAAGATGACAAAATCTCCGCTGCAGAACTTTGTAAAGTTTATCATGCCGTCAAGCATCATTAGTCATACAGGAGTGTAGACTGTGGAATAAAAGTTGATCGCACAATCTACAACGACTCATCAATAGCAAAAGGGATGACCTGTGGAAAAACAAAAGCCAAAGCATTGTGCGAAGATGTCCTAGCACCTACTCTGTCCTGACGCATGGGGATCACCTACTCTGTCCAGACGCATGGGGATCACCTACTCTGTCCAGACGCATGGGGATCACCTACTCTGTCCAGACGCATGGGGATCACCTACTCTGTCCAGACGCATGGGGAGCACCTACTCTGTCCAGACGCATGGGGAGCACCTACTCTGTCCAGACGCATGGGGATCACCTACTCTGTCCAGATGCATGGGGATCACCTACTCTGTCCAGACGCATGGGGATCACCTACTCTGTCCAGACGCATGGGGATCACCTACTCTGTCCAGACGCATGGGGATCACCTACTCTGTCCAGACGCATGGGGATCACCTACTCCAGGGGTCGGCAACAGGCGGACCGCGGACCTATAATCAATACATTAATAGGGGATTTCAATTTTGACGGGGCAATTCTATTTTAACCGCTGCCGACATGGGGCGAAAGAGACGAGTGAGCGATACAGGGAGAGAAACACAGAAGAAGAGACGAGAGAGCGGCAGATAGAAGCGGAGAGGAAAGTGAGTGAAGAGAAGAGTTAGCGATACAGGGAGAGAAGCGGAGAGGAGAGTGAACAGGCGTGTTAGCGGCAGACAGGGAGAGACAAATAATTACACATGGCGCCCTCCAAGAAGAGGAAAGTGGACAGTGAGAACAGAGCTTTTAACCCTGAGTGGACGGACTCATTCATGTTCATCCTGCCCACTGGGAGCACAGAGCCAGTGTGTCTCATTCAGAGACCGTGGCGCTCATTAAAAGTGCCAAAACGCCACTATGAGACAAAACACAAAGTGTTTGACCAAACATTCCCTCTCAAGTCAGAACTGAGGTCACAAAAAATAAGCAGTCTCAGAGCCCGATATGATCAGTCCACCAGGATCAAAATTAAAACTAAATATCGTTCCAGGGCAGGCTAACCGAGTCTAACCAATGAGCACCTGCATGTGTGTATGAGAATGGCCCTGACACCATTTCAGCCCAGATTTAAACTCCTGGCAGGACAAGCTCCAGCTCAATTCTCGTACTGAATTAAAAAAAAGTGAGTGAGGGACTGCAATATAAGAGGGAAAGAAAGACAAACTTTAAAACTGCTCAATTGATGTGTAAAGACTGATATTGTTCTATAATCGGCTGAAACTGTTAGGTCATGATGTGAAACGGTTAACAAAGAAAAAGGGAAACTCAAGCTGCTGCTACACTTTATTTTATTTATCTAAAATTAAGCACTTTTAAGATGCACATATTTTCAAAAGCTATTTTATTTATTTTCTCCTATTTTATTTTTAAATGCAGCCAGAGAGGAACATTACACATATCCACAGTATTGTACTGTATATCTTTATAGTTCAATGTTAATTGACAATAGATATTGTTGTTTATGAATTGTACTTTCTTTATTTGATTGGCAGTCAGTTGTTGATTACATGCAGACGTTGATAAAGCTACAGGCTACTTCAATATATATCTAATATCTAATTCATAAAGCAAGTTAGACATTTTGATGTTCCGGACCTTTGCATGTGGAGATTTTCCCTAACTGGACCTCGTTGAATTTTAGTTGAATACCCCTGACCTACTCTGTTCAGACGCATGGGGATCACCTACTCTGTCCAGACGCATGGGGATCACCTACTCTGTCCAGACGCATGGGGATTACATAAAAGAAAATGAACTGCATTATTCAGTGGCAAGTGATGCATCAAACAAAGGTACGATCAAGTGTTTCCCCATTGTACTGAGATATTTTCACTTTGAGGAGGGCGTGCAACATGCACTGTTGGATTTTTACAGTGATAGCAACGAAAAGTCAGAAGCTATAACAAATCAGCTGCCATCTAAACTGGAGATGTCTGGACTAGATGTGAAAAAAATGTCAGCAGACAACGCCAGCGTTAACTATGGAAAACACAACAGTGTTTATCAGAAACTGAAACTGGCTCAAAAAGACGTGCTCGCTGCAAACTGTTTAGCCCATATTCTGCACAATGCAACAAGATATGCAGCAAGCAAATTGGATATTGACATTGAAAATGTTGTGCTTAAGGTGTATAGCCATTTTAGCATCTCAGCTAGCAGAACGGCGCAGTTGAAGGAATTCTGCGAGTTTGTGGAAGTGGAGGAATGCAATCTGCTGCGGCACAATGTGAGGCTGATTTTCTTGTTTTCTATGAAAGAGCCAAGAAATACGTGAGTGAAAGGTACAGGCATGAAAACGGGTCAGGGGTGAAAAAGGTGAGAAGGATATTATCCCTCTAGGGGGGTCCGGGGGCATGCTCCCCCGGAAGAACATTTTGAATATTCCATATTTTAAAGCATCAATCTGATGCATTTTGAGATGCATTTTTTTGCCAACCTGGGGAGAGCTGGAGAAACTTAACTTCAGCCATGAGTCAAAAATATTATGGCCTCCTTACTAAGTATTATGCAAGACATTTCATGCCAGCCTGTCACTGGGTCTAACATTTACAGTATATGAGGCACAATGTGGTAAGGGCTTAATGCAAATGGCTTAATGCATATGCAGATGGTGGACATGCTGTAACTTAACTTGTCTACTCTTCCATCATGACTGACAGCCAATACAATGTTATGTAATTCAGATTTTAATACATTTTATTGGCAAAGATAGCCTAAAACACACAATACAGTGGTTTCCAGGAGCCTTAGAAAACGGGATGGAATGCTCCGCCAAGGTTCCAAGGACCATTGCCTAGAACACAAATTATGTAATTAATTAAAGCTAGTGTATTCCATGTTTAGGTGATGATGCTGCCAGTGACCGCAGCTGATTGTGAATAATAATAATAATAATAATATATATATATATATTATTATTATAATAAAAATAACAATCTCAAAGTGCTAGTGTACTCTGCGAATCCCTGCCTGTTGATTTTGATGAATACATCTCCTAGATGAAAGGACACCTCTTGCTCTTTTACTGAGACCTTGCCTTCCAGTTTTAGCCACGACCAGTTCCAGCTGCATTTCAATCCAGCATCCAGCTGTTTAACAATGGCTGAATCCTTCTCCCCTAACACACTCATTCTGCAAAAATAATGTTTGTATTAGTGTTAGCACTAACTTCTAGTTTAGCCTTATTGATAGAACGGTGGACCACTTTACCCTTCAGCCTTGTCAGTCCCCTCACCTCAAAATCATCAACACGTCCTGGAAAAACGAGTTGTAGAGATTTTAGAAAGTAGCACTAACATTAACCAGTTTTTCTTTTTTGTGATTTACCGTAAGCTATACAAGCTAGCATCTAACTTTAGTAACGATATCTAGCTAATGTTAGGCTAACGTTAACGGTAGCGTTAGCTAATCATTTTCCACCGGAGCTTTAGTGCTAGCTGTCTAACGTTGCGTTCTCTCCTGCTGTGTTCACATTACACATTCGTCACTACCTCCCCGAGTCGGGAGCGATTCATGCTGTGCGGAATCGCCGAGGCCAGGCGTGCTTTCAGCTTCTGATGGTGGTCTGGATCCCGCTCTGGTCAGCACGAGCGAAGCGAACTGCTTGTAAACCAATGATCAGGTCCCTTTTGGCACGCGCACCTGTTCGCAGTTCACTGAATCTCTGGGGCTGGTTCAGAGGCCGTAACGGTACGCACCGTGGAAGACGAGACCCAATCACTGCCGCTGAGAGACTCTCAGCGGCAGTGATTGGGTCTCGTCTTCCACTCGTCACCCAACGGTGCGTACGCCTCTGAACCTACCCCCCCCCCCCCTTAAATATTTTCTCATCGAATCTACACGATTCACGTAGGTCACCTATTTTGGTTTCAAAACGGCGAATTTCGCCGAAAGGTGAGTGATTTTCATGCCTGAGAGCTGCACATTTGTGTCAACTTCACATTTGAGTGCACAGACATGTACCAGAGACTCCTTACAAACAAAACACTCTTGGAAGCAGCCAGGAAAGGGCAAAAGTATCGAAAATAGACATTCAACTTGTGGTTAGTACACTAGTCTTATTGTGTTTTGAGTGTGAAGGATTCAGTGAAGCCAGGATAAAAACTAAAAGATAATCCCAAAGTGTCCTCCTTTTTGGTGTTATGGAACTGGCCACCCTTCTCTCTGTTGGTGCGCGGGGCTAATGCTAATTCTAATAATGCTAATGCCAGCAAATACAATGGCGGCTTCAAAAAACGTTTCCGAGTTTTACGGGCCGTGGTTCGCAATCCGCCCAGCCAATCAGAAATTGGAACTTTTTTCTCCCCAGGAAAGTACCACCTCTCTAGCAGGGACTAAAAAGGGGGTAAAAGTTCTCACGAACTAAGTTCTCTTTTTGGTGTGAACGCAAAATCCCAGGAACTATCGGAACTAAACGGGAAAAGTACGGAGAAAAGTACTCCGGTGTGAAAGCGCCTATTGGTATTACAGTCCAAGTTTGCTTTGGATGGTTCGGTTAAAGTAAAATGTTTTAATTTTCAAGTTAAAAGTCATACATTTGTCCAACTTAAATCCTACCTCTCCATTATTTCAATTCGGAGGTCAACAGAAAATGGATATATCAAAGTTACAAGATTGTTGTTTTATTATGAATAAAAAATAATTGGATATTTGGAAGCATCAATGATTACATTCTCAGTGGCCAATCAGATGCATACCAGATTTGTCAGCCCCCCCCGGTGGGTCCTGGGAGTCCTGATTGTCGTCACATGCCATGAAGAGCCTGGTCTCGCTGTCCTCTCTCCTCTTCCTCCTGTCCTCTGCGGGAGGTTTCCTCTCCCAGCCGGGCCGCTGTGCCTCCTCTGATCTCTCCTTCCTCTCCCGGGAATCTTCTCCAGGCTTCTGCTTTGCTGGAGTCTCCTCTGCTTCCCTCTCCTCGCTGTCCAGGCTGAAGCCAAAGCTCTGGCCAGGTCTGGAGGCTAAAGGACAGCAGACAAGTCGTCATATTTCTTGGGCTTCAAAGAGCCTCCAAAGGCATTTACACATAAAACAAGAGACAAAAAAAACGAAATTTCTTTTTTTTGTGCCGGTGTCATGCATACCTTCCGATTGCTTGTTCTTCTCCGTCTTCTCGGACTCTGCTTTCTGAGCCGGAGACTCTTTGGTTGTCTTGGGGATCTTCTCAATCTTTCCTATTAGCTAGAAGTGGGAAAAATACAATGTTAACAGCTTGTAGTTTTTTGAGGTAAACTCACCGGAGTAGCAAGATCCACCAAACAGCGCAAACATGAATGGTAACTAAGGTAAATGAGAAGTTCAACATTTGACAGAATTATGACAACTAAGGGTATTGCTTATTCTGAAAAAAATATGAATGTGGTCCTCTCCTGACTTACAAATGATTTACTTTTACTATATAGTTTTTCTAACAGTAGATTTAGGCATTTTATGCACTTTCTGTTGCAACGTCCGTCAAAATGTGCGTATTATTACATGTTTATGATAGCTTCATGAAGGATAAAGGCCCAGGATGCAAGCAGTGATGTTACATCTCATTACCTAAATCAATCATTTATACAACGTTTAAATCAATAGAGACAATTTTCAAAAAACTTAAAAGCATGTATGACGTGAAAATCTCCATTTTCCATGTGTGGCTTAATGTTACCTTACAGAAATGTTAATAAGATAAAATGTGTATGCACTTTTGTCAAGTTAAACCAACATGCAACCCATTTTTCAGAGAGAGGGAGAGACTTCACCTTGGTGGGTTTGCTGCTGGTCTTCTCTGGGGGGGCCTGATGCCCGGGCTGCCTGCGGGGGGCGCGGTCTTTGGCCTCGCAGTTTAACAGGAACTTCTCAAACAGATTAGTGGAGCCTGTAGCGTCCTTCGCTCCCAACAGCTCCTCTTTAGCCACCTCCTCCTCCTTCGCCTTGATGCCGACTGCGGGTGTGACCGAGGAAGAGGAGGACGATGAGGATGTGGAGGAAGACGGGGCTTTGGGGGGTGCAGGCGTGATCTCCTGCGCTTTGCTCTTGGCTTTCTTGTGAAGGGTGGAGCTATCGCTAGAGTCTGAGTGCAGAGCAGTGTCCTCTTTCACTTTCGAGGTGAGGCTCTTCAGTTTTTGGAGGCTGCTTTCTTTCTGAGCGGCGTCTGGCTTTTTGCTCTTTTTGTCTTGGATGAGGTCTTTAATGCCCTGCAGCCTCACTTCCAACTTCCCCTTGGTAAGTTTGGACTTGTCGTCAACGCGGGCTTTTTCTGCCGACTTTGTCACGGTATCCGTTGATGTATTATCGTCCATTTGGGACTCTGATGGACCGTCGCTCTGGTTCTCCTCCAGCGGTGCAGCGGCCTCATCTTCAGAGGTTTCTACCTTCCTGTCCTTCTTCCCTTTCCTCTTCTTCCCCTCCTCTACCTTGTCTTTCTTTTGTTTCCCTCCCTCTTTTCCCTTCTCCTTCTTGTGTTTTTTGGAGGGAATAGGCTCATCGTCCTCATCTTCAGATTCAACCAGACGCTTTTTCAAATCAGGCTTTTTCTCCTTTGGAGGAGAGGGTGGAGTCGGGGCTTTCTCTCCTTCTTCTTCTTCCTCTTTGTCGGTGTCTGGTGCCGGGATCGGCCTCAACTGCTCCTTCCGTTTCTCTTTCTTCTTCTTCTTCTTTGGAGGTAGTTCCTCTTTTAGTTCTTCATCTTCTTCTTCTTCTTCCTGTACCTTTATCTTTTTCTTCTTCTTGACAGGTGCCTCTGTGGGACGGTCTTTGTCACTGTCGATTTCTGAGTTTGCATCAACCACTTCGCCCTTTGAAGGCAGAGGTTTCTATTAGAAGGACAGATACAGCACAATAAGCTTTATATATTATATATATTATTTTTGGCTATCTAGCTTAGGCAACATGAATTTAAAAAATACTAGGGCTGAAATCTTCAAAGGGCTCCACAAGTCTAACGGTCTACTCTCTGATAATTTCTCAGATAATCTTTTTAGTGAACTTAACCCTTATGTTGTGTTCGGGTCTCCCGTGACCCGTTTCAAGTTAAAATGATATAATAACTACGCTCTAGTTTTTTTTATCGGAACAAGGCTTCATGATATCCTCCACAACAGCTATATAAACACTGCAAAACAGATTTTGACATTTTTGCAAAAGTATATAATTTGGTTTCGAGTCTGGAAGACCCAGCAGCATTGTTGGGGGTGACCGGGGTCAAATTTGGACCAATCAAGATTCATCTTTGACTTTAGACACCCCTCCCCACCCCCTTCATCCACTGTAACAATAATTTTTCGCAACATGCACCTGGTCTCCCCTCCCTCTGGCCCCCTCCCCCCACGGGAACTCGACCAACAGCTTTTGAACACAACACAAGGGTTAAAACCCAGTGTTTTTCTGAAAAGGATAGCTATACATCTATTGTCGCTCAGATATTTGGTATATAAATATCTACGGATGTGTTTTGGACACATTTCTTGGCAGTGGGGAGTTCAACAATCTATCTCAGTTGGTCATGCCAACAAGCCATAATGAGTAAATCGGGGTAATACCGTATTTCTTAAATGCTGTTTCTAATGCCTGTCTTATTAATACAGTGAATATAGTATCAGTGATACTCTGTTTAGCAGACTGTCACTTAGACGTACCGGGGGCTTCTTGGCTTCTGCCTCTTTCTTGAACTTGATCTCAGCCATGTTCTTCTTAAAAGCCAAGAGGACCTCACGACAGTCCTCCAAATGGGCCTCTGGCTCCCAAGTGTCATCGTCCGAGCAGTAGTTCTTCCAGCGGACTCTGTAGAGCACTTCACCCTGAAAACAGAGAGAGAGGGATATGAATCTCCAGCATTCAATCAACATCAACCTGACAGGGTGGCTGGTAGCTGCCAGAATGTATCTACCGAGTAGTTTACCAGCTAATCTGATGATGGCTTCCTGTGATAAACATCGCAGACAAGCTAAATACAATTTTTAACTGAGTATTTTGAGGGAGGACATTTTTATTTTACTCATTCATTTTTGGTTTTCATAACAGTGTCAACAAGTGTTCATTGGGCAGAAAAAGTGGAACAGTAAGATTTTAAAGCCTAAAAAGACAACATTAAGTGCAACCATCAAGAGATCAAAGAAAAGTGAGAAAAAGTGTGCAACAACATGGCTTTTATTGTGGAGTAACCAGAGGAAGTCTCCTAGTTATAGTATTTGTTTGACAAACAAGAATAATCTCGATTTACCGTTAAGATTTTTAAATAATTTTTCTATTTAGCCGGGACAATGTCTTCATAAAAGGGGTGGGTTAGTTGAAGAGCTGCAAAATTAATACTGAGGCTATAGCATACATCAAATGAGAAAGAGTAAAAGTAATTAAGTAAAACAATGTTCTTCATCTCTCATGGATTTAAAGACATGTCACAAAAACTAATCGGTAAAACAGTGACTTCTCACAGTAAAATATGTCTTTGCAGGAACAATCTTTCTCTGATATAGCAAATTCGTGCAGTTATCATATTGATTATCTTAGGACTGACTTTAGATATTCTGTTCCATGTATTATCTAAACATGCATTGGCTTCCTCTTCCCCTTACTTCACACATAGATAAGTATTTCTGCTTTGGTGCACCTTCTTCACACACAAACAGTTAGTGCAGGCCCTTTATAACTCTAATCCATGACATTGGGCCGGTGCTCCCATGTTGTGCATCGCTGCACCAGTACATAAACTGTCTGTTTTAATGGCTGCATCTTCTTGTAGAGCTGCCAGCAGGCCAGGCTTACTTCCTAAATGTGTTTGTTTTCACTCTCCTCCGCTTTTGTGAGCTTTTCTACACAGGTGGCGCAAAGCCCTTGAGCCTCTAAAAAGCCTCTTTAAAAATCGGAGACCAACACTAAGCCAAGTGTGTTAATAACTCACTAGGGATCATATCAGCTCCTCCACCTCCATGACCATGTGATCCTCATTTTGCAGCTTCTAGTAGTCCCTCAAGTCTCCCTACATAGCAGTCACTTTAATCTGTCATTGAGGTAATTTGCCTTCAATTTGTGGTTTATTATGTGGTTACAATGCATATCAGAGCTTGATTCCTTTCACTTTCTCCAGCTATTTGGCCAAAATGGGTTTCTCCTGTACAATATGTTGTTAAACATCAATGCCATGTGTATTAAATCGATCAAGAAATGCGTTAAGTCAGTGTTTGAAGTGATGCGGCATAATTAAAGTTTTATAATGACAAATTATTCAGTGAGGATGGCTCTGCAGCTGGAGATTTGTTTATTTGTTGCCACTGTGAATGTGTTACAGGTTTAAAAATAGCTTACTCTTGAGATGTGGAAACTGAATTTCCAGTACATCTTTTGACAGAAACATGAATACAGTTTTTGTTCAGTTGGATATAACACTTGAGTTGCTACTGAATCAACACTTGCTTATTCCTGATTCTCGTCATGAAAATGCAAAAACTAAATTAAAAAACAATAGAAAAGAAATCCTTCCAGAATAACAATGTTCCTCAAGCATGAATACACCTTGTTTATTTGTAAATCTCATAAAGGAATTTGAGTGTGTTGAAAGATGGGGAAACGTTTAAATGACCGTAAATAAAATAAGTGGACTGTGAAGAATCCTTTAAAGTTTGTAAGAAAAACATCAACTTTGAATCACTAGGAGTATATATTATATTTAAGTTGCTTTGTAAACCTAATGCAAACATTTAAATAAAAACATTTTTTAAATGTGTTTCTATTGGGAAGCACTTTCTAGCAGTTTATACAATTAACTATACAAATAAAGTTTATTATTATTCAATATGAAAAAATAAAGCACCTGTCCCATGGTTAATGTGTGTTATTTTATTATTAAAAGTAACTTGTTTTTTTATTATTCTATCAAATGTCATAATGTTAAGATAATACATATCCTTAATTTAAATTGCAAATGAGAGGTTTCATTATAATCCATCTGGAGTTGCTTTACCTTTCCTGTACAACCTATGCCTAGGTGGTAAAAGTACTTAGGCCAAAGTAAAACTACCAGAGAGTAGGGATAAAGTTACAAGCAATCAAAATGTAGAAAAGTATCAAAATATACTTAAAGTAAAAGTACTCATTCTGCAGATTGGTCCATTTCAGAATAATTGAATGATAAGAATAAATACATCGTAATACTCATCTTAGTACCTCAAAATTGTACTTATGTATAGTACTTGAGTAAATCTACTTAGTTACTTTACACCACTGTGTGTTGTTTATTTCTATGCATTGATGCATTTCTCTTAAAAAACACACGTTAGTGATCTGTTGTCATGCCAATAACGGCGTAACGTCAGCAGCCGTTAGTAAATACACATCAGGAATTAGGCTAATTGATGGTGCTTACCGCTGTGAAAACTCCCTATGCAATATGTTTAATGAACAATAAAACCAGCACTACTCTGGGGAATTGTTTTTATTTAGCTATGCATGTGGGCAAGATATAAAAAAGAACTGCAAGCTTGCAGGGCGGCCGTCCTTGGAGGAGAGGAGAGCGGACATCAAGGGAGAAGTTGTGCTAAAAAGCCCGATGCTAAATGTGCACGAAAATGCCATTTAATGCATCAAAATGAACTTGAAATACACTGCAGACAGGTGTTAAAGTAACAATATGTGTTTGCATATTGTTGTAGGTGAGCTATGCACAGCAGGAGTGGAGAATATAGCAAGGCCACCATGTTGTTAGCTAGCTAGCTTAGCTAGCTTTACCTCTTCCACCCGCATGTCGATGATCCGCTCCACTTCGTACTGAGCCTCCACTTCCTCTTCTTGCTCGCTGTCCACGGTCTCTACCTTGTCAGCCTCCGCCGCCATGGCTGCGGATTTGTTTAAAATTGTGAGATTTTTGGATCCAGGAGTGGTGAAAAAGGCCGCTTTGGCTGTGTTCAGGAGGCAAAGTGTACCTGTGCTGCAGCAGCACCGCCCGTTCCTACCACGCAACGATGCATTCAAATGCTGCCTATAACCTCACAATTCACAGATCTCACTTTTACTATTTGAATTTAAAACAGTTTTTGTCAAAGCTTTCAGACGTAAAAACAGTACATGCTTCACGATACACAGCACTCATTCAACCAATAAATACATTAAAATAAAGCATAAAAACGCGAAACTTATCATATAACACAGGCCGATTCGGTCAACCACCTGTGTCTGAAAAAGTTAACAAGTTCCCCTATAATGACATGTCATAACTACATGAATTGAAAGACTACAATAGTTAAAATAAATAAAAAAGAATGTTCTGAACTGTGGGTTTCTACAACCGCCGCACTACGGTGTCGTTATTACACACGTTGGAACCAAAAACCCCGAGGTTACGTGAAGGCAGCATGGACATTAAGCTGCCCTCTGGATTTTTACTGCATACATTTTAAAACAATGAAACATGGTGGACTGGACTGCACAAAGAGACAGATTTAAAATGATAACATATATACATTAAAATATCCTATATACTGTTATAGAACACACAACTAACTCGAGAAGGGCAGCTTAGTGGTCCTTTAGCCAAGTGCAATTCAATTCAACTGTTTGTGGTCAGAAGATCTTGTGAAGAATATAATTATCCATAGGCGTCATTGCGCTGGGGACCCTGGGGAAAAGTATAACTTATAAATGTTCTGAAAAATTGCGTGCACAAAGAAATGTAATAAACCAAAACACTGGTTTAGTGTCAAGATGTGCAATTTGGACATGTTAGTAAACTTTTAATAGAAAATGTAAAACAAAACATTGCTCCCGCTTTTGCAGCAGAAGGGCGCAGGCACAGCACCCTCCAGTATCACTGTGGACGTTTTTGTCCATATGGGTCATTTTTCACTTTTCATTTTGCAATAACTTTGGTTGTGTTTGTGCAAATGGCCTGATTTTTTGTAACAAGGCTTATTTCTCGATCTATTTTGGAATTCCAATTTAATAGACTACGCACATTATTCATTCGAGACAAAAATGTCCACTGCAAAAGACTTTGATAAAAACATTATATTAAAAGGTTTTTTTCACAACTTTTTTTGGGTTCAATCTTTAAAGCAACTTCCGCCCTAATCAAAAATACCAAGAATGTAATCATTTTCAGGATTTTAACCCTTTAAATGCCATTTTGAATACATGAAACCGCTGGTTTTTTTCATGATGAAAACAGAGAAAATGAGTTATTTTCCATAAAATACATATCTGGGGACTGGCTCTTTTTTTTTATAACAGTCTTGGATATGTCAAAGATTAGCAACAAAATTGATTTTTTTGCATTATTAGTTTTTGCAAAAATCAGATTAAACAAAAACTCACACATTAGTCATGTGGGACAAAAATGTCCACTTCCAAAAACTGCTATAAAATGATAACAGATTAATATTTTTTAAAACTTTTTGGGGTTAAATCTTTCAATCAACTTCAGTCCTGATCAAAAATACCAGCATATATACAGCACAGTATATTTCTAGGCTCCAAAATCAATTATCCAAAAAACAACTTCATATTTACATATCAGGAATTGCACATTAAAACATATATTATATACTATTAGTTAAAAAGTGCAGAACAAGCAACATCTATTTTTGCAGCAATGTTTCGTGCCAATTCAAGTTTATTGTTTTAAAAGCCTGAACTACTTATATACATCTTGACCTAATTTATAAACATTTTAAATGATTAATCCCAATGAGGTAACTATTACAATGACAATAAGCAGTCACATTAACTTCCATAATTCTTATCACCGGATTTATTTGAAAATCATCTTAAAAACACAAACAACAAAAATAATTACATTTGAAAACAGGTTTAAAAAGAAAATAAACGTGAAAAGCCACACATTTGTAATATGTGCTTCACTCCAATAATGAGTCAGCCTGTGGTTTAAAACAATAAAAATATAAGAGCTAGGAAGACAAACCACACAACATCTAAATATAAACAAATTATTTGCCACACTTACTATAGCATATGCCAGAAATAAGAAAAAGGTGATTTGAAGCATCATACTGGACCAAAGAGTTTCTCATCTGTGTGTCAGCTATAGATTTTGTACTCTGCTGCCATTTAAGTGTGTAGTAGTGTATGCAGAAGCAGCATAATACATATTAGCGGATATAAAGTAATATGTGAAGCTGAGGAAATAGTTTTCTATCCAAATGTAACAGTATCTGCTTTCAGCTTAAAATATTCTAAAACATGCTGAAATTAATCAATTAAGGTATTCATTCCTTTTCTATGATGAAAATGTATAAAATAAAAAAAACACCAAGGATTATTCAAGTAATCAGTTTTGCATCCGAGTTTCCCCCCCCAAAAGATTATTATGTGTTAAAAAAACTATAATATAAACTGATATACTTTAAAATAACTCACTCAGCATGTATTTAAGTGCATTGATTATAATAGCAGTTCCGAAATTAGGGACATAATGTTATTGAAAAGGAAAGCTAAAAATAAAAATGTTAAAGGCACATTGAGTCTAATACAATTTTGTGAAGCAGTTAAGATGCAGATAAAACCCATTTAGTGTAGTAGAATTTTAGATATACATACTTTTTCAGTCTAAATATGGGATTTCAAGATTTTTCAGACTCATACCCTGAATTTCTATGACATGTTTGAACAGCTGTTTGGTGTTGTAGCGGTGGGTCGGACCTCTCCCTCTCTCAGACACCAAAGATGATCCTGATGTCGGCCAGGGAGAGTTTGGTGGCGGTGCTTCCCTTCCCGGAGAGCACGTTCTGGGCCAGCTCCTTCTTCTTCCCCTGCAGTACGGCGATCTTATCCTCCACCGTGCCGTCACACACAAACCTGGAGACACAAAAAACGATTTGATTACACACAAATATACCAATCTATTACATACTTATGACAAACAGACCACCAACAACGAGGAAGATTCAATTAGGGTCCAATTTAGAAATAATGTTAGGATACTAATTTCCCATGAATCTGTGGGTTGCTTCCTACATGACAAAAACATTTAATTTGATCTCTGCTTTTGGAAACTTCCTTCACAATATTATTATTTTGAATGTAATACCATGAAATACATACTGTATAAGATAAAAACACCACATATGAATGCTGCATTTACACAAACAACTTTTTAGCCAATAAAGTCTATAAATGCTTGATCTTTTTTACACTAATGATGAAACAAGCCAGACAGATAAAGCTTAAAGTCCAGTTAGATTTGTGCTGAAATATCGATTAAAGCAATGTTCCTGTAGTTTCCATGCATTTTGCAAATCTGGTATGTTTTTATTTTGTACTTACTTACAATGTTAAATATACTATTATATATTAAACATTTCGATGCATTCATTTAATAAGGTACTTTTATAGTACTAATCTGCTTTAGGCCATTCCACTGTATTGGTGTTTTGTATTCTATCAATTTAGATACTGCCCTCTTGCACTTATGCAACATGATGCAATAGTAATTCTGATTATTGTTACCTGTGGATTGTGACATCTTTAACTTGTCCAACTCTGTAGATCCGGTCACAGGCCTGATCCTCCAAGGCTGGGTTCCTGTCAGAGTTAAAAAGTATTCAGAGGTTAAAAAAAAAAAAAAAATCAACCTTTCTCAACCTGAACATGTCCAAAAAAAGCTCACTTCATGAGTAGCATTACACATTCATCCGTTTGTGTGAAATTCACTACAGAAGAGACGGTTTTTAATCTACTCTGTTGGGTTTGTGTGCGTCTCACCAGTGCATGTCAATGAGGAAGAGGTGATTTCCACCAATAAGATTAAGTCCGACCCCTCCAGCACAAAGAGACACCAGCATCACCTTTTGGACAAAAACAAAAATATTAATCATAGTTTTTTTTGCATTTAATCTCAATATGTTAATTCTTACACTGGTCGAAGTCCAGTTAGGAAAACTGATTCTAAGCTAAACTTTAGAAACTTTATTCAACTAGGTCCCACCCCCTCCAGGACACCCTGTCCTCACTGTTCAGCTCCTTCAGCGACAGGCTGCTGCACCCCCGCTGTCTCACGGAGAGATACCGCAGGTCCTTCCTTCCTGCAGCGGTCAGACTATACAACCAGCACAGCCCCTAGTAGACCCCCCCTCCCCTACACACACCACAACACAAACTATATCACCCCTTGCTGCTAAATACCAATCAACTATGTGCAATATGTGCTATATGTGCAATATATATATGCCGTTAATAACTGTGTAATTTATACCTGGCTGCTAAATCCTTAGAACCGTTACAAGGTGTGTTTTTTGCATTTTGTAAGTTGTGTAACTTGCTGCTGTTAAATACCATCAAACTATGTGCAATATGTGCTATATGTGCAATATATACATTATATACATATGCCATTAATAACTGTGTAATATATACCTGGCTGCTAAATCCTAAGAACTGTTACAGGATTTGTATTTTTTTTTTACTTTTATTTTTTTTATTATATTTTTTATTATATCATAAGTTAGTACTTTTTTTTTAACATATGTAACATTAAGCTGTCTGTGGCTCTTTCCTGCTGTAACGATGCACATTTCCCCTCTGTGGGACTAATAAAGGTATTCTGATTCTGATTTACATTTGTGAGACAACATGAATGTGAGTGTAGTAGAGAGTTTTGGTGGAGAAGTACCTGTGGTCCGTCTGGTTTAGTGTTGTATTCTGCTTTCATACCCATTGTCTTATTTAAACTTTACTTTATTGATTTACCTACAAATATTCTAAAACATGCTGAAATTAATCAATGAAGGTATTCCCAATTTCCTTTTCTATGATGAAAATGTAGAAAATAAAAAAAACACCAAGGATTATTCAAGTAACCAATTTTGCATCCGAGTTTCCCAAAAAAAACAGATTATTATGTGTAAAAAAACATTAAAATAACCTGATATACTTTAAATAACTCAGTTAAAGCAGCATGTATTTGAGTGCATTGATTATAATAGCAGTTCTGAAATTAGGGACATAATGTTATAGAAAATCTCAATATGTTAATACTGGTCGAAGTCCAGTTAGGAAAACTGATTCTAAGCAAAACTTTAGAAACTTTCGTCCACTAGGTATTTACATTTGTGTGACAGCATATACATGCGAGTGCAGAGAGTTTGGTGGTGTTGTACCTGTGGTCCGTCTGGGTTCGTGTTGAATTCTTCCACCAGGTCCATGCGGCGTTTGGGGTTGACCGTCCCGTCGATGACAGCGTACCTCAGGCCCATCTGCTGCAGGTGAACGGCTACGATCTTCAGCATGCTGGTCCACTGGGACACGATGACGCTACACATGACCAGAGGGGAGAAACAACAAGTAGATTACACACATGACGGTAACATGTATTGGTGTCTTAGAGTTGTTCATATGGTAGGTGCAATAAAATAAAAATATTTTTTTACCTTTTCTGATTATCACCCTTCTCTCTGATTGCATGCAGTTCCGAGACAATAGCAGCAATCTGAAAGAATAGTTAGTTCATTTGTTGATAAAATTTTAGCAAAACAACACCACACCACTGACAGAGGATGATGTGTGATATTCTGTACCAATATGCACTCACTTTGTTCATGTAGCCTTTAAGCTATGATAAGTCAGTCAGATCTTCATAAAAAATGACTTCATCCACTGTCAAGCAATAGCTTCTTCTGATAATTTATAGACTTTTGAAAATGATGTAGTAGTTACAGAAGGGCTAAAACTAAAATAACGTGTGACCTTTACTAAACAGAGAGCACATCAAAACTCCTCAAACATGGTGGCCTTCTGTGAATAAAACGATACCCATCCAGCAGATATCAGACACATTCTCACATTCGGTGGGTTAATTGCAGAGTTAGGCTGCTGTGCACAAAGGACGCCCACCTTGGTGCTCTCACTGGTGTCTTCAAACAGCTTTGAGGGGAAGCGAGTGCCGTTCAGGGCCACAGTGTCAGTGTGTTGAGGGTCTGTTGGGGAGGGGCTGGAGGAGAGGCACAGAGCGTTCAGCTGCTCCTCCAGAGACAGGACGATCCCGTCACCCTGCAGCTCCGACGTGTCCAGAGTCTGAGCAGAGAGAGACCAGGACATCAGGGACTGTGTGTAGTAAGCAGCTGTTTGTGTGTAGGCTTTTTTTTTTTTTCTTCATTAAGGAGTGCAGATTTAACAGACAACCATTTTTTTTTTACATTTCCTGGTTCCTGGTTTCTTATTACAGGAAACTACCCCTCTTTTGTTACATTACATTACATTACATTGCATTTAGCTGACGCTTTTATCCAAAGCGACTTACAATAAGTGCATTCGACCAAGAAGATACAAACTTGAAGAAAACAGAATCATATAAGTACATCAGGTTTCATAGAGCCAAAACATTTCAAGTGCTACTCAACTGGCTTTAGATAAGCCAGTCCTTTGTTAGTATATAAGTGCTTTGTTAGTAATTCTATCGCTCGAAGTGGAGTCGAAAGAGAGGAGTTTTCAGTCTGCGCCGGAAGATGTGTAGGCTTTCTGCTGTCGTGAAGTCAATGGGGAGCTCATTCCACCTTATATGTTACATATAAGAAAACAAACAGAATCCCCCCACCCTCACAAGAACTGGAAAATTGGTCACAGCATTGTATCACTTACACATCCTGATACATTTCACATGATAGAGCGCAATAAACAAAAAAAACAAAAAAATGAAACACAAACATTTTAAATACAAAATAAAAAAAAGAAATTATAATAACTAATCTTTTTGATTGAAGAGAAAATAGTTCAACTGTGTTAACACATGTATGTGTGTGTGTGAGTGAGTGTGTGTACCTTCTTCAGTAGTGACAGGTGACAGCAGCACTGGCGGAGGCGCAGCAGCAGGGACAGGATGTGCACGGTGCTGGACGCCTGCTGAGGCTGCTGGGAACTGGAGGCAGCCGGGTCAGACTGGGACATACCGAACTCCTGGGCCACTGGGGAGGAAAGACACACACACACGCACACAGTTATTGCCACTCACGCATGCGCAGTGCGTATGTGCTACTTGGCCGTCGGCTGAAGTCTTTGCGGTGTGTTCCGGTGCGACTGTTGGCCAAGACGCAGGAGACGTGAGGCGACAACAGTCGTGTTCCGTCGGGACGTGTTCTTTGGTGTCAGTTGGGTGTGTAGGCCCCTTAAGAGTTATCTATATACACCAATTATCTCACCTTTGTCAAAGGGATTGGAACTGGAAGCCTTTCCTTTTGTCGCATCAGTCCCTTCATGTCTCTTCAGGTAGTTCTGCAGAGTCGATCTGGAGGGAAAGAGCAAATCACCATTCTAGTTTAAAGTCAAGCTTTTTCTTCATCCATCTAACCGACGATGGGATCTGTTTTTGCATAAATCTTTTGTTAAATTAAAGTGAAGTTGTTTTACTTGGATTGGGCAAAGACCACATCATACACAGCCTGTTCGTCCTTTGACAGTTTGAGTTGGTGCACCTCGCAGGTACGATCAGGAAGAGACACCTGAAACATTCAACAGGTCAGCCAGAATCAAGAGTGAGTGTGTTTACATGAACCAATTAACACCTAAGCTGCAGCCTGCAGGGAGTCAGATCTGTTACTCTGAACAAACCTAGAGTTAGGATTGACCAGATTCTCTGCCTTCATTTAAAGACAAGTCAAAGACGAAGGTTTGTCTGTCCTACCAGAGGTTTTCCGGAGGAGTCCAGCTGGGTTTTGGTCCGTCGCAGCAGCAGAGTCCTGGTCAGGATGTTGAGTCTCTCTCTGCCTCGGTTAGAGCCGTTATCTACCTGAGCTTTCCACAGTTTGAACTCATCAAACGGAGAACAGCGCAGAAACCTGAAGAGAGACAGAAAGTGAATAACAATAACCTCATTACAATAAACAAACTTCAGGGTCTAAATCATTTCTGAAGAAAAGCATGATTTTACAGAGAAAATGTTGAAGAAGGCTGTTTTCCGGGCTGGTTAATAAATACACATTTTTAAGGTTGAGTCCTTCTTTCTCCATCTGATCATTTTGTTAACACGGTCGAGGCGATGATTTCCAATGAATGTATGTTTGTCTAATATTTCAGATAGTATCTAATAGATTTCAACCTGTAAAGTTGAATCGATAGCGCCACCTCGTGGACATCAATACTGCAGTTTCAGAAAATCTATTAATCAGTTTAAGACTTTCGTATTTCCTTCATTTTAATAGGTTTAATCTCCTTGGATAGCTGTTTTTATTCACTTTTATTCTAGGTTTCACGTGTTCCAATTTACTTGAATGTACAGAGCACTTTACCTGAACAATATCTGCTATTTAATAAACAAAAATCCCAACCTTTATGAATTTGTTCAAGCCTTCTTCACATACTTTAAAAAGCTTAATAACACTCGTGAGTTGCTTAACACAATGCTAAACACACTTGTCTTACTGGTAATAGTGCCTCCCATTGATAGGAGGAAGCATTTCTGCCAGGTTAGATTTCAAACGTAATAATTGTTTTCTCACTTGAGCAGCGAGTACATGTCCAGCAGGTTGTTCTGGATGGGGGTCCCGGTGACGGCCCAGCGTGCACGGGCTCTCAGCTGACAGACGGCCATGGAGGTCTGCACCTTTGGGTTTTTGATGCTGTGGCCTTCGTCCAGGACCACCCGGGCCCAGGTCACTCGCAGGAGAGGACCTGAGTTTGACGGCTGAAGAAAACCACAAAGGGATGAAGCATCTGCCAGCGTCTAAGTTTAGTGTACTGTAACTATGTCTTATTCACATCTTGCTGAATCTGAAGCTTTAAAGCTGATCAATGCTTAAGAGTGTTGGAATTCTTAGACGGATGGGTAGGAATATCCTTGTCCCCACGTTTATGCCTATCGGGCGATACAACAGACATTCCAAAACTGACAAAAAGTGCTCATTCAGTTTTAATGGTTGGCATAACCTCAGCTGCCAGAATTATATTGAGACACTGGAAAGTGTTAGGGAATCATTTGCTTAGGTATTCAACCTTCGACCCAGTTCATCCTTTTCTCCTCTCACTCTCTCCTTTCCCACGGCATAGTTCTACGGCCTTGGGTATTGCTGCTATCTCTCTAAGGAGGAGCAGCTTGGGTGCATTGTTGTTGCCAGTCTATGACAGAGCACAAGCCGCCATGAGGTAGTTTACTGTTCAGGGACGTAGGTTCCCTGGCGACCATTCTTTTCTATGGACGAGAGCTCTAGTTAGATTCAGGGTCCATAATGTTTAGTCTCACTGATAAAGAATGTTGATTATTACACTCCGAACTAGTTAAAACCTCGAGCTGCAGAAGAGTTCTTCAGAATTGGTTTGGCAACCGCTGTGTCAACTCGTGACACACCACCTGTCTTGTCAATTCTCCGGCCGTAACTCCAAATAAACCACCAGTGTTTGCCATCAAAGCTCCAGCTCTCCTCGTGTCTCTTTGAGTCCTGACTCCAATTGCTTCAGAAGTTTCCCCCACAGAAAGCACCCACAATCCCAACATTTAACGAATGGAAGGCTCTGATGAGTGAAACAGCATCATATGAGGTTATGTTGGCAAGAATGAGGGGTAGAGGACCTTTGGTTCTAGGAAGCTGGGATTACTTTGTGGAATACCTGACCTCTAACTAGTAGCCTGACTGTAGGACTCTCACAAAAGGGCCTTTGTACAATTATTCTAATCAAGCATCATTTGTTGTTATTATTTTATTTTATGATCGCTGTAGTGTCTGATTGGTAATCTTACAACTTTGTATTTTTCTGTTTTCTTTTAACCAGGAACACTTAAAGGTAGGGTAGGTAATTTTGGAGAAACCAGCTCGAGTGCGCTAGAATTTGAAAGTAGGCAGCCGAAACAAATCTGCCCCTTCCTTCAGACTTCCTTACAGAGCCCCTCCTCCAACACACACGAACGCGCACATGACCAATGAGGGCACGAGATAAGTTTGTGCACGAGATGGAAGGCTGACAGGCAGGTAGGCCATCCAGTTATTTTAGCCGGGCCGGCTCAGATGATTGGTCGTGCTTTTTTCAGCGCCACGGCTTCCACAGATGAAATTTTTTAATGTATTTATTGTCAAAGCATTTAATGTATTCATTGCTATCGGGATGTTAAGAGGATTCCATGGAATATAACAAAAAGTGTTTCTGAAGTGAATTACCTACCCCACCTTTAACTACCATGTTTTGTAGCCTGACCTTCCTCTTTCTGTATGCTGTACCATGTGAGCTATGTACCATGTATGTTCCTAAATAAAAACTTGAATTAAAAAAGAAAAAAAGCTGAAATCAGAAGTGCTGCTTTCATATACATATATACACTATAAATGACTTACCACATGATCAGTATCTTTGCTGGGTTTCTCAGCGTCCTCCTTCTGGACGGGGGCCTCCTTAGAGACCAAACTGTACGTGGTCACCACCACATCATAACCTGCCAGCCTGATGGAGGACAGAGAACACTTCATTCAGTTCAACTGGGTCTGCTTCAACACTCCTTTAAACTGGAATGAACGTTTCTGATTAAGTGTTGAAGCCTTTAACATATAATAATTAATATGTCAATCTGAATTGTGTACTACAATATTCTGCAATTGATATATTAGTGATTCCAAAAAGCAAATTATAAGAAAAGATATGGTAGTAGAGACAGAGTGCAGCAAAGAGAAAACAACAGTGTTGTGTGTGAATGTGAGCGTGGTTCCCTCACACTTTGGCACTTCTCTCGCGGTTGGGTCCATGGTACAGGCACACCGACAGCATGCCTGCCTTTAAACGTCTGTCAATCTCCATCTTCCAGTGGTGGACCAAGGAGGCGGGACAGATGATCAGAGTGCCTTTAGACACCACCAGGCTGGAGTCTACAGGATCATCAAACACACTGATCAGAACTATCAAACTCTGAATACTTAGCCTCACATTTTACCTTCAGAATACACACAAAACAAAGAAGTATTAACTTATTTAAATATGATCAGCAGTATTGCTTATATTGCTCTATTCTATCATTACAATGCAAAGACTGGGAACATTTTTAATCACCGGTTTTGGAGATCCAGCCCTCGGCCTGCTTCTCTTCCTTCTTTTCAACTTCCCCCTTTGCTTTGCTTTTCTTGGCCAGTATGAGAGCAATAATTGTGAGGGTTTTCCCCAGACCCATGTCATCCGCTGAATCCAAAAAGAGCATGAGATGGAAAAAACAAGGAGACAATTAGGATTTGAAGCCTCGTAAACAACTTTCTGTTCACTGGATGTAAATGGTTTGTCAGATTCTTGTTACAATACATAAGAAAATCAAAAAAATATCTTCAATAAATTATTTCCATTCAATCTCCTGTCTAACCAAACAGCTTGACTTCATTTTCAAGGGAAGAAATAGTATCAATTTGCAGATATTTCACAAGTTTGGAGAACTTCTACATCTCACTGACTTGCTTTCACTTCTTGAAAATGATTCTTTCACCTCTATCTTACATCCTTGATCAAAACATTTGCATCAGTCTTCATTGTATACTTTTAATAAAGATGCTGTAAAAAAACAAAAAAACAAACATACCCAGAATTCCTCCACAGGGATTTTGGGTTTCTCTCCAGAGCAGCCAGGCCAAAGCGCTCCTCTGATGGGCCAGGAGAGTCACCTGAATAACCAATCACAATAAAACAATGTTATAAGAGTAACATAATGGACCAATTAAAAGAGGACCTGTTATAAAAGCTGAGAAGTGCATTGTCTGGGTGTGGGTCCACATACTTTATAGAGCATTGTATATTGAAAAAACTGTCCAAATTATATAATAAATACATAAATCCCTAAGTCTAATTGTTGGTATGAGATTTTCTGAGTGAAGGGCTGATGTAAAACTGAAAGAGTGTGTCACCTTGATGCCCTTGGGGTCAGGGACCTCGGCCTCAGGGTCGGGGCAGGACTCCAGGATTTGTGGAGATGGTCGGTGGCCTCGCAGGTCGCATTTTTTACCGCTAGTAGACGGTTGTTAGTCATCCTGCCACCGTAAAAGGACTGAACCTCTGACATCCCTGGAGACAAAGATGACAGAGACAAGGTGTTTGCATGAGAGATACAAGAACAACTGTGTGGGAGGAAATACATTTAGAGAAAAGGAGCCAGATTTTCAGAATAACAAGGTTAATGCTTTAAAGGTTCCCTATTATACTGTTTTTCATCAATATATTATAGGTCTCAGATATATACAAAACATGTCTCTGAAGTGTTTGGCTCCAAACACCAAACAGATCATTGCAGCATCCAATAATCCCCTCTGTTTCAGCCCTGTTTCAGAAGTGCTGATTCTCTGTCTGTTACTTTAGATGAAAATAAGGAGCCCCTCCCCACGCCCCTCTGAGAGATATTGGTTAAAAAGAACACAATGGTGCTCTAGGAGGAGATTCAGGTGATAAGGTGGGGGGGGGGGGTTACCTTGGTTGGTGATTGGCTAATGGTTACACAAGCCAAAACATCGTTATGACATCATAAAGTGGCCAAAATCTGATCAGCTCATTTTCAGACAGGTTTTTATAGAAATGGATCAGGACAAAAAGTCAACCTACCTCCATGCATCTGGGGGTGACCCTGGCTCAGCTGGAGCCCCAGGGAGCTGCCGGAGGCCCCATGTTGGGACAGGCCCGGGGCGGGGGGGGCGGGGAGCAGGATGGTGCCACCCTGCCGGGCGAATGGGTTCACCTGGCTGCTAATTGGACAAGCATCAGCACTTTTATGTCCAGCCTCGGCCTCTGAAAAAATACATTTCAGTTCCAGGGGTTAGAAACTATAAAACCATATTTATCAGACAAAAAGCATATTGTTTGGTATTTTTATAAACATTATATATATTTATATTATTCCTAGTGTACAGGGAGTGAGTTACCAGGCTGAGAAGCAGCAGCGAGGCTCATGGACTCCAGGGCGTCCTCCAGCTCTTTCACCTGAGTCCACAGCCTCTCCCCTTTATCAGGCAGAGCCGCCAGATTCACCACGGACAGAGTCGCCTTAGGAGGAAGATGATGGGTGAGCGGACAGACGGACAAAATGTGATACATATAAAAGATGCAACCCTAGGACAACAACTGTAATTCATTTGTTTAAAAGCCAAAGAATCAGGTTCACAAACTCAACTGTTGTCCCCTATTTTTTGAAGTTTCGCAGTTATCTGTAGTACTAAATCAGGGTATATGCAGGAATCCTGAAGTCAAATGTAATACCTTTTAAGACCTTTTTTAAGACCCTTTCCATACATTTTAAGACTCATCGCCACTTGGAGTTCTAACCGGTTACATTGGCGACACTTTACCTCACATTTACTATATACAGTATTGATTGTCCTTCCTCCTGATCTTCCAACCATTTGGACGCAAACTTGCATTTCCCCATAACGATGTTGTTTAACAACCGGCGTAAACGGACCTTCGCGCGCTATCAAGCAGTGAGCGCGCGATGTCCTGTTCAGATGACGTCAAATCCAACGGGATGCCATGAATAAACTACACAGAATCACACTACACACCTACGCAATGATTACATTCAGGCAGACTGTAGAATACAACCTCTTTGGACAATTTATATACTTATTGAAAACAAGCTACAAAATGTAAACCTTGGAAAATGCCGTTTAATACTTTTTAATAGCCTTAATTTTCGCTAAATTGATTTATCAACTTTTAATACTTTTTAAGACCCCGCGGACACCCTGTAAATACTGAAGACCGTGCCCACTTAAATATTTTAATAATAAATCAGTATTTCCTGGTCTAGGTTATAGGTGATTAAGAGACTGTTTCCCTGTCTGCAGAGTCAGAGATACTGTTCCTTCAATCATACTCATAAAATGAAACATTATTTATACAGGACTTATAAAAAACAAAACAATTGCAAGTGGTAAACAAAACCAAGGATGTTACGAGCAGTAAAATGTGAATACAAAATAAAATAGCCTCAATTAAAACCATCTCTAAGTCTTTCCTAGGGAGGGTGCATCTAGTATGGCTTACCTTTTTCTGTTGGAGTTGAGCAGTGAGCAGGCTGTGAAGCCCTTTAGGATCTTCCTGTTGACCTTTGACCTTAGGCTGGAAGCCAGCGAAGGTGGTCAGGGTCTTTTGAACTGCAGCAACAGGAGGAGATTTCTGAGTCGCAGGTTTCACTGACACCACCACGACATCATCATCATCATCTTCATCATCTGGTTGTGTTGGTTTGGTAGATGTGGGGTTCCTGGTGTTATCAGAGTCACTGGACACCGGGGAGATTTTACTAGATATAGATTTAGAAACGGTCTCTTTTACAGTAGGCTTGGTTTGTTCCACCAGAGAGGCTTTACCCTTGTTTGGATGCTGGGATGACTCCTTAAGAGGATCTTGTAAAGTTGTATGTACCTTCTGGGGGTGAGCACCCTTAACATTGGAGGTAGAAACTGTTTCTTCTGTTTCTCCTTGCTTTGGGTGGCGCTCTTTAGTCTTGTCTTGCACCTTATCTGTATTATTTTCCAGACCGTTTGCTTCCGAACTGTTTCTCTCCTCATCGGAAACTCTCTTCTTTACCTTCATCCCCGGTGGCAGTGGTTTACCTCGGTAAGAATCCTCTTGATTCACCTTTTCTCCAGCCACCTCCACATTTTCTTTCTGAAAGCTCTCTTTTTCCTCAGCCTTGTGACTTGGCTTGCTGTCTTTCTCCTCTCTTCTTTTCTCTTCATCTCCCCCCCGATGCATCCTTCTCCACTCAGAGTCCTTGTCCGTCTTGCCACCGGCTTTAAAGGGGTTTAGGACGGGTGGCAGACAAGAGGGCTGAAGCTGGGTGTAAGATCGAGGGTTTCTCTTATCTTTCTCTGGCTGCAATGATGGAAGACAACATATTTTTTTTTTTAAACTGGTAGCGGACACACAACGGAAAAAAAAGATTGGGAATGACATGATTGTATAGGCGGTGATTTAAGCCCCAAAAGTTAATTTTCCCCATGTCCAGTTATATCTCCTTGCTCTAGCATATGTGGTCTCTTTGGAAATCATGAAATCAATACAACATACATTTTGAACATAAATGTGTCAATGGTGTAATCTTACTGCAGTCCAAGGCACATTTCCACACCACTTCTGGCCTGCCTTTTTGCCGTCAATGCACCTGTAGAACAACCTGGAAAAATAGAAGTCCCTTAGTTCAAACTGCCTAATGTAAATGTAAAACTGCAACTGGTGTTACTTTTTATTTGTTTTGTTACTTCCTGTTTTGGACCATTAAACAATGCACCCACCTGTGGCTCTGCTGTTGTTGACTGTAGGTGAGGGCCTGGAGCTCCACCATTGAATCTTCATGTTGGAGGCAGTGGGATGGAGAGATGCTAAGGGAGATGATAATACAGTTTAAAAACAGGGCCATACATCTATGCACAAACACCGCTATTTATCTCTCCTAACAACAAAATGAAGGAAGTAAAATCTAGAATTTGCCAAACAACTCTACTTTTATGCCAGTGATGTTTGACAATGACATGACTCAGAACCAGAATGTATATGGCTTATATGAGTGGAATATAATTGGATACCAATATGAATAGCACAGCCATATCAGTGTGTGCCTATGAGAATAATTGAGGTTTCGATATAGGAAAAGTAAGGACACTATTGAGGGACATATAGCTTTTCCCCCCAATTACAAGGATTTCAATTCATGTCACTGCATGTGGAGTTGCTTGGATCCACCCTTCACTTTCGATATCCTCTCTTAATTGGTATCAGGGATCAGTTAGGACATTTTTTTAACTTTTAGATGGATCTGATTTCCAGACTGCAATGAATGGACTGAGTATATTTGCTTTTAAGAAGTGTCTCTGTTGTAATGTGTTGTGAGAAACTGTGTTAGGGTTAACCTCATGTAGTAGCACTTTCAATGCTATAAAGCTAGTGCATTTGCAGTATTTGAATAATGCTGGTTGATTCCACGTATTATACAGTAGGTGGATTTGGATAAAAAGTGTCAGGTAAATGAAATGTAATGTAGGTGATGTGACATGTGAGATTACCTGGCCACATGACAGAAATCACAGCCTGGCTTGTCAACGCAGACGAAGTAGCTTTTGCCTTTACTTGGTCCATCTTTAACGCCCGTTTTTAGCATACATATGCTGCCTGCATGGGGGACGTTGAGAAAGAGATGTTGACTTAATAATTCATTAGCTAAACTTTCTTTACAGTGCAAGACAGAAACGAAAATGTGTCGACACATTTGGTTTCGTTAATTCAGACCTTCAACAGAACATGCCTTGTCATGCGCATTTCTAGCATAAATAGGACTTTTGGAAACTAAACACAATATGTAGCTTTATATTTTTATAAGAAAAACTTAACTAATTGTCACTTACCGTGGACATTACATAAAATCTTCTCCATTGTCCTGACCATAGACTGTATATATAAAGGTCCTGACTCATTCACTTCAGTTTCTGTTGCTTGGACATGAAAGTTAAAATGTTCGTATGAACCAATCGCATCAGTCAGAAAACACATCCGGTATATACATACCAGAATAAATGTCGACGTACACATTTTTGATACAACTCACTTTGGAGTAGCATAAAAGTAAATAAATGCCAATACAAATATATTAAAACGTAGAATACACCAGGACTTAAGTATACAAAGTGAAAAGTAAACAGTACGCCAGATTGAATTATCTCAGTGACTTTTATTGTGAAATACTTTTTGCAAGCGAGCCGTTAAACCGGATATGATTCAAAACTATTACAAAATATATATATATATTCTGTGTAAATATGACTTTTATATTGATAAAAACTCACCGTTGATAACAAACAACTGTTATGGTCTTTTATTATAAACAAAAATGCTTATTTAAAACAAAATTAGCGAAACGGATTCTTTTCAAGACAGTTGAACTACATTACCCACAATGCAACATCTGATTCGTCGTCTTTTTTTTTACTCTCGCGGGTTTTGTTTTGGTATGGCGGCAGGCTTCGAAAGTTCTTTATGTTATGTTTCTATTTTGCACTTTTACCCTCCAGTGACACCGTTTCTCGCCCATGTTGAAGGTAAATCCCATGTTTTAAACACTTTTAAAACGGATGCTAATGTTTCTGCGTCGTCACTACAGTGTAACAACTGTCAACATAGCTTTGTGTATCTTCAAAGAGCCTGCTAACAGCAAATATCACCAGGGACGCCTTTTAAATGAAATTGACAAAATTGTACTCAGAGCACCATTACCCTATCTGTTATTACATTTCGTAAATGTTGTCACTTTGTCAATGATTAGGACGCTACATTTCATAAGCAGCTGTGGTTTACCGTTGCTAACCAAACAAACTGCCGTGGTGAGCCTCACCGTTTAACCGTCTAAACCAGAGGTGTCCATTTATTTTACTGAGGGTCACCTACAGAAAGATATAAAAAGGGCTGGGCCACTCAGTAGAGGTAAGGTATATTGCCTTGTAAATCAGAAAGTTCAATAAAATATAGGTACATTATTACAAACAGCCTACCTCAAAGCTTTCATCTAATAGGGTTTCATTCATTTTGTTACAACAAGTGTCTGCAGCTCATTTCTTAAAACAGAAGCCTCAGATTGGGGGTGGGGGGGATAAGACAAAATAGGAAGGGTATATTTCAATCTTGTTATGCAAATAAGTTATTGGGCTTTTTCGATCAACTAAGATTTGTTAGAAAATGTTTTCAAGTTTAATTGACTGATTTGTTTTGCTCTTATTAACACATGAAAAATACATTTTTACATATTTAAGAGGTAGAATATAAGACAAGCACATGTTTCATGTGTGGGCCATATTCCATAATACTTTGAGAATTTCCTGCGGTCCAATAAAAAATGGACCACGGGCCGCAATTGGGACACTTTGGTCTGACCGGTGAAAGCCAGACACTTATTAAAAAAGCTAATTGTTATTTCTACGTAAACGGGTTACTAACTTATATATAGTTTCCTTGGATCTTGGCACCGCCTCTGCGTGACTCTGCGTGCTGTACGGTATTTAATCAGGCTGTGATTAACCTGTATTAACCTGTCACCGTAATCTGTCTCCAAATCCTGGATTAGCGAGCCCTGCCTGAGACAGCACGTCATCCTCATGTCATCTCCAGCCGGGCTTCACTTCTCCCAGGCAGACTTTGTGGCCCGGTGGATGCCAAGTAGCACCAGAGCCGGGGTCATCCTCAGCCCCTGCCCGGATTTGGCAGGCTCCTTGAGGCACACCTCTGCCATGGGACCCTCCTCCCTGGAGCCAGACGACTCCTTTGCATCAGATTTCGCCCCTCTGCCCGGCTCAGCAGACAGCAGCTTCCTGGGTGTGGATGGATTTACTCGGTCACCTGGAGGAGCGAGAGTTGGGACAGACATGCCAGTGAACGGTCTGTCCTCTGGGAGACATTTAGATGGAGAGTTGGACAGTTTGGACGTGATGGCAAGCAAATCACAGGATCTGCCCCTAAGGATGAAGCTTGAACAGGTTAGGAAATTCTGTTATGTTTTAGAATCTGGTGTCTCATACAAATAATGTTTTTTCTCCCAAGGCTTCAACACAGGTTAATTGCCTGTCATTGTAATAACAACATGAGTTTTGTTTGAAACCCTGAAGCAGAATGCACAATCTGGTTGTCAGAATGACACTGAAGAGATTTTTTTTTAATGTGACTCAGAATATTACCTGGAATACTTGACCAAGCCAAATGAACATGACATCTCTTCCCTCTATCATGCAATCTGATCAGTGGACATCTTCATTTAGTAACCTTTACTCTTACACACTTAAAATAGCCCTGCAGCAGCACATGCATTATGTTAGCTAATCTGATGTTGTGTCCTGAACGTGTGAATTTCCGGCTCTTTGTGTGGATTTAAATGGTGATTATACCACTGCTTCTTGTGTACTTAACATCTACCGACCCCATCTCACACAACCTTTGCTTCTACTTGCTATTAATAGTGTTTCCCCGAAAGCTACCCTTATTAGCAAATACTTGGAAGTGCGTGCATGCAAGTCAATCAGCACTTTTAACATATTCACTCTTTAAATGTGCAGTGTACAACTGTGATGGACAGCAACAAATACATTTACAAGTTAGAAAGTGTTGAGGTGGAATTAGTGTCATTAATTCCACTTAATATAAAGCCATGTCTAGTCAACATATATTTAAGCCTACTGAAAACACTGTGAGTTGCTGTGGATAAGAGTGTGACATTTAGATATCGTTGTGTGTGTTATTGTGCAGTTGAGGAAATGGCAGCAGCAGATGCAGGAGCAGCTGAAAGCCAATCAGCTGGGGGAGCTGCTTCGCCTCCAGGAGGAGCAGCAGAGGCTGCTGGGAATGATGAATGGATCTCAGCCCTGTGAAGGAGGTAAGAAAGAGAAACAACCAGAAAAACTGCACATGTGACAGTTTGCTTCATTTAAGAAATACATACAGTATGTTGGAGAGTGTGTGTATTTCACCTGCTTCTCCCCAAAAATGCAATTAATATGTAAAAAATAACTCACTAAATGTTGTTATGTTTTTATGTGGGGGTAACCTCTTTGATTTATGAATACCTTATTTAAGATTGCTTTTTTGTTTTTATTTGAAAGGATGTATACGACAAATCTATCTTTGATGCAATAACAATGTGTTTTTCTTTCCATTATGTTCCAGTGCCATTAAATATATATAAGCATGTTTTAATGTAGGGTTGTGCGATTATGGCAAAAATCATAATCACGATTATTTTTATTTTTTTTAAATAAAATTAATAATCGTTTTATTTCGATTACGTTGTTTTCCTAATCGTTGCAAGCCAAAATCGTAATCGAGATTAAAATACGATTAATTGCACAGCCCTATTTTGATGATTATCAAGATAACATAATATATTTGCATTACTTGGCCAGAATAACTGTGACATTAAAAAAAGAAATATCTTCCCATGCCTTCTGTTATTTATTTTACAGATGACACAGAACTTTCAGATCTGTCAGAATCAGACTGGCAGGACAAGACGTCTTACAGCCCCTCCATAAACTCCCATGGAGTCCCACAGGGATCGTCCAGGGGCCCCCTACAGGGACAAGAGTCCTCACCTGCACGAAGCCAGCAGCGGCTACCCAGAGGTCAAGATTATCTGGAGGTGGACGATGAGGAAGAGGGTGAGGAGGGAAATGGTTTTTTAAGCTTAAGGGGAGCATTTGTACAGAATTGTTTTATGTTGTGAGTACTTTCGACATGATTTTGACTCTGTGTGTTTCCTACAGGCACGTGGAACCCCAGAGAGGATGATCATGAACAGAGTTTCCATACTAACCATTCTCATGAGCACAATGACACTTTAATGCCAAGTAATGGTGTGGATTTGACTGAAGACAACAACAGGGAAAACGATGAAGTCTTTCCTGACAGGTAAAGCCTATGCTCCAATATATTACTGTTACTGTTAATACGACTGTTTTTATTTTTGCTGACTACATTTTCTGTATGCATACGTCTGCCTGTGTGTGTCCGTGCCCCTATCCAGACCTATAAAGTCAGGTATCGGGGGTCAGAAGAAGACGTTTGAGGAGTTGTTGGAGGAGCAACTCAGGCTGGAGGAGCAGAAACTGAAGTCTCAGCAGGTCAGAGAATATAACACGGTTCCCATTACAAACAGTAAAAAAGTCAATCATCAGTTAGTACTAAATGTACTTATCCCCTTAAATGTAATATCACTAATCTTTTCGTTATGAGCCATACATTGTATTTACAGCCCACTGAGGGTAATGGAGTTGTAAGCCTCTCCATACGGGTGCAACAACATCCAAATTCTCATTGTGTCTTCTCACTTAAACAGAGCCATACGGATGCTGTACAAGCTCCTCCCAAGAAGGCCTTTCTGAAGCGGGGCGAGGGTCTCTCAAGATTCACCAACACTCGCAAAGCCTCGTTACCGGAAATGGAGTTAAAGAAGGATCCTAAATCACAACTCAAGTCCAGAGTAATCTCCCGCAGCAACTCGGAGCCTTCATCCATCCAGAAAGGTGTCACAAATGGAGTCCAGCGGCTTCCTGTTCAGCGTAAAACTGCAACTCTCAACAAGGAAAACCAACAGAGGGGTTTCGGTTCAGCACCTCAGGATTTAAGAGTTGAGAGCAAGGCAGCACGGATGAAGGTGTTGGGTAGTCATCAAAGACAAAACACAGAGGCAATTCAAGCTAACCAAGAGAGTAGACAAACTAAACAACATCAACTCGGGCAAGTAAAGGATCAGAACACTAGAAAGGTGGGTCTGTCAGCTCAGGCTGCCAGGAACATGCAGCCAAACCCTGTGACCAAACAGGTGGGCATGTTCAGAGCGCCAGAGAAAGTTGGAAGTGTTGCCGCTAGAGAGGAAAGAGTGGAATCGGCAGAAAGAGGAGACAGAGTTCCACAGGAGTCGTTTGAGTTGTCGTTCCAGGAGAAGCTCCACCGCTGGGATTGTGACCTGCAGATCGAAAACATGGAGCTGGGAGAGTTTGAGCTGCTGGAGCAGGCGGCCGAGGAGCGGTCCTTCTCCTCCAACTCCTCCTTTGTCATGAAGGTACTTCATAAAACACACTTTAGTTTCTTCCAAATACAGTGGTGTGTGTGTGTGTGTGTGTGTGTGTGTGTGTGTGTGTGTGTGTGTGTGTGTGTGTGTGTGTGTGTGTGTGTGTGTGGTGGTGTGTGTGTGTGTGTGTGTGTGTGTGTGTGTGGTGTGTGTGTGTGTGTGTGTGTGTGTGTGTGTGTGTGTGTGTGTGTGTGTGTGTGTGTGTGTGTGTGTGTGTGTGTGTGTGTGTGTGTGTGTGTGTGTTTTCTCTACCATAGTGATATCTTTAAATAGTATGCAATGGTCTTTTTAAGCAGACATAATCAATATTTTGATACAGAGTTTAATTAGATATTTCAGCTGCTCCTTTTTGGTTTTCCCGCCTGCAACTGTACTGTTTTTATTTGTATCACCAGCTCATCAGCTGCGGGTCAAAGCAGGCAGCTGTTTCTAGTTAAACGCTTTACATTTTCAGTAATCGATGGTGGGGTGCCGGGTTATTGCCTGGCTGGGGAACTTTGTTGCATGTCATTCTTTGTCATTCCCCACCCTCATTTCCTGTCATTTCTTTACTGTTGGTTTTATACTACAGGCATACACATTTTTTTTACGGTAAATAGTACAATTATACTCTCTTATGGCGCATTTCCACTACAGCGCGGTTTAAGCGTGCCGTGCCGTGCCCGGCCCGTTTTTGGTTGCGTTTCCACTAGGCGTAGTTCCGGCTAGCGGGTACTTTTTCACAGTTTTCTGGTTCTCCAAAATCGAGGTTCTTTCCGGGCCAACAACCGGGCTGAGTATGCTAAATTAGTGAGAGAATCGCTGGCAACTACAACAAAATGAACATATTTGACCGTGATTTAATTGTAATACACGTTTCAAAATGATGCCGAAGTAACAACATACTGATACCGGTTAGTAAAAACCATGAATTAATGCTTTGACAAGTCTGCAGACGGCAGAGAAACACCTTTTTAAAATGCATGTTTTCTGAATGGAGATCGGCTAAGCTAACGTTGTATATGCTCCGACCGTCCACACTCACAACAACGGCCTATACAGACATAAATAAACCAGTGACTGTATTCGCCATGACACAGACAGTCTGTGGTTTGTACTTGTTTAACTTTTGTCTAGTTTCTGAACAGATATGAGGAGCTGTGAGCTCTGAGTGCTAACAGCTAACGGCTGATGTTGGTTTTGTGTTTCGCATTGAAGGTGACGTCACGGCTCCGCCTACACTGCGTTACTATAGTTACTGCCCCAGCTACTAAACTGTAATGGAAACGCAGAATAAAGTGAGCCTGGCCTACCAAGGCCTAACTATACCGTACTAAGCCGTGATAGGCCCTGCAGTGGAAATGCGCCATTAGTAGCAAGAAACGGAGGGATGAAATCCTCTTTAATGGTCACACATGCAGAGCACACAGCACACAAAGTGAAATGTGTTCTCTGCATTTAACCCATCCTAGTACCAGGAGTCTAGCACTAGGAGCAGTGGGCAGCTATTGTACAGTGCCCGGGGAGCAATGGGAGTGGGGGGGGAAGGGGGTTGTCCGGTGCCTTGCTCAAGGGCACCACGGCAGCCCAGGAGGTGAACTGGGACCTCTCCAAGTAGCAGTCCACACTCCATATTTAGGTCTGTTCGGGGGACTTGAACCGGAGTCCTACGGCTCACAGTCCAAGCCCCTGCTGACTGAGCCACTGCCGGGTATGGGTATGGCAGAACAGCTCTGATGAGGGTAGTGTAAAGAAAGCGGCAAGAATTAATCCCGCCAGTATTTAAAATATTCCAGTAGTTACAAACTTGAGCGTGTGGATTTGTATTCTTATTCACTATAAAGCGGTGTTATTTTAAAGGCTCTGTTCTGTTCTGTACTTGCAGGTCCTTCAGTTGGACCTACAGCACAGGGGGCTCCACCCTCGACGGCTCTCCTCCACCCCCATCAAGTCACCACCAAAAGCTGCAGGTCAGGGGAGCGGTGGTGCTGCTAGTGGGAGTGATGTGGCATCTAGAAACAGTCCTACGAACTCTATGAAGTGCAATGAAGATGCGCTTAAAAAGGGCGTTAAGAATAAGACGGAACTGAACAATGTGAGAGGAGAGATGCACGAGATCTCCAATGTTTCATCCTGCGACTCTGAATTTGAAGACCAGGAAGTAGCAGTCCAACCACCTGCGTTTCCCAGCAGCCTTTGCTTTCCCCCACAGTCCAACCTGCCTTATGACAAGCGGTCGTATCAGGACGAGGACAGCTGCAGGGACTCGGCCTCAGATGTGACACAAACTGAGGAGGAGAAGGAGGAGGAGGAGGAGGAGAGTGACAGCGTCCTGAGCAACGCAGACGAGTCCACTCTGATAGAGGACAGGCAGCAGGGGGGGGTTGTGTTTGACGACGACGACACGTGGAACGACCTGGAGGACACCGCAGTCGCCCCAGCCAATGAGAGTAGAGGAGTTAGTCCGGTTTCCAAGGCAATAGCCAATGGGATCCCGCCCCCGACGCAGACTCTCTCGAGGAAGGTGGCAGCGAGTAAAGTTGTGGAGCTGGAAATAGAAACAGAGCTTCCTCTTGCCTCTCAGCTCATGACCAGGTTGTTCCCCGCGCTGAAGCCAAAGACCCAGAATGCACCTCTCCCTGTTCCTTCTGTTGCATCTGAGTACAAAAGGCCAGAGGAGGAGACAGGTGAGAAAACACTTTTCCTTATTGACATGTATCAATATATACATGTCAATAACCTGTATCAGTATTTGTATTCTCAAATACAGGGAGCAGATTTTCAAGGAGGGTGATTTAGCCTAATGTGGGACATTCTTTTTGCTTTAAGCCTAATGTGGGACATTTGTTTGAAGGTTGCTCCACCCTCATCTGTGATTGGACATTTGAGAAGACATGTGATTTTGATCGCATGACATCACAGCTTGTGTTAACCCATAGTTTCATTTGTTTGCGGAAGACCTACACCCATTGGAGCTTAGGTGTCCCACATTAGGGAGTGTCCCACATTAGGGCAATTCACCCGATGTTTATTTCCCATAGGCCCATAAATGTCATTATTATCATCCTTATATTTAATAATCAAAATGTCTACAATTCCCTCCTGCCTACTTCCTTCTTTCTGTCTCCAACATTGTGGTATACGCTTACGAAACCTCAACTACATGTTCAGTACCTTTTTAAAAACGGCACACATGCATGAACAGAAGCTATTACAAAGGTACATCATGTACCTTTGTAATGCAAAATATATATTATTGGCCGATCAATAACTGTGTGTGTGTGTGTGTGTGTGTGTGTGTGTGTGTGTGTGTGTGTGTGTGTGTGTGTGTGTGTGTGTGTGTGTGTGTGTGTGTGTGTGTGTGTGTGTGTGTGTGTGTGTGTGTGTGTGTGTGTGTGTGTGTGTGTGTGTGTGTGTGTGTGTGTGTGTGGGGGGGGGGGGTCGTCTCCAGTCCCGCAGGTCCAGTCCCGACAGCTGAGAGAGAGACTGGTGGAGCTGGAGATTGAGATCGAGAGATTTAAGAAGGAGAACGCTGCCCTCGCCAAACTCAGACAGGAGAACGAGAAAAACATGGAGGACCTCAGGTGAAATATCACGTTATGTTTACCTTTCAAATGACCTTCCAAGACATGAGAGGTTCCTGCTCTGAGTTACTCTTATGACTTCATGTTCTAGGTAGTTTAGCTATTTCTCTAATGCTGTATATATTTGTTTGAACTTTGTCCATGTCTCTCCTTGTTTGTTATGCTTACTTTGTTGCTGTGTTTGTAGGAAAGAGCGTGTGGAGTTTGAGCAGCTGAAGGCCGAGGAGCTGGCTAAGTTAGAGGAGTATAAGAAGGAGGAGAACAGGAAGCTGCAGAAGGATCGTAAACTGTTTGAGAGACATGCGTCAGCCGCCAGAGCCATACCAGACAAGAAGGAAAGAGAGGAAATCCAGGTGAATTCACACGTTATATATTTACAGTCTCAGTACAGTGAAGTTGGCTTATGTCTGCTTTACATACATATTCATCAAAACTTAAATTCTAATGAAGATGCATCTGCTTGATGTGAATGAAGTGACTGTTTGTGTTGGGAAAATAGTGAATGCACTCTAACAGTATCAGAGTCCACATGATAACAAAGGTATCCCAACTGTAGCTGTGTACATGACAGGATGTATGATTACCTAGAAGAGCATCAGGACTGTTTTAGGCATATGATAGCTATGTGATTAACATGATTATTGCGGCAGTAATAATCCAAACAAAGTGCCGCGAGGGACTAAAACAAGAGAAAAACACTGTGGACGCGCAAAAACTCAGTCTTTCCAACAGTATGCGTTTGACCTTTTATTTCCAAAGCAAACATTCAAATAGTCCATACCCGTATGAGTATATTTTTTTTATGTGTGCGTGCGTGCATGCGGTCAACAAAAATTGTCCTTCTCCAGCTCACTCCCCCTCCATCTATCACCAAGTGCGCAGGTAAAAGCAACCGGATATAACCGCAAACGTCACCACCCAAATCCAATGACACGCCCACCACCTATAGTGACTCAAAAACATGTACCGTAACAAACACAGAAAAATACTTCATATGTGGCTCCTACAATGATGATTCAGCTTCTATGGAGATAGACATGACAAGCATGATCATTTCTGACGTGGAGCTAATCTGAACTAAACATTGAATACTGCTTTATATCCCTCCATCTTGTGACTGTGTAACTCCCTCTCTTGGATATCAGCATGTGAAGGACACTGTTCAGGAACTAGTTGATGCTCTGTATGTGATGACTACTTCCATTCTCAAGTTGAGAGGATCATAAATACATGGATCCTGAGATTGAAGCTCAAGCCGGGGACCAGTGATACTTTTCTAACAGTTTGCTAACAGGTTAATGAATCTGTCCCCTTGCTCCCTGCTAGGCGTTGAAGCAGCAGCTGAGCTCTCTGCAGGAGGAGCTGAGCGGCAGGGAGAGCCGCTGGACCTCCACCAGCAGCCGGCTGCGGCAGACCATCGACTCCCTGAACCAGGAGAAGAGCGCTCTGAAGGACGAGGTACCCCCCCCACCTCTGACTCTTACCACATTTACACCCAGGCGTTTAAAATGGATATGTGTCTGGGTACCATAGCTGTGTAGGAGAAGTGAATGATCTGAAGTAATCTGGAGGTGATGAGGCACGCATTGTGATGGATCTTAGGAAATGATTGTCTGTACGTTGCATTCCCTTAACAATCAAGATAACCAAAATGCATTACAACAACAAATCCTGATCACATAATAATACACGTGTAAATGGAGCCTTCGTGTATAATCGAGAAATATGCCTACGGAATATTTTAAAAGTTGTTTGTTGTCCTGACTGAATACTTCTATCTAAAGTGGTTGTCCTGAATAGTTTAATTATTCTTTGAGTAATGCAACTTGCCTGTTAAGTGTATGATTATAGCAGCCATTTTGTGTTTTTTTGTCTTTATTTAAAAATGTTTAAGCATACTTTCTCTTTTAATTTAAGATCCTTATGTTGGAAAAGCTCCGCCTGAGTGCCTGGAAGAAAACCTCAGTCAGTGCTGAAGAGAAGGAGAAAGAAGCGAGAGACGCCCCCAAGATGTTTGAGAACAATGTGCCATCTGTGACCAAAGGAGTGAAATTCGCTGTAAGCACATTTCAATGATTTGTAATATTTCATGTAGTGTAAATAATAATATATCTTTGGTTAAGATCAACATGTTTCTGATAACACAAAAAACAATATTGGACTTCTCTCTCTCTGTCTTTCATTTCTCGATGAGCCTTTAATTAAATTAAATATGTATCTGTGACTAGTACAATGTGAAGGGGAGAAATGATCGGTGATTTATGTTGTTCGTTAGCATTATTACAGCATCCGTGTCTTTTTTATGGCATGACATTGAACCCTCTGTGTTTTCAGCTCCCTCTGGACTCCAGAAGAAGCAGCTGTGCAGCAGCCATCAGACGAGGCTCCAGAGACACTCAGGGAGCTACAGGTACGCTCAGGAGCTTCAGTCCATTCACAGGAACACAGTAGGGCTGTACCCGAATATTCGTCCGTTGGAGTACTATTCGGGTTTCAATTTCGTTATTCGGATATTCGTTTTTGCACTGCGGCTGCCAAATAGGATTTATTGAAATCTCCAATATCAACGTAAGAGCTTGTGCCTCTTCGGGGGGTGCTAACACTTAAACATAAACTTTATTGTTTACTTTCTCCGTCTTTATATGTAGATATGACTTTTCTCCGTTAATCTCCGTCACGTTGTTTCCATAGCAACAACAACTTCCTGTCAACAGCGCTAACTCAAAATAAAAGCATGTCCATACAAAATAGGAAGTCAAGCCAAATTACACTTAAGACATATAGGCTACAACTGCAACGAAAGTAACAAACACAATGCAATATCCTTTTCAATTTCAAAGAACACAAATTGGGTTATATACATTAACAAATAACTATAACACAACAATACTGTAGAATAACAAAATGAATGCCGTGAATAAACCGAAATACACGTGTTGAAGCGGTTCGCTGCTGAATACTACGCGACAAACAAATGTAAAGTATCACCCGACTCTTCAGTTCCTATCAGCTCTACAGTGCTCTATAATGACTTCCAGCTCACAGCGTGTTTCAGTGAGCTCCCACTGCTCCTGTCCTCCTGTCCTGTGAACTGAGCATTTAGCCACTAAAGAACCAGATATTTCCCTCAGGAGTTGGTTTGACACAAAACTATTATTGAGTTATTGGACTTACTGATATACTTCCCAAATACTTGTCTCCACGCTAAAACCCTTAACATTGTGATGGATTACAGATTTGTTTTTTGTTTGGTTTGTCAGCAGCGATGAAGAGCAGCCTGAGGAGGCCATCAGGCTGCGGACCCTCCTCTTCCTCCTCCTTGCTGCCTGTCAGAAAGACGGAGGAGAGGTCGACTCCTGCCAACTCAAGTCAGGACAAATCCCCAAATCAAGAATCCTCCAGCAGCAGCAGCAGCTCTCCCGTGAGAGACGTGGTGAGTGCTGCTCTCTCTTCTCTGGTAAAACATCCAACTTTTGAATGATATTTTATTTGTATTTCTGAAATATTTTGGACTGTTTAGTTCGTGTCTTAATTTCTCTTATAAACATTCCCAAATTGGGATCAATAAAGTACTTCTATCTATCCATCTATCCATCTATCTATCAATCCATCCATCTATCTATCTCTGACCTTAGAGGTGGTCAGCCCGACACAAATAGATCCTCTCATTCTCAATTTCTTTATGATCTTGTCCTTGTTTGGGGTCGTGGGGCTGTTGAAGCACGCTGCTGTAAACCAGGGCTCAGTCACTGTTTCATATTTCTGTTTCCTATCCTCTTATCGTAGATAAGGCAATCCCTACCTCAAGAGCCAGAGTGCAGCGAGGCCAACGAGCCAGAATCTGATCAGGAGGTCATTACACACCCCGATGGGAAGGTGAGGAAGTGGAAATATTTGTCATCTTCCACATCACAGAATATATCTTGAAAGTGAAAACGTGTCTGGATATGTTCACAACATTAAGGAGGACATATGCAGCTTTCCTCAGTCACATAAGATGTGTAGTTTCTTCTTAAGGTGTCTTTGTTTGCATCAATCTGTAAACAGCTGGATGTAACATTGATAAGAGTTTGATAGAAGACTTAAATATGAAGTTGTTCTGCAGTGATTTGTTTGTTATGAGTTCCTGAATGGAGTGTGATGCTTCTGATCTCAGACAGAGACGGTTCTGGCTGGAGGCGATCGTCTCTTCGTCTTCCCCAACGGGACGAAGAAGGAGGTCTCAGCGGACGGACTGACGGTCAAAGTCACGTTCTTCAACGGAGACACCAAGGAGGTCACAGCCGACCAGAGAGTGGTGAGGACTTTGACTTAGGTCGCATTCACACCAGCCTTGTTTAGTCCGGTTGAATCGAACCCTGGTGCGTTTCACCGCTTGGTGCGGTTGGTTTGGGGTTGGTGTGAACGCAGTCCGAGACCTCCGAAGTGAACTAAACAACCGGACTCTGGTCCGCCTAAAAGAGGTGGTCTCGGACCGCTTGCAAGTGAACTCTGGAGCGGATCATCGCTGGTTGTTCTTGAAATTGCCGGGATTTGCGTTTTTACCCCCTTAATGTCTGACCAATGGTTGAACAGCATTTCCGTGCACATGACTTGTGTTTAAAGTTTATAATCCGTTTGAGTTTTGGACGTGTGAACGCAAACCGAACCTTCTGACTGTCGTCTGGTGCGCACCTGAGAGCGGACTATTAGGTGTGAATGCGACCTTATTCTAAATGTATCTGGTTTGAACACAAACTCCTCTCCTGCATCTGCACCGGTTAAATGTGACCAACGTCTACCTATCCAATACGCATGTATAAAACCGTCTCTCCTCACAGATCTATTACTACGCCGAGGCTCAGACGACACACATCACATACCCAGATGGTATCGAGGTGCTGCACTTCCCCAACAACCAGACTGGTGAGTCCGGGAGGAAACCACATTTTCAAAGTAGTTGCAGCTCTGTAAAATAATGTTTACTTTATTAAATTATACTTATTGATGTATCGGTGTGTAAGGTAAGCTGCCGAATAAATGTATTAAGTGAAAAAAACACTATATGTTCCTCTGAAATGTAGTTCAGAGGAAGTATCAACTCAACTTCCATAACTTCAAAAGTAGATATACTTATACTTCCATCAATGGATTTGATTCAAAACAGAAAAATGTATCTAATGGTTAAAACTTTTTTATATTTGGCATTAAATGAACAAAAATCATGTATGTTCGTAGTGGCTTAGTTTGTATTAAATTGGCAAAATAAAACGCAGGTAATTGATGGTTATTATGTTCCACACATTAAAGGTAGGGTAGGTAATTCCCTTCAGAAACACTTTGTTATATTCCATGGAATGCTCTTAACATCCCGATAGCAATGAATATATTAAATGCTTTGACAATAAATACATTAAAAAAATGTCATCTGTGGAAGCCGTGGCGCTGTAAAAAGCACGACCAATCATCTGAGCCGGCCCGGCTAAAATAACTGGATGGCCTACCTGCCTGTCAGCCTTCCATCTGTGCACAAACTTATCTCGTGCCCTCATTGGTCATGTGCGCGTTCGTGTGTGTTGGAGGAGGGGCTCTGTAAGGAAGTCTGAAGGAAGGGGCAGATTTTTTCCGGTTGTGTACTTTCAAAATTCTAGCGCACTCGAGCTGCTTTCTCCATTCTTACCTACCCTACCTTTAACACTTTGTTTTATTTCACCCTCAGAAAAACTTTTCTCAGACGGCCGTAAAGAAATCACGTTCCCAGACCAGACGGTGAAGAACCTGTTTCCCAACGGCCGGGAGGAGAGCGTTCTGACGGACGGGACCGTCATTCAGGTCAACTCGTAAGTTCAGAGCTGTTATTACTGCGTCTGTTTTTACTACTAATGAACATTGCTTTGCACCGAATGGGAATATTTAAAGGTCACCTATTAGGCAAAATGCACTTTTTCATGTCTCTTCTACATCAACATGTGTCCCCTCTGTGTAAAGAGACTCTGAAAGTTTCAGGAACAAAGATTCTCTCTCTTTTTGTCCTGATCCATTTCTATAAAAACCGGTCTGAAAATGAGCTGATCAGATTTTGGCCACTTTATGATGTCATAACGATGTTTTGGCTTGTGTAACCATTAGCCAATCACCAACCAAGGTAACCCCCCCCCCCCCACCTCACCTTATCACCTGAATCTCCTCCTAGAGCACTATTGTGTTCTTTTTAACCAAATCTCTCTCAGAGGGGCGTGGGGAGGGGCTCCTTATTTTCATCTAAAGTAACAGACAGAGAATCAGCACTTTTGAAACAGGGCTGAAACAGAGGGGATTATGGGATGCTGCAATGATCTGTTTGGAGCCAAACACTTCAGAGACATGTTTTGTATATATCTGAGACCTATAATATATTGATGAAAAACAGTATGATAGGGGACCTTTAAAGTGTCCTACACCTTCAATTGACGCTGTGTGTCCATTCTGCCCCTCAGGGACGGCACTAAGGAGATCCTCTTCAACACGGGCCAGAAGGAGATCCACACGGCGGACTACAAGAGGAGGGAGTACCCCGACGGCACGGTGAAGACGGTGTTCACAGACGGCCGGCAGGAAACACACTACCCCACGGGACGCATCCGGATCAAAGACAAGGACGGGAACGTCACCCTGGACAACCGAGCGTAGCAACGCCGCGTCTCAAATCTCCAGGAGGAGGTCAGCTGGTCGGGATTTAGTGCTTTTTAAAATGTCATTTTAACGCGCTCTGCCGTAGTCAGAGGCTACACGACAGCTGGTACACAGTTAATATGGATGAAGCAATAAGCCTTTTTAATAGCATTTAAATTATTTATTTTTAATTTACCTCAAGGACACATTCGACAAGAAACAGTTTGCTAGAAAACTCTGCCTTTGTTTTCTGTCTAAAAAGGTCAAATACAATTACAACTAAATCTGTTCTTTTGTTTGTGCCATCTTTTGGCTTCATTCAGTCTTTACAAAAACTCACATCGTTTACATTTCCAGTGAAGGAATAATGAAACCCTGTTCAGATTCAGTGTGAGTGAAGTGTTTGTTTACAACCATTTTCATTTGTGACTATGTATTTATTTTCCTAGCTTACTGTATATTTCTGTAAAAATAAATTGTGTCTTTGTTTTTAGAACCATGAATCCTTGTTTTATTCATCGTTTCAGGAAGAGTTTCAAGTAATTATTTATCAACAGGGTGTCCGCGGGGTCTTAAAGTATTAAAAGTTGATAAATCAATTTAGCGAAAATTAAGGCTGTTAAAAAGTATTAAACGGCATTTTCCAAGGCATTACATTTTGTAGCTTGTTTTCAATAAGTATATAACTTGTCCAAAGAGGTTGTATTCTACAGTCTGCCTGAATGTAATCATTGCGTAGGTGTGTCGTGTGATTCTGTGTACTTTATTTATGGCATCCCGTTGGATTGGACGTCATCTGAACAGGACATCGCGCGAAGGTCCGTTTACGCCGGTTGTTAAACAACATCGTAGGGCTGCTCAATTAATCATATTTTAATCGCAATTACGATTTTGGCTTGCAACGATTATGAAAACATAATCGAAATAAAACGATTGTTTTTCAGTTGAATTATACTTAAAGTTCAGGGTAATCAACTGTTCAAATTTTCTTTTCCAATAAATGGATGTTTTCTAAGTAAATGGATAATCGTTTTTAATAATCGTGATATCAATTATTGACTCAAATAATCGAGATTATGATTTTTGCCATAATCGAGCAGCCCTACAACATCGTTATGGGGAAATGCAAGTCTGCGTCCAAATGGTTGGAAGATCAGGAGGAAGGGTAATCAATACTGTATATAGTCAATGTGAGGTAAAGTGTGTCGCCAATGTAACCGGTTAGAACTCAAAGTGGCGATGAGGTCTTAAAATGTATGGAAAGGGTCTTAAAAAAAGGTCTTACATTTGACTTCAGGATTCCTGCATATACCCTTATAAAGAAAACACTGTACAAAGTTTAGACGGCATTAAAGACTTTAATCTGCACATTCCTACAGACAAGTCCGTCTCGCGTGATGAAAATAACGAGAAAAATAAAGTGCCGATACAACACAGCTCACTGAAACACAACACACTTAAAATAAATATCTGCTCTGCAGGATCAAACTTCCTGCAACATGTTAAGACTCAAAGCAGTAAAACAGCAGAACAAAAACAGGACGTCCGCGGGCGAGCCTGGAGGAAGAAGAGATGGAGAATTTATTAACAGCAGCTTCACGTTTGATGTCTTTGAGACACAAGACTCATAGCTCAATCCTTTTCTACTGCAACATTCAGTAGAAGAGTTTCAACCTCTGCCTATTTTTGATAAACTGATAAAAAGAAACCCCAGAATCCATTGTGATGTCTACAAACTGCTTTTTTAGTCTAGATATTTCTAAGTTACTATATACGGTATAATCTTGATGCATCCAATACAATGCAAACAATATGCAAAAATCAGGAGATTGTAACGTGATATTTAAATCTGGGTTAAACAAAAACACCAAAAGTTCAGAGGCTCCCATCTAAATGTGTGAATAGCATATTTGAACTAAATCTGCTGACTCACCTGAGCTGCTTCCTGTGGATCGGTCCTCTCCACTTCACTCAAACTCAGCGAGGCCGCTGCTCACCAGAGGAAGATGCACCAGCTCCTCATCCTCGTTGTACAGCAGCACCGTGAGCTCCGGCTCCCGCGCCTGCACACAAGAAGAGCAAGAAGGCTGACACTGAATCACCTGAACAAACACAACCGAACCATAATGACCAGGTTTTTTTATCCCCATGTGTCCCCGTTTAGTTTGTTGTGCACTAAAAGGCAGTGAAGAAGAAGTAATTTAAGTTAGTATCATTTTTCTATCTTTAATACTTTTTTATGCATGCTTCTTAGGTAACATTAAGCTGTCTTTGGCTCTTTTCTGCTGTAACAATGTCCATGTCCCCTCTATGGGACTAATATGGGTAAATCGAGGTATTCTGATTCTGAAGACAAGGTGGATTTAAAAATGCGGGTTCAAACTTTTTAGGAAAATCAGCTTTGCAAACGTTTTATGAGGAAGGAAATGCATATATTAAATTATTAAAGCGACAAAAAAAACATGTTTTAGTATTTAAGACTGACTAAATATCATTATTATGATTATGTATTTATCTCAACAAGGACCAAGCATACAAATACATTAAAGGTCACCTATCATGCTATCTTTAGGCAATAGCATATATATATAAATATATAAAAACATGTCTATGAAGTGTTTTGCTCAAAACACCAAACAGATCACCCATTCTAGCCACGCCTCATATCCCTCTATTTCACTTCCTGTTTCAAAAGTGCTGATTTTGGGTATAAAGCCTTAAAAAAAAATATATATTGATACAAAAAAAAAGAGGAGGGGGCTGAGCTCATGCGGGACCCGGCAGCTACTGTCTATAAACTAAATACTGCTGTGATGAAACGCCATATCATGGATTATCAAGGATTATTTCTGAAACAGTATGGAGCTCAAAGGCTTTCTCTCTTGCCGGTTATACCACAAGGTGAGCTCCTTTTTATTTCCTGCTTCTTCACACACATGCTCTCCAGTACAGGTTAGCTCTGAGTGTTAGCGATGCTAATGTAAACACCGACCATATTACGTCCAAAACAGTCAGGCATTGTTTCTGATTGGGCCGTGGGTCCACATTTCAGATATTACATCATATCGGACGCAAATCTGGATCAGCTCCGTTGTAGCCCCGTTTTTAGAAATGTGCGTACGGAGGAAAAGAGAGGGTTTTATTTTCTGACGCTGCGTGAGTTCCCTGACACACCTAGTTATGTATAAAAGACATCAAAAAGTGCATTTTGCATGATAGGTCCCCTTTAATCTCAGAAAGGAGAAGAGATGAATTATGCCAGATTTTAGCTAATAGTTCATTTCCATATGCAGTCCTTAGGTAGGTACATAACAATCAACAAACACTAAAAACCATCATGTCCATCATACAGAAATGTATTTCCTCCAAACGGTAGAATACTCGCTGCCTGGCAACTATTTGTTTTACTGTTGCTTGTTTATGTGTTTGTCTGAAAAAACTCAATAAAATCTAAGTGAAAACAAACAAACACTAAAAACATTGCATAATCTCCATCACACAATATAACTCATTTGTACATTACATGGTGCTTTTAGTTAACTATGGTTCTGGGTTAGTGAAACATAATGACAGCTCTATTTATGAAACATTCATGCTGAGAGTGTCTCACCACCACACAGGCGGTGATGTTCCCGTGCAGCATGTCGATCATGTTCATGGCGGCCTTCACGCTCCAGGCCGGGCTGTAGGGCAGAACCTCCTGCTGCTGCCGGCTCTCACTCGGAGGCTTGAAGCCGGCCACTTTCACTTTGAGCGCCCGGGACGGAAAACTCATGAGCTTTGCACACATCTCACGCAGCCTGACAGGAAGTGGAGACATCAGAGCATTCTGGACTTAAACTCCCACTAAACATTTTACATTTATATTCAATTTAATATTGAATAATCCTTGTAATTTCTTGCACAATAATATCCTGCATTATATTTGTTACTGGACATGTGTATTTTCCACATGTATATATTTGTACATTTTTAATGCCATTTTATTTCTATTCTAAATTATTTTTGACTGTTTTTTTTCTAGTGTCTTCATTTCTCTTATGTACATTTGCTGCAATGCAAAATATTCCCAAATTGGGATCAATAAAGTATCTCTCTCTCTATATCTATCTATCTATCTATCCATTCACAAACACATCTGTAGATCAGTGACTTCCAGAGGATTGAATGATACTCAGAGCTGAACAAAGGATCCTCTGCAGTGTTTGGTTCGTACTTGCTGGGCGGCAGAGTGTCGTCGGAGCCGAAGTCCACGTGCTTCACCAGGATCATGACAGGCTCCACGCTGGTGATCGTGAGGAGTTCGGCCCGGTAATATTTCCCATCCCTGTACTCTGCCAGACACGGAGCTCCTGGAAACCAGAAGCATAACGTCTTAACAAACCCTGCACAGTGAGGGTTGCGAGTATTTTATAACTGGGAAGGTTTTGACCACAGTAGGAGCTTCCAAAACCCACCTGGCATCGGAATATTTCATTTAAGATTGTTGGGAAAATACTGAATGTACTCTTCGAGTAACATGATAACAAAGGTATCCCAACTGTAGCTGGGTACATGACAGGATGTATGATTACCTAGAAGAGCATCAGGACTGTTTTAGGCATATGATAGCTATGTGATTAACATGATGATTCAGCCTATATGGAGAGAGACATGTGACAAGCATGATCATTTCTGATGTGGAGCTAACCTGAACTAAACATTGAATACTGCTTTGAACCAAGCCCCCGGGAAGTGCGCCGGACTCTGTGCCAATATTCGTTGTGTCCAAACGGCGGTACTGCAACTTCCGTATCAGTCCGTGACGTCACCGGCCCAAAACAACTTTTTCCCATTGACTAACATTGGGAAAGAGACCGTCTGTGAATCAGCGGATAATTTTTTAAAAACTAAATAAACTACCCAGTATGAACTATTTTACAGCCCTTATTATAATCATTAGGTCCTTAAAGTTGTAAAATGCACTAAAAGCCGAATCTAGATTTATTTTCTGTCTCCATTCATTCTAGCGAGCCGAGAGTGGGAGCTCGGGGCGGGGCTTAAGGGGCGCATGCTCTGTGAGCGCAGATACGGGTTCTTCTGCTCTGGAAGCCAGGCATGATGGGTAATCTGTGACGTTTCGCTCTCTCAAAAGTTGGGCCATTTTGTCCTCATGCGCCAATGAGCAGCTCTCAGGAAAGAACGAGACCCCGCCTCCCACGCTGTATCCAGTTCTTATTATACATCCATACTTTGATCCGGTATTCCTCCATCTTGTGACTGTGTAACTCCCTCTTTGTATATCAGCATGTGAAGGACACTGTTCAGGAACTAGTTGTACCAAATGCTCTGTATGTGATGATAATAATAATACATGGATCCTGATATTGAAACTCAAACCGGTGACTAGTGATTATTAAAAATGTTAAGTATTCAGAAAAGTCCGAATTTTGAGATTTTGAGAAAAAGTCAGAATTTTCTTGAAGCTCAAGACGGTGACGAGTGAGATTTTTCTAACAAGGATGTACGCACATTTTAAAAAGAATTTCAGACTGTTACTTGTTCATTTTTGTAACAACATAATCGGCACTAACTAATATGCTCCTATAAATAAGTATATTTCTTTTCATAGCCCCATCTGCACCTGGAAACTGGCATAGAACACAGTAAATGTTACCTTGACGGAAGTTGCTGAGTCGTTGCAGACTGCTGAGGTCTGAATTGATTCGGGTCAGAACTTCATCCAGAGTCTCTCCATCCACCTCCAGATCATCGGCGCCATCCAGAGGCCACAGGAACAGCTGCGCACACACACACACACACACATTCATTTCTAATCAGTAGACGCATCTCAGAAGAAGCTACATCAGAATCAGAAACCGGTTTATCACCAGGGAGGTTGACACGTACGAGGAATTTGACTTGATGTCATTGTGCATACATACAAGTAAAACAAGAATTAAAAACACAGATAGAGAACTATTTTAAGAAAACTATATAAACATTAAAAAATAAATAGTAAAATATAGCAGTATTTACATAGAAATAGAATGGAATAAAATATGGAATGAAATTCGGCAGTAATACAAAAAAAGAAAACAGATATTGTGTACATACATGTAGAGTTTTAAACAATAAGGCACAGTGTATGTGGATAATTTCCTTAATTCATTTACTAAACTGTATCTAGTTCATCTGGTCTAATGCATGTACATCTGCATCTTTAAGATAGATAATGTTGATATAATATAACGGGTAATAGTCACCTCGTTAGGGGTCCACAGGTGCTTGACCCGGACCTGAATCCGCTCTCCCTCCTGGGGCAGGTTTGGGTAGATGAAGGGTCCCAGCAGCGGCTCCTCTGGGCCCTTCAGACCCTGAATACACAACATTGCATACAACCTAATTTAGTCACTGTGTAGTGTTAACCCATTTTATATAACACGGCGTGGTTGTATACTTGATTCCGATTGGTCAATTCAGAACATGTGACACGTTAATACAGTAGTACAGACCGCTGTCAAGGACTATAATGACCAGTGCTAAGGAGGATCAAGAAAGAGAAAGGAAAAGAGGTTAAAAGACGGAGCGCTGGACGTCAGATAAATGAACAGAAGAAGGCAGACAGGAAGTAAACAATAACAGGAACACGGTATGGGCTCTGCAGTGTTTAGGGACTTGTTAGTGGATCAGAAACTGTGAACAGAGTTGGACCGTGCTGCCGTAAAGTTGTTGTTTTGTCGCAGTTCCAGCCGTTGGTGCGCCGCGGAACTGAGTTTTTTTTTCTTAGCGGAAGAAATACGATCATTTTTAAGTCAATAAAAATAATTTCAATTAATATTGGGAGTCGAGTTGTTAGTTTGTTTAGTATCTGGCCGTGTAATAAGCAGGATAATGTGCAGCGTTATCACTTACTTATTGAATGGGCTCCATCACCAGGTTAGGAGTGATATTGATCTTAATGTTTACTTATTGCTGTTCATATGGTTTAAGTTAGGTAACGTGTGGCTGTCTTTAATATTAGTTTTCTAATCTCCAATTCTTATTTTAATACCTCAGTGTCGATGTCCCAGTCATCCAGGAGGCGAGCAGGAGACATCACTGCGAATTCCTGCACAGAAAACACAACGGTTTATTCTCGAGTGTGTTGAGGCAGCATGGCTATATTTTTGGAAACCAGAAGACTAGAGACGCCACCACCTGTCTTATATCTGATGTTTTACAACTGGCAGTAATGTCGCACAGAGAAGACACAGCTTGTAAAACCTACAAGTCCAAATAAGCCATGTAGGAACAACCGTAAAATAATGTTTTGACAACAGGTCATAAAACTAAGTGTAGTCAATGTTTTATGATGAGCTAACAATTTAATTGACATTTTCCATTAAAGAGAACATTTAGAAATGTTTGTGTTTTTACTGTCAATTATGGTTTTTTAGAAGAAAAAAAAGAAAATCAGAATTAGCGGGTCGGAATTTTATAAAATGATTGTATCAGGTGAATCTAAAATAACCACAGAAACCAAACCAAACCCACAGACCTTGTTGACAGCGAGTGTCCGGTCCATGGAGGCGTGTTCGTGCTGACACAGGATCCTGCTGAGGCTCAGTCCGTCCACAAACAGCTCCACTGAGAGGGGGTCCCTGGGGTCGCTGGGCAGCTCCTAACACACATACACACAATATAGATTCAAGATTTAAAGGGGACCTATCATGCAAAATGCACTTTTTGATGTCTTTTATACATAAAGATGTGTCCCCGGTGTGTCGGGGAACTCACGCAGCGTCAAAAAATAAAACCCTCTCTTTTCCTCCGTACCCAAATCTCTAAAAACGGGGGTACAACGGAGCTGATCCAGATTTGCGTCCGATTTGACGTAATATCGGAAATGTGGACCCACGGCCCAATCAGAAAGTTGCTATCAGAAACAATGCCCGACTGTTTTGGACGTAATATGGTCGGTGCATGTTTACATTAGCATCGCTAACACTCAGAGCTAACCTGTACTGGAGAGAGCATGTGTGTGAAGAAGCAGGATATAAAAAGGAACTCACCTTGTGGTATAACCGGCAAGAGAGAAAGCCTTTGAGCTCCATACTGTTTCAGAGATAATCCTTGATAATCCATGATATGGCGTTTCATCACGGCAGTATTTAGTTTAGACAGTAGCTGCCGGGTCCCGCATGAGCTCAGCCCCCTCCTTTTTTAGTTTTTATATATTTTTTTCCTTTTTAAGCTTTATACCCCAAATCAGCACTTTTGAAACGGAGTGAAATAGAGGGATATGAGGCATGGCTAGAATGGGTGATCTGTTTGGTATTTTGAGCAAAACACTTCATAGACATGTTTTTATATATTTTTATATATCTGAGACCTATGCTATTGCCTAAAAATAGCATGATAGGTTACCTTTAAGGCATTTATTGTCATTTGTACATAGCTAGTATAGTTATGACAATGAAAATCTGAGGTCACAGACTCCAACAGCACAACACAATAAAACAGATAATAGTGCAAGTAAATAAAATATAATAGAAATAGTGCAGAATAGTCTATAAACAAGTAATTGGAATATGGATATATATAAGTTGCAAACAGATGAATGTTATGGATGTTCTTTCAAAAGTTCAGGTGTTAACAGTCGTATGGCCTGTGGGATGAAACTGTCCCCGAGTCTGGTGGTTTTAGTCCGGATGCTGCGGTCACCAAATACTTTAAATGGTAAATAGACTACATTTATATAGGGCTTTTCGAGTCCTTGTAACCCCTCTAAGCGCTTTAACATGTCGTCAGCATTCACCCATTCATACCGAGGCATAAGCTGCCATACAAGTTGCCACCTGCTCTAGTAAACTGATATTAAAACACACACAAACTGATAGTAGTTTGGGGTTCAGTATCTTGCCTGAGGACACTTGGACATGTCGCTCTGCCTCCTGAGCATCAGTCCCCTTTACTAATATTAAAAAAACAGCGCTCTTTGCAAAACATAAATGGAGCTAGTGGAGCACGCTCATGACCTGTTAGCAGACCCTTCACGTGATAGCAGAGCGAACAGGTACAGGAGGGGTTTAATCGATCGCTGATGGCGTCTTGCTCACGGACGGTTACAAAAACTAAATGGGTCGCGAAATATACTTTGGCGGACGTTAATATACTATTATCTTTTTATTTGTATTTCTGTTGTACCTATATGTTCACTTAGTTTTATGGGGTTTCATGCTTATCTGTTAGAGAGAAACCATTATTTATTTTATTTGTATTATCATACCTTTTACCTCCTTGTGTCTATTAACCTGATCAAATGTTATATTTCGCTGCATGTACCTGTAAAGTTCTTAACAAATAATCTGTGGGGAATTTCTTGTTGTTTATTTTTAACTTGTGATGTCATTTTGTAAAGCACTTTGAGCTGCATGTGTTGTATGAAAAGTGCTATATAAATAAAGCTTTATTATTATAACAAGGTATTCAGTGTAATCCCACCATGACTCTCATGTCCGCACAGCGGTTCAGCAGGAGCTCCTTCAGTAAGGCCACTGCATCCCGCTGCCACCTTCCCCCAACCTGAACACACGGAGAGGTTCAAAATACAATACAATTTACTTTGTGTTAGATTTGTTGAGAACTCACGAATACACACACACACACACACTCTTACAGGGTTGATGCTGTGCAGCTTGCAGGGCACACAGAGCTGAGGAACATCTTCACACAGCAGCACGGGGTACACATGAACCACTGGGATGTTCTCCACCAGGCCGTAGTCCACATACTGTACCTGGTTACACAAATAAGATAAACAGCTTTTTGCTAAACTTCATGTAAATGCAGTTTGGCAAATCCTGTATTAGGCAACATCTCCTCGTTGTGCCGTATTGAGGGTGGTTACATCAATAGGATTTACAATGAATCTTTAGACAAAAAGTACTCGGAATATAACTTTAAAAGTATAATTTAAGACATTTTAAAACGGTCTATAGACTTACTTTTGGATTTAAGAATTTGTCGCCTTCAAAGACTTTACAAGGATCTGCAGGAACCTTGATGTATAACTTTGTCTGTGTTTTTATTGGTGGTTAAATGTGTAATGTAAGTCTCCAAACATTACTAGGGAAGGATTTTTGTGTGTTCTCACGTGAGAAAAAATAAGCCATGAAAGACTGAGAAGATGACGTACAGTAGTTCCTATATAGTTTACCGTTAGCTCTCTACTTCTGGCGATCGTATTAACCCTTCAAAAACTTAACTTGCAAAGGTTGAAAACTCACAGTAATATATGAATACTGTCTCAGTGCATGACTAAATAATGTGTGTGTGTCCTCCTGACCTTAACGTGTCCACCCAGCACCTCCAGCAGTTGTCCTCGGTACCACAGCATGTCCGGCCCGATGACAGCGCAGCCCAGCACGGACTTCCAGGTGTACGGCTTCTGTCTGGGTAAAGTCTTCATGCTCTGCTGAATCCTCTCCCTGAGCTGCTCCAGCTGACGCTCTGACATACACACACACACACATTTATATACACAGAGAGCATTTATGTATTGAAAAAGCAGTCAAGATTATAAACAAAGACACTGTGCCACTGATACTAGAGGAACTACATGTCTGGCATAAACTTTCAAGAAAATCCAATGCACTTTTTTATTTATTTTTGACACGTACAGTAGTTGCTTCCCGGTTTATATTTTGTTCATAAGGACCACATGATTGACATGTTATGTTTTGAGTCTAGAGTAATTTTATTGAAATAAAGGAGTTAATAGGCGCTTTCACACCAAGTACTTTGCCGTACTTAGTTCATCAGAACTCTTTAGTTCTCATGAACTAAAGAGCAGATCGCGTTCACACCGGAATAAGTCCCTAAGGGAGGATTAGTCAAATGAAGCCGCTGACGTCACTTCTTCTTCTTCTGCTTTGGGTTTACTGGCAGGCTGCAAACAACTTCACGGCGTATACTGCCACCCGAAGTCCCCGGAGTTGGGGACTGGCTTCAGTAGAAGCTGCTGGGAGTCCCAGCAGCTTCTACTGAAGCCTTCCGAGTAAATCGCCAGAACGCCGACACCTCCTCATCTCCACCGCTCCCATGTTTTCTTTTGTGTTGCCATAAGTTGTCTCTCTCCGTTGGTGCGCTGGGCTAATGCTAATAATGCTAATGCTAATAATGCGAGCAAATAAAATGGCGGCTTCACAAAACTTTTTGGGAGTTTTACGGGGCATGGTTTGCAATCCACCCAGCCAATCAGAAATGGGAACGTTTTTCTCCCAGGAAAGTACCTGCCCTCTAGCAGGGACTGAAAAGGGGGTGAAAAGGTTCTCATGAACTAAGTTCTAGTTCCGGATTTTTTTGGTGTGAACGCACATTTTCGGAACTATATCGGAACTATACTGGGAAAAGTACCCCGGTGTGAAAGCGCCTAATATGAGCATACCTGCATTCAGTGTTCTGGTGTAAATGACACCGTCCTCTCCGATGGCAGAAACATTTATCTGGATGTTACCGAGGCACGGCAGTTCGGGGGGGTGATACATTGGTGTATTCACCTGCACACACACACAATACAAACAGAAATATGGATAAATAGCGTGGGCAGTTTAAAGACTACATGTACACTTTTGACTACCTGTGCACATATATTTAATGTATGTTTTAGATTTTAGATTCTGAAAAATGTACAAGGCAAGCTTATAGAAATAAAAGGCTTTAGGACATAAAATAAAAATGTGTTTTTTCTTACATGTGTTATAAAAGATATTGGCATTTCTATTATCAATTGCACACAATGTTTTCATTGATCTTTGCATTAACACAAAATCCAGGTGGAGAGAAATGATTTATTGGCTGGAGTGTGTGTGTGTGTGATTATGTGTGGGTGATCACCTTCTCAGCAGACATGATGGTGCGAGGGCTAGATCTCGGACTAGTGGTAATGGAGATGGGGGTGGCTGGGAAAAACAAAGGACTCTGAGGAAGAGCTGGGGGAGTCTTTATCCCCTTCACATCAGAGCCTTTAGTCTGGGTCTCGCTCACTGGAGGCTGCGCTTCGGTTTCTTTGATCTTAGATTTCTCCGATTTTTTAACAACAACATCTCTGCAAGAAGAAAGACACAAAAAATAAGGTTTCCACAAACACTAGAAGGACATTGGCTTACATTTAAAGGTCCCATGTCATGGCCATTTCTACTGATCATAATTCCATTGTTGAGGTCTACTAGAATAGATTTACATTGTGCAATTTTCCAAACTCACATTGGTTTCTCATACAGCATCTCTGTATAGTATGTGTATTCACTCTCTGTCCTAAACGGCTTGTTGGAGCTCCTGCCCCCCCCCTCCCTATGAGCCCAGTGTGCTCTGATTTGTCAGCTCGCCCACTCTGTTCTGATGAGTCTACCACCGTTACAGCGGAACATCAGTGATTATGTGTTACAATGGATGTGAGTCTGTGTGTGTGCTCACACACACACACACACACACTGGCTGTGAGTCTGTGTGTGTGCTCACACACACACGCAGCCTGGCTGTGAGTCTGTGTGTGTGCTCACACACACACAGACTCACAGCCTCGTCCCGCCGTCTCAGGCTGAGAAATCGGCGGAGCTGCAGCTGAGAAAAGATTGAGTGTGTGTGTGAGGAAGTAACGTAACGGCTCCGCGGATTGGTCCATTTGGACCAATGGGTCCATTTGGGTCGTCGTTACGTCACAGTGACCAGGAAGAAAAAAAGTGGAAAAAGAGAAATCTCCAACGAGGCGTTCTGGGGCAGCATAGACAGGTCTTTTCTGTGTTAGAGTTTTACTCGCTACAGGGTGTACTTTGAGGGTTTGTGACTCTGCAGACCGTTTACATGCATAAAACCCTTCATAACACACAAGGGGACGGGTAATAACCAGTAAAGCATGACATGGGACCTTTAAAAATAAAAGATCCGTCTCTTAGTAATACCAATAAGAAAGGATTTTCTGCTGAGTGATAAGGGTAGATTCTTGTGTGGAGGGTGTATAAAATGCAAAACCTCAAGCGCAGAATTTATGTTTCATCCACAAATAATGGATGAAAAATCCACAAGAAATGCTTTCATAGATTTGTTTTTCATTTTAAGAATTTGTTTGTATATTTGCAGATCAATCTTTTTCTAAGTTTCAAAATCTTTTCTCGATTTGTTCACACAAATATCAAGACAAATCTACCTTCATTCACAAAGTAGTAGATATTAGAAAATACAATGAAAAGCTTCATACATATCAGACCTTCTGACTAAAGAAGCAGTCCAATGGAAGAGTTCAATGAAGCTCAAAAGTAGATCGGTGAGATCATCAGAATGAGATATATGGAGAGTTTAAAATATATATGTCTTTCTTACATTATAAGACCCATGTATCATATAGTCACACACAAACACACACATCAATGCATTTGACAGACCTTGGTTTCCTCTCCCTGAGGGCGAGGCCTTCGGTGACGAGAAAGTCTGCGATGCTGACAAACCGCCCCGTCTTGTTGGAGCAGGACAGAATGACGGGAACCGGACGCTCGTCTGTCAACTCCTGAACAACAAGAGAGGAGAGAGAGACAGAAACTAGGTCACTGGACACTAAGAAAAGAGCTGCATAGTGGAGAGCAAAGAATAAAATAAGCAAAGTAACTTATAATATTAGAGCACATTTAAAGCCACTGACTTTGAGTAACTATTATTTTTTAGAAGGTACACTTTGAAACATGCATCGGATAGCCATTTCCAGCCTTTAACCAGTTAAACCCCACGGCCCGCGCAAAACGCAACATCTTGCAAGAAACAGCGTCTGAGGGCTTCTTAACATTTAATAAACTATGAATGTGTCATATCCACTTAACGGGAAGAAACTCAGCTTTCAGACAATATTAACCATTTTAGCTAAACGAAACAAAAGGGTAATAACAAAGGCTCTGAATTAGCCCTGAGCGAAAAAATGCTAACGCAATTAGCACAGAACTCAAGGTGAAATACCCTTATTACTTATCGGATCTGCACAAACAAGATATCGATTAGAAAGCTGAGATTCCACAGATTCCAGACATATAAGTATCATCACTGAGCGATCCGAACATGGGAAGCAAAACCAGACATCACACCACGTAGCATTACGGAGCAAACACGGGAGAAATTCTTACCTATGCTCCTGTTCTGATCAAAAGTTGTGTTCAATGGAATTAAATCGATAAAAACGCTACTGAAGGTTAATCCATAGGTTAATCCAATGTGTCTGTCACTTTGAAATGATTACTGATAATCCATCTTCATATTTATGTCAATAACGGAGATTTCCTATTAGCTGCTACAAGAGTGTATGACAGCTTCCGGTTTTGGGCATTCTGGCTACGCATCACTCATTCACCAATGGGTAATGTTTAGATGGATTTTAGGAACTTCCCCTCGATTCTATTGGCTCTGACGGTTCAAAAGAGGTGTCAATCATCAAGATCGACCGACGGGGGCAAGAGATATGGAAAATGCACCCAAATGACCCCAGAAGTGGGTTTCTTTTTTCTAAACCTCTCTAAAAATGTCAAATGTCACTTGTTTTGCATCAATCTTGATACAGGGTACTTATTATATGTTATAGTTTGGATTCCTAAAGCTTTTAGTCTACTATCCCATCATTCAAGGGTGGTTTTCACTATAAGTAATGGTTTTCTTTTGGACGGCCACTATAATTGAATTTTTTTTACTATGTTCAATCTGAATTTACTTTAAAATAAAAAAAATCTATATTGATTCCGACTCTTCTACATCCAACTCACAGGTTCATCATGGCTTTGAGAAAAAAGATGATTCATTTACCCCTTTTAGAAGTGAAGTTATAGTCAATTGTTCTGGGAATGTCATTTTCGAGCATGAGGCCTGAAAAAAAGGCTCGGGGCTCAACTGGTTAAATGCAGATTTGTACCTGTCTCTAAATTAACAAACACAAATATATTGTATGTACATTAGGGTAATTGAGCTAGAGCAAAAGGAAATCACTGGAGATTCAGACCTTGATGGTGACCATAGCCGAGGCTCCAGCCATGTAGAAGGAGATCAGGTCGCAGGCTGTAGCCGTCCAGGTGGATCTGCCTCCTGCCGGCCTGAAATTAGAGGGAAGAAGAAGTCAAGGTGAGAAAAAATAAGCCATAAAAGACTGAGAAAGTGTCAAAGTTCCTATAGAGTTTAGCGTTAGCTCTCTACTTCTGGCGATCGCATTAACACTTGAAAAAACACTACTTGCAAAGGTTGAAAACTCACAGTAATATATGAATACTGTCTCAGTGCACGACTCAATGTGTGTGTGTGTGTGACCTGATGTCAGTGAGAGTGCACTCCAGTGCCAGAGCACCCGTCAGTGAGGGACGGAGGGGCCGCAGGTCGCTGATGTGGATCGTCACCTTGTTGCCATGGTCACAGCGCAGAACCTGATACCAGCCAATAGAGACGCAGTGAGACACAGTCAGTCAATGTTAACAATTCACATAACATTTAAATCATAATAACATTTACTGAAGGCTTTAAACTGGTGTTCTCTAACCCTTTACAGCAGGGGTAGGCAAGTAAGTTTGGACTTGGGCCAATTTTTTAAGTACTTTAATTTACCTGGTTCCCCACAACCACACATTATGTACATATATGCTTAAACATGTGCATGTATATGTTACCCGCTCTATCGAAATCAGTCGGAAGTCACAACGGCTAATTTCAAAATAAACGGGTATTTGTGTAAAAAAATAGTTTTCGGGTTTTTGGTTTGATTTTAAATAAACCAAGTCTTGGCTTTCAGAATATGAAACTTTTATTTCCAAAATCAAACGATAAATACATTTTTGAAGCTTGTAAAGGGAAGATGACGGGCACCTCTCACTCGCACTGGGCTCTTCCGCAGCGCCGCTCCCCCTCCCTCCGCTTAATTATGAATGTAAGGCGTGTATAGTAATCATAGATAACACGGCAGGGTCCGTGACAGTTTGTTTTCATCTGATTTCAAATATACAAAGTTTTGGCTTTCAGAATATTAAACTTGTTTCGGCAAATTCAGATTATAAATACAACTTTGAAGCTTGTGACGGCCTCCATGATCAAGAGGCTTCTCCGATTTTGTTGTCAATGTTTTGACTGAACTTTGTTACTGTTCACATATAAGTAAACATTACGTTTGAATGATTTAGTGAGCTGGTGTTATTTTTTTCAAACCACACACCGCATGTTGGCTATTTCAGCACCACGCGCTGTCCAGCTACTTATTGATCCCTATCAGCGTCAGTGCACCCCGCTGCCAGATTGTGCCAGTGCTGTATGTCATTCACTCAACATGGATAAAAGTACAATAAGCATTCTTCAGGTGTAGGTAGATTCTCTATTCGGGCATTATAGCCTATATGTGCGACTGTCGGTCCAATATTGAAAGAAAACAAACCTAACCCTAACTGACTTATTGAATCACACATTCCTTATGCAGCAGTGATGTTTTGGATCAGGTTTTTATACCTCTGCGATGTTGTCTGACTCGACGTCGGAGCAGATCTGTCCTCTCTCCCAAACCCCATTGATCTGAGCAGCACAGTAAATGTCGGCTTTCCATATTATATCTTCGGCCTCCATATGCGCACACTGCTTCTTCACCAGCTCACAGATCCTGAAAAAGGGTTTTAAGATTAGATTCAACTTTATTGTCATTGCACAAGTACTAAGACAATTAAATGCCAAGCAGAATTGCAAAAGAAGCAGTAAAGTGCAGAGAGATGTCTAGTATAATATGCTATATCATATGAATAACATTATGGCACCAAAATCATGTTAAATGTGTTGGTGCTGAATATTTAAATATAGCCACGTTGGAAGTAATTGAATCCCTAATTCTCAAGTTTTATTTTTGATTATACTATACATATTAAAGTATTTTCAATTTCATAGCATACCAGGTTTTAAGTATTATCGCCTAGTGATCTGTTGCCTTTTAGGAAGGTGATTATGCAGCATTAAACAGGATAGTTGTATTTGTTTATTCCTGCTTTACCGAACTAGAAACGTATGTGTATCGTTACATCATAGGTCCAATTTATAGTCACTTTATATATGAAAAGATTTAGCTTGTATTGTCAAAATGATACTGATACTCTCTGTTATGTGTGATTGCACCATCGGGAATGCTTGGAATTTCGCTGTACTGTGTAGTGACAATAAAGGAATCTAATCTCTATAGAGTGCCACAGTGACGCGTCCTAAAACCCGGAAGTAAACTCCTTCCGGTTCCTTCAACAAAAACGCAATGCAATTTCTCCATAGGATTTTGGAAAATAGCTGGAAATAAGGGCTGTGGTTGAAACACATTTAAGAGACGGATCACGTTTTGTTCAGCCGGATAATCTCCACATGTCTACTCTACTTTTATAATCATAAATCTAGTCGCCAGAAGCAAAATGCTAACGTTATGCTATAAAGGAACTACAGCAGGGTCGCTGCTTCAACGTCACGCCAACTTAAGATCCATATTCAAACATACAGATTCTAAAGTGTACAAGTTGAAGCGTTTGTTTGAACAGCTTGCAGGAGGCAGGTACTTGCTTTCAAGCAGAACACGGGGGAAAACAAACTTAGAGGAGTGTTTACGTGTTCGGTGTGTAATGACGTAAAACGGCCTCGACAACTTCTGTAGTCCTATTCAGCCACATGTTAACAACCATCGTTTTTCAGACACGTCAACTCTTCAAACATCACCAGTGGGGTCACTGCTGATGGATTTAATGTCGTAGAACAAAACGTGATCCGTCTCTTAAATGTGTGTCAACCACAGACCTTATTTCCAGCTATTTTCCCAAACCCTATGGAGAAATTGCATTGCTTTTTTGTCGAAGGAACCGGAAGTGGTAAAATGCTAACTTACTTCCGGGTTTTAGGACGCGTCACTGTGGCACTCTATTTACTAAATTGTCTCTATCAATATGTAGTTGATTTAAAATATTTGAGAATGTGGTTTTGTTTTTTAGCTGCTGACTTTTTGAGCTGGGCGTCGTTCTGGGTGAGCTGAACGTAGAAGCTGCTCGGCGAGTTGACGTGGCTGACTCGGACTTTCAGGTCTTTGAGTTGATCGGGGAGCTTCAGCTGAGCATCAAACTCCGGCTGCTGCTCAGTCTGATCTCCAGGGGTTTTCTGCTCAGGAGTGTCAACGCTCTCTGTGTCCAAACCCAGCTCAAGTGGAGGGTCCCAAATGGCTTCAGTTGAGTCTTCAGCAGAGGACCTGACTGTCTCCTGCGGGGATTTAGGTCTGCAGGGAGCAGACCACAAAATGAAGAAGTAAAGATAAATGAGAATACGGATTGAAATTTTATTAAACCATAAAGAAAAACAAAATATGAACTGAGAAAAAATTAAAGTCGGGATGCTTGATACTTCATTATACATTACCACTCTTTACATCATTTACAGTTTTTATATAAATTAGTACCATTGTTGTTCTCTACTGTCCTTTTTTACTCTGAAATGCATGATGCTGTGTTTATTAAGATAAAATACATATGGTTTGATAAGGATCCTCACATGCAAAACGTATACTAGCCTATGATCTAGAGCAGGGGTGTCAAACTCAAATACACAGTGGGCCAAAATTAAAAATGGGTACTAGTCGAGGGCCGGACTGGTTCAATGTTTACTGCAAAACGTATTGAAATGAACTTATTGCACATATTAAACCTGGAACTAACAAAGCTTAAATTATTGCCTATAAAAACAACATTAAACATTAAATAATCAGTTGCATTCATTTCTTATGGCTCTATCTGCAGCTTTTCCGGAGTCATTTCTTATGATTACATTTCTCCACAGGCCAACAACAGCTTCAAAAAAACAATTCCCCTCAAAGAAAAACCAAACATGCCCTGTTGTCACAAGAAAAAAAGTGCAGAAGGAAACATCCATTGAAACTCAGTTTGCTGCTCTGTGATGCTAGTTCAAGCCAGATACTTGGCATCTCATCTTGGGTGCAAGTTCATCAATGTTTGGGCTCAGGCTCTGAGCTGAGGAAACCCTCAGGGTTGAGTGAAGGTGTGCGTGCAGTATACCGGGGGCCAGATCTAATAGTAATTAAACATTATCCTGCGGGCCGAAATTAAATCCACCAAGGGCCTGATTTGGCCCCCGGGCCTTGAGTTTGACACACGTGGTTTAGAGAAAGTCAAGGACAAGACTAAATAAAGTGCTTTTCAAGGTTTTATTAGTAGATATTTAACCTTTTCAAATGTGTATAAATAAAAATACTGTTGTTTAAAACCAAATTATAGTTGATTTTTTTTTTCCTCAATAACTTCTGGATATGTCAGTTGTTGAAGTGTCACCTGTCTTTGAAGGAGGCCAGCTCCTCTCTGACCAGCAGCGTGGCGATGTTGGCTTGTGGTCCGTTCAGACTGCTCTCAAACAGTTTGACCGGCAGCGGCTGAGACTTAGGCCTGGTTCCTGGAAGGCAACAGGAAGACAAAAATCAGATTGGATTTGGTGACATGTGAGATCAACGTCAAAAAAACTACTCTCAAACACACACACACTTAATTGTAATACCCGATTCACCCATTTTCTTTAGATTTTGAGAAAAAAAAACGGTGGAATTGAAGGCCACATTGGAGGAATCACAATAAACATAAACTAAGCTCCTCAATTATGGTTTTTGTCTTATTTGTTGGCAACCTGAACAAGTCCAAAACATTTGATAAAGTCAAAGATTTGATAGCAAATTGATTTCTGGCTTGCAGACCGTACCTGTAGCCACGATAGTGACCAGTTTCTCTTGAGCCAGGCTGACGAATCTGTTGCAGCAGGTCTCACTCCAGGTGTTTCCATCCAGGGGAATTATTTCTGACAGACAGCAGTGGATTGCCTGAACAGCAGAAAAAACCCTTCCTGAAAAGTCTTATATTTACAGCACCCATAGATTATGTAGTTTTCTTATCACAAAAGCGTAAAAATATGTATTAGTTGATCAGTCAAATCTTTGTTCTCACCATGGAAGGAAGGGCAAAGAACTCGTCCTTGATCTTCCTCAAGTCGCTCACTGACAGAATCTTTTTAATGCCGAAGTCGACATACTGCACCTCCACTTTCTTGCCCGCCGGATTACCTACACACACACACACAAAACATCGCTGTTACTTTATCGCCGATTGAAAGACTGTGCACTCAAGGAAAAATACTGTTTTTTTGGCCTGAAAGAAACAAGGATCATAAGAGAAACTAGAATGTTTGATTCGGCAGCTGTGTTTATGGATGTATATGTGCATGCTACAAACTGACTTTAATAGTATAGTTATTATTCAATGAGTATTTCACTTTTCTTATTTATCAAGCGTGTGTTCAATCTGTTTTTATGGGCATATTTTTAACCAATTGACACACACACACACACACACACACACACACACACACACACACACACACACACACACACACACACACACACACACACACACACACACACACACACACACACACACACACACACACACACACACACACACACACACTTTTCTGAGCTCGATAAGTTGCCGTTTACATAAGGATGTGACCAGCATTTTAGCCAGGCGCGCTGTGAGGGTGGGGGCTGACACACAGCCAGGTCAGGAGTCAGACACTCCGCGTGCAGCATCCAAATTAATAATATAGCGACAAGCGGGACACAACGTGTGACTTACTCAAGGGGAATTTAAAGTGAAATTGGTTACAAAAGCTAACTACACATCTCCGGTGTGACAGTATTTTGGATTCAAGCCAAATCAAGGAGGCGAACCTACGGATTTGAATGAGCCGGGCGGTGTGTCACATTTGTTTAAAAAAGGTAAAGACAAAAGCTAGCAATACCACAAATCTTAAACTGCACCTGAAACACACAACCGCCCCATTCCGTTTTCCCGGCTGGGAGCAAACACGGCAGCTGGAGATGGAGAGCCCCCACCTTCCCGACAGTTTGCAATCACAGATGCATTTGCCCGACAATGCAAAGATGTTGGTGTTCCTTGCTCGAAATCTTTGATTGATACAGATTTGGATATGGCCTGTTGAGGCATCTGGGTCTTTGTATGGACAGTGGACTGTACACTTGACTGCTATTTTAAGGAGGTTTATTTTGCTTGTGAGACAATGTGTGCTCTTATCTATTTATATATAAATAGATAGATAGATAGATAGATAGATAGATAGATAGATAGATAGATAGATAGATAGATAGATAGATAGATAGATAGATAGATAGATAGATAGATATATATGAGAGAGAGAGCTCTGTTTTCCAGCCTGAGTCTATTTAATTTATTGTTTTGGTTGTATGTGATTTCATTAATTTATTATAATTTCATTAATTTGTTTTATTTATTATATATCATTTATATATGTGAATATTATTTCACATTTCATTTGCAATGTTCAATAAAAAGTTCTGTTTGAAAAGATGTACTTGAATTATTATGATATATTCTCATTATGTCAGTGGTCTAAAATGGTCTTACAACGGTGCCGACAATATTATCGTTTATCGCAATAATTTCCAGGAAAATGTATCGTCCAACAAAATTCATTATCGTGACAGGCCTACACACACACGCCCTCACCTATGATCTGAGCTCTGAACCACAGCTTGTCTTTGAACCGGGCGACGCAGGCCTGCTCCATCACAGGACAGTAGATGTTGAAGTCTTCATCTCCAGCCATCGTCGTCGCATTGTAACAATCCTGAAGCTTTGCAAAGAGCAGCAAAGACTCCATGTTCTCAACCTGGAGGGGGAGGAGGGGTGGGGGCAAAGAGAGTGTGACAGAGGAAATGAAACGTACAAAATATAGGGCCAATAAAAAAGGAAACAATCTAATTATTTTTAGGAAGATGCTAAACTTGAAAACTGCTCTATTTTATCTTCAAAGTACATTTGCTCTCTAGTTAGTCTTAATGATATCCCTGACATCTGTTCCCTGTTGGTATAAAGTGCATGTGAGCATCTTTACAACCACCTGGATGTAGAAGTCAGCGGGGGTGTTGATGTAGGACACAACAGCATTGACCTCTGTGTCGACCTTGGGATATACAGGAGGGTAGAACAGCAGCGTCCTCATGTCCAACTTCACTGGAGCATAAAACCTGAGAGCAGTTTTTGGAGAGAAGGCTAAAGTTAGGACCTGGACGAACACAATGGGTTTATTTCCCATATTTTCTTTTTCAGAATCCCTTTATTAGGCCCACGGAGGGGAAATGTGCGTAGTTACAGCAGGAAAAAGAGCCACAGACAGCTTAATGTTACATATGTTAAATATGTTATATGCATTTTTTTTAAAAAGTACTAAGTTATGATATAATAAAAAATAAAAAGTTACATAATTTAAAAAAATACACGTCCTGTAACAGTTCTTAGGATTTAGCAGCCAGGTATATATATTACTATAATATATTGCATCAAATCAAATAAATACTTTTTTGAAAATCATAGTTTTTGGTGGTAATTAGCACGTGTACCTGGCCACTTCGATGAGGACGAGGTACTCTCTGATGGAGATGGGAACGCCACTGGACTGATTGACGGGAACTTTCCTCAGGTCAACCAGCAGAGTGTCTCTGTCCTGACCCAACTGTCTCATATCCACCGCTGCAGAGCCCACCAGACGGCTGAATTTCACCTGAGCATCTTTTCTCCAGCCCTTTGTCTGAACAAACATTAACAGACAAAGAGTAAACACACCTACTACTGCTGCTGCTTTTTGGTAAAACCCCACAATATTAACAACATAAACACATTATGAAAACAAGCTGTAGGGAAAACACTTCACAAACCAGAATAGTGACTTTGGGTAGCATGAGTGTATCCTGCAGCAGACTCTTAATTCCCTGGTAACATTTGTATCAATCTTTATCATCTTATTACCACAATTGTCAAAATAAACTCAAGTAAACAAGTTCCAAGTTCTCTTCAGCTCAGTCTGTGTTATCTCAGAGGTTGTTGTCTCTGCTTTTTTAACGTGTTATTTAAAATGTTTGAAACTGGAATGGACAGCATATGATAAAGCATTTATCCTTGTCCTCACCAGGGAAGGACATTATTATTACAAAAAACGATATTGTGTATTTAATAAAGTCTCAGCGGTTCTTACCAGGTCATAGGGGACCAGGTCCTTGAGGGAACATCTGATGGCCTGAGGAGCGAAGTTACTCAGCGCCCGATTCTCCTCCTTACACACCTTCCTCAGCAGGGTGTTCACCTCCTCCAGGGAAGACTCAGTGCTCCCGTCCTCCCTGAAACAGAGACAAGAGAGGAAGAATTAGTAAAAGATGACTGCATAACACACACCTTGAATACTGAGAAAAGGCATTGAAAAAAAACCAGTCCAAATAAATTGATGGAATAGTTTCTCTAAATAAAAGCAAAACAGAAATGCTAAAATAATCATAGAATAGAATCGTTTAATGTCATTATACATGTACAATGAGAGAAATAAATGCTTCTCCCTTTCAAAAGGTGCCAACAAAACAAAAAACATCACAACATAAGACAACAAATACACGCAGCATACATACTTAGGAATAAGGAATAAAGTGCAGTAATTAGGCACAAAAAGGCAGCATTTTTTGGTAGTAGTAGGGAGTTCCAATCTACATTTAGTTTTTCTGTCTAGTGCTTCAGAGAGGTTGTGGTCAAACTTGATTGCGGCAGTAAATGGAATTTAGACTATGATTTAACTAGAAACACAACTTTTGTTTCAAAACAGATACATTTTAAACTATATATTGACTTCTGTCGCTGCCTGAGGAAACACAGGTGCCTTATGTCCACCATGAGTGTGTGTGTACCTCTGTATGGGGAGGCGTATGTTGAGGCCAGAGTCGAGGAAGAAGACTCGGACACTGGCCAGCTGAGTGACTGGACAATCTTTCCCTGCATCAACACGTCCGATCTGCAGGACTGAAACCACATGGGCCCGACACCACAGACCCTCCATCGACTTCACAAAGATCAAGGAGCCTGGAGAGGAGCGGAGAGACAAAAAGCTGAATCACAAGCACTGTCAGTTTTACTCCACTGTGAGAGGATGAGGGGGGGTGCGATGTATTCTCTACATGATTAAGAGGGGGTCTCATATATTAATATATCATCAATATATCAAGTGCTCACAGTTACAATTATTAATGTATCATCATAAAGGGGTGTACCTAGTATACTTTTTGTTTGATTTACTCAACTATAATTAAGAGAAGATACTGCCTGTAACCATACACTTTCATTGGTACATGGAAAATGCTTAAACTTGAAATTATAACTTGATATTTTCTCTCTTTTCATAATCTTTTTTAAGGCGATACACTATTACACAGGTGAATAGGGTAATTTTTTTAACTTAAAGATATCAGCTAGAAATGTCTCCAGTTAATTACTTACATTAAGACAATTGTTTTTTGTATTAAAAGTTTTCTGAAATAGCATGTTTAAATATGCAAATGAGCCATTATCTCATTAAATATGCGCATATTTTAACACATTTCAGGAACACAAATCTGAACATTGGATAAAGCCAGGTTCAAAATTCTTGTTTCATTTTGTAGTCATATTAGAATCTAAGGCTTTTACAGAAGGGATTTTGGATATCTCTTTTTATCACTCCATAAATCAGAAAATACTGTCAACAGCCCTAAAATAAATTTTCGCCATGTTTTTAGGTATACAATGTTATATAATTCAGGCTATGAATGATAAATGAACAAACCCTTCTGTAAAAGCCTTCATAATATTGATAGGAACATAACTGGAAGGTTTGGTGTATGTACGTGCTACTGAAGTGGACATTTCAAACTCAGAGTAGGAGAAAAAACTCATTTTGAGAAAACGACCTTTAAAGATTGCTGTGAGGCGCTAGCTAAACCCTCCTGTTCTCTGGATGACAGCTTGCACCTCGACGCACTCCGTGAAGTATTTCATGGTCAGGGTCATTTGTATAACCTTGCTTCGTGCAAGTGACAATTGTTGTCGTCTTCTGTGAACGTTTTTTTCGCTGTTCTTTTGCCATTTTGAGATTTAAATTTCCAGCGGAAAGCTAAACCAGGAAGTGTTTTAGCACACCACGTGACGCATCTGAACGAATCACATTGTCAGAAATTGACACCAGCCAATGAGATTCCGTTTCTTGGTTTAAGACCCCTTTGTACTTTCACGATTGGTTGCTGATACAAAGGAAATGACCATATTTGGATCCGATGAGATTGTGCAGGAGACGGAGCTTTCCAACGATACCTCCGATTACATGGTGCAAACAGCGGTCGCGGTACTTTATGTTACGTTAGAAAGCTAACTTTTGGTGAATTTAGGAGAAATCTACAGACGCAAATAGACAAACTATAGTAAAATAAACACCTAAATGTGTACTTTGTACGTTTTCCTTCCAAAAGCCTGAAAGAAAACATGTTATGGAATCAAAATAGCACAAAATCTCAAAATTGACCAGGGCATGAAAAACGATGTTTTTGCCTGCCGTGTCTCGCCTTAAGGACACAAAACACACACCATTCTCCACTTTGTCACTGGAAGTAAAGTGACAACTGTCTCTGCTGCAGAAGTGGTTTATCTTCTCGGAGAGGTTCTCGCTTTCGCTGTTCTCCGCCACGTAGCGGATGTAGAAGTGACTTGGATTCACAACGTGGGTTACAATCACCATCTGGAGGACTAGGAGAGAGGAGAACCAGAGAGGAAGGAAGGAACGGGGGAAGAGGAATCAAGAGGGTAGGGAGAGAAAAGACATTTAAAATCCAGGTCATTGGGTTACAGACATACAACATTAAAATAACTATACAACAGTTGACTCTGCCTACGATCTGCCTGATTGCCAAAAGACTGATTTATCTTTTTCCTTTGGATTCTCCCTGCGTCAGTAGCAAGCTCAGGGCCGGTGGGCGGGGGGGCTGCAGCAAAATTGAAAGCATTGGCAAAAAGATATGAAGGTTTCTCCTCTGCCTCAAATACAGTCAACTTCATGTTCTGATTTGAGGTGACATTGATTAAATCAAAAACACACCATGTTGTTGTTCCTTGTACAGCTCCTCGATGATTACGTCTGGATCTGTAGAGTGTGACGTGTCGTTCTGGCGAGGACGGTTGGAACTGCCAAGAGGTTTCGGGCTCGGAGAGGAGCCTCGGGATGACGGACTGCGAGATCTCGGGCTCTCCTGGTTTTGTTTTGGTGGAGTGGGCAGGTCGTTGCCAGAGGGAAAGTTATAGTTACTGTCCCTGCCCTCTGCACGCTGCAGTGAGGACTTCCTGTTGAAGCTGCTCGGCTCATGGTGTTTGGGCGGCAGCTCAGACAACCTAAAAGAGAACAGCAAGAGGACTTGGTTACAAGAAAACTATTTCCATGTAAAAGAAGAGGAATGTAATTCATGCAATATTCTCAAAACATAACACTAGGGGTGGTTGTGTTTCAGATGCAGTTTAAGGTTGGTTGTATTGCTAGCTTTTGTTGCTACCTTTTTAAAACAAATGCGACACACCGCCCGGCTCATTCAAGTCCGTAGGTTGGCGTCGTTGATTTGGCTTAAATCCAAAATATTCCCACACCGGAGATGGAGTTAGGTTTTGCAACCACTTCCATTTAACTTCAAATTCCCCTCGAGTAAGTCACACGTTGTCTCCTGCTTGTCTCTATATCATTAATTTGGCTGCTACACTGCTGCACGCGGAGTGTCCTGACCTGGCTGTGTCATGGGCTGTGTGTGAGCCCCGCCCCTCACAGCGCACTTGCTAAAATGCTGGTCACATCCTTATGTAAACAAACACGCATGTAAACGGCAATTTATCGAGGTCAGAAAAGTTATCGAGTCCATTTTTATTTATCGTACGATAAGTTAATTTATTGATTATCGCGACAGGCCTACATAACAAACATTGACTTGACAAACACTACAGGCAGCGGATTTAAGATTTGAAGTATTGCTTGGTGTAGTTTGTTCCTGTTCATCATTGTACAGAACCAAGAGCATCCCCCACAGAGGGCTGCACATTTAACACAAGCAATGTAAACTTTTCTTGCTGGAGTTCATGTTTTTGTAACAATATGGGCCCTTTAAGATAGAAAACTACAACAATAAGTTCAACAACAGTAACTTACAGTAGAAGCATGTATTTATCAACAATGTATGGTGATATCTGAAGTTGAATAGAAGAGAGAAACTCTCCTCATGTCAACAGACTGGCAAAAACAAATGCTGTGTAATGATGCTCTTTGTTGAGGTTTACATTTCCTGATCTTAGAAAAAGTAGAGCATTTGAGAGACTTTGAACTAGGGGTGGGCGATATGACGATATATATCGTCGAGACGATATTAGGTCTCCACGATATGCCTTTTCAGAGATATCATATCTATCGTGATACAGAGAGTCACTCAGTCATAGAATGTGCACTTACTGTGAGTGCACATTCTATGATTTGCAGTTCCATACCTTAATTTATACTTCTGTAGTACGACGGTTTCGTTTGCCAAAAAATAACAGATCTACAAGCTAACAACGCGTCTCGACCGCACCGCAATGACCTCATTGCTTGCTTGAAGGTCAGTTGTGTTGATCACACCCTCCCAAAGTCCCCGCCCCCTTTCTTCTTGGCAGCGAGGGAAACGACACTGTTGGCAGTCTGCACACACAGCAATAATGGACGGAGAGTCAGATTCAGATGTAGAAGAATTAGTCCCCAAAAAGAACTCTACGTCTGTGGTATGGAACTATTTTGGATTTTACACAACAGACACGGACCAAACAAACGTAATCTGCAAAATTTGAAAAAAAGAAAATGTGAAAGTGACATATGGCAACACGTCGGGCTTACGAGACCACCTCAAACGCAAGCACCAGAGTATGCAAGTCTTCTTGTATGCAGAGTCTGTAACCCCTAGATTCCACCGGGAGCGTCTGCGCTGTTACGGCTACGCCACGCCACGCTGCGACCTCCTCCTGCGTCATAACCCACCGGGCGCGTTTCAAAACGTTGCGGAAGCGGAGCGTCGTGTGTGCAGGCTCGCAGTTGTTGTTGATTTGGGCATATTTCCTGGACATTTATTTGGGGGATGGGCCTGGGCCGGATGAACGTTCCACTTCCTGCCTGCGCTACGGCTGCGCCGCGCTGCGCGCGCGCGTCAAAAATAGGATTCATCCTATATTTTAGAAATTCCTTGCGCCGAGGCGCTTCTGGGACGCTTCAAGCCGCGGCGCAGCGTGGCGCAGCGGGTCTGGTGGAATAGCACCCATTGACTAGAGTGGCCGCGATCGCTAAAAACGCCGCAGCGTGGCGTGGCGTAGCCGTAACGCAGCGCAGACGCTCCCGGTGAAATCTAGGGGTAAGAGTGCAAGGTCCCCCGCGTGTGAATGCACAATCTACCGCAGCGACTGCACAAGTACGACCAAAACAAACCACCATAACGCAGGCATTTGATAAAGGGGCTCCTTATGAAAAGACTAGCAAACGGTGGAAAGACATAACTGACGCGGTGGCGTTTTATGTGGCCAAGGATATGCATCCAACTTCATTTATTGTCTTGGTTGATTCTGTTGGCTTATATTTTATTTGATCAATAAGGTATTTATATTGTTTTTCCCTTTTGAAACGATGTTCAGTTATGCTAAAGTCTTTGATTGCACTTCAAGTCTAAAGTTTACATTTTAATTGTTTGGCACTGACTTTTTCTCATTGATGTTTTACTTAGTTATGTTTTACTCTCCTTTTCATGTTTATTGATGTTACATCACTGCTAGTGCTACCTAAAACAGAAAGTGGATTCTTATAGTGAGAAACTGTGCCTTGAATATTTTATTTTATTTAGCAAGAGAGTGCACTTTACTTGGTGAAGAAACCAGTGTTAACGTTTGTTGTAGGGTGTAGGCCTACCTACTTGAACACGGAGGAAGCCATATCAAAATTCCTGTTGAATTGTTCATTCAGGGATTCATTGCAGAATTAAAACCAGCTAGTATTTTGGTCTGTTACTCCTTTTTATTTTAGTTTGTGTTACCTTGTAGGTGGTTGTACTGTTAAGTAACTTGAAAAATAACCATAATAACCGACATGAAAAAATATCGTGATAAATATCGTCTATCGTGATACTGCTTGAAAAATATCGTGATATTATATTTTTCAATATCGCCCACCCCTACTTTGAACCCTAACTGAGTCTTAAATAAATAACACATTAGAGAGATATTTAGGGACTCACTGCTTTGGGTTGCCGACTTCAATCGCCAGAGACAAAGCCAGATTCTGTTTCAGACCATCGATCTGGAAAACACTGCTACAAAACAAACAAAACATACATATATAAATCAAAAAAACATTATAGGTCAAAACCTGTCTCTTATTTTTGTTTGGCTTCATTTATATAAGAAAATAGCAGGACAGAAACAGTTTCAAGTACATCAATATTTCAAATGTATCTTTTATTTTGATATTCAACACTATGTTGTTACCCTTTTACCTTGCTAATACAGCAGGAAAACAACAGTTTTATACAGTACATTGTAATTGCATTATTTGTATCATGTACATCAGAGCTATTCAATTAGTTTGGAATGGGGCCGGTTGATAAATATCCAAAGCAAGGGACCGGGAAAAAGATGGCTTGAAATATGAGCAATCATATTAAGAGCTTCAGATACAGTAAATACTACAACAGCATAGTGGAGTGCATATATTGTGTTTAATTCAATCAAACAACATAGCCCCAAGGCCTTTATAGATCTAAATGGCAAGTTCAGAACTCAGTAGGCCTACATGTGAAGCTAATTTAACCATCATAATTTAATTTGATTTAATTTAGGTGAAACTAATCATTCACGCAGAGATGCAATAAATGACAGTTTGTCACTACAGTAGCTAGTAGGTGGGTTCGAAACCCGAGCCCGCAGAAGTTTTCAGGCATTGTCTTCCCCTCTATCTCTCAATGTAACACCCTCTCTGGAATAAAGGCACTCTGGCCCAAAAAAAAGAAAAGAAGATTAGATTACTTTTTAACATTATACTCAAAGGGCCAGTAAATATCAACCCGGGCCGCCAATTGAATAGCCCTGATGTACATACTGTTGCAATGGTGAAATAACACATCAGGTCCAACATAAAACAAACAAACATCAGGCATAAAATGACCAACCTCAATCCAGAGCCCAGAGTAATGCATTTAACATTGAAGGACTGCTCATCCACAGGGGCCTGCAATGTCTCCAGAACCTGTCAAACACAAACAAGCGGCTTATTAAAAAGCTGTATTTTCAATCAATTTCTTTAATGGGGAAATTGTGGGAAGGGGAACGTAAAGGCTGCATTAGACTTAACATGCATTTACAGTAGTCCGTTAGCATCTGACCTTACATTGTATGCTTAATTGACATGTTCATACCTTATCCAGGGTGCAGTACTGCTCCAGAAAGGGGACACGGCGTACTTCTCTGGCCATTTGCATGGCAATCTCCAGGGTCTTCATCTTCTTCTGGACGCGGCACAATTCTGCTCTGCCGGTGGAGAATCGAGCGATTAATTTCGTCAGCTGACTCATCTGCTCATCCTTCCTGTTGACAGAGAAATCACATGCTTCTGTTATCCTTAGAACAAGTCTGATATGTAAGATTAAAAAGATAAAATAAACAATCTGAAGAGACAAAAAAGTGTATGTTTACAGGTTTCATATGAATTGTTTCCTGAAGAAAACAGATAACATCCATACCACTTTTGAATAGCTTGTGAAGCCTTGTCTGCAGCTTGCTTGATCTCTAACTGCAGCCGAGCTCTTTCGCTCTTCACCTGATCTGCCAGACCAGTCTTAAGAGTCTGCAGAGATGAAACAGTCAAAGAACATAGTTTTTGTTAATTACTTATTCGATTCAAATGTCAATAACAATGTCTAAAATCAAGCCCTACATTGTGTGTGAAGTTTACCTCATTGATTTTGTCAAGAAGAGCATGATTTTTTGCAGCCTGGACCAACGCCTCATCCACCGCCATTCTAATCTTCTCAATATCAGCTGACTGAATAAAGCACACAAACAGAGTTATTTTTATATTTTTTGATTTCATTTCCACCTAGAAACTCCTGGGTTCACACCATAGACTGTAAAGGTTCACACCAACCTACCTGCTCAACATCCTCGGTATTGGCGTTAATGTCCTTCAATGGGGATGATTTGTCATTTTTGCAATAACTTGATTTGCTGCTGTTCAGGAGAATAAGACACCAAAACAGTTAGGTTAGGAGCTAATATCTTTAAAAAAAAACTATAATAGTACAGGTAATTTTACAATGTATAACAGCATTTTACCTTTTCCGATTAATTTTAGAGGTGTAGATGAGGCCAATGATTCTGCTATCTTCCTGCAGGCCAAACACCCCACCTTCAGGAAGGGTGGAGTCCACCTGCAGAAAGTGAACTTTATGTATTTATTGACATCTCATACCACCTTTGCATCCTTGAACTGATGCTTCAGTATCCTTATGACCAGGCGCGGGAAGGTAATTTGGGTGGGGGGGGCTGGCAAAACCACACACACACAGCATAACAATGGACTCCAGTGAACACTATTACAGGCACTATTAGAGCACGCACAAAAGCATTAGCACACACACTACAAAGATGTAAAATATTATTTTACCAACAATGTGGAATTTATTGAAATTAAATACATATATATAAAATAAAAATAAAATAAATTTCCTGACAGGGGAGCTCCGCACCGCCTGCCTGCCGCTAGGGGGTGCTGCAGCGCCCTCAGCGCCCCCCTTCCCGCGCCCCTGCTTATGACAGTACCACAGCCTTGAGTTGTACAGTACCACATGTTGCACCTCCTGTTTTACACAAACATTTCGGTTTGGTACGTACCTCGGTTTTTAGGTCACGGTTTGGTACGTTTTCGGTACAGCAGAAGAAATGATCACAAAACATAAAATATATATCTTTTTTTTATTATTATTTAACTGTGAATAATGTATTCACTCAAATAAATACAAAATATAATAAAATAAACATTAAGGTGCAACATTTCGATGAACTGAAATAATCTTTATTTGAACTTTACTAGTACTCACAAAACATAAAATATTTATTTTGGGTTACGTATACCGTTACACCCCTACTTACATTGTGAACAAAAGTAACCAACGGGCCATGATTATTTATAGAGGGAATATGTGACAATTATTTGCCTCTTCGGCTTGTCAATTTTCTTTAATATATACCAAACCTCATTCTACAATGCTACACTTATTTTATGATATAATTACTGCTGCTAGATACTTATCCACCTGAATGTGTGCTTCTGTAAGTTGTAATAATTTTTCTTTTATATAATAGTGTTCTTTTTACCTGTCTACATCTATATCTGTATTTCCACATCCACGTATATATATATATATATTATTTTTTTTTAAATGCTATTTTGTTTCTATTGGTGTGTGTGTCTTGTGTCTTAATTAATCTTATGTACATTGCCTTGTTTTTTATGCAGCAGCAATAAAAATTCCCAAGTTGGATCAATAAAGTACCTATCTATCGATACTTTGCTGTAACAATGTACATTTTCCATTTTAGGGACGAATAAAGGAATTCTGATTAAGTGCTAGACTCACAAAACAAATGATTTACTATCAATTTGGTAGTTACAATAGCTACATTTTAAGGATGCAGGCAAAAATAGAAAATAAAGATTTTCTGACTTTTATTCAATTATGAGATGATTTGGTCCCTACTTGAGTCACTTTACCTTACACCCGGGACATGTGATGACATCGTCACTTTGAATGGACAGCAGGCAGGATGTGCAGTAGATGTGGGAACATAAAAGCACACGAGGGAGGTTGCCTTCAACTTCGTCCTCTGAAAAAGAGGAAAACACACAAAGATAAGCAGGAATAATACAACTACTGTATAAACTATTTATGCAAAATGCAATGCATTTTTATAAAGGTGATATTACTAATGTGTGTTTATTGAATTGGCCCCTAGCCCCCTGTCATTTTGCAACAAAGAAAATCCCCCAGGCAAAGCAATTTTGAATATTCCTGACATTAAACCAAAAACTTACGAGCAACTTTTTCCAACTTATTCTGCTTGTAAATAATAGGGAATATTTTACTAAGAGTTCAAAGAGCAGGTTTCGAGTCGCACTGGATATTTAGGTTGTTTCCTACAAAAAATGTGTCCGTTGCTATTGCTAACCATGTAAGCTAATGAGTTTCGGCCATGTGTTGAGGCTCTTTTGTACACCCTATAAGCACACTTTGCAGAAGGGACAACATCTTCAATCGACCTTACAAGATCGATAGATTTTATATGATACGCTACATGTACCAGGCTTCAAAGACAGATAAATATACTAGTTATGAGACTTTCGAGCACCTGCAATTTGCACAATTGGCATTAGTTGCATTAATTAGCATACATTATGCAGACAAGAGCTACAAAATGGCGTGGCCGATTCGGACAACTTTGGCGTGTTTTTATAAATGTATATTGAGGATGCGTAATCAATTTCTGACATTCGCAGGATTAAAAAAGTCAATATAAGTGGCCTTATTTGTACTCTTTTATTCGATTTAAAAGTCGATTGAAGTCGGTTTTACGGGACTCAAAAGCTGCCATTTTGTATCCTTAAAATGTCGGAAATTGATTCAACACCCTTAATATTCCTCATAAATCACACCAAAACTGTCCAATTCGGCCATGCCATTTTTTAGCTAATGTCACATATGCGTAATAGTGTTAAATTATCAAACTTTTCAACATTTCCAAAAAACTATTAGCTAGCTGCTACTGTCTTGCTAGCTAACTAGTACTAGCTTCCTAGTTAGCAGACGAATTGAGGTATTTCAACTAGCTTAAGTTATCGTAAAACACGATTTATCCGAGCTCTAAACTAAGAGAAAAGGACTGTAAACTTCCTACCGGGCAGAGTAAAGGCTTCTCCACATAGCATGCACATCATAGCGCTGGGGTTATCGCCTCTTTCCATCATTTTGTATTTAAAGTGTAGAGGGATTTTCTTTCGTCTGAAAACCAGAAAGATGCGGTCGACGTTGTCACCTGCCCACGTGGTCGAGGTGCGTTCAATGTCCCACCCTTGAGTAATGGAGAATAATTAGTTTTAATCAAAAAACGGCAGTGTACATCTTCTTCTATCGATTTTTGGCGGATTGCTAACAACTTTAAAGGTGCATACCGCCACCTACTGTACATGAATATGAGTCATCATATCATTCCATCTCTTAACCTATGATCTAATCAAAAAAATAAATAAATCAACAAAAAACATGAAATAAATAAAACAAAAATAAAAATCTATGATCTTTCCTGACCTAATGTTAAATTATTTTTGCTACCCCAGTTTCACTCAGGAATGAAACAGTGCCTTTCTGGTAGCTCTTACTCCCTCTTTTGTTCCAAAACACCAACCACACTCCATTCCCTCTCGCCTCTAAAACTTTAGCCTTTAGTTTTCTCTTTCAGTTTTATAGATGTCACAATGTAAACGATATGTTCTACATCTTCTTTTACTCCACAGCTCCACACTTGTCACTGTCACTTTCCCCCATGACATACAGAGTACCATTCAATGCTGTGTGATTTATTCTGAGTCTAACTATCATGATTTCCTCCCTTCTGTTTCTTTCTTATAAATATGAATTGTAATTGTCTTTTGTACTTTGTGATACTCTTTGCCTTTCTGGTCTTTCTCCACCTTTTCTGCCAGATCTCCATCCCTTTTTCTTAATTAATGCTTTTCCTTCTCCTTTTCCAAGTTGAACTGGTAATGTTATTTCCTTTTGTAGTGCACTTTTTGCAATTTATCAGCACACTCGTTCCTTTCACCCCCTCATGTGCAGGCACCCAGCAGAACTGCAAATCTATACCGCCTCTGTGCAGTCTTAACAGGCTATGATTCAGTTCTATGAGAAGGTCTCTAACAGTTGTTGTTGACTGTATGCTTTTAATATGGACAATGAATCTGTGCATATCACCACCCTATCTGGTCTGACCTCTTCAACCCACTGTAATCTATTATTACAGCCAGCATTTCTGCTGTATACATAATTGATCAGACGCTTTTTTGAAATCGATATTTTAAAGTCTGGGATGTATATACCAACTCCAACACACTCTTCCTTGTTCTTGGACCCATCTGTGTACATTTTTAGGTAATTGTAGTACTTTTCGTTCAGATACATACTTGTTTTAATTCCACATTATTTGCCACTCTTTTTCCTTTCTACAATACTCATATCTATTTTAGCTTCTGGGAAAAGCCATGGGGGAAAACTACTAAATGGGGTTGCTTTGGCAAACGTGATGGTCTCCACTCCATATGCCCTCGTTCTCTCCTACTTGTCCAGCCAAACCCAAGTCCCTGGAACTTTGCATATTCACAGCAATCCTGTAATATTCTGTTTGTAATATTTTCTTCTCCACTTCCTTGTAGCCTCCCAGTATGACAGAGCAAGTTTACGGCAGTGTACATTATGCTTGTCCAGCCTATCAAACTCACAAAATGTAAACATTGAATACAATATACACTTTACAATTCACATTAATTAATCTATTGAAATGCCATACACGTTTTTTGCTCAAATATAAATCATCATCAATGTGCAGTGTTACTTTTAAATCTCGTGTGACATTATTTTTTGATCACTTGATGGACTGTATCATTAAGAATTGTGTCTTTAAGCATATATTGTATAAGAGCTATAAGTTAGCTCGGCTGGCAAGAACCAGTATACCACCAAATTGTCTTAAGATAAAAGGCTAAGACATAATCTGCTAAACAGCTATTTTGATTGAAAAAAAGTATTGATGTCATCTCAGCCTTGGCAGCTGTAATAAAGAATAAAGTCAATGGCTAAGTGCAAATGATGTACTCTTTTTGGTGGCCACTAGGAGGCACTAAAGACTAAAGCATAGGCCTACGTCACACAGGTCATATGTGGGGTGATGGGTTCACAAAGGCCAGATGGGAAAATTATACCCTAGAGATCTTCAAATGTGCAAATATTCACTTTCTTTTTCCTGAAAATGGTAAGTAAGCCTCGCTAGCATCACATTTCACCCAACTGAAGATCTCCACTTCATCCCTTTGTCTTTGGATCTCTGGGTTACAGGTGATGGTGTATGGATATTTTGGAAAATGCTTATTTTACATGAAGTGAAAGCTCTTTTTGTACCAATGTGTTTGACGCCTTAATGGATTAATTGTAAATAAACAGTGCAAGCTTACATCGTTTTAACCATGTTGTGTTTCTACTTTTAGTAAGTTATTATCTGATTAGATAGATAGACAGAAAGACAGATGGATAGATAGATAGATAGATAGATTAAAACAATAAAAAGCAAGTATATATACATATCGATGGTAGAAAGGACATGAACCACAAATCATTCTCAGTATAAAATGGTCTAGATAAGTTAGACTGTTCTATAAAAGACCAAAATACTACAGCAACAGAAATATAGACTCACAGTATATATCATATAGTTATATATATTACAGTAGCAGAAACATATATACGCATATGATAGTATATAAATTACAGATGTGTAAAATAGCTGTTGTGCAAAATGTTCATAGAGAGGAAAGGTGTATTTTATGTTATGTTGCTTTGTGTGATATATTCTTTTGTTTGCTTTTGAACCAATTGCATGGCTCCTCAGCAGAGCTAACAGCAGCATTTCGCTCCTCTCCTCCATCCAGAATCACACCGCCGGAGGACAATGGCCAGCCACCAAATGAAGCAGCAGTAACAGGAAGTGACAGCCGATAGAGAGCAGAGAGCTACAGACATCAGATGGTAAAGGTAAATTGTGTAGTATGCAACACGGCCAGGACTTTAACCTTCAGAGAGCGTTCATCCAAATCCCTGGAGGGGGGAATTAAAGTGCAGCGCATCACAGGGGTCTCTCCATTTGAGGCTGGCAGGATACAGCCCTGAAGAACAAGTTGAAATACATGTGTTTCAACAGTTCGACTCCCACCTCTGCATCGCTGTCCCAATAAATACGGCACCTGTTGTTGATCTGGAGAGAAAGTAGACCACCTTGGTGTGAGGTGTCAGAACGCCTGCAGGTTTAAAATACACCTGTCTGCTAATGGGAGGCAGGAAAACATCCCAGATCAGTTAACACATTGGCCCAAGGATGTTTAACACTGCACATGTATCTGACATACCCACTTTTTTGTTAAGAAAATGCACAAGTTTAAACAACACAGATACAGACTGATGTTACCAATAACTCACATATATAACACAAAGCATATAAACAAACAAAGAAAACGAACGTACACTCTGAGTTACTTTATTTATTTGACAAAATCCTAACAGGAGAATCACCAAGACACTGTTACTCTGGAAAAAATAGATATTTTACGTAAGGTATTTTGGGAAGGGCTTTGCAATTAAAAAAAGAAAATAAATACATTACATTTTAAAATAACAATAATAATAATGTTAATAATAATAATTTCCCAAGTGGCGGCATTTTGCAACATGTACAAATATTGTTTTAACATTAAAAACAATTGGGAAACGTGTTTTAAATGTATGAAATATTGCTAAATATTCCCTTCTCCTCGTCTGTGAACAGGTTTTATTAACTTCCTGTTAAACAAAGAATATTTTCTCTTCCTGCTGTCTGAATTCCAGCAGATGGAGGGAGTGTGGAGTTATTTATGAATCTGGGCACTGAAGGAATCTGGCCATCGGTCTTTACCAGGGCAGGGGGGGGGCAGGGTGTGTGTATGTATATGTGTGTGTGTGTGTGTGTGTGTGTGTGTGTGACGTGTGTGTGTGTGTGTGTGTACCAGGGTGGGGGGTAGTAGACGTGTTTACTATGTGTAATGAACCAATCAGCAGGCCGCCAAGGGGGGGATGTGGGGGTGCCGGTTAGGGGAATGGGGGTCGCTCCCCATCTTTCCTTTTCCCAAATGTGGGTCACTTCCCATCCTCGGGTGATTTCCCTCGTGTTTCCGTAGAAACAATAACCCTCCTGCACCCCGACTGAAACCTTATCAAGGCACTTACTCATTAATAATGCTCTTAATTAATCTGCATTATCCCGTTAGCTGCCTCCTGATGTCTCACACGGCTTTGTACAACAATCCGCCCCGTCCATTGTTATTATCCAGTTATTTCCTGAATCACTTATTGTGGGTATCTCTTATGACAGGGGAGGATGTCCATAGGAAGACGTGTATTTGTGTGTACCTCAAAGGTCTTATTGGAAAGCAACCTCTGTACGTTTCCTTTGTTTCCCTCCTTCTGGCGACAATGTATAAGTAAAGGGCAATATCAAATGAATTAGATTGACAGCTGTGATTCAGAAGTGTGGATCTTCTGGGAACCTTCAGAATAACTAGATATTAGCAAGTCCATTTGAAAAGAGTTCATTAATATTGATGTTACTTCAGCAAACCTCTAACATATAGCTTTTCTTCAAAGGAACCATGATTGGTCACCCCTTCAGATGAACAACACAAGGTACATTAATAGTCCATTCATTAATATTGATGTTATTTCAGTAAACCCCCACATAGGTTTTCTTTAAAGGAAGCATTACTGGTCATCTCTTGTGATTGGGGATCATGTCTTTTCAACCTCCCTCCTATTCCTTTGTTTCCCTCCTTCTGGTCACAAAGTAGTATTGGGTATGATTTATTTATTCGATTGACAGCTGTGCTTCACAAATCAAATATCTTCTATGATCCCTCAGATGAACCACACAAGGTACATTAACAAGTCCATTTAAAAATAGTCCATTAATATTGATGTTACTTTGGCAAACCTCACAGATTTTCTTACAGTGAAACGTCATTGGTCATCCATCTAAGTTTTAATGTTAATTTATTGTGACGGGATGATGTCTATATGAAGCCGTCTATTTGTGTGTACCTCAAAGATCTTAAATTAAACATAAACCTTCTTCCTATTCCTTTGTTTCCCTCTTACTGATCCTAAAGTAGTGTTATAGTGTAACATTGAATTTACACATTGCCACCTGTACTTCAAGAGTCAAATACAAACCATATATTAACAAGTCCATCTAAAAGGAGTTCCTTAACATTGATGTACTTCAGCAAACCTCTAACATAGTTTTTCATCCAAGGAAACATATTTTTCCGTTGAGGAACCTTTTCCTTTGACTCATGGAAGAAGCCCACTGACCCACTAGCTTTGTGAGCATGGTGTTCTAAAAACACCTTCTCTCTTTCGTGACCGTCAGAAGGAAAACAAAAAAGGTCAAGAGACATGTAAGGTCCAGGAGACTCAAGGATTGGCTTTAAGTGGTAGGCCCCCTCCCCCAAGGCCATTTGGTCGCAGCATGAAGAGAGCAAGGGCGATGGCAAATCACATTCGCTTTGTACCTTCCTCTCTTTGTCTGGTCATAGAAAGAGCTGCCATCACACAAAGAGGAATCATTCTCAAGGAGTGAGAGAATGTATTTCAACCCGATCAGAAACAGTGTTAAATCTGGCTGTAAGGCAGATCGATTCATTACATTCTATACACATTTTTAAGCACATTTTTTTCTTCTTTTTTATGTCTCTGAAGTCAACTTTTGTTTTTGATTGGCGGATATCTGCCTGAGCGTAGTGGTTATAATTAGATCCAGGTCAGCTGACACAAACAGACACAGGACTGCTCTTTTTTTATGTGAACCAACCACATTACTACACATGACGCACAATGCTCTTGATATTGGGGTTGGGGGATGTTTAATATTTGTTTACAATACCCTCAAAATGGAACCATTATATCCATCGGGTGCAGATTTCCAATTTACAGCCTTGAGCGATTTTTATGGCTCGAGGCTGTTTTCAGCAGAAGCCTTTTTGGGTCTCGGTCTCTCTATAGCTTGTCCTAATGCCCTTACTTCTCTTTTAGACATGCCAATGATTTCTATATATTCTTCACTATAGGCTCTAGAACTACAAATATACATTGAGTGACAACCAAAATGTGACACTTTAATGCATTTCAGTAGAATAGTCCTGCAATAAATACTATCTACGCATGGTGCCATTGCTATGGTAGTCCATATCATACATAATAAGGCTGTATCGTGCCTTTCAATTAAGTACCTACAGTAACTGTGTTTACATTCTTTCATTTACGTGAAATGAAGGATGTGTGATCATCATCGAAGTGACTCCATAGGAATGCTGTAACCCTTATTACAGAAATCTTAAAAAAGCCTTTACTGAACTGTTGGCATATATTTACAAAGAGACATATGCTACTTTCATATGTGATGCCAGCAATTAGCAACACTTACCGAGGTGTTGTTAATTGAGCAAGAATGACACGTCCCTTCACAAGCTTCCCACTGACAAACACGAACATATTCATTGGAATACAAATCACAGATCTCTGAACGAAATCCTGTCTCATTCATATTTATGTCCCCATACAACTGTCATCTTAATCAGACTGCAGGGGAACATATTTCTTCTGGGTTACCGTCGCATGTTGTCAAACTTGGAGTTAAGAATGTCAATTGAAACAAAACAAAAACATCACTGATTAGTTGGCCGTCTTAATGCAACAAAACGACTTGGTTAGGTTAAGTAGAAGGTCATCCATTGTCTCAAAATTGGTATGGACGTTTGAAGAATGATGTCCATAACTCCAGAGATACATAGATATTAAAGCATTGAAGCTGCTCTAGAAGATTGGGGAGATTTCTAACTACACTGAGACTTTCGAAGAGTTGTGTCTCTAAAAACTTGTGTACCTTGCATGAAATTGAAATGTTACACAGTACAGGTTGTGTTTAGATCAGGACTGTTGTATTGGTTTGTTTGACAGTGAACAGAGGTTTCTGTTTATACTGGTTCTTAGTGTACATCAAAGTCTGTGGAGTTAATTCCATAACAAACCAAGCATCATACATCACTATTACCTATTATTAATAGGCCTGTGAACCCTTTGTGCCTTCGGTCACCCTCTCTCCTGAGCCCCTTCCTCTCTAATATTTACCCATACCTAAAAATACATTCACACATTCACTTGGTCACACTTCCTTGAACTCTCAACTCTTCATCCCCTCAAAGGCATATTTAGAGGACGAGGCACCAGTGGTTGGGAGTTCCCTTTAAGAGCCCGTGCGTTTTAAAGACCTGCTCTGTGACCTAATGCCCATCGAACATCACACAGATCCACATCAAGGCGAAGAGGGAGAGATCCGACCAATCAGGCAGCTCGTTAGCCGGGCTCACTAATCGCTCTGTCGATCAGCGTTTCACGACCCGTCCATTCTCCAAATGATCAGCTCACCATCACCGCCACTCGGCCTTTTACACCAGAGGCCGCTGCCTTTGGAGGAGAAGGTTGTTTTGCATGTTGTGTGAGATGACGTCCAAAGAATGGGGGGTTGAGACAGGGTGATTTTGGGGGGTTGGGGGTGTTTTAATAGTAAGCCGAGAGCAGTCGCTGTTGCAATTATCTCACTTTGCTGCACTTACAGAATGCTTGACCTGCTTCTCAGCATCGATATGGCACATTTCTCAGGGCGAGGCGGGGGTCGGCACAGAGGGTTCGGATCTACGCAGGAGTGTGTGTGAAAACAGAGATACTTTTGACCGTTCGTGTGAGAAAGAGCATGAATAAGTGTGACACTGTGTTTATGTGTGTGTGTTTCTTACCTGTCAGCCGCCCTGTGGTGGGACTGAGGCCGTGAGAGCCCCTCCTGGGTGGCCGATAGGAGGTTGAAGAGTTTGTGAAGAAGGCAAAGTTAGTGTTGGCTGATTTACCTTATCACAAGACCCGGATACAACAAAAACAACCATTTTCTACCAGCATTCAAAATCTAAGGTGTTGACTACAGCAAAATGGTATATTTTTTATAGAAAATAACAACAAGAAAAATATAGAAGCAGCTCTAAATCACTTCTGTTTGACACAGCAGGAACTCTAATGTTAACTTTAAGACACAATGGAAATGTCTCCTCTCTACACTGTAGTGCAGATCTGACAGCTTTCTGTTTGTCGAGAGGAGACATCTGTCAGATTCGACTGACGCATTCTCCATCGGGTCTCTGGCTCACTGAGGAGCTGCTCTCCCACCTTCATTATTAAAACATGAGTCAGATGGAGGAACAGATGCTCGGGTGACTCAACGGGAATTTAAAACAGAAAAAAACGTTGGCAAAAGAAAGAACAAGAGTCAAGATTCTTTTTTGCAGAATTTGCACAAGAATGACTATGTTGTTTAGTTGAAACTTGACTGTTTCTGTGTCTGATTTATGTTGAAACGCCCTTTGGCTCAAGAATCATGTTCTTCAGGTTTATGAACATCTTTCATGTAAACAAGTATGTACCTGCAGTGTACACTGTTTTGATCGCAAATAGGATTGTCCAAATACTGTTCCAAATGTTATCTTATGCCCCTTTCAAACCAAGGCTTTTCCCGCTCTAGCTCCGTGTTAGAGCTTTTCTGGTTCGGAACCAGTTCTTCGGTTCAGCTCCCGCTCTGTTCACACCGCTCAGAGCCCGACTGGTGCTGCGTCATCGTTTGCGTCATGACGTAACCGTTTGCGTGCCTGCTTCATAAAGCCAAACCGTGCGGAAACCCCTCACATCGACAACAACAGCAATGGCCGATTGTATTGAAGCGCTACTGGTTTTGGTTTTGCTCTGTCGAAACGAAATGGAAGAAATGGGACGACTTTACTACCAACTTTACAGTCGTTACATGCTACATTCAAAAGTTCTTACACAGTTACACAGTGGGCCAAAATAAAAAAATCGGTACTAGTCGAGGGCCGGACTGGTTCAATGTTTATTGCAAAACGTATTGAAATGAACTTATTGCACATATTAAACCTGGAACTAACAAAGCTTAAATGATTGCCTATAAAAACAACATTACACAGGGTTAGGCTTTTTGTTGTTGTTAGAGGTTGATCTCGCCCCTGCCCCTGCCCCTGCCCCCGCCTCTGACGTAAGCGTGACGTATGCGATGCTTGCTTTCTAGACCGACAACTTTTTGGTGCTTGAAACGAACCGGATTCCGGAGCTTAGAGGCGGCTCCGCTGCGGTGTGAACAGGAAAAACCGGTGCTTTTCAAGCTCCAGCTCCGAACCGGCCCTGGAACCGCGTTGGTGTGAAAGGGGCATTAAAGAGGTGATAAACAAATGTGTGTAAGGGAAAATAATGCCAGCTTCCTAATGAAGAAACTCCTCCAACCTTTCCATGTTGTCCAAAAACGATTTTTCTTTTGATTACTGGAATTTAAAAAAGAAGACAATTGCTTTTACCATGGCCACAGAAGATGTAAGCTACAAAGAAAAGATAAATTAACACTCACTGACATCATAGTCCTGAAATATACGCACGTTTTCTGGGAACTGGGGCAGAGGACACACACCTGGGCTTGTTGGCAGGAATCTTAAGGTATTATTTATTTCTCATCTAAGTGATGAGATGATTCAAAGCACTACTTGGAAAGGACATGACAGATTCACTGAAAGAGGCTGTTGAAACTGCAATTTGTCTCTGAAGATCTACTTTCTGTGAAGTTCAGATACTCAATCATCAAAATGTTGTTTGTAATACCCTGGGATATACAGTAAACACTCCCACACACTGTTCACACACACACACACACACACACACACACCACACACACACACACACACACACACACACACACACCACACACACACACACACACACACACACACACACACACACAGTCCAGAGGAGGGTGTGTTGTAGCCAGTACTGAGGAAACAAATGAAGGGAAAGTTGGCGTTGTTTACGAGCAGTAAGTCCAGAGGCTCAGGGGGAATATTAAAGCTACTCCTTCTCTTCCATGCAGGCAGAATGAAATATATGTTGTGTGCAGGGGGAATTGCGAAAGAGAATTCTTGTTACGGATCCATCATGCTCATATATTTATAATTTGGGTTTTCCATAACTAATTCATCCAGCTTTTTGGTTAAACTGACTTTCATCCAAACATTTATCAACATTGACAGTATATTTTAAACAATAACAAGCTCTGTGGTCTGTTTCAGGTCTTAGAGCAGGGGATGTCAAACTCAATTTCATCGCGGGCCGCATTAGCATTATGGTTGCACTCAAAGGGCCGGTTGTAACTTTAAGACTATATAAAAATACATATATATATATATATATATATATAAAATAATGTATTATATTACATTATTGCCTCTGCATTGGATTATTATCGGATAGGGTAATAACTTCATAATTAACTACGTCTGAAGGCAAAAGTCTAGGGCAAATAATTGCAAGTCTCTTCAGTGTGCATATCACAAAATGAGATGCATTGTGGGACATGTAGTTTATTGGCAACGTGCTTCTGTAAAGCGGCATGTAACCGTATAATAAACGTATTACATTCTTTGCAAGCTCTTGCAGGGCCACATAAAATGAAGTCGCGGGCCAGATTTGGCCCCCGGACCTTGAGTTTGACACCCCTGTCTTAGAGGATACTTCTAGTCTAGTCTATCAGAACATCAAGACACCGTTTTTGAATGCTGATCAACTGGAAAGACAGCATTTTTTAGCAACATTTATCATCCAAAGTGTGTTTTTATCTTTCTTCTACATAGCTGAGACATTCTCAGAACGGCTACGCAAATGCTGACTAAAATCGAACAATGTTACAACTGCAGCAACCTTGTCTGACACCGGTCGACATGCAATTGTCAGCCTTGATTTGGATTCACCAGAAAACTGATACAGCTAAAAAATGCTGTCTCATATTGTTACGTTCCCTACTGGGCTAGGGGAACCAAAGGGAAGTAACAAAATATAAAATGACCTGGCGAGAGAAAAAGGAGAGGAAACTGATCTGTGAAGCCACAAGATGGTCTTTTAATGGACAAAAGAAAAAGAGCTCACTAGCCAACTTGCAAAGTGAACTAAGATAAACTAGAACACAAATATACACTGGAGCACATCTCCTAATAATTAACAAAACACAGGTCTCACACAGAGACAGAGGGTGTTTCTCAATGTCGAGTAAAGCTGCTCCAGAGCCACTATTTCAAGCATACTATGTCATCGAGTGCCGCCGAAGGACTGTTCCAATGTCCAGCATACTTGGGATTCTACCGAGCCCGGCGTACTTCGTAGCGAGAAATTTCGAGGCTGCACATGTGTAGACTCCGCGTTCTTAAAATCCCCACAATGCTTTGCGCACGGACCAATTTCCCCAAATATGTGGCGGAAAATGTAAGGCGGGGCCTCTCATATGAGCACACCTGGACACTTGCTCGCCTGTTCCACTCTCCTTTTTCCGAATGCCAGGAAGTATTCTTGCCTCGCTTCTGAAGCAAGTGACTCGGAAGACATGTGCTACCAAGCAAGCGTACTCGACATTGAGAAACACCCAGAGACACCATGCTGCACACATGCAGCCAGAGGAGAAGGAGAGAGCCACTGCAGCCTTCCTCAGGTCCTTTATGGAGGCCCTGATTGGGGATTGGGAGCACCTGGGGAAGAGGCTGCACCTGGAGACAATCAGGGAGAGAGAGAGACACAACACACACACACACACACACACAAACACACACACACACACCCCTCCATAAAACCAAACAAGTGTTTGGCCACAATTACCAAAACACACACATTATTGGGTATGAATGAAGGGAGAAAAAAATAATATATATATATATATAAACAGATGGACCTCACCCACGTGACAGTACATCGGCCACCACATTATCCGCTCCCCTCTTGTACTTGATGACGATATTGTAGTCCTGGTCTTTTGGCTTTTCCGTAGACTGCTTGGAAGCTGCCACCTGCTGCTTCCAAGCTACACACTCTGCCACTAGATGACCAGGATCAAGACAAAAGAAACACAATCTCTTGGGACCTTGAGCTCTGGTCAAAACACAACCTGCAAACACCTCCGGATGAGTCTGAGCTAGGTCACCACCTGCAGCACCAGGGATTGAAACGTCTACAACCTCAGCAGTAGGATACACTTTACCCCCGGCTATATCATTACCCATTATGAAATCCACTCCGTCGACAGGAAACTTGGGGAGCACAGCAACTGGAAAGAAACCAGTAGCCAGTTTGGACTGGACCTGGATCTTGTGAAGAGGTGCGGGCACACAACCCATTTCAATACGTCTTACCACCGCACTTGCATCACAGGCAGACTCAGCACTCAAGGGCAGGACACTGGCAAGGATGGATGACTGTTAACCACCACTGTCTCGCAACACCCTGACCTGCAGCTGGTCCTCCACCTTTCCTGACATTGAGACAAAGGCAGTAGAGATGAAAGGTTTAAAACACACTGACATTAAATGGGTCCACAATTTAATTGTACACATTATGCACAGTGATAAGCATTTAACATGGAATAATGCTTTCAATACACCTTGTAAAGAAGCTTAAATGCAGTCAAGATCAGGTCTCATTTACTCAATTTTCTGACTTTGTTCGTTTTGTTTTCTTAATGACTTATTAATACTTGCTTTCTTTCTCCAAATAAGAAAAGAGGAGCTGCCCTGGTGGACATGGGGATTCCCTATTGCTCTATTCCTTCCATTTAATGTCGTATCTCTAAAGGAATTAATTTACTGTACTGAGGAAGAAGGATCCTTACTCAGCAACTACTTCTACTGACGGCCTTCAGCAACACATCGACTTGTTAGAGAGTTTAAAAATAGAAAAATATCATGCAAAGAAATGTGCTCCTGGGCAAAGCTTTTGTAAGATCCTCACCTTAGATGCCCATGCAATTCAATATGGAGTTTGTATTAGTTTACATTGACTCTGGAGCACACACACACACACACACACACACACACACACACACACACACACACACACACACACACACACACACACACACACACACACACACACACACACACACGATTGGTTCATTACACATAGTAAACACGTCTACTACCCCCCACCCTGGTACACACACACACACACACACACACACACACCACACACACATACACACACACACACACACATTCACACACACACACACACACACACACACACACACACACACACACTCACACACACATACACACCTGCTCCGATACATAACTGGAATTCTGTTGTTCTTCATCTCAAACATCCTTTTGTTTCTCAGCTCTCCCCTCCTTACTGGCAGACAGTGAGTCTCTTTTATCACCCTCCCTTTCTCTGTGTCTCTTCCTCTCACTCTGTTCGTCACTGGAGACAGACAATGACAGCAATGCCATCGGCAGCCAAACCCACAGCCATAATGACACCCCGAACAGAGAGCCGCACCGCCCTCCTGTCAGTCAGAGAGACAACAAAAGGTGACAGCGGTCGTGCAGGAACACCTGGGTGGATGTCTGCGAGGTGACGACAGGATAATGTGGTGGTGAAGTGTGGCGCTGAGCCATGAGAACACACTCAGGGCCCTGTAATCTGTGGAAGCTGCGGGAAATGGCTGACACAATGACTTCCTGAAATGTTTGATTTGCGGTTACACATCGAAAATTGTGTTGTCTCCTCGCCAAGGGCAAGAGTTTAAGAGAGCAGCCTATGAACGTGTTTAGAGACAAGATTGGTAATGTTTCTAAAAGATTGGTGATGGAATTATTTACATTTTTGAACAATATTGTTGTAGCTTAACTCTTGTGGGAAATGCACAATGAGCATACAGTACATAAGGTTTTTATAACAGTTCTGCATTTTCAAATAAGAATGTAGAAATCGCAATTAATCTCAGAATTTTAAAGCAACTTAAACTCAAAGCTGACCAAACACGTTTAAACAAGCTGACCTTTGACCTTGATTATCTATTACAGCAGGTTTCAACGTCTGGGACTTGCCTTTGACTTTCATCTTCTATTTTAAGTGATGTTTCTACATTCACAGGTTTGTAACTACTTTGTTCAGTACAACACGGTTATTAAAATAATCACAAAAGGTGCATATGGTACAAGACACCATTGTCCCCCAGTTCAGGACTGGTATGAGGAACTTTTAAAACTGTCAGCTTTGATAGATGATGACTAAAAACCCATGTATGTATATATGTATACACCTGAACTAAGAACATTCATAGCATTCACCTGTAACTTACAAATGATGTATCACTTGTATACAGACTCTTATGGCACTTCTATTCTATTTGATTGTATTACTTGCACTATTTTATCTGTTTTATCGTGTTGCACTGTTGGAGGAGCCTGGGACCTAAGATTTTCATAAACATAACTACACTGTAGCTACATACGAATGACAATAAAAGCCTTGAATCTTGAGATGTCAATGATGGCTATCTGAGATTTTATAAGTTTAGTTTTAGTTATACGTTTTAAGTTAGTAGCAGTTGAGCATGAAGGTTATTTACATTACAACAATATACAGAAAATCGTATTGAACATGGGAATCTAATAGTATACTTTAAAGTGCCAGTGAAGTGCATTTTTTTGCGCCAAAATGAAATGGCAGTTTCATTTCTTACATATAATTGTACCTGTTCATGGCTAAAATAATTTTTTAGGAAGTGCGAGGGACGAGATAAACATCGCAAATTTTTCATCCCGTGAACGGCCGTCTGAGCCTACCGCTGCTGCAGACGATAGCGGCTGTGACGTCACAAGATGGGCCCAGTTGTGATTGTAAACATGGCGGAGACTTCGGAAAGTGATACTGGTGCGAGAGAAATGAGTGATTTTGACAGCTTTTCGGACAGGATAGATGAGGAAAGTGGCCATGGAAGTCAATTTAGTTGAGGACAATATTTTGTCATAGATCTAGAGTAGATCTACACACAGGATTGGCCATCACCTGATCATACATTCATCTGTTCATAGCATGATGCAACATTCATGTTCACATGCAGTGTTGTGCTAGTTACTGAAAACCAGTAACTAGTTACAATTACTAGTTACTTCACTACTTACACCAAAAAGTAATGCGTTACTGTGAAAAGTAACTTTTTAGTTACTTAAAAAAGGGCACCCATTAATGCCCTTATACTGTAGCCTTCATTTCAGTACTGTTATTGCATCGGAGAATAATACAACCTGTTGATCAACTTGACATGCATTTGCATCACTGAACTCTGCTAAGCAATGTGGTCTATACAAACACAAACACAAAGATATGTTTCAAAGTGCCAATCCAGCCGCTGTTGCTTAGGTGGAGGTGGAGTGGCGTCGGATGAGTCTGGGTCTGTGGTCTTAGCTACTAGCTTCGTCCCAGCATGTTGTTTCTGCAGATGTTTCAACAGATTTTAATTGCTGTTTTGGGCAGTCGATAGGATCTTTGACCCGCCAAGACACAACTTACATTTAACTAAAACGTTCTTTTCTTTGTGCTCGACAAAAGTGAAATAGTGAGAATATCTCCAGGCGGAGAAACTCGACTTGAGCTCTGCCGCCGCCATGATAGTCTTGTTAGTAACACAAACACAGTGGCCTTTATTTTTCATAAACAATCTACGAATCTACGAAACAATGACACCAGCCACTCACCTTCATCTTTTGGGAACAGAAACATCGCCACTTCGGCAGAATTGACATTACCACAGCCAGCGGCAATGCATCGCTTCCCGTGTGTTTTTCCTCCCTTTTTCTTCACTGTCGCCTCCATTGTCAGGTTTCCTCGATTGGCAATCACTTCCAGTCGACTGCGAAACACTTTCCAATAAAATACTCGCTCAAAAACGTTGGTAAATTCCACTTTGAAACGGAGACAAAATGAACGGTGGTGAATGTAAACACTTCGGCTGAGCCCATCTTCTGACGTCACGCAGTAGATCGCAAGCCACGCCCACGAAGGCGGAGGTCGACTGCGGATTTCCCAGCGGAAAATTCCGACTCGTCAAATTCGTTGCTATTCCAACATCTTTGATATGGGTTCCAATGGACAATTTTGGTCATTACTATACGTATTAGCATAACAGATCATGCACCGGCGCACACTTCACTGGGTCTTTAATGGCACTTCCTTTTTATTTCATACTCATTATTTTATATTATATTATATATTCATATAAGACATTAACAAAAGATAAAGGTCAATCTGATTCTCTAATGTTGTGGCAGGCAGAGACAAACTGTCCTGTGCACCTTTCTTTCATTTCCCCTCGTACCATTTTGAGTTTTTCATTTTCCGTTTATCTCTTTCTCTCTCTTCCCTCTGCTGCACAAACCCTCACATTCCTCTGCATCGCATCTGTTCTTCTTCTATTCTTTCCCCATGTTTTTCCTCTGCCTCTGATTCCTCCAGGCCTGCACTTGACCTTCCTGCCTTCTCTGTCTGCATCTACTCCCAGAACTAAATCTCTGCCAGTCACGTTTCATATGTTCCCATATATGAGCCTTCATCAACCATCGGCACCGCCATAATCTCTAACATGGCTAACATTCCTCCACTAGACGTCCCTTCGTGTTTATTTCAGTGTGTAATTATTGGGTTTCCAGCTTCAGGCTCTACACTTGTTTCCTATCTTAACATTAGCTGCATTACTGTGGAAGCACCAAAGAGAGGAAGCACATTGCTTTGCAGCGTGACAATAATGCAAGCACTGACACACACATGCACACACATATTCAAGCATGTTTGTACTTGTTTATTTGACTCAGAGGGATGGATGTCATTATAATTAAAAAGACCCACACCAGGATACTCATGGGTAAACAGACACTGCTGTCTAATTGATAAACTGCCAGTCAGTCATTCCTCTGTGAGTCATTTACTTACATTTGTTTTGGATGACAACCAAACAGTGAAATGACACATACGTATAGAAGCTGTGTATTAAACAATCATTAGGCAAAGAAAATAACTGTGACTTTTCCCGCGACATATATACACTTCTCAAATAAAATAGTTTAAGCAAAAATATGGCTCAAACTAAATCTCCTGTTAGTCGCTAGCAGTCATGGGATTCTTCATTTATCCCAAAAGACCAATACAAGCATACTAAGTAGCATGTGACCAATATCAACTAAGCAATACTTGCAAGATGAACATTTTGGAATATTTGGACATGGATTAACCTGCTGATTTTGCTGGTGCTTTTGCTATGACGGTATCAAGCATTCAAATGGACAGTTTTTGGGAGGAGTAGTCCATTATAGCTCCCTTTCTGATCTGCTTTTGGATCCAACCGCCTCCATACCCCGCAAAAGTTACATGGTTTACGCAAAAATATTGATTTGGTCATCTCATGGTTTAATATACATTTCTTGTTCTTGTAAAGGAAAGTGAACCATTCAACAAGGGATCAAAGCAATTTGCCAATGATAATCTCCCACTACTGATAAGACTTTTTCCTAAAACCATCACCTACTTTAAGTACTTCCATTGTAGGAAAATCATTCCTGTCAGGTAGCATGCTACGTATAAACCAACCATATAAACAAAAAAAAGACAGTTGTATCTCATAATCGAGCACTATGGTTTGTCATAAACTTCTAAATAACACAGTTTGCGTCAATTGGAGGCAATAGGGAGCCTCGACAGCAGTGTTGTGTTATTTTTGGATTAATTAAGGAAATGTTTGGATTAAAATCAGCAGGAATTCTTGCATTAGTTAATCCAATATGAATTCTCCTTCATTTTCTTCCAGAGCCGTCACTGTGTATTAGCCTGAAGATAAGCATGAGGCACCCACACCCTGTTTACACTGATGACCTGCTCCTCGATGCAGCGTCCATATGTGGAACAGATCCTGTGCACAAACGCTCCACCAGCATCACATTGTAAAACAATCTGTTACTAAGGCAACAGGTGCTGTTGGGTAGACATACACGATTTAACCAGGAGCAGGAGTTGATTATAGACGGCCAATCGCTGAAAAGAGAACGAATGGGCCAAGGTCAGGCTTTGGAAAGTAAGGATGACATCAGTGTGCAAACATCCACGTGATCTAAAGATTGTATTTGTCTTGGCCAGCGTACAGTGTGTGTAATTGCTTTGATTAAAAGCTTGTGTCAAAACGTGACATGTTGCAGACATCACCTTGCAAGTGCCAGGAAACTTTTAAAATAAAGATTTAATGAGGCTAAGGTGTTTGTAAATATTAAAGGGGCCCTATTATTCAAATGTTCTGGTTCATATTTGTATTTAGTGTCTCTACTGTGACATGTCTCCATGCTTTAATGTTCAAAAAGCTCTTTATTTCTCTCATACTGCCTATTCTGCAGCACCTCTTTTCACCCTCTGTCTGAAACCAGAGCCCAGTCTGCTCTGATTGGTTAGCTGGCCGGCTCTGTTGTGATTGATCAACCGCTTAAAGATGTCCCGCCCGTTACCTATCACGTACAATGTGTTGGAGTGCTAGCCAATAGAAGAGCGAGTGTTACGTAGTGATGTCACTATGTTACGGGAAGTAAACAAAGGAGACAAATGGAGGCGTTTCAGGCAGGGGGGAGTGTGTGTGTTACGTAAAGAATAACTTATATAACACAGTACAGGAAAGGAAAACCCCCCCAAAAGCAAACAGACCCTCTTTGAGACTAATTTCTGTGAAACTAACATTGAAACCCCACTGCACTGGTTTTGTATATTTACCCAGCAAAGACAACAGAGAAAAAAAATGGCTTTTGGAAAAACACTTCGAAGTAGCTATCATAAAATCTCCACAGAACTCTGTTTGAAATGACTGTAAATATTTGAGCAAGCTGTGGGTTTTTCATGGTGTGTCTTTACTTTGCTTTACGGTGTGGAACGAGGGGCCGTGTGAGAATCCTTCCCATATAATGTAACGTCAGATTTTTGAACGGTCTCGCTAAATGTGGGTCAGGGAATGAGCAGAAACAGTTTCACAGTGTTTAATATAAACACTTCGGTGCCTTCGAGACCACATTCCTCGATGCCTTACGTTCCTGTAATCCCCCATTTCAACCTCATGATGACAATAAAACCCCAAACTGTAACTCACCCATGCATGGAAGAGATATTTTACATGCTTTTTAAAATAAAGACCAAATGGTTCGTCTTTCACCCTTCATTGTTTGCACGATCTTTGTACATTAGTGATGCAATCATCATGCTGCACAGTGAGGAATTTCACACACAAAAGGAGTTGACTTTGGCTTTAAACGCTGTTGATTAACAGACGTCAAGACGTGTGTCAGACTGTTGATAACATGGGATTTCAACACACCCGACCAACAGGAACACAATGGGCATTCCTGAGCTTTCCTTCATGTGCGTTTAATGCTTCCCTCTGCTGTAAATACAGAGATATAGATCGGTTTGAAAGGGGATTGCTGAGTCATGGCCCCGTGCAGTCCGAGGCATTTAGAGGGATTTGATGTTAAGGTGAGTTGACGGTGTACAAACGCCACAGGATGTAGACCTCGAGATGAGGTGGAAATAGATTTCTGACATGGGCGACTTGTTCCGGAGGGTTTGTTGGCCCAGACTTTGGGGGAGGGACGGGAGATAGGGAGCTGTGGGTGGACAGATCAGCGGACTGGCACAGATGGTTTCTGGGCTTTTTCTGAGTGCCAGCGTCCAGACGGATGATGATTAACCAGAGATGACGTGCTGCCTGGAACCAACATCACACCAGAGGTCTCCATCTCAAAATGGACCTGACTACCTTTTCCCTACTCGTCTCCTTCCCCTTTTGAATAACTTGATTTTCATTGTGAATTATACATTGTTTGGTGGGCCACCCAGCACCATAAGAAAGTAGTGTTTGCTAAGATAGGCTAAAAATAAATTTTGTTTTAAGATCAAAACGTCTAGACTTTTACTCTTGTGGGATTATAGATGGTTGTGTAACAGATTACCAGCATAAAGGAGAATTTTATTTTTTAAACATGCTCTTTCTGGACTGCTTAAATAGGTTTGATCTCACTATTTGTCTGAAAATACAAGGTTGAGAACAATGAGATAACCTTACATCACTCACCTTTGGCAGTATGATTTCTGCATTATGGCAACATGAGCATGAAGGACATCAAGGTACTTCATTAGAAAGTAAAACACCCAAATATTCGGTGTAAGTCTCTTGAAAAGAATATGAGGAGTTAAAGGTAATTTCTTCAGAATGGATTTAAACACATCTGGATATTTCTGGGTAGAAGTATTTATAATTATTTAGCTAGAGGGGTCATTTGATTACCTTCTAGGAGAGTTTTGTGAAGTGAAAACACCTGCAGCTACAGTAATGTGAGGAATGACCAAATACGGATGCTTTCTGGGGGGCGTCACATGTTGGATAAACACAGTGATGTCCTGTCAACAAACTCACATCCAGTCTCATAAATAGTTTCCTAACTCCCAAGCAAGTTACATAAACCTTATCTTACCAACACTAATAGAGCGGGACAGGACCACCAGTTGAAATAGATTCTAGAGAGCAGATAATCCTCTTATATTAAACGGACAACTTTTTTCATAAAGACGATGAAAAAACATTCAAGTGTAACAAACACAAATATTTTCACCTCCTTCTAACCCTTTACTACATTTAAGGGGGGAAAGGAAAAGTAAAACATCTACCATAAAACTATTAGTGTAAACATAGTAAGAGAAAAGAAAGAGATCTGTAACATTAGTAAAAATTCATAAAAAAATAGAAAACTGTATAATAGACAAATGTTAAATGAGTTGTTGCGTCAATTTTGAACCATTTTAAGTATGTTTACAATACATTATAGATTAATAGAGAGTTTTAACACCATGGCTTCTTGATTTAGTCAGCTGTAGATGAAACTGTTTTTCTTAGAGAAGTGTTGGCACGGCTTCTTGGCCCTGATGTCACCTGAGGGAGGATGGATTGTTGTGGATTATTTTCTCTTAATAGTGGAAATGATTAAAAAGGAAAGTAGTGTTGCCTCAAAGCCAAATAGTCTCCAGTTCAAATCAGTCTCCCTCTTTAAATATTTCTACGTGAGACTCTCAATCACCTGTAGAATGTATTTATCTGTTTTTTTTGTTGTATTAGCTATGGAGGTAAACAGTGTCAAACATAAGCAGCATCTTATAATTTGAAATGGCTCTGGTTGCAAAAAAGAGACAGATTGTACAGAAGTCAATGATGCCCAACTTTGCAAGCTGCAAATGTATAGTTATTTTCACTCATTAATAATCATTATTTGGTGATATTTTATACACATATAATTCTGAAAGTGTGAGTCTGCCTGTTGAGGGTTTTAGCTTTTGCCATTTTGGTACATTTCTATTCTAATATATTACGCTGAGTATTTTTTAATGACTGTCGAGGACAAATGTTGGCATCAGTTTGAAGATTGCTTCATTTATGATGTCCATCTGGATGTGTCAGCAGAGCAAAACAAGGATTTCAATGCAGGTGTTGAATAAGATGTCACATTATGTCACATGTGTATATGATATACATATTTGTATACATATTTTTATATATATTTGTATTGTTGTATTCGGGATTGTGGGAAACGGTATTTCGATCTCTCTGTCTGTAAACACAAACTGAAAGATTGACAATAAAGTTGACTTTGCCATTTAAATGAACTATGGTTGTAATTTCTCTCCATGACTAATTATTGCTGTGGTTTGCTCATGAGTGCTTGCAACAACCACAAATCTCTTCTCTCCAGACAGCAGAGCCAAGAAAACCACACACAGGTGCTGAATGTCCGGGCCCTGCTGCCATTTCTACCCCCTCCCTCCCTTTCAGCGGATGCTCCAACCATGTCATCCAAAAACCAACCTTCCTCTCTCCATCCTCCTCCTCTCACTCTTCCTCCCTTTGCCTCCCTGCCCCACTGTGGTTACTGAATGAGTTTTGTCTGTGTTTGGATGAGCTCATAGGGAAAGGATGTGCCACAGCTCCACACCGTCTTTCATCCTCCGGCTGGACAGAGACTTGGACGATGCACCCTGATGCTTCTGAACAAAACAAGCTGGATGTTCGTCCATGCAGCAGAAATCCTGTAGCATGTTTCCAGTCCACTCTGATTATTTCTGTGATGAGGTGGTGGGAGGATTGAAAACACTGCATTCAGCAAGTTTACAATGTGAAAACACTGTACAATGCAACTCAAATGTAGTGTAAAACTCGTTCTAATCAATGAATAACCACCAGTTTGATAAAATGTAGAACATATTTTTGTTGTATATATTTACTGCCAAGCTCGTTTACAATTCAGATCACTGTTTTCCCTATAATCATTGTGATGTTAAATAAATCAAAAATGTTAAAGCATTACACAACTGATCCCTACCCGCTGCAGGACTCTGACCTGACCAAATTCAATCTGTTTGGGAATTTTGCACCACTAAATAAATTGAAAAAAGGTCAGTCTGTTTTCTAATGGGCCTTGTATATAATATATATTTAAACTTACAATGTTATCACTTAATGCAACCCTTAAATAAAGTTGTGTCAGATCAAATTAACTCACGTATTTGACACTGGTAGGTGTGTTGGTTTACATTGTATTCAACGGGAGCTTGGACTACAAGGCCCAGTGCACTTTTGCACTGGTGACTTCTATTCAGTCATGAGCTGCAGCTGTGGATACAGTTTCAACGGATTTAACGGGAACCCAGTGTGTCACTATCTTTCACAAAATATGATGCTACGTTCTGGTGAATTTTGATAGTTTCCCACACACTTTTTCCTGGAAATGAAGCCAGATTCCAAATCCTTTTAACGGAAATTTAGTGTCTATATTAGAATGTCAGGACACAGTTGACACATCTCCAGATCCTTGTTGAGGCTTGAATTTTTTTACTGGGCCAGTGCACAATTACTTTTGTTTGCCAACAAAGTGAATTGGAGATGAAGCCAAAAACCCTCCTGAACACACTGAGGCCAATCTGTTGCTACAGAGCCACTGTCCGCCAACTGCCATGCATTTATACACTTTAATGATAAAGTGGATTATATTGCAGAGATTCACAAGGTTTTATTTGCAAAATATCAGGCAGGTAGATCCCTTAAAATCCTTATGATTGAGACAAATCGTAACAAACCGAAGCACCTATTCTCCACAATACATCGGTTGCTCAAGCCTAGTGATCCCTCATCAACCACTCCTACAACTGATGACTGCAACCGCTTTATGGAACTTTAAAAAAAAAAATTGAAACATCAGGCCTAACATCGCCAAAGCCTCCTCAAACCAACCTGTCTTTCCCCAACATCCTGTACTTGCTCCGTCAAATGCACCAACCCTTAACTGCTTCACGGAGGTCACGCAAGCTGAGCTTTCAAAAATCATCTCAGCAATGACCTCATCTAGCTGCGCCCTTGATCCAGCTTCACGAACATCTCCACACTCATGAGCTCTATGAAACCTTCCAGTCTGGTTTCAGACCAGCTCACAGCACTGAAACAGCTCTGGTCAGGGTTCTAAATGACCTGCTGATGGCGGCTGACTCTGGTTCCCCAAGCCTACTCATCTTGCTGGACTTAAGTGCAGCATTTGACACTGTTGACTATCGCATCATGTGTCGGCGACTCCAGGAGGTGGGAATCACTGGCAAGGCTCTGGACTTTTTCCACTCGTACCTCACAGGAAGACAGGAATATGTCCGTCTTGGGAAAAGCACCTCCGACACACACTTTGTCACCTCTGGTGTACCCCAAGGGTCAGTCCTTGGGCCACTGCTCTTTTTAATTTACATGTTGCCCCTGGGACAAATACTGAGGAGCCATAACATCAATTTCCACACATATGCCGATGACACACAGATTTATTTCCAAACTACCCCGGATAAACATCTGGCACTTTCAAAAGTCTCAAGATGCCTGGAACAGATACACCACTGGATGAGCAACAACTCCCTCCAACTAAATAGCAGCAAATCAGAGGCCATTCTGATTGGAACACCACATCAAACACAAAAAACCGATATCCCTCATATCAGCATCAATGGCCACTCCATTCCCCTCTCCCCACTTGTAACGAGCCTAGGTGTGAAACTGGACTCATCCCTTTCATTCAAGGCACACAGTAATGGCGCATTTCCACTACAGCGCGGAGCTCGCTTTAAGTGTGCCGTGCCGTGCCCGGCCCGTTTTTGGTTGCGTTTCCACTTGGCGTAGTTCCGGCTAGCGGGTACTATTTCACAGTTTTTCTGGCCCCATTAAATAGAGGTTCTTTCGGGCCAACAACCAGGCTGAGTCGGGCTGAGTATGCTAAACTAGAGAGAGAGAATCGCTGGCAAGGGTGCTACAACTACAACAAAATGAACATATTTGACCGTGATTTAATTGTAATACACGTTTCAAAATGATGCCAAAGTAACAACATACTGATACCGGTTAGTAAAAACCATGAATTACTGCTTTGACAAGTCTGCAGACAGACGGCAGGAGAACAACCTTTTAAAATGCGTGTTTTCTAAATGGAGATCGGCTAAGCTAACGCAGTATATGCTCCGACCGTCCACACTCACAACAACGGCCTATACAACATAAATAAACCAGCGACTGTATTCGCCATGACACAGACAGTCTGTGGTTTGTACTTGTTTAACTTTTGTGTAGTTTCTGAATAGATATGAGGAGCTGTGAGCTTGAGTGCTAACAGCTAACGGCTGATGTTGTTTTTCTGTGGTTCTCATTGAAGATGACGTCACGGCTCCGCCTACACTGCGTTACTATAGTTACTGCCCCAGCTACTAAACTGTAATGGAAACGCAGCATGAAGTGAGCCAGTCCTAACAAGGCCTAACGAGGCCTAGCCATACCGAGCGAGGCCGAGCGAGGCGCTGTAGTGGAAATGCGCCATAAGACGGTCTGCCAAGCCTCATACTATACTAACACCTGAGGAACATCTCCAAAATGCGACACTCTCTCACCAAACCGGACGCAGAAAAACTGGTCCATGCTTTCATCACCTCCCTCATTGACTACTGCAATTCTCTGCTTGCAGGCATTCCAACAAAAACCACTCAGAGACTGCAATATGTACAAAACTGTGCCGCCCGGATACTCACAAAAACACGCAAATCAGAGCACATCACCCCCATCCTTCACTCACTCCACTGGCTCCCTGTAACACACCGGATCAACTATAGAGTCCTCATAATGGTCTTCAACGCCATCAACCACACTGGCCCCACCTACCTACAGGAACTGCTAACCAGAAAACATTCACATACCTCACGCACACTCAGGTCAGCCAGCTCCAATCTCCTGGCTGTCAGCATGGGAGACCGTGCTTTCTCCTCCCTGGTCCACGTCTGTGGAATCAGCTTCCAGAGAACATACGGACCTCTGCATCACTCTCAGTTTTTAGGAAATGCCTTAAGACCCACCTGTTCCGCACCGCATTTTACTGACTGTCCTTTACTTTATTTATTTATTTTATTTTAAACCTTTTATGCTCTTAACCTTTTATTTTAATTGGTTATATTACCATATTTTATTCAATATGCTCCTTTAGATATCTTTTTATTTTATTTGTTTTATTATTTTCTCCTTATAGCTTTGTGAAGCACCTTGAGATGACGTTGTTTTTAAAGTGTGCTATATAAATCAAATGTATTATTATTATTATTATTATTATTATTTATGAGTGAGAATTTAGTTAATGAACAGAATCAGGTTAGTATTTCTATTGAGACCACTTAAATGTCCTGTTTGATAGATATAGATATTGATATCATGCTCCTCTATGAAGAGCTCTCATCCACTTTAGAAACTGTTGTGCAACCCTCTGAGCACACCAACACCCAAGGCTGTCTGAGAAAATATGTGCAGAAAAAGTCAATATATAACTGTTTTGTTCAGTAGCATAACTTACCAAGACTTGCAAAATGACAACACATACTTAAAAAGCTGCTTTGTGAAAAAGTTAGACACTGTCTTTCTTACAAAAGCAAAAAAGGACAGACATTTTACAGTCACAATATATAATTATGGATGATAAAATCTTATGTTTTCTTATTATGGGAAAGCACACATTATAAATAAATCACAGACCTGTTTGTATGAGGTAGAAATGTTTCTCTACAGAACAGAAAGACACAGTAAACACTGTCAATCCATTAGGCTTATAATATTACTTTTGCCCTTGACATTTCTCGCACGTGCAAAGCCTTTGACTTTCTACTTTTGCCTCCAGGGTTTCCAGCAAAACAGTTGTGGCATTTTCTCTCCCTTGTAATAGCTTTAACTCGTACTGCCTGGAGGACATTTGAGCACCGCTGAGTGGATATTCAGCTCATGTTAAATCAAATTATGAAATGTATCCCTGTTATTAACTGCAGCATTTTGGTTCAACTGTGAAATTTACACCTATAATTACCTGCAAAATGTAGGCTAAAACATGAAATGTAGCCTCACAATATTCAGTAGAATTGAGGTCAAACTATGTTATTTAACCCTGTAATTAACCTCAAATGTGTGAGTTAAATGAAGGTGTAAAAAAGATTAACTTCCACCAGTCTACATCTAAAATCTGACCAAATCCACCCTTTTGGAGGTGGGTGTTACAGAAAGTATGTAAAGGTGGTTTATAGTATAGCCTGTTTGCCGACAGACGTATGTCATTACTGCTCTACTCTGTTATTGTCCTGCCAACAGCAGTAAAACTTGTATAAGGAACATGAAGACATGCATCTGAGAGAGAAAAATGACAGGGGGCGGATGAAGGGGAAGACTTAGAGGAAGGAATGAATGAAGAGATGAAGGACAACAGAGTAAAAGAGGCGTAGGTGCATGTGTGTTTTTATGTGTGCCATAAAGCAATGATGAAAGAGAAGGAAATGTCAGGACCTCGACACAAACTGATGAACCCAAATGCACGACCCAGAGACAAAGTCTTGAGTATAAAAAAAAGTATATTTATTTTCTCAGTTCAGTTAATTCCTCTTAACAGAGTAGGTGGTGGAAATAACAAAAGGCGCTCACAAGGAGGAAAAAACTAGCATAACAAAAAGAGGACTTTTAAAACTTATAAAAACTTAAGCCACAAAATAACAAAACTGACATGAGTGAAAAGGCTATCCTTTCTGGGCTGAGGCTTGGCACGACCATTCGGGGAAACAAACAAGACGAACTGACACAGGACAGGGGAAGACAGGACTATTTAAACATGAGGTGAGTGGGAACAGGTGGAAACAATCAGGGGCGGGGCAGGCGCTGACGATGGCGGGAAAAACACACAAGGGGAGGAAGAAACAGGGCCTGAAATAAAAGACAAGAGGTAAGCACAAAATAAAACAGGAAATGGAAAACGAGACATGACAATAAACACAGAGACTGACTAGAGATGAAATGACCTAATATAAACAGACATGACCAGACGTGAAAAAACATGAAATGACAGACATAATACATAACATAACTAACATATTTGACGAGACACAACAGGAAAGACAACAAAAATGCATGATGACATAAAAAAAGTGTGAGCATAACCTGAACAGCAAAAGAGAGAAAGATAAAGCTGTGTGTATTTATACAGGAACTGCAGCTGAAGTGAATACATTGTAAGTAAGCCAGATTTCTGACATATTTATCCAACATAACATTTTTGGTGAGCAGGGTCAATCGTATAAAAAAAGTGAACGTTTTTATAAAATGAAAGATACTGTGAGACAAGTCACAGCCGCAAAAACATAAGGGAGATGCTTTTTGCACCGGGTGACTATAGTGAACAATGATAGTTGACCCCTTATTGATTTTTTTGTTTGATTGATTTGACATTTAGCGCTGTCAAGGAGGTAAAAGCAAAATTACTGTCAGTTTATTTATATAACATGTCATCTTTCCTACAGAATATCAAGAGTCTGTATGGTAAAAGTCCAAATATAGATAAATATATACAGTATAGATAGAAAGTCATGATAGTAGATAAACTGCTGACAGCTATGAAATGGATTTGATGAAGACATGTACTTTGCTACACTGTCTGTCTGTAAATAAAGGATAGTGAGTTTAAATGTTGTCAGCAGACACACACACACACACACACACACACACACACACACACACACACACACACACACACACACACACACACACACACACACACACACACACGTTGTTTAATGTGAACTGACGTTTTTACACACTGAACAAAGAGATGAAAAGATAGAGAAGGAGTCAAAGGGGTTGAGTAACACTATGGCGTATATTCTGCATATAATGTTTGCAGGTCATTACACTTTGCAAGCCTGCACAATTAAACATGTGTAATGTAATACTCATACTCATTTTTCGTAAGCTCGAAAAGTGTTCCCAATTCAAATCAGGTAAAAGAAATACACATCTTTATATTCTTACATAATTCCGATTTTTATGAAACCAAAGGGGCCTCCTCTTTTCCCCGGTTGCTTTCAGGAGTCAAAGGTAAGCTGTTACGAAATGGATGTTTATGAAGGAAACAGTGGTTATACAAGAGTCATGGGAGTGCCTCGCAGGAGTCTGAGCATCTCGTGACCACTTGAGAGGTCAGGTGTTTGGCAATCCTGTTTGTTTTGGGAGGAGACTATCTTGACCCTCATCTCCTCAAAGATGTCTTGAGGGGGAAAGCCAAGTTGGTTAAATAAGGAAACCTGGCCTCATGGTGGAAAGGCAGGGGGGGGTTGTAGCCCAGGCCCTACATGTGTCATAACGGCTAATGTGAGAAGTGTGTGTACAACAAGACCTCCCTCTGTTATCTCTGGATCTGAAGCTATTTATTTACCTGGATGTACGCACACATTAAGAAGCTCTGTAGGATTTATTAGTGTTTTTGTCAGTGATTTGCACAAATATAGCAAATAAAATACGATAGATGTTAAAGGGGGGTAAAGTAAAAACTAAATGTTTTGTTCCTCATACAGTTCCACAACCTTCATTTGATATATTCAGTGAACGGCAATTATAATTCATTCAAAACTTTTTCTAAATCTTGCAAAGAGCCTTTAGAACCACTTACTTGTTACTAGTTAGTATTTGATAGCTCCCAAAAGTAAAGAAATTCCCCAAAAATGTGGCTAAATTGGTATATTCTTAGTGATACTGTAGACATAATTAGTTTTAACGTATATGGTTTGGTTATTAAAGGACACTTATCATTATTTTCTTTTGCAATTTTTGACATTTTCAAATAATTGATGAATTTCTGTTGTAAGATTTAAGTTAAATGAATCATAAAAACTAGGAAAAAAGAAGCAAATCTTCACTTTTCAAAATCAGGAACCAGATAAAATGTTGTATGGTGTAAAATAATCATTGATCAATTATGAATTGTAGTTTCCTTGCTGTTCAATCAGTGGACCAACTAGTTGTTAAAGCACAATAAATATATGAATGTTTACTTTTATTGACTCCCACCATCTTAAATGATGACTTATTAAATGAAATGTACTGATTTAGGTTTATTTATTTTCTATTTTACTTGAAGTGAACTATTTTGACCTTTTCTAACAGGCGACTGAGCATGCATGCCTTTTGTAACTGTGTGTGTTAGTGTGTTTGTGTGTTTGTGTATGTGAGACAAAGGCATATAGGAAGAGCATGTTGCTATACGTGTGTTTCTACCAAAGCAAAAGTACTCCATGTTTGTTTACACCAAAACATGCTCCAATGAATTGTTCTATAACGAGTGTCTGTGTCATCATTGTTTCACTGATTGGTTCAGTACAGTTTGTGTCAGACTGTGCAACGAGTGATGTGTGTGTTCAGAGATTATTTCACAGCGCTTCAAAGCTACATGGCAGGAAACTTTGTTTGTGGGAACTGGGCCAATTAAACTGTATCTCCATTCACTCTTATTGAAGCACAATGCTACTTGTTGTTGTGTTGCTAAAGTTACGTAACAGAAGAAAACAAACAGCGAGTAAATTGAGCTTAGACTTTATCTTAAGGCATTTTGTGACGTCCAAACTGATGTATATAAATGTTACCTAAAGATGATACAATTTGGTGCCAATATTTACTTAAAGGGACAGTTCACCCAAATGATAAAAATATATGTTTTCACAATGCAGTAGTAGTTTAATTTATCAAGGCTTCAGCATGTATGTATTTAAAGACCTGTCAGTCAATGATGTAAGTGATAGTGTGAAGCGAGCTGGTCATTAATGAAAAAAAAAACAACAACAAGGTGAGCAAATGTGAAGACTGTTCTGCTGAGTAGAAACAGCTTCTTAACTTAAAATGCCGACAGCACTGATCGAGGTTTTCTGTAACTGTCCAAATCTGTCCACATTTTCCTTTCCCTTGACCAGTCTTTAAACACAACCAGAGCCCATACATTGTTCCCTTTAGTGTTAACTTCCTGTCTGTCCAGCTCTCAATTAGGCCTTTCTTGTTCTTCTTGTATCCTAAAAAAGTATTTAAGATGCTTTCTGACAGAGGAAAGACAAAGTGTTTTTGTTGGGCCACAGCTGACGATAAATGGACCTTACTTCTTTCTGCGGATTGATGCACATAGTCCATTGATCAGAGAATCCCTAGCAGAATGTCCAACTTGACCAATCAGAATGCAGTATTCAACTAAGCTGTATAATAAAACAGGTGAAAGCAGGTTCCAGTAGTGTTTTTAGACTCTGCTAGATACTTCTTTTAGTTTTTTAGGGTGACTGTGGCTGCGAGGGAGTGCGGCCGTCTTTCAACCAGAAGCTTGTTGGTTCGATCCCTGCTAATTCAGTCAACATGTCGATGTATTCTTGGCCAAGATACTTAACCCTGAGTTGCTCCTGATGGCCAACGGTGTATGGATGTGTGTGAATGTTTGCTTACTAGAGCAGGTGGCACTGCTCTGTAGGAATGAGGTGTGAAAGGGTGAATGACATGTAGCATGTAAAGTGCTTTGAGGGGTCGTAACGTTGATAAAGCGCTATATAAGTACAGTCCATTTACCATTACCATTTAAACCACATTGACTTTGAAAATCTAAAGTGCTACACATTTGCTAAGGCAGTTCGATGCACCTTGAGGCATCAGCTGGTGACGTCAGGGTCCTGTCCCTCAGCAGGAAGAAGCTAACCCTTTGCATGACAAACGGTTATGAGACCCTCCTCTCAGATGCCCTGCAGGAAGTGTGACAGCAGCTTCATGCTTTGGAAGAACACACAAGACCACTTCTGTTGTTGATGGTTTCAACTGTTAACATGTTGTGTTGTGGCTCTGTCATTAAAGCATCAGTGACAGCTCTGTGAATTATGCATATATCGCTTTACTTTCCTTATATAATCCTTCAAATGATAATTGTTTGAGTAATTCATGTGGATGGTTCTTAACTTTTAACTGATTATGAAATTCTTTGAGCATAAATAAAGTTCTTTCTCTGTGGGGAATTCAGGAAATGTAAAACATCTTTGACCAAAATAGATGTCACTTCCAGCAACTGTTTACTGACCCAACAAACACAAATAACTCAAAAACAGTTACAGTAACTCGTCCCGTTATGCAGAAGTGTGTGTGTGTGTGTGTGTGTGTGTGTGTGTGGTATCACTTTCCACATCGTGTTATTATCGCATCTTTGTAAAAGCCTCCCTCTTTATTACTCTGCAGTTATTGTAACTTTCTCTAAACCTACACCTTTTCCAAATGTTCTGTTCTCGTTGCTCCAGTTCACTTTATCAAAGACATACATAAAAAGGCTCTAATCTGCATCCATCCATCCATAGAAACTCAGTGAAGCAGATCAATATCACAGGAATGTATCCTGTAGTTACACCAGTCTCTTAAGTTCCCCCCACAGGTTTCGTAAACTCAAAGAATGCCCTTTGTTTGCCGTCCACAAGCCTTTTATTACTACATTACACAACATGAAAACCCGGTAACACATGCCATTGTGTGGCCGTTCTGATCCAAGGACTGTGAATGGATACATTTTTTAATATGGGCCGCCCAGGTGGGAATCAAACCTAACACTGGCGATGATTGCAACAACTGACCCGACGATATACACTCAAAATAACTTCAACACAAACACATTAGAGCCACTGAGAGTATCTGAAATCCATGTGTACTTTATCTGATGTGAAAACAGGCCTCAACAAAAGTCTTTTTACCAGCAACTGATGTAATCGCAACTATTCTGATCTTTCATTTTTGTTATGTATCAAGGGCTGCTGGCATCAAGCAGGGAGTTATATCATAAAGTAGTCAGACATCTTTTTTAAGTAAAGGTTTAAAGGTGCCCTATTGTGCTTTTTCAGGTAGTCATATAGGTTTTTCTTATATAGGTTTTTGTGCGTTGAAATGGTCTGCAAACAATAAACGTTGTAGATTGTTGCCTATCCTTAGTATGTAAATCAATATAAAAAGTGAATTTAGTTTCAAATCCAGTTTAATAACGATATATCATATAAAACCAAGGTTTACCAGTGGTAGTGATTACGATCAGGGGCGCCGCCAGGGATTTTGGGCCCCATGAAAAGATATCACATTGGTTACTAAAACATTTTTTTCTTAATGTTCTAAAATTGTTTGGGCCCCTGTCAGTCACGGGCCCTTAGAATCGTCCTAACTTTTCACCCCTTACGGCGCCCCTGATTACGATTAGTTTTAATAAACGTGTATTAAGGTGCAGAAACTTATTAAAAAGCTCTCCCTTAAACCAAATGCTCCTGATCTCATCTTTCCAGATCCAGCCTCAGTTTTTGGCTGATATTCCTTCATCTCTACTGTAAGCCCAAAGTGAATAGATTTGTCACAGCAATTCTTGAAAAATTAGACACTTCTCATAATTGTAAACCAATGAATCAATGACATGATGTAATGGCATAGTAATGGGTGTTGAGGGGATGCTGTGAGATGGGAGATAGGTGGAGGTTTAAGAGCTGAATCCTCTCCCCCAGGGGCCTCAGCTGCTGAGCCCCGGCCTTCAGATTTCATTTAGTGAAGGAAGGAAGAGTATCTCGATACGTCTGATCCTGGCCCGGGGCTTCTTTCAGCTGCTCATGCCAAGCTGGACCGGTTGTGTAATGACAGGATGTAAGTCTAAATGCGATCGCCATTATATAGCCAACTATGGTAGGGTTTCTGGGAGGTCACAGGTTTTTTTTTACGCAACTGTGACGTGAACGAGGGCATGGGAGGATACCGTACTCTTTCATCTGCGTCTATCTTTGGCTGTGGAGGCTGAGACAACGGCAGACAGACGATGTGGAGTGAGATATATGGGGAACATCTGCTGGTCACCGTCCAACAAGACTTAAATTGGAAAGAGATAGAGATGTAGAGTTGGCTGTCACTGTTGCTGTCCATGGTTACCGTATTATTAACATCAAAGTCAAAGTCCAAGTCAACTTTATTGTCAATCTTTCAGTTTGTGTGTACAGACAGAGAGATCGAAATACCGTTTCCCACAATCCCGAATACAAAAATACAAATATATATAAAATTATGGATACAAATATGTATGAAAATATATACACAATCAACAGATACATTTATACATATGCACACATTTAGACATTTAGATTTACACATTTTAAATAAAAGCACAACAATCAATATATACAAAATAACAGTCACTTCATGCACAAACATTCAGATTCTGCACAGTCATCGTGATGGATGAACGATTAAATCAAGTCTTTTGTATCTGCTAATACATTTTACGCAGGCCGAATTATGCTTATGGGGTTTTCCCTTTTCCTGTAGTGTGTCATAGATTTTTTGTGTATGTAAATGGTCTGCAAAGAGGGAATTTCTCTTACCTGTCCTATTCTGTGTTTAATGTTATTCCTGTTTCTGCTTTAACACCTGATAGTAGGAACAATAAAGGTTAATCTTATCATGGTAAATGGAAACAGATGAATGTAAGAAATAAAAGAAAAGGTGCATTCAGGTACATCCAATATCTGAAACAAAGTAGCGTCAAATGCAAAATAAAAATCCTGGTATATATGGCTTCTAATAAATTGCTCAGACATGACAGCACTCGGTGGTTCCTTTGCAAAACTCTTATATACCAGAGGTTATTGTTAAAAGAGCCCTCAGGGGTCAGGAATTCTCCAAGTCTTGTTTACCCATAGTTACTGTAAAAATACCTCCTCAAGCTTCCTTAAAGCTGTGTTTCAGCTCGTGTGCACATGCCACTGTTTTTCACACTTTGACTGATGAAGAGATTTTTGTCAACATGAGGGCGTTTTCCCCAAGAGTTAAAGGTGGTGTGGAGGCGTGTAGCGCAGTGGATAGAGCCTTGGTGTTGGGATCAGGGGGTCTACTTGTTCAAACCCCACTGCAGTCAGCATGTCGTTGTGTCCCTGGGCAAGACACTTCACCCCAAATTGCTCCTGTGGGGATTGTCCACAGTATTGAGTATGTAAGTCGCTTTGGATAAAAGCGTCTAATAAGTAACATGTAATGTAATGGATAGGTAAGTTTGAAAAACCGGCTCGAGATACAGTTTTTGTTATATTCCATGGAATGCTCTTAACATCCCGATAGCAATGAATATATTAAGTGCTTTGACAAAAAATCCATACAAAAATGTCATCTGTGGAAGCCGTAGTACTGTAAAAAGCACGACCAATCATCTGAGCCGGCCCGGCTAAAATAACTGGATGGCCTACCTGCCTGTCAGCCTTCCATCTGTGCACAAACTTATCTCGTGCCCTCATTGGTCATGTCGTGTGTGTTGGAGGAGGGGCTCTGTAAGGAAGTGGCAGATTTTTTCCAGCTGTGTATTTTCAAATTCTAGCGCACTCGAGCTGGTTTCTCCAAAATTACCTACCCCACCTTTAAGTGAGAAGATTGGTCTGCTTTAAGTGAGGCATGGTGCTGCTGACTCATAAGGTCTGAAAGTGAAAGTCAACCCATCTGGTCTAAATGACACATTAACGTAATTGGTCATTACATACAATACTATGATTGTTGGTTTATTTAGATAATATCAAGATAATTTGCAGTGTTTTTCATATGATGTGAAGTTACCCATGACTAATCACTGCAGCTCAAATCAAAGCATAGCAAAGCAACTGTGCTTTATTATCATCTTTATTAACATGGTTAAACTGTACACCCCAGCACGTGCACTCCGCTCTGCGTCGGCCAAACGGCTCGCTGCGCCCGCACTGCGAGGGGGACCCAAGTTCCCATCAGCAAAAACACGTCGGTTTGCTATCCTGGCTCCAAAATGGTGGAATGACCTCCCCATTGAAATCAGGACAGCAGATAGCTTGCACATCTTCTGGCGCAGACTGAAAACTCATCTCTTTCGACTCCACTTCGAGCGATAGAATTACTAACAAAGAATTGCTAACAAAGCACTTATATACTAATAAAGGACTAGCTTATCTAAAGCCAGTTGAGTAGCACTTGAAATGTTTAGGCTCTATGAAACCTGATGTACTTATATGATTCTGTTTTCCTCAAGTTTGTATCTTGTTGGTCGAATGCACGTCGCTTTGGAAAAAAGCGTCAGCTAAATGCAATGTAATGTAATGATGTAACAGAGAAATATGTCAGACCCCAGCGTTTTTGGGAAATTTAAATAACTTATTTTGAAAACATTCAAGCATTTAGAAAGACAGATCAGTTTCTACTCTTACGTTTGCAGAAAATAATGTGGTGTCATGGATATGTTTCAATGAACCTTATACAGAATGAAGTGTAAAAATCCCCTTACAATTTGAAGGTTAAACAAAGGAGAAGAGCACACTGTTTTAACTCCTTCTTGCAATCAATTTCTGTCACACACACACACACACACACACACACACACACACACACACACACACGCACACACACACACACACACACACACACACACACACACACAGAGGAATGCTTGGACGTCACAGTTCTGCTAATGTTATGTTATATTTGTTGAGTACATAGACTGAAAGGAGCATGTGTGGAAAAGTGAAACCTTTTCGTAGTGAATTCTCAGAACAAGATTATCCCACTTATCATTACAGAAATCCAAACATTGTAACATCAGAAGACAAAATCCTCCAGAGCAGAAAAAAAGCGTGTTTATTGCTCAAAGTGAGAGCAAACACAGATTTCTGCTGGCCAGTGCTCTGGTGATTAAAGGTGATTTTGTGGCATTTGCTGTTGATAAAAAATACAGAACACTCTGTCCAGGGAGACACGCTCAAACATTTACAAAAAGTGCTAACCTTCAGCAGACTCCATTTTGCAATTGTTTCTTCTAATTTGTAAACTTTCCAAATGTTTTATGATGTTTATAGAACGTTTTATTTTGTGTTATCCTCAATACATGATGTGGCTTGTAGGGCTCTTTTAGGTCAAAATAGTTTTCAATGCATTCTCACATGAGTCTTACTTGACTACAGTCAATAAGGTTTATTTTAGGTTGATTACCTGCAGACTTCATTGAAAAAACTGTATTTGCTAGTATTATCTACACTGTGACCTTTAGTGTAGGTTTGTGTCATCAACTAATAAGTAGAAATGTAAAAAAGCCTTGTAGCCTGGTAGTAATGTGAAAGCAATTTGCTAGAAATTCAATGAAGCACTCATTTGAATACCAAGTCAAGTGTCTGCATGGCCATTAAATAATGTTTCCCCTGCAGAAAACATGATGTAACATTCTGAGGCCGTAAAACTGAGTCAAATTGAATTGATTTGACCTTCAAACCTGCCTTTATTTCAAACAAGGTTCCTCGTTAACAAGATATTTACAAAGGTTACAGCAGAAATACAACTGGGTTACTTCAGTGCATGCAAACAAACCTAATGCGTTGCTTTGGGTGGTTAATAGAGGTTGTTCCCCCATCTGTTTCCAACTAATGATGAGTGAGTTTGCTTTAAGCATAGCCTGGTAGAATAGAAGCATATTCAGCTCAGAGAGGCCAGCCTCAGCCTTCCCCCTTTCACAGACCCCCTTCAAATCCTCTTTTGTTGGGACTGAATGATGTGGCTGTCCACAATATCTCTGAGGCTCCAACCAACAGTGATTCACACTAACTGAGTCACACAGAGTCTCTCTTTAAATCATCTTACAGTGTGCATTCACCCTGTGGTCCCGTCTCTGTCAGCAAAACAGTTCCCTGTCGCCGAAGGCTTAGCAGTGAGAAGATTTTAAAGGTCCCCTGTTATACTGTTTTTCATCAATATATTATAGGTCTCAGATATATACAGAACATGTCTCTGAAGTGTTTGGCTCCAAACACCAAACAGATCATTGCAGCATCCCATAATCCCCTCTGTTTCAGCCCTGTTTCAAAAGTGCTGATTCTCTGTCTGTTACTTTAGATGAAAATAAGGAGCCACTCCCCACGCCGCTCTGAGAGATATTTGTTTAAAAAGAACACAATGGTGCTCTAGGAGGAGATTCAGGTGATAAGGTGGGGGGGGTTAACTTGGTTGGTGATTGGCTAATGGTTACACAAGCCAAAACATCGTTATGACATCATAAAGTGGCCAAAATCTGATCAGCTCATTTTCAGACAGGTTTTTATATAAATGGATCAGGACAAAAAGAGAGAGAATCTTTGTTCCTGAAACTCTCAGAGTCTCTTAACACAGAGGGGACACATGTTGATGTATAGAAGACATGAAAAAGTGGATTTTGCATAATAGGTGACCTTCCTAATCCTAATCTAGGACTTTATTTTACTCAAAATGGTGTCAATATTTGGACCAAAACTGTATTCAATGTCATTTTGTAAGATTTATTAGATGTTGTGTTTTCAAACGGTAATATCTTTCTTTCTTATTCTTAAACAGTTTTCAATCCGGATTTGAACCCATAACGTCACTCCGGAAAGCTGTTCTTGCTCCCCTTAAAAGTGCCTTCATGTAACTAATCTGAGGGTTATTTGTACGCTCTTTTACCCAATCAAAGTCTCTCTGTGTAGTTACCACAAGCTAGGCTTCCTGGAGAAGTCTGGTATTGTGGTCATGTTGATTAGTGGCTTGGAGATGTATGCAGCTATATATATACTTTCGGAAACACACCCAAAATACAGAGCATTCTGGAAAAGCGGTGGCGCTGGGGGTGGAGAGCAAAGAAGAGACAGAAAAAAAGAAAGAGTCCCCAACATACCACAGATGTTTCTGAGAGCCATTTGATCCACAGGGAACTGAAAGAAAAAGTGACTTCATTAAGTGGTTGAATGATACCGTATGTGATCTGCTCCTCACTGCCAAAGAAAAGAAAAGCCTCAGACCGTAAACATCTTTTAAACTCTAGGGCTGCTGGTGTTCAAACTTTCAAATTCTGAAACAAGCATTGGTTCAGGAAGCAAACCCATGATGGCACTTCCTCTAGAGCAGTGGTTCCCAACCTGGGGGGCGCGCCCCCCTTGGGGGTGCGCCAAAGATCGCAGGGGGTGCGCCAGGCCTCAGATAATTTGAGGCCAAATATCATATTTAGACTTTTTTTTTTATTTATTTTTTTACATATAATTGTAACGCAATACATGATTGTCGCTAAAAGCATTGTCTCTACATTACAATAAAATATAAAAAATAATTGATTAATTAATTTTAATAAAAATTCAAGTTAGTAGCTATTAACCTGTTGAACCCCATCCCTGTTTTTCAGGTCTCAGGCTCGAAAATGACATTTCCAGAACAAATGACCATAACTTCACTTCTAAAAGGGGAAAATTAATCATCTTTTTTCTCAAAGTAATGATAAACCTTTGAGTTGGATGTAGAAAAGTCAGAATCAATATAGATGTTTTTATTTTAAAGAAAATTCAGATTGAACATAGTAAAAAACTGTAAATTATAGTGTCCGTCCAAAAATTCTTTTTTACTTATAGTGAAAACTACCCTTGGATTATGGGTTAGTAGACTAAAAGCTTTAGGAATCCAAAGTACAACATATAATAAGTACCCTGTATCAAGATTGATGCAAAACAAATGACATTTGACCTTTTTAGAGAGGTTTAGCAAAAAAAACTCCACCTCTGGGGTGATTTGGGTGGAAATGGGCGTTTTTGCCGTTTCTCTGGAACCCATTGGTCGATTTTGATGATTGACATATCTTTTTAACCGTTAGAGCCAATAGAATCGAAGGGGAATTTCCACATACACACCAACGTTACCAAAAAAAAGTGGGGGCTACGCGCATGCAGTTTGCCGTAAAGCGAAACCTATCTCACGCTCTGAAATCTGAAAACGGAAAAGTAGGTTTATTGCTTATGGATTATCAGAAATCATTTCAAAGTGACACAGACACATTGGATTAACCTATGGATTAACCTTCAGCAGCGTTTTTATCGTTTTTATGCCATTGAAGACAACTTTGATCAGACAACGACAAAAGTAAGACATATTGTCGTTTTGGCTAGCGCCACATGTTATGATGTCAGGAGTCACTTGGGAAAAAAGGTTGGGAACCCCTGCTCTAGAGGACTGAAGGCCAGTAGACTAAACCTGCCTACCCAAATGAGATGGTTTACAGAGAGATGTATTGTGGAGTGATTGGTACCCTTGATTTCCACTGAGAGACTTATTGCCGTGTGTTTGGACAGTTCTCATCAAATCATAGGAACATCCATTACGCTGCTATGGACAATCTTGCACTAATGTACATTACCAAAGATATTGAAGTGACTGTTATTTTGTATATATTGATTGTTGTGCTTTTATCTTAATGTGTGCATGTGTATAAATGTGTCTGTTGATTGTGTATATATAGGATATACATATTTTATACATATTTTAATGTATTTTTGTATTTTTGTATTCTGGATTGTGGGAAACGGTATTTCGATCTCTCTGTCTGTACACACAAACTGAAAGATTGACAATAAAACTGACTTTGACTTTGACTTGACAAATCAGTAGACTTGTCCCTTGTTTTTTGTCTCAATTTTAACACTGGACACTTCCACGACTCAATGATCGCAACTGTAAGGATGTAATGTAAAGAAAGTGGCTCATGTTACTACCACGAACGATAAGATTGCTAGCTAGCTTACAACGGCAATCGTGACTTCCCTTAAGGGCACAGAAGCCGTGTTCGATTTGTGACAACACTACCCTGTTGAAATTCACATACAGTGAAAGTGTTTACAGTGAAGGTTTACTTAGGAACGTATTCATTAAAGGGCCCTAATATGTTCATTTTCAGGTTCATATTTGAAATGTTTGCCTCTATTGTCTCCATGCTTTATGAAACCAAATGCTGAGTTTTTTTATTACTGACGAGTCGACGTTATGCCACGTTACGTTGTGCCGTTTAACCATCATCATATTCTAACCCTTGCCAAGTAATTTTGTTGACTAAACATGACCAAGTCGTTTTGTTGCTCTAAATTGTTGCGTTAACGTTAACCACGATAACAAAGTTACACCAGTGTGTAAAGTGTTACAACGTTAACCACGTGCAAACCTTATGTGTGAAGATACAACCTAAAAACATTCTTTTGGTGTTGTTTTCAGCCAGTGTGACTGGATTTATGTTTCCCAGATGTGCATGTGCCATTTCTATTTACTCAATGAATTAATCACTGACTGAAACTAGCAACAATGAAACACAACACAACGTTTGTACCCAAATTCTTGAAGCATTGTTTGTGTTCACATTTGATTAAGGCGTAGTCCACAAGTTCACAGGAACTATCTGTAAACAGGATTCTTCATCCTTCTTAGTTCTCTATTTACATAAGCACTGTGTTAACGAAATATCCATCCAGATGAAAACACAATTAAAGTGTCACACACACACGCACACGCACACACGCACACACGCACACACACACACACACACACACACACACACACACACACACACACACACACACACACACACACACACACACACACACCCTATTTGTGACACCGTAAAACCGAACATTTTAAGACATGTTTCCATACAAAGGCACAGTTTTTGAGTTTACCTTGGGCATTGAAAAAAGGCCAAACAACGTTGAAATTCCGTATTGAAGAAGATTTGATTTGATTTGATTAATAACTTGTTTAAGTATAAATAAGGTACCTGGAAATAAATCTGACTTAAAGTAAAGTAAATATTCCTCCACCATGAAAGATTTATATCACTTCCTTTCTGCCTGTTCCAAAACCTGATGATTTTATCTTATTCCACAGAATAACAGTAGACTAAATTGTGCTGTGGAAACCAGGTGAAAGTCAGTGTGAAACATTGCTCAAAAATGACAGTGTTAGTCATTTCTGTTGCGGGATAATTTCCAATTTCCAAGCAAATCTGAAACAAGTTAGTCGTCTCAGTTGTAATTTAGTTATTATTTTCTCAGAGTTGAATACTTCAACAGAAAACCGCCCCGAAATAGAAACCATATGGGCGTATTTTTCCAACAGTATTTGAAAATCAAAAACGCTGTGAGTGAATAGAGGGAAGAAGACGTAGAAAGAGTGATGGATCAACATGGTTTGGTGAGTTTGAGCTAATTAAATAAATGGAGAGTCAGGGAGGGCATAGCATACGGACAACATTTATTATTCTATTACTTAAGTAAACTTAGTAACTTAAATACAATACCAAAGATCTTCTCTTTTGGCTCTTCAAGGGAAAAATGTGTACCCCTGATTATCTATTTCATATCTATTTCTGACTCTTCTGTTTATCTATCCTTCCTATTCATTAATGTATTCCTTCACCCCGCTCCCCTCCATTTAGCTGAATTCCCTCTGCTCTATTTCACTGTGATGATTGACTCCCGAACCCCCTACAGCACTCCTGTTGTTCACATCTGTGGTTTTATCAGAGCTGAAGCAGGCTGGCATGGTCTAATTAAAGTTGGACAGAAAATACATCTCCATTCTGCTCATGGTGCAGGTGTTAATGCTGGGTTAACAGGGTGGTAAAAAGCGTTTTCCAAATGTCTAATGTGTGCTGAAAACAATCCTACCTGATTTGATCACATACCATTAAATCAGTGTGACAAGACTGGGGTTGATATTATCAGAGGAAGTCATGTGACCATGTTACCTACAGTGGGTTAAGAAAGAGGTCAAACCTGACGCAGCTGGCGCCCATGTTTCCCTCGTGAGTCACTCTGTGAATAACATTCATTTTTCTCATGGCGCTACATCTCTGCACGCCTCTCTCATAAAAGTCACATTAACCTGACGTGTCTCTTGTAAAAGTAAAGCGCCTACACACCTTTACAACTCTGTAAACCAGGTCATGGACACATTCCCTGTTGGATCCTCTTCACTGAACTACATTGTGTTGTTTTCCCAGAATGAGTATTTGTAGTGTTTCCTTTTTGGTTGCTTCGAAAGACAAAAAAAGTAAAGTTTGCCTCTCAAATGCTATTCTCACATTTGTCTTGTCGGAGGTGCTTAATCTTCCATTGTTGTGTTGGTTTACTAATGAGTAAGGCAGAGATTAAGATTAAAGGTTCAACATTACTCAGTTTATTTGATGGACTATTTTTTATCATGCAAAATGCCAGCATTGTTCTTTCCTGCGAAAACACAGATACCTTAAATGTCAACGTTTTTTGCAAGTGATGCTTATTGAGCGACATTTATTGAATGTAATGCAGAATAAAAATGATTATAACAAGCCAGAAAGTGTTTTTGAAGAGGGTTGAAGGATAGTCGTATGGCTCAAACAAGACTCCTGTCATTTCTCTGGTGTAAGCTGTCCCATAAAGCCTGTTAGAAACTTTGAAAAGTGCTTTATGATCTGACAGCACTTGTTAAATCTTCAAATATCTTAACGGCTAAATGTCTAATGAGTGTTTTTCTGCATTGTCATGGTTTAGTTTTCACCTCAAACATTTCCAAGAAGTCTGCAGTTGCGGTTACGATTAATTTCTCCTCAAAATTCTTTGGATAATTTTTTTTCCAGATATGTGGGATGAAAATGTTTATTTGATTAAACTCTAATTGTAAGGCTTTGTTGTTTCAGTAAACAGCTGATTTACAGTCTACCATCCATGGTTAAAAGGCATCCAACTGGCATGACAACTTTTATTTTGAAACACAAAGAAACTAACTCTGGCTTCAAGTGCAAGTTCATCTGTTTGTCAGTGCTCTCAAGGTCACTTTGAGGAGTTTAGCTGAGCGAGTGTGACTGATACCAGAGCATTTCTGTTTTGGGAGTTTGTTTGAACGGGCAGAAAGAGTTCGGCTCGATGCCAACGGAGCTCAGCAGAGATGGCAAAAGTAAACACATCCTTTACTCGAGTAGAGGTACAGATACTCGTGTTTAAAAATACTTTGGTAAAAGTAGAAGTACTGATAAACTTCTTTACTCAAGTCAAAGTAAAGAGGCTTTGAAATGTACTTAAGTAAAAAGTACCCATAACTAGCAGCTGTTTTAAAGAGTACCTGACCTCCCTTTATATGAATAGAACAATAATGTCATTGTTAGCTAATGAATGTTTCCATGCTGAACAACGGCAACATGACAACGTTCTCATTGGTCCCTCTTCTTTAGAGAAGACCAGGAAATGATGGATACACGGATCGTGTTCAAATCAATAGGCACGCAATGACTCTAAATAATAATGACCACGCCACCAAACACAGATTCAAACTAAAGGAACCAGCCTGTTTGGAAAATGAAGAAGTAGAAAGTACAGGTATTTGTGTTCAAAATGTAAGAAGTCAAAGTAAAAAGTCGTCGAAAAAGTAATTAAGTGTAACAAAGTATTTCTACTCCGATACTTCCCACCTCTGCCGGTGGATAGTCTGAGTTTCTGCTGCTGCCAGAGAGCTCTGCCCTCATTCCTCCCAAACTCCATCCAGATCTCAGACTCCTGCTTCTCATTGCCTGCTTGGGAGGTTTGGCCTCTGGATGCTACAGTAAAGCAATACCGCCCTAATCTTTGAGTGTGTGAGTCAGTGTGTACGTGTGCAGTTAAAGCACTGCATCCTGAAGTTTATGCATAAGTTAATGTGTTTATGTGTGGGTATGTAAATCTGTGGTCTGTGTGTGAGTTAAGGTTTTATGAGATACAGCACAGGGATAACACTACTCCAGCTGGGATTGAATAGTTCTAACTATATAAACAAGAAACTATACTGTTTTATGCATGTCAATGTGTACAGAATAAGGTTAAATAACACAAGCACAGTCATGAAAGAAGTATGTCAATTGTTAACCTAAGAAGAGTACCAATACATTAACGTCAAAATACTCCTTTACAAGTAAAAGTCCTGTATTAAAAAAAGTATTGTCAGAAAAATGTACTTTAAGTGATGTCACTATATGTTCAGAAAGTAAATCAAATGAGTCCAATGGAGGCGTTTCAGTCTGTGGAAGCAACTTTGGCATTTTAGCCTTTGCAGACCATTTACATGCACTTAAAACCTACAGTAAATAACAAACTACAGGAAAGGGAAAACCCCGAAAAAGCATAATAGGGTCTCTTTTATACATTGGATTATTTTGTATCTCTTTACCTCAAGCAGTTAAATAAACCTATCCTGGTTAAATAAAGGTGAAATAAAAAATAAAGTTACTAATCTCAAAAAGTAAAAGCACATTTCAGATAAACGTAAATGTACAATATTTCCCTGTGAAATGTTGTAGAGTAAATGATAAAGTAGCAAACAATAGAAATACTTACAAGTGAAATGATACTTTCCACCACTGACTGTCAGCACAATGACAAGCGTTGATATGTTCATAACCTTATTTGGTTCAGTATAACTCCTTCAATAAAACAGATGATGTATTCCTCACACAGCTGCATTGTATTGTCACTTCGGTGAAGAGTTATTAGACTGCTCTCCTGCTGAGTTCTCTGCAGGAATGCAGTTTGTTTATCCGTCTTTACGCCACGTTTTATGATCACCGATGCTAGCTGATGCCAGGAATGTGAGACAAATGTAAATGTTTTACTTACAGTATTGATCTCTGAGGAGGAATCGGCTGCTTTCCCTTCGGAGGATTCAGAGGTCAGAGCAGCAGCGTTGGCTTCGTGCCTTGTAGGAATTTACAGTTTTTGCTCAAGGGCACTTCAGCAGGGTGGAGGCAAGTCTTTCTGGACCACAGCTGTTGACCCAAACATCTATTTTTGTCTGATGAAATCCAAAAAACATGTTCGGCTCTGGCTTTGCAATCACTTTCATTTATTTCTTAAAGGTCCCCTATTATATTGTTTTTCATCAATATATTATAGGTCTCAGATATATACAGAACATGTCTCTCATTGGCTGAAATACCAAACAGATCATTGCAGCATCCCATAATCCCCTCTGTTTCAGCCCAGTTTCAAAAGTGCTGATTCTCTGTCTGTTACTTCAGATGAAAATAAGGAGCCCCTCCCCACGCCCCTCTGAGAGATGATTGGTTAAAAAGAACTCAATGGTGCTCTAGGAGGAGATTCAGGTGATAAGGTGGGGGGGGGGTTACCTTGGTTGGTGATTGGCTAATGGTTACACAAGCCAAAAAAACGTTATGACATCATAAAGTGGCCTCAATCTGATCAGCTCATTTTCAGACAGATTTTTATAGAAATGGATCAGGACAAAAAGAGAGAGGATCTTTGTTCCTGAAACTTTCAGAGTCTCTTTACACAGAGGGGACACATGTTTATGTAGAAAAGACATGAAGAAGTGGATTTTCCATAATAGGACCTCAGCTGCATCATTTTGAGGAAAATGTCAGCTGAGTTTGATTTATTTTAGGATTATAAACTATAACAAATGTTGCCTTGGCTCGGCCCTGTGGAGTTTCTGTGAAGTTTGAGAGTAAAACATTTCATGAGTGAGTCAAAAGTTTGAATCATAACACCAACATTAATAACCATGCATAATTAGTTCTCTGACTCATAGGATTCCCGCTCAATATAAATTAAATACAGAGTGCAGTCCCAGTTTATGATACATCACTGCTGCATTTGTTGGTTTTGGATATGATGTCTGTTCCTGAAACATCACTGGATATACCATGGCGCTCTCTGCCTCGTGTCTCTTTCTGAAGAGGAAAACGTTTCGTGGTGGGTGGAGAAAAAAGCGTAGAAAAAACAGTTACCTCAAATCTGTTAAATGTCATCCCGGTGAAAGCGTGGGCCTCCTTCCTCACGTGTTGCACTCAACACCAATCCACCTGTTTTGACTGAGATGAAATAGAAATCAGTTGCTCAGCTCAGATAAGATCTCAGGGAAGTATCCGTTTACCTGGCCTCTCGGGAAATATTCTCGGAAGACATATTTCAGCGAGTGTGAAAAATGACTGCAAGGCCAAAACCCATACATGTGCCTCCCTGCTCACGTGCTGCACTGGAGGCAAGGATTGTGTGCTTTCTTGCAGTGTTTCTTTTACTGCACATATTTTATATTTTATTCCATTGTATTTCAATGTAAATACTGCTTTACTTTACTTTATTCTTTATTTGACTATATATATTTTTAATGTTATTATAGTGTTCTTAAAGATGCATAAGTGGGTCTTTTTTGACCCGGTGAGGTGGTTTTCTTGAAGTATCTTTGTAATTACATTTTTTTATCATTTCATATTCCAGCTATTCCTCAAAAAACATGTTTTTGATATCATGCCATTCTAATTTTAAATTTACATTTTAAGAAATTGTAGTTTTTGTATTACTACCCCAAGCTTCCATCAGTGGGTCAAAAATGACCCGCATGCATTTCCTATGGGATCCTATGGGAACCTTTGATTCTTATCACCTGTGGATGTCAGGAATACATTCACTGTGGACCACACAGACTACATCACAAGTGACACCTCTCAGGAAGATTATTTTACACAGCAAGATCAGGATCTGTCAGTATAATAATAATAATACATTATATTTTTATAGGGCTTTTCAAGGACTCAAAATCGCTTTACAATATAAGGGAAGGTTAGGGTGGGGGGTATAGGACTATCAAACTTGATCAACCGGCATGGATTGATGGGGGGGGGGCTATGAGTAGACAAGAGGGGAAGAGATGAGTTTTGAAAAGGGACTGGAATACTGTGAGGGTCTCGAATAGTGGAGATCTTTGCATCAATATGTTCAAAACGTTTTTTTTCAAAATGTAAAAAAAATGTCTAAAATTATAAATAGTGAAAAATTAAATATAAAATATTTCTAGTGTGAACCAAAATATAATACTAAATATTATACAAGTGATTTTTCTTAACCAAAATGACAAAAATGGCATAAAAACACATATTATTCTAATACGGGTCCTTTTTGACCCACTTATGGAAGAGTGTAGGGTCCAGTCACTCGTGCATCGAAGGGTTAAAATAGTTCTCTATCTGTTTCTGATTCTGATTCTGAATTAATTACCTACTGTTTCTAACATACAGTATCTCCTGCCAGAAAGTTGGATATTTTATAATTGTGACTTGAAGATAATCCTCGATATGCAAAGCTAGGCTAAAATTCTTCAGACACGTACTGCCTAACAACTTATCCTAACCTAAAAAGTCGCTTTAAATTACATGTAATTGAACTGACACTTTTATCTGAATCCAAATAATCTGAATAAGTGCAATAAACCATATAGGCTAAATACAAACTCAGTATACAGCAAGAAACCAGCATGTTTAGACGCTTTTGATAAGCTAAAACATTGTGAGTGCTGGTTTGTGTTAGTTTAAATGGAAACAGGTGTTTTTTTTATAATTTGTGACGAAAAACATGTAGATTTTGTCGCAACTCTGATATTAAGGCGAGCTCTTTCTAACATTTTGGAGCCAAATACAGTAGCAATCATGAGGCCTAACCTAAGCAACTTGTGAGAGCTTCAGGAATCAAGGGTCATCCTCCAGAGTCGAGACACAACTCTGAGTGCTAGTCTAGTTTAATTGCATTTCTTAATGTCTTAATTAAGGAACATATACAAGGTCTTATGTTTGAAAATGGACCAAAGGAGCCAGAGAGTTGTGAAGGTTACAGAAAGGTTCAGAAAGAGAGAAGGATAGTTACTGACAGTCAGAGTTTCAACTGACTTGAGTCATCGACTTCACGCCTCGCTGCAAGTGTGTGTGTGTGTGTGTGTGGTGCCCTGAGGCTTATAACACATATATGCATCACTACAAATATGTACACACACACAAACCGGCACTTAGTCGGCTGAGATTGAACTCAAATCCAGGTGTGGGAGTGTGAGGTCAGACTGTAGATCAGATTCCTCTTTCTCAGACTGAACTCATTTACTGCACTTTCACTGCATGAGGTCAACTCCCTCCTTCACTTATAATTATAAAGAGCATGGACACATGTATAGATGTTAGAGATAGGATAATGACAAATGGTCTCCTGTGGTTTCTAAAGAATCCAAAGATAAAATGAGGCTATGATCGGAAAAGCGAAGGTTTCTGAAGAATACTTGAAATCACTTGAAAGTGAAAGGACTAAATGTTTATCACAGAACCTAAAACACTACCAGACACAAATGATGGGGCAATCACATTTGTAAAGGGAAGTGGTCAGGGTATTTTTTATCATCCTATATGCACTTAAGTGTGTGTGGGAGACATGGTTTTGTGTCACGATCTTAGTTTTTGTGTTTGGTTACCTGTTTTATTTTGACATTGATTTGCTCCTGGTTTCTTCCCTCCTGTCTTTAGTTTCCCTCCTCTCTGATTGTCTGATTGTGTTCACCTGCTGCCTGTGTCCCCCCCTCCCCAGCTGTGTCTTGTCTTGTGATTACCCTTGTGTGTATTTAGTCTTGTCTTCCCTTGTGCTCCTTGTTGAGTCCTCGTCGGTTTCCCCCTGGTTTTGGCTCCAGGGGCCTCATTTATAAACGGTGCGTACGCTCAAAAGATGGCGTACGCCAGTTTCTAAGCAATGTTTACGATTTATAAAAAACAAACTTGACGGGAAAATGTGCGGTCCTCCACGCAAACTCTGACCCATGCTAAGCACAAAAACGGGAGAGATGAGAAACTGCGACACCGTTGGCAGAAGGAAGAATGGAGAGAAATATGTGAAAATAATACCAAATACCAAATGTTACCTCATGTATCATATATGAAGAGTGCATTTGCAAACATTGATTAAAGCCAATCTTAAAATGATTAAACAAACGCCTGTTTGCGACTCCTCAGTGCACACAAAAACCTAACTTGGAGAAATAAATATATACGGATATGTTATTGAAAACCACCTCGAATATGTTGTCTTAATGTTATGACATGTATTCTCATAAATGATGGGGTATGCAGAAGGACAGAATTACGTCTAAACTGAGGCCGTTTGGTATTTCTATAGGTTGTATATACGAGCACGGTTTTATACTATCATGTTTAATCATGTTTTATGCCGTTTGCTAAGACTTGATAAGTCGCTCATAAAACAAAGGAGGTATGGAAACTAAGAACACCATATATTCGGTAGATTTGGCAGCTGATATAACTCAACACATTCGTTTTATTTCCTTTAACTGGTGGATATAGAGTTGCTGCGGGGGGGGGTGAGACGCACAGGCTGCAGTGGAGACGCTGCGCACAGCTGATCGACAGCTGGAACACAAACCACCAAATAAAAAAAGAAACATTCATTGACTCCACTCCGCAGGGATCCCCCGATACTTTCTTACAGTTTCTCATCATGGGGGGGTCTCCTGTCCCCGGCACAAACACACTGACACACTGCGTGAGGGACCACTTATTTATTTATTTTGGTGACGATCCGACCTCCATGCTGCTACTCTGGTTCAAACTGCATCCACCAAACAATGTGATTTGTCCTTCCCAAAAGAACCAACATCTGACACGGTGTGAGATGTCTTTTTTAGCTGTTTTAGCGATCTTCTTCTTGCAGTCAGTCAAAATGAATATTAATACGGGGCGTTTTTTTGACTATTTATGGGCAAATATGGGCGTTACGTGAAGCCCGCAAAAGCTGCGCTGCATTTCGAGTTGATTGTGATTTATAAAGGGAAACCGGCGTAGGATGTGCCGCACGCAAGTCCTACGCTGGTACGCATTGTTTTATGAATCGGAAAATGTCTGTGCGTATTTATTTGCTTTGTTCTACGTAAGCAACCTTCCCACATGAATCCTACGCAAGGCTTTATAAATGAGGCCCCTGGTCTTTCGTCTGTACTCTGGTTTTCCTTCGTCTTCCCTCCTGTGTCCTCCAAGTCCTCCTGGTTTGTTCTAGTTTTGTTTGTTACTTTTCCTTTTGTCCAACCTCGCCAGTTTTTGTGCTGTACCAGCTTTTCATTTTTATAAAAGCTCACCTTTTCTTTATATTCCCATACCTGCCTCCCCTATTTCTGCTGCTCTTGGGTCCCCATTCTTACTAGTTTTGAAACATAAATGCAGTGTTTAAAGAAAGGAAGAAACTTTGAAGAAGGGGCACAAAGATTGAACCTTCAGTGGAAATATAATAGATTTATCCAGCATTCATTAATAATGTGGTCAGAGCCTCAAAACTAATTCCTGTGGGTTTGCTTTTTACATTTTAAGAGTAAGGAGGCATATTGATCTATAATAATGAAGGTGAACAGTAAACACTGTGGGACTAAAAGCTCTAAGTGGATCAGTCACGTGTGGCTGATACTCAATCTGTTGTTAAAGTCAGTATCAGCCCTCATAACATCCACTGTGGAGGAACGAAGCATCTATATTTAATAATGAGTAAAACAGGAAATGATTGAAGAAGAGATGAATACCCTACGAGATAGAGGAGTCGAGTGACTCTTTCACTGGGTGTTACTCAATGTCGAGGACGCTTCCTTGGTAGGACATGTCTTCCGAGTCAGGTCATTCAGAAGTGAGGCAAGAATCCTAGCCTCGGAAAACGAAGAATGGTGGAACAGGCTAACAGGTGTGCAGGTGTGCGTCATATGCGAGGCCCCGCCTTAAATGGAGCGCGATTTCCGCCAAAGATTTTGGAAATTGGTCCGTGCGCAAAGCATTGTGGGGATTTTAAGACCGGAGGATACACATGTGCAGCCTCAAAATTTCCCGCAAAGAAGGACACCGGCCCCAGTAGAATTCCAAGCATCCTGGACATTGGAACAGTCCTTCGGCGGGACTCGATGACGTAGCATCCTTGAAATAGTGGCTCTGGAGCAGCTTTCCTCGACATTGAGAAACATCCTCTGTCTCTGATTTTCACAGACTAGTTTTTAATTGATATTTTAGTTGATTCTATTATTTATTTTGTTAAATGCGCTGGCACTTCAGCTCATGTTCGTCTAATTTTTAAAAAACATTTGTCTTCTAGCCAGATCCACATACATTGCCCTAGACAAACAGACTTTGAAAAATGATCTGTCAGATAATTTCTTAAGAACGTACTTAACTTCTTGTTTCCCAATAGTTTTGTCCAGTGTATGTCAATATAGCAAATGACACCAATCACTTCCTCAATCTACCTTACTGAGTTCTGGTCAGAGATAAAGGAAATTAAAATGCAGAGTTCGATTCAGCAAAAGTTTTATCCCTTCTGTCACAGCAGTCTTCAATGAGCTTTATTGCTGACACTGTTGTTCAATGGCTTGTATTTAGGGAGAGTTTCATCTATATCTGTATGTTGTTATAGCTGTGAATTCAATTTGCCGTCAGGGACAATACATCTGAATTTAAATTTGTTGAAGAATATTTCATTAGTATCGTAAAAGCTATGGTATTTAAGAACTTGAGTACTGTTCCTTACCTAGATCACTGACCATATCCAATGTTAACAAAAGAAAGATATATATCAGATGGATTTATTAAAACGATACACCCAGAATAATGAGAAAAGGAGTGATGGAAATCTCCTGACCGGTTCACTTCGTCACTTTAATGGATTCAGCTCAATGATGAAGTACAGCAGCTCTGCCAAAAACAACTGCAGCTCCTCCCGACTGATACACAGAGCTTTACTGTTACATTATATTTTGTTATCTTTTACATTCTTGTGTTTTTCATTGTTTGGTTTTAATTCAGACTTGCTTCTTGCCTTCAGCTCAGAGTTAAGGTCGGGGTAATGCAATATAGAAATACCTGATAAAAGCTGCTGATCGTACCTGGCATCACAAACACCGCTCAACAACACAACTAAGATGCAACAATATCTGACCTCTCTTTACATTTATCTTGCTATTAATCAGAAAGCATTTTCAAAAGAACCCAATCTTCAGAAGACACATAACAGAAATGATACAGACCGTAAGAAAATGTTTTATTCATTTATTATGTACAACCCTCTCCAGGCATGCGCATTTTCATTAATCCAGTGACTAAGTATTATTTCTTAGCGATTAAACATCTGATTATCTTTCCTATTAACTGATTACTCTATCACAACATTATAAGAAATTCCAGTCTCAGTTTTTTTTTTAGCCCAATTTGACTTCTAAAAAATGCTTTAGCCTGTCTCCAGTGCAGGACAATGTGCTTCATTAGCAATTTGAGCTAACTGCTCTATATTGAATCGCTACTTCCCTGTTGGCCGTGAATCAAAGAGCTAGCTAATGCTCTCAGTCAGAGCCAAGGATAACTTGCAGTGTGATGATAACTATTCATAAGTTACAGAGACTCTTAATCTTGTGTTTCAGCTTTGTAGTTATTCCTTTAAGATGCATATCAGGTAATTGCACCTTCTCGACTGTTTTTATTCATGATTGTGATGTGTTGTTGCAAGTCACCCTATTCTCTCTACCATTTCCCCTTATAGTCTGTGTTGTTGCAGCCAATAAGACATGACCACCACTCTTTCCTGAAAAACTATTCCTCCCTGTTTCTGAGTATTTAACTATTGTGTTGCTACACCGCACTCTTGTCTCTCTGCAGCTTTCTAAAACAAATCCTGATGATTTTCCGTATGTATTATAATCAGCTTCTGCAGTCTGTTAGTAAACAACGGATCAACTACTTTCTCTTTTCTTTCCATGTTTATTTATGGTTTCAGGTTTACTACAAAGAGCAGTAAAGTTGTCAGTTTCAGAGTGAAGGGATGCACGATGTTTCCCGAACATGGTACCTAAATTGAATGGCATAAATCAGGCAGGACAGCCTTGAGCCTTCCTTGTGACATTTTTCCTGCATCTGTTTATATCATCTCCCCGCAGCTTAGAAAAAACTTCCTGTAAAATAAGTTTTATTTGGGAAATGTCTTTTAAATCCCACAGCAGAAACAGGAAGGAGCATCCATTATAAAACACAAGTTATTTAAAAGTTGAATTATCACTCAAACTAGATCCTTAAAATTTGTTAACATATTTTATGAGTAAAAGTAATACAACACTGTAAATAATAATCCAGATTGGGTAATAAATAGACAATTACACACAGCCCAAAGGCACACTTTCACAAGGCCTGTGTCCATTTAACAGTCACAAGCATCAATATGACAAAAAATAAAATGATATAGAGATTAAAATTAGGAAAGCAGCACATACTCACAATTGAGAAGCTGGAACCATGAAGAAATTGCCATTTTTACATGTCTTTCTTGACAATTTGCCAAATTATGTTCCAACCATTTCACTGTTAACATTTTTGTATAAAGTACGTTATATGCAAAAAAGTCCTAATATGTAAAGCTAAAAACTAACTTATGTTTTCCGGTACAATTAATGAAGTCAAAAGTACCCCTGAGATGTGTTTTAGAAGTGAACTACAGTACCAGTTTTTTTTAAAACTTTTTATCTCTTACATTTCATCAGTGTCTTATGTTGTGAAGCGCTTCGGGATTTGTCTTGACAGATGAGAAGCGCTATATACATTTAATTTATTATTATTATTATTACCACAAATGTGTACTTGAGTCATTACAAAAGTCTTTCTTACTGAGTCTTTAGGCTGCACAGAGGGAGACATTTAAACTGTATCCCTCTCCTCTGCAGCTCATCTGTCCTCATTTGACATTTTCATAATTCACCTCTGAATGTTATGTTAAATCTCTCCTGAGAAGAAATCAATTCAACGGTAAATCCAAGCAATAAATATCCCAGGATTAGACGTGAGATGGAGGTGAGATATACGTCTTTAGGACAGTGTGCATGTGTGTTTTTATTATGTGTAGTTGTAAGTATGTCAACACCACTATGCTTGGAAGGAAAAAAGGAAACCTAAGCTCAATTTTCTCATTCTAGTAAAGATGTGTGTGTAAGATTAGTCTCAGCTTTTTAAGATAATACTGTACACAGCCAAACTACGCTCACCTCCAAAAACAACATTGACTTTCCAGTTTTTAGAAATCTGATCGATGTGCTGATAAGACAAGTGTGGCATTTCTGAAACGCATGCCAGATCCCTCCTATCTGCTTCAATCATCACAAAATAAACACGGCCATGGGTGGTGCGTCGGTTGGGTAACAACTTTTATTTGCTACAGTGGTATTTATACTGTTAGTGAAGTAATCTGAGGAGCACACTTTTACGGCAAAACCCCAAAATGTCTAAATCAGAATATCAACAAGGAATGTCTAAAACTGTGCAAGAAAGACAAAGAAAGACTTCATAATACAGTGCAAGAAATGTGAGTTACGCAACATTTAGAAACGACCTTAGAATGGGCGATATGTGGGTGATAATCACTAGGTTTTGATTATTTCAGGTAATGTCTTCCCCTCTGTCTCCCTCTTTCAACTCTGTATCTCCAATAAAGGCCCCCCTAAAAAAACACTTTGCATGTAAGTGGTATTCTGTTAACTATAATGTTGTTGATGATTTGTGAAAAGTGGAAAGGATGCAGAGAGACAGAAATAATGCACTGTGATGTCAATATGAGAATAAGTGTTTATGCACAATACATTATATTACATTTCATTAAGCTGCAGTTTCATCCAAAGCGACATTAATGTAGTGTATTCAACCATGAAGATACAAACCAAAAAAAGCAACAATTTTGCAGGTACATTAGCTTTTAATAGGCTAAACCATTGTAGGTGCTGTATTACATTCGCTTCAAATAAGCCATACTTTCAAGTGCTACAAACTGTTCAGTAGAGAGATTTTTTATATATATTTTATTGGCCAAGGTGCATTTGAAACAGGCGGATTTCAGTCTGTGCAGAAGATAAGTAACTTTCTTCCGTACTAAAATCAACGTTTGCTCGATGTAGAAGAGTAAATCAGTCTCACTTTACCTGCACATGAGTTAAAACTACTTGTGTTTAAAATGCAACTTGAGACGCTAAGATTATAAGTGTCCCATTCATAGAAACACCTGTAAGAACGCAGCGTTGTGTCACTAACCACAGCTTTGGCTGCAGAGTGTCTGTGGTTTGAAGCGCGCGCCTCAGGGAAGACGAGGGATTATCTCGTATTTGTTAAGAGATTTCTGGTAATGGTGGCTGGCATGAGACACACATTCTTTAGACATATCACCTGTGTGTGTGTGTGTGTGTGTGTGTGTGTGTGTGTGTGTTTTAATAATGTAAGGTACGCCAGGAAGCTTAAGGGCCCTATTGTACTTGTTTGTTTAACTTGTTGCAAGTACATCTTTTAATCTACAAGCCATCTTTATCAGTTACATATTCAACGTTTGAATGTGTCCACTGATGCATTAATTCTATTAAACCCTGTCCTTGCATGGTTTTTATTCTATGTTCAGTTCAGGTGCCCCGTGATCATAAACATAGGGAAATATAATGTAGCAAGAATAAATGTATACAGTCGTGTTGTTTCATACAGTAAAGTTGAATAAAGGCAATTAGCTTGATAGATTATATACCAAAAAACAATGCAAAAAACTCTAAAATAATTATTTTTCTGCAGCTTCATTTTTCTAAAATGTGGATTGTTCTTATACATTTTTATTCTTTTTTGTAATGCTGATAAATGCATTTAAGGCTATCCAAATGTAACACATGCAATGTCATTCCTAGACTAATGAATGAATACTTCCATCAAACAAAAACAAAAACCTCACAGCAATCCAACAATAAAAACAGGACAATTAAAGACCTCTGATAAGACACCCATAAAACACTTTGTGTGAAGGAAAGTGAAAATAGTTGGCAGTGCAGCTGGAAAAAAAGTGATTCTCCTTAACTCTGTCACATCTTCATCCCTGCTTCACCTACATGCACTTTAGATATGATCAAACTGAGCCACATAGGGACATTCATCACTCTGATTGACAGCTTACATATACTTGCCTGAATGAATGCCCCCTTGACTCCTGCAACACCCCTATTCCACACACACACACACACTCACACACACATCAGCCCAATCACAGCTCAGGAATGTTTACCTGCTGGGGAGATTCCTGCTTGTCTGACCATCTTTATCTTCCTCCATGACTCGGGGTCGGCCAAGAGTTCATCTCTCATCCAGGAGGAGCTTTCACATTGATTTGGCAAAATAACTGATGAGTCTGCATCTTGTAGACGTGTCTGTCTCTTGGCCCTATAGCATGACGACAACGTAAGTCCGATATATTCTTCACCTCTGCGACATTCATTGGATATGACAATCTGGAGAAGAATGATGATATCTGCACATTTCTCAAATTCCTCTGCGGCACCACTTTGCATTGTTTACCACACTGCATCACATCCAAATAGGCAGTCATGACGTCCTAAATTAAACAGTGTGCATAAAAATGTGACTCATTTTCAAGGACAACAGTTGCATTTTAACAAATGTTACGGAAATGTTTACTAATGTGCAATGTTCTTCTTGCACTATTTCTATTTCTATTTTATTTGTATTTACTTGCACATCCGAAAACATTCGCTTGCACTATTTCATCAGTTTTATTTGTTCTATGTCCTATATATATGTTGCACTGTTGGAGGAGCCTGTGACCTACGTTTTCATTGCCATATCTGCACTGTAGCTACTGTGCAAATTACAATAAAGCCTTGAAACTTGAAACCTTGCTAAATAAACTACTAAATAAACACAAACATCCATGTTGGCCCAAACGTATCTCTTTGGCTTCCTGGTCACCAGTACAGGGTTTTATCTCTCCGGTGTTTGCATTTCGTGTCCGTGTTTGTTCCTCATCTCGCTTTCGATACACCGCCCTGCAGGTCTGGTGCACAGCGAGGTCAGCCAAACAAATCCACGCCAAACAATGAAGAATATTTGGCTATATTCTGCTGCCAGTCGCTAAGCCAGGAAGGCTGCATGGAAACGTTATCAGTGAACTAGAAATACAACAAATATTTATTATATTTTGTTTGGCATCAATGTCTTTCATTAACCAACCTGTAGAAATACAGTAGTGCTGTTAGTGTAATTCAACCTTCAACAGAGATAAGAGGTGGATTACCTTTTATCTCTGCCCTCAGCAGATTGCGTGCTTCCAATTCTGACCGGACATCATTCTGCCTCATGCTCTCCTGTCTTTCTACTGCAAAATATTTAAAACATAGAAAATCAGAAACATAGAAAAATAATAAAACAGGTGGAGGAAGAAGCCAGATAAAACCATACTGTAAAAGTATTGTTCTAAGTTAAAGTCCTGCTTTTAAAAGGTCACTTAAGTAAAGTAAGTTAGCATTATCCGCAAAATGTATTTAAAGTATTAGATGTAAAATCAATTCATTTTTTTGAGAGATACTCTAAGTAATAACAGACAAATACAAATCACAAAAAACAAGTGATAAGATACATTTATTTCTAACAAACCATCATTTTTTATAAAACAAATTAAGATGTGTGCTAAAATCCAACTTTCTAAAGCAATTTGTAACTGAAGCCATAAGAAAAATGCAGTTTAGTACCCCAAATGTGCACTTGAGTACAACACTTGAGTGAATTAACTTAGTTATACCACTGAAAACAGGGGACAATCTAATTTTGACATAACCAAGGACAGCTGTATCCCTGCAAGATCTGATTATCCTCAGTTTACTAGTCTTTCACCCCCTAGATGAAATCCACCAATCAGAAACCAGGACTTGCCTCAGCCAGACGTATGGCTACAGTGTGTGTGTGTGTGTGTGTGTGTGTGTGTGTGTGTGTGTGTGTGTGTGTGTGTGAGTGTGTGTGTGTGTGTGTGTGCTCTTCAGATTTAAAGGCTACATGCTACCGTATGAACTCTGACTCCTATACACAAGCCCTCTTTCTTTCGGTGTGTGTACTCTTGCCCAACACAGGGTTGAGAGTGAGTTAATGTAACGGCCCTCCAGTTGACCTAAGGGGCCCGGGTCCTGGTCGGATGGTCCAACAGCTACCCCATGGTTTCCAATGTCGGATTAAGGGGGGGCAATTTCTGTAATTTTCCAAAACCGAAAATCCAAGATTTACATCCACTTCAGGACCTGATTGGCCAGCTGTGAAGAGGTGAGGAAGGAAGAAGGGTTTGGAGTCATTTCTGCAACTTTCTTTATCACGGAAAATAAAATGTGGGCTGTCATTCCCAATGTCACATCTCCAGCCTCTTTATGATGAGAAGCATTTCACTCCGCCTTGCACTGTAGCAGGAAGACGACATGTCATTCAAATCCTCATATAACAGCACCTGACAAGTGAGTGAGGGGGATTTATAGTACAATGCCTCACAATGATTCATTTACTTTACTATCATACTGTTTGATGATCTGTAATAAACTCATTATTAAAACTCAATTTGTTGCGAAATAAAGACTGTTTAAGTCCATAGAAGTAACACTTATGAATAAAAAAAATGGGCGTTGTTCCTAAAAAAAGCAGAATACATTTAAACTTCCTCTCCTCCTGCACAGAACGTGTGCTGTGGTCTGTCCTCTCTCCCTCACACACACACACACACAATTGGTTATCCACCTGCATCTCTCTGTGTGTGTGGCGGTCTGCTGTATATACTGTGACTCACATCTAACCTTTTGTCCTTCTTCTCCCCCCCTCAAACCCCCTCCTCCCTTGATGGTGACTCATTTATCACAGCCCAATCTCCCCGCAATCAACGCTGTTCCCAGCACGAAACAATGATCATCTGCTCGCTGCCTTTCACCCCCGGGCCCTCTGTGCTATTTGTCACTGACTAAATAATGATTAGGAGTACATGTCTAAAGACGTCACGGCCTGAATTAGGAGATTACTCACATCTTTGTTGACATCCATGTCTTGGGACACGACATCCGGTACATCCTAAAACACCTTTTCATGTTAAAGAAATTGAGACTTATGGACAACCGCCGAAAATCCTGTTTTGTGACACCCAGTAGTCAACATCTTAGCTTGCTGCAGTGATAGAAGCGTGTACTCCTGGTGTGTTCAAGTGCAATACTTTGACATGATTCTTTTGAAAAGAGAAGACGGGGAAACACTGCTTTTCATCCTGGTGTTACATCACTTTTTAAAGAATATGTTGAATTAATTTTTTAACAAAATACTTGCTCAAATGTACACTGAAAGAGCTATTCATCTGTTTTTGTCCCACCTTACCATACTGGCAGTGGAATTTTTTGTTCCTGTTCTCACAGTACTTATTGTGTTACTTTACGGTCATTTCAGTAGAACATTTGCTCCTCTTTGAATGAGAGAGTTTTCTGTTGAACTGCCTTGAAGCGATAACATGCAACTATAAGTAATGAGGCAAATGCTGTGAATTACTACATTTTATTATGGAAGACTCCACTAGTAAGACTGTCGGTGCATAGTACTTTTTATTAAAACAATAATGTCTCCAGATTTAAATTGACTTTAAGACCTAACCTTAGCCTGTATTTCTTTCCTTCAGGAATTGCCCATTTTACATAATAAAATATGAGATTGTGTCAACATTAGTCTAAATACTGTTATTGTTTTATTAATTTAGTAGAACAAAACTAATAGCAGTATCTATAATATTTCAGAACCTTCCCAGCTTTAAAAACTTGGCACAACACTGTTTCACATTACATTTCATTTAGCTGACGCTTTTATCCAAAGTGACTTACAATTACCAATTGCAGGGACATTCTCCCTGGAGTAACTAAGGACTAAGTGCCTTACTCAAGGGCACACTAGTGTAGGTGTTCCTGGCGGGATTTGAACTCACAACCTTCCGATCTTCAGCTCACCTCACTATCCATTAGACCACCACTATCCCTGTATGAGTTTCAGCCATGAAACATGAAACATTACCCAGAGTAATCTGCTTTATTGTAGAAACAACATTTCCTTTGACCTGTAAATCTGCTTTCTGAGGCATTAACCAGATTTACCTCTTCGTCATAGTTATACAAATATACTGCAAGGCTAATAATTCTGGTAAATTGTAACAACACAACCTTTCACCCGGGAAAAACATCACATTGATAATCATTATTAGGAACTGTCTTATCAAAAAGATCTTTAGGGAGTATCTGTCTGCATCTGTGTGTGGGCTGCTGTATATTCAGGCTATGGATGGAATATTTCACATGTTTTCTTTGCATATAATGTGAAGTTTTGTCAGTGGTAAAATTGAATGGGAGGTCAGTGAACCCAAAAACATCCCTCTCTGCAGAGAACAAGATTTACAGTTCTCATTAGAGTGGACATAGAATATTACAGATGGGTAAATACTCTAAGTGGAGAAGACAGGGGTTAAAAATAATTTGACCTTCATAAAAACAGACAGAGAGAGTAGATGAAGAGGGTGAGACGATGTGAGGAGGAGGAGTGATGGAGATGAAGAGGGTGAGAGGAGAGGAGGGATCGTAGTCCTGAGGCTTCATGCTAGATGTTCAATCACTCATTTAACTCCTTTGCAGAGACTTTACTAACTCTAATGTAAAGTTAATACTGTTTTCAGCACACAACCTTAGCACCAATAAAGACTCATCATCCTGATATCCTTTCCTCATAAGACCATTGCATTCTCTTTGATAAGAAGATGAGATAAGGTCCAAATGAAATAAGAATAGGTGATGATGAAGGGAGGTTGATGAATCACGTTTTCCTGGAAATGTAGCTTGGATTTTATATCTGCTAACAGGAGGAAGTCCACATGGTTGTGATGCATTTATTTTTGGACACATTGCAACAAGTACATGCACGCATTTATCATTATCTTGCTCTGTCTAAAGAGAGCTCTTACTCTTACTACCAGAAAGATCATTAATATAGAAGGTCCAGGAAATCTGTCAAATTGATATCAGAAATACCAGGAACATCCTCATGCATGACTGAACAATCACATGTTTAGTTTGGAGGAGAAGAAAACCTTAACCATGGTTCATTTGGTATAACCAAGATATTTCCATGACAGGATTGGATGAAAAATATGTAAATCATTGTCTGGTGGTGGATGGCAACAAATGCGTTTAAAGAAGTGTTTTCATAATACAGGTCAAAGAAATCTGAAATGACCAATCCAAATATCTTGAATTGTTTCTGATACATATGGCTTAACAAAAGCTACAACAAAAAATAAGATCAAAGAATCGCATGCATTTCATAAATTGATTGGGCTTCATCCTAGATTTTTACGTTTCTCATCACCAATTTTATAGCATTCAGCTTTCTCATATGACCTAAAGTAAGAAATCTCTCATTGAATGGTAAACGAAACGTGCAACCATTTCTCAGATGTTCATTCCTCAAATTGCTGGAATTAAGACATGGGCTGACCATCATGCATATAGCGGGCACTAATAAGACATCATGGATGCTTTAAACTCATTGTCTGCTTGCCTTTATCAGCTGTCTGTTCAGCGTTATGAAAGCTTGAGTAAATCATGATCCAATTAGTCAAATCCAGACGAAGACCAAAAGGTGTGTCAGGTTTATGTAAGATTGTCTCCTCAGTGAAGAGCCAGAGTGTTAGTTGCTTTGATTGGATAAACCATACCTGATGTCTTGATCCCAGGTATCAGAAACGTTAAATTAAATTTGAAGATTTATTTATTTTCATTGCTGTTTTTTTGGCATTTATGAGATAGTATTTAGATATTAACATTCCCAATAGATGACTTTCAGATTTGCAGTTTTTCCATTACGACAGTGAGAGTGTAATCCTTGCATATACATACACATTGCTTGTATAAACTGGAGAAACTGAAACACGAGGAAAACCCAAACAAACGGAGGGGGGGAATCCAGAAAAAAAACCTGACTGGTGCATCAGTGTTTATAATTAAGTGTGTGTATACGTCACATTCTGACGCTACACTTGATATTTGGATGTGAGCCAAAGGTTTGTTGAAAGAAATCATCGGAACAGATTACCTAAACGTCTGGTTTGTTAGATCACACAAATATTCTGTTGGACTCGATTGCAGCGTGCAACACATTACAGCTGGATGATGCGCTGTGAATGTTAACGTTGTTAAACAAATAAAAAAACAGTTAGATGTTCTGTGTTGCTGCATTTGGGTAGAGTAGTGCCTTGAGCTTATTTCCAACAACACCATGCTAACATGCTCACAAAGACAACATTTACATACTGAAGACAACCAGGTACAACATTAACCATTTTCCCCTAGCTTAGCTTAGTGCAGTGGTTCTCAAACTTTTTCTGTCAGGCCCCCCCTTTGGAGAAAAAAAAGGAAGTTGGGCCCCCCCAACACAAATAGTCAGGCTCAGTGGCGATGCCAGAGATTTATTTTGGGGGTGCTGTGGGGTAGCTTGACATTTCATAGAGGGTGCTCAAACATGTAGGGTTTCCCATTAATGAACCGGTCGCTACAGTGAAATTTTCTACTGCAACAATCCCCACGCACATACACAGTGTATCCGCGACTGTTACAATGAAGGCTCGATAATCAGCTCACGGCATATAGGTGTAAGCAGGGGTAAAGTGCTATTTTTATAGGTGGTGTGTGGACCGCACATCCTCTAGGGGGGTCCGGGGGCATGCTCCCCCGGGAAGATTTATTTTTAAATATTGAAGTTAAAAGCATCAATCTGGTGCACTTTGAGAGCAAAATGAAGAGATCTATGGATACCTCTCTCAACACCCATATGAAACAGAACTGTAAACAGATTTACTTTTTCTTTATGGATATTTTACAAATCACCCTTTTAAACTTTATTCTTTTTTTACTGTCATGTAGTATTTCATACCTGTTTTTCATTTATTCTCTTATTTTTTTATAACTATAATGATCATATAAACGTGTGCCTCGGAAATAATTGTTTACATTAATGGTGACCAAAACGTTTGAGACCCACTGAGATAACTTAGACTAAAGTTAATATCTAAACACTGAGAGAGTCCTTTAGTTCACTGAGCCTCTCAGTCTGACAGGAGAGGACTCTCCTCCACTTTGTTGTTGAAAAAACTCCTTATATCCGTTAGCGTAGCTCGCTAGCACCAGAAGCTAACAACAACGATCTCCGGTACCGGTGCGCTCTCTCTCTCTCGCTTGTGCACACACACAAAATGGCTCGTTCCACACACACACAGAGCCGAGCTTTAATGAAACACAGAGACCCAGACGTAATAGTACTGTACTGTATCATATTATTTTCGAATCAATTTTTCAAATTATCATTTCTTTTTTTTTTAATCTTTTTTTATTTTTTAATAACCATTTTCCTCCTGGTCTCTCGCACCCCCCCTGTCATGCCTCTGCGCCCCCCAGGGGGGGCGCGCCCCCCACTTCGGGAACCACTGGCTTAGTGTGTTAGCATGCAATCGCAAATATTTACCATAATTAGCATAACAAACAAAATGATGCTGAGGCTTACAGTATGTGTTTGCAGGTTTTTGGTCTAGAACAAAATTATTGGACATATGGAAACCTGATTATTGCTCTTTTTGAAATAGCGGATCGTCAAAGTAAATTGTCTTAAAGGTCCCATGTCATGGCCATTTCTACTGATCATAATTCCATTGTTGAGGTCTACTAAAATAGATTTATATTGTGCAATTTTCCAAAATCGCATTGGTTTCTCATACAGCATCTCTGTATAGTATGTGTATTCACTCTCTGTCCTAAACGGCTTGTTGGAGCTCCTGCCCCCCCTCCCTATGAGCCCAGTGGCCGTCTGTGAGACAGCGAGACACAGCGAGACACAGCGAAACCAGCCCGAACACACACACACACCCGCAGCCTGGCTGGGAGTTTGTGTGTGTGCTCACACACCGACTCACAGCCTCGCCGCGTCCCGCCGTCTCAGGGAGGAGAAATCGGTGGAGCTGCAGCTGAGAAAAGATTTAGTGTGTGTGAGGAAGTCTGCGGATTTGTCTAAATGTAACGGCTCCGCGGACGTAACGTAACGGCTCCACGGATTGGTCCATTTGGGTATGGGCACTTCACTGTACCCAGGAAGAAAAAGAGAAATCTCCAACGAGGCGTTTTGGGGCAGCATAGACAGGTATTTTCTGTGTTAGAGTTTTACTCGCTACAGTGTGTACTTTGAGGGTTTGTGACTCTGCAGACCGTTTACATGCATAAAAACCTTCATAACACACAAGGGGACGGGTAATAACCGGAAAAGCATGACATGGGACCTTTAAACATCTGGGCATAAAAGCCTGCAGCACAATTCACATCAATCTGTATGATACATGTATAATTACTGCCACACTGCAGGCCTTGTTAGATAAAGTACAAAAGTTCATGACTGCATACAATATGTACTTAACCTGCACCATGACAACACTTAAACCAAACCTGACTGCCGCTATTGTATCATATGTTGTGGTTACTGTCGATCATTTGATGATGGTTGTTTAGGGTAATGTTTCAACAAAGGCTATTGTCCTACGTTTGAAATGTTTTGACTGTCTTCCTATGTATATCTGCATTCACGTAAAGTCAGGACTGCACTGAGTCGCATTCAGACCTTAAAGTTCTTTACATTTTTGTCTGTGAGGTTCAGCAAAGTGAGCAAACACTGCTCCAGGCCAGTCGATTGAAGGATGAAAGTCACACAGGAACGAGACTGTAACTGAAGCCTGATAATCTCTCTCCTGCTCTGGGTATTTTTCCTACGACTATTATGGTTTGTCATGTTGTTCATCCCCTCTCTCTTTCTCCAGGCTCCCCTCAGACGTGACTGAAGTCATTAAAACAATCTCAGACTGGAGGCTATAATCCTTTCAACTGTGTCTTTAACACCAACAGTATCTCATGTCCTCGGCTTCCAGGAGAGATGGACATATTTGTCTTAGTGTCTGGCTTCATTGTGTTTTGGTTTCCATGCCCTGAAACCTCTATTGTAGCCATGGCTGAATGGTCACAATGACAGTAATGTCAATCCTGCTCTGACATACACATACAGCTTTGCAAAGGCATGATGTGTGCTCAATGACTTTGGTCATTCTTGTCAATCACAAGGTAAACCAAATTGATTCAGAGACGAATACAGAGTTTCCTGATGGAACGAAATCCCAGATATTTGAACATGCTAACATGATATTAAACTTGTTATGTTAATCGTGTCATACTGCTAACATTCCTTGTGTTTTAGCTACATTGAACACGCTATTTGAGCAGGAACAATTGTCAGAAAGCCTTTTAACATCGAGCAACATGAGAGACGCGTGTGCAAGCTCTTACCCTGCAGAACCTGTTTATGCAACAAAACATCTGGGTTAGATTTAGTAAAGAATGTGATTTGGGTTAACATTTGGGTTACATACCTTATGTTATTCGCATGAGTTAAGTTTGTAAGTCTTCGACGCACAGTTTTTTTTATATTGTTGGGACACCTTTCAACGCATGATTATTGTGAACTGCGCCTACGAATTTCTACAACTTTCTGAAACTGAAAACCTCCAACATTACGCCTGGATTGTCGAAGTAAGACAGTAGCTCCTTTCTCAACATTTACAGTTTAAATGTGTGAACAATAAATATAATTATGCATCTGAAACGTCAAATTAAAGCCATTAGAAAGCAGACAGGGTGATACAGGGACAGTGAAAATAAGAGATGAAAGAACACAGTGAATGCATATGTACATAAAAACAAACATTGCCCATTCAAATGGTGTGTGTGCGTGTGTGTGTGTGTGTGTGTGTGTGTGTGTTTGTGTATGGGTTGAAACAAGGTTACATGGCTCAACACAATGCCGCTTATTCTCACTGTGCATTTGAATAGGAGGGGTAACAAAAACAGTGTGGTACAGTATCTGTCTGCGTGAGGGGCACTGGCTGACACACACACACACACACACACACACACACACACACACACACACACACACACACACACACACACACACACACACACAAACACAAACACTATTTGTTTTAAAACTGATCTCTGTTTAGCTGGAAAAAAAATGTGTCTCCATCTCTTTTAGTTTTTTTTCATTCATTCCAGTATAAATATCCACTATAAATTGCTATGAGGATCCCCCTTTCTCTCTTGGATCCCCATTATTATGTTAGTCTCAAACTCCAGGAAGAGCCTTAAGGTGATCCGATGTTCCTGTTGCTTTCTTCAACCTTGTGTCAATAGAAAGGAGGAGGTGTTGAAAATCCACCAAAAGAAAATACATTTTGAGTAAAGATATATTATTCAAGCAGAGAGATGTTACTGCAATCCTTTTCCCCCTCTGTGACAGTTTGTAGGACGCTGTCAGCCCCCCTTATAACCCCCTTCATGCATTTACCAAACACCTCCTCCTCTGTTTAGCCTCAGACCCTCCCCCTGTTTGCCCCCTTCCACCTGACCAACCAATGGGAGCAGACGGGCTTGTTCTGATGATGGGAAGGGGGGGGGGATGACCTACTGGACAGGACCAAACACCTTTCTGGTCAGACAGGCAGGAGCAGAGGGGCTGGGAGAACTCAAGAGATCCATCTTCACAAATCTGCAGCTTGTTAGAGGAGAGTTATTGAAACTACCTGTTGCTTCCTCTCAATGGATCCTTATACCTGCAGGTGTGGAGGAGTGAAGGGGCTTCAAGAAGCTAAGACCTGAGAGCAAGACCAGGAGAAGAAGAAGGAAAGCAGGATATACACAAGAAGGAAGACACTAAAATGATATCTGAAGGTGTGGAGGTGTGAAGGGGCTTCAAGAAGCTAAAACCTGAGAGCAAGACCAGGAGAAGAAGAAGAAAAGCAGGATATACACAAGAAGGAAAACACTAAAATTATATCTGAAGGTGTGGAGGAGTGAAGGGGCTTCAAGAAGCTAAGACCTGAGAGCAAGACCAGGAGAAGAAGAAGAAAAGCAGGATATAGACAAGAAGGAAGACTCAAACATTAACAGGAAGGAGGACGCAAATCAAGAAAATCTGACACACACACACACACACACACACACACACACACACACACACACACACACACACACACACACACACAACACACGGCAGGGCGAAGGTTTTCGGACGTGGGGATGTCTGTAAGGATGGAGGACGACCTGGTGGCCAGGAGCCGGGCTGGGAGCTGTGTGGATTTTTACAGCGTCAAGGTAACTCTATTTCGTTTAATAAAATGTGAGAAAATGGCTGGAAGAAAAACCCAACTTTTATTTTATAATCAAATGTCTGCAATTCTGTTTCATTTTAAAAAGTGTATGTCAGTTTGGGTAATGTATATATTGCGAGGGAAGTCAGAGAATATAAGGGAATTTCACAGGAATGCACCAGAATGTGTTTCACCACTTGTTGCACACACTTGTTGCATTTCTGAGTGGAAAAATGGTCCAACAAGGCATGAAATACTACCTGTCACTGAAAATGTACGATTATTTAGCAGAAACAGCTCCCTTGGGAATCTATTTATCTGATCACTATGATTTGTGACTGTTTATATTAGAAAGAAAGTGTGTGCATTTAGGGCATGCAATGATAATCAGTGGCAGATTGCGATCATTATAATAAATACATGTCAGATATTGATATTAAGAGGTTTTCAATATAGATATATATATAAACCTGGCAATTATATGCGTGCTGATAAAATGTATGAAATGGTTGAAAAAAAGTGCTCCTAAGCTTTGTTTCATAACCGTTTGTTTTCATAAGCTGATACAAATCTCCACAATACAATAAAGCTCACATAATGACGGTGTATTTAGGAGGATAAGTGCAGCCGTTATAACAATCACTTCTCTGTGCCTCTGTTAAAGCCAGCAGACCAAAAGAGATTTGTATTGTGATTGCAAAAAGCTGAGCACTTCGAGGAGGGTCTGAGCAGGTTGACGCTCAAACTGCCTCTGAAACAGACCAACCTCCTTGCTTTCTCTAGGCTAATGACCTCAAAGTGTAGCAACAGGTCTGTGGTTTAGGTAAGGAAACAGTGGAAAAAGTTTAGGATGAATCTGTCGATCCTATAATGTGAAATGTAAAGCTTTTGTGCACCAAGTACATCCTTCTCACCCTCTAACTGTTGGGCATTTAAAACCATCACACCCTTATATTTAGTATTTAATGTTAACACATCCAGGTGCACTGATGGATTTTAATGTTTTTTCTTTATGACAGTCTCATTTGATTGGAATTTTACCCTCAGGGGGCTTCCCCTTACAGGGTATTGTGGACACAAATCATGTTTTGGACACAAATAGAGTTTATTTACGTGTGCATTTGTTGACAGTATACAAAAGTCTGCCTATAGAAAGCAAGTGTACTCGTCACTGTTATGCGGATGACTTAAGGTTGGTGACACACCTGACAGGCAATAAGACTGCTAAACAACTGAACTTTGAAACAACATCCATAACATTCATCTGCTACTTAGTAATTATTTATCCATTTCTCTAATATATCATTCCAATTACTTGCATATACTGTAGACTCTTATTGCACTATTTCACTATTTCACTTTTTGAAACTATTTTTCTTTTGTATTTACTATTTACTTGCACTATATTTTTCTGTTTATCTGTGTTTTGTGTTGCTCTGTTGGAGAAGCCTGTGACCTAAGAATTTCATCGGCATAACTACACTGTAGCTATGTTCGTATGACACAATAAAGAACCTTGAACCTTGAACCTTGAACCTCGAACCTTGAACCTTGAACCTTGAACCTTGAACCTTGAACCTTGAACCTATTGTAAACAGTCAACAGTGGACTATCAAAATAAAGTGATACATGATGCAGTTTTAGAAACGTGTGGAAGAGATACTGTATTGAGTTCAGGGGCCTGGTTATGTTCAGTTCTGGCAGCAGATACACTTTTACTTCTCTAAGATTTGGTAGGCAGTGAAATATGAAATACCTGCAATGTTGCATGCTTTCTATGATGTACATATTGTTCACCTGATAGAAGTTATTAGACTGCAAAAGGTGATTTGAACCTAAATTACACAACCATCTTTTCATTAACATACAGTTTATCAAGGGTAAATCATGTGTGCAGTGTTGGAACGAGACAATGACCTAGTATTGTGTGTCTGTCTTCTCTCTTCTCTTCACCCTGCTGTGAAAAACAAAGTCTACATCTTTTTGTGCAGGTTACTCTCTGTCATCTCTGACTTTGTTATGTGCACACAAGATTACAATTAGGGTTTATGGGAGGTGTAAGTGTGAGTCGGTGTGCACAATAGAAAGTCAGGCGGCATCATGTGAGGTGGCACACAGACTCAGAGGAATGCTGTTTTTGTGCAGTGAGACTTGGCTGCTATTATACAGAACATCCACTTGCAATTATAGGCTTTGATATTAATAATCAGACTGTGCCAATATGTGAATTTGTCATGCAAATATAAAATCAGGTAGGCTACTATAATTCATATTAGCATTTATAGCCTACCATAGATATAAAGGTATACATAATGTTTTAGGTACAGCTTTACTTTTCCTTCCACTACTACTTATTAAACTTAGTCAAAGGTTAAGTATGCATGATTTGTGGTTAGGTTGCTTAAATGTGCATGGTTCTTTGAAGAGAAAGGTAATATTACTTTACTAAAAAACATTAAAATATACAGTATGATCACGTTTGAGATTGAAACCCATGACAAAGGTTGAGGCTGTCTGACTGTGTGTGTATGTGTGTTTGTGTGTGTGTGTGTGTGGGGACTGATGGTCTGTTTGTATTCAACACAGCCCGATGAAACAGTTCTAAGGGCCTCATGTTCGATGCTACGTCAGTAACACAGTCTTCAATATACACACACACCCACACACACACACCACACACACACATATATTGAAAGCTCTGAAGCCGTTAAGCTCATTAAAGTGATCTCCTGACTCTTCCAGGTATATCATTACTGCCCCAAAGTCATAACAAATCAGACCATACTGATGCACTGTATATGTATTTATACATGTATGGTGCCTGTGTATATATTCAGGGTTGTGTGTGTGTGTTTGAGTTCTGACCTAACGGATTCCATGCATGTTCATGTGAGTGTCCCACCAAAGTCTTCTGAACAAAAGTGGAATCTAAAACATCAAACTTCCAGAAATGAAAACCGTTATATCGCAAAGAGCAAAGGCTTGGCCAGTTAAATGTCAATAAATGGAGGGGGCAGAGAATTTGTTTGATCGATGGTCTTTGTGTTTTAAGCAACTATGTGAGTTAAATGTGTGGATGTGCGACACCTTGCGATAACCGCTGCTTCAAACATTGATATGTAACATCAACCCTGCTCTTAAGGACTCAATACCGGATTTTGACCCGTCTTGTTTGACTTTAGATTTGACTTGAGACTTGATTTGAGAAGTCTTTTAACCTAACTTAGACTTGCCCCAATGTTATCAAGACCCTACATTTTTCTTTGACTTGCCCTTGAAGATGTCAGTGTAGACTTGGACTTATTTCAATTTACTTCAAACTTGCTTTGGCAAGATTGAAGACTTGCAATCATCTTTCTGTCAAAGATCTAAAAGACTTGTCTCAAGACTTCTTTCGAGAAATGTTAAACTTAACTTAGTCTGGCCCTTACAGAATCAAGAATAGACTTGGACTTGATTTGGCCTACTTCACAAGTATTACCAAAGTAATACTTGTGAATTGTCTGGAACTTTTTACATTACATTACATGTCATTTGTTAGACGCTTTTATCCAAAGCGACTTACATACTCAATACTGTGGACAATCCCCACAGGAGCAATTTGGGGTGAAGTGTCTTGCCCAGGGACACAACGACATGCTGAGTGCAGTGGGACTCGAACTTGCTAACCCCTGATTTGAAGTCCAGCACACTATCCACTGAGCCACAGCCTCCCACTTGAACTTGACCTTTTAGAGGTTGTGGCTAATAAGGACTTAAGACTCAACTTGAATTTAGGAGCTTGAGTCTTTGTTAGACTTACCCTGACATGGGGCAAGACTTAAAACACTAAGAATTTGAGGGAATTTCTGCCATGTAATCATAGAGAAAGCCACTGTTTTGCTTATACTATTGGGGATAGATCCAGATCAACTAGTCTTTTCTCTTGAGTTTCTCTCAGCTCGTGGGTGGCCCTCATGGCTGGGTGAGGCCCCCTTTACAAGTCATCATCACAGCTTTGTTTCTTCAGGTCAGGCTGCATTACGTCTCCTCGGCTTCAGACAGTGGTCATGACATGGCGGTTGTGAAGTCTGAGACGTCGAGATGGCGGCAGGAGGTATTAGGCCAGCTGTATCGGGGAGATTATGTCCCACTGACCCCGGGGTCCCAGTTTAAAGACCTGGAGAAGGAGAGGAGGTGAAGGGAAATTAGGATTAGGGGAAAGAGACAGAAAGAAAGGAGAGGGGGAGCAAAGCGTTGGTATGTAGAGAGGGAGGAAAGGATAGATGAAAGGAAGGAAGGAAGGACAGGAAACAAGGATAACGTTTTTGATGAGATGGCTTCTGGCAGATTTAGTTTCCGATAACTTTTACAACTTCGGCGAGAGGTAGCTCCCTCTGCTGCTGCTCCTGTGAATGGACTGAAAACAGCCTCACCAAATTGAACGGACTGCCCCTTTACTTTTGTAACACTGACCCTAAGCTCACAAGTTTGTTGTGACAACAGATGTGTGTTACAAAACTGTAATGTCACAGTTTTATATGTAAAGCACGTGCAAAACTCTCCTCAAACAATAGGTAATTTCAAAGGTAGAGAATTACCCTTTGATGGTTACCATAGAAAACAGATTTTTATATGTGAAAGTTGAAGGTACAACTACATTTTCTGCATCTGTAAATCAACATGTCTGTGTTAGATACCAACTGATACTTTGAATGGCATATACTGAGGGATTATCAGCACTTCTCAACTTAAAAAAGAAAGATTGCTTACATATCTTGCCATTCAAAGCAGCACACAGAGTTAAGCCCTACGCAAGATCTGCATCTTTAAATATAAGATTTAACAACATAAATGACTGTTTTACATGTAAGAAAAATCACTTGGTTGGTACTGCATTGGCCACGTAGCATTTAGCATTAAAAAAGCACATTCTTCATTTGAGTGGGGTAAAAGAAATTGCCAGGCAAGGCAAGTTAATTTATACAGCAACACATGGCATTCAAAGTGATTTCCAAAATTAGGAGCATTAAGTTATAGTGCAGCAGAAACACATTATAAAATGACATTTAAATACCTTTCAAAATGTCATTAAGTTAAGTAATAGCTGCTGACAATTAACCTGTGTCATAAGTGACTAAAAATTGTATCTGCTTAGAGTCTGCGGTATTTCTCTGCACTTTATCACATCAAACAATCGTAAAAATGTCACTGATGCTTAGGTTTGGGTAGTGACTTAGGAGCGTGTGCATGTGGCCCAACAACACTGTGTTTCCATAGCAACAGCAGCAAACACAACTGTTATCCTATCAGCAGTTGATCTTCTGAGAGTGAGCATGAGAGATTGTTTCCAGAGCGAGGAGATTGTGATTTGTGCTTGGTTGTTACAGTGTGTGTGTGTGTGTGTGTATGTGTGTGTATGTGTGTGTGTGTGTCCTTTGGTCATTAGGTTGGGTTATTATTATATGGGTTTTGAGGGTGACCCAGTGTAGAAACATCCAGAGGTCTATCTTTATCCGTGCTGTTTGAAGTCAAATACAGTATGAGCATAGTGTGTGAAACCTGATCGTGAAGATGAAGATAAAAAAGGATTCACTAACTGATTGTCCAGGAAAAGAAGGACAGAGACTACTAAAGAGAAGAAATGTAGACGAGATGAAAACAAGAAAGAAAAATATCCCTCACAAATTGGAAAAAGTGATTCCTTTACATGGAACAAAATATGGAAAAAGAAGGCGAATGGTGGATGGTAATATGTTTTATTGTGCGCAGGAAAATGTGGCAAGGAACATGTTTTTTTGTCTTTTATTATAGCAGAGAGGGGTTTATGTCAGACGCTGTCTATGGTTTTGGAAACTTCTAAACATATCCCTGTTGCTACTCTGTATGAGAGTGTACAGATGTGTGTTTGCCTTGTACAAACTGCACAGATTTGCAATGTTTACGAGACAATAAGCTGCAAAGAAAAGGTCCTATAGTGCCAATATGTGAAGCTAAATAACCTGCAGATGATGTGTAATGTGCAATATCGCAATAATCTTGAAGATCACTGTGAAGTCGTTTATTTCTCATAAATCAATATTAGTTTTACGATAGCATGACCTAACTTATCAAATGCTTGGCTTTCTGATCTCACTTTCCGAACCCTGTTGAACGCTTGAGCCGAGCTTTGCTTTCTTCTCTTATTGCTGACAAGGTTTCTTTGCAGGCAATTTTCAAGAGCTTAACACATTAAATAATGAGTGTGAAGATGAGCAATACATGATTTTCTGATAACAAATATAGCTTCCTGCTTCAAATCAGTCTCATAGTGGTTTGAGGAAACCAAATGGCTACCAACAACATCGATTTATAAGTTGAATCCTGTCTATCAGACGCTCTCTATGTCTCAGTCAGACAGATAATGAACCAACATCTCCTCGTCTCAAAGCCTCTCAGAGAACAGTGGCTGCTGATATGATCTGTGGCTGATGGTCGGATCTACAGATAAATCTTTTGGTTAATTGTTCTGCTGACAGGAAGGCTTTGAGACATTGAGAGCTTTTTGCAAAGTGATGCACTGCAAATGTCACTGCAGAAAGGGAATCAATTGATTAATGTTTTCCACCTTTGTTTGTTCAGGGGAAAGTGTATGGACTCTTTTTTTACTCCTCTTCACAATTATTATATATATTATTATATATTATGATACAAAAACCCACCACATAAAACATTGCACACAGATGTTGACGCAGCAGGAGGGTTGTGTGTCTGTTAGTTAGTGGTGGCTCTCTGTCGCTGCTGCACATTTCTCTTCTCTCTTCTCTGTATCTGACAGGACTCATGATTGAATATGCAGTCAAAAGAAACTATTACAGCACTCTCCACAGCAGTTTACAGTGCATTTAGAAATAGCAACAGGCGTTCCCTTGAAGCAGGGAGGGAGATGGGTGTGTGTTTCTGCGTGCGTCTAACACGTTTTTTTGATTGTGTAAGTTAGCATGTCATTATTGGGTGTGTGTGAGTGTGTTTAGCCATGTGTTCCGGGTTGTGTGTGTGTGTTCTTAAATAAAAGGAGGGTTAACTGTGGCTAGAAAATGAAAAAAAGTTAAACGTTGACATTCTCGTCCTGATCCCGGTTTATTTCTGTCGCTGTATGGCCAAAACGTGCCATCTAGTCTCATTAAGACACACACACACACACGCACGCACGCTCGCACGCACGCACGCACGCACGCACGCACGCACGCACGCACGCACGCACGCACGCACGCACTCACGCACGCACACAAACACACACAAACACACACACACACACACACACACACACACACACACACACACACACACACACACACACACACACGCACACACATCCTTGCCTTCTAATAACATCCAGACCATGCCTTCCCGGTTCTTGAGTTCTTGAGTTAGTGAAGCCGCAGTGGAACAGGATCCTGTCAAATTAGAACTTTAAAGCAGCCGCTCCCTCCTTGTCTTGTTCAAGAGGAACTTCCATCCCCCTTCAATACCTCTGCTAATAACTGAACAAAAACTAATATGGTTTTAACGTGTTACTTCACAACGTTGATAAATAAAAACTCTGTGGAGACTGTTTCCTTACTGCAGTCTACAAATGGTGTAAAGGAAGTTCACTCACACGGTGCACTTGTACTTGAGTATTTCTGTTATGATATGTTACATTTCTACTCTCCTACATTTAGTATATTACTTTTTACTCCCCTAAAATTGTTTCAAATCAATAGATATTAGAGGTTTTATACATAAACATGTGATCAATTTATAAAATATATGTGTATATGTTGTTATTAAACAACCCATCCATATAAGTTACCATTAATAATGAATACATCCAACAATACATTATAGGCCTGTTTGACGAATACAAGACTTTCAGCGGGGCCATTTTGCATCATGAAAATACTTCAATACTTATTAGGTACATTTTGCTGCTAATGCAGAGATTGTGTGCACGACTTTTACTTTAATGACATATTTTTACACCCAATGGCTACTTCTACTATCTAAATACTTCTTCCACCACTGGCAAGCTGTTACACATTAAGTCTCAGCCCTTCGTGCATGGTTTGATATTGACCTTTGACCTCTTGATTATTGGCTGTTTGTGTCATCATCTAAGGAGAATAAAGACCACTAACCTGTACATCGGAGAATCCAAACCGGGACAAAGCAGGACACCACATGAAAAAGAGCAAAAAGGGAAAGAAGCACAAGGAAAAAGTGAGCTTGATAATTAAAGAAAACCGATCTGGAAAAGTTTAACCTACTAATTTACAAAGTTACCACAAGGAACCACGAAGTGTTTCATCTTTTGCTTTTTTGGCAGCGCTCCTCAGTCGAGCGTAATGCCAAATAAATCCCCAAAGTCATCTTTTAGTGTTTCATTGATTCAAACAATATATGTAAACTATAATCCTCCTCTCATTTTACGTGGTATGGTTTAGTCCAGCGTCCACTTATGATGCTGACCTGGGAGGAATGCAGGCTTTGACCTTTGACCCCTGGTGTTCAGATAAGAGACGGTTGATGCTGATAGCGGCTCACACACACGCTGTGACCATCGCGCTGACAGACCTGCTCACACACACACACACACACACCACACACACACACACACACACACACACACACACACACACACTTCGGCAGATGGACTCTACAATCAGACACACTCTCTCTCTCGGATACTCACACACACACACACCTACGCTATAACTGATAACGGGCAGAGGCTGCGGACTGAAGTGTACATAAACGTACTTATCTCCTCCTCTGAACGCTTTTCTTCTGTCTGACTCCTGCAGAGCGAGAAAGTGCTTTCATGACTCTCTCTCAGTTCAATTCAATTTAAATAGCTTTATTGGCATGACAATAATACAGTATGGCCAAAGCATTGTACATATAATGACAACTACAACATCCATCTATACAAACAAACATGGAATATATTGTTGTGTTTACATACATTTTAAACAGAAGCAGGATTATAGGGTTTTCTTTACATTTGAACATAACCAAACAAAGTATTTCTTCCTTTTCTATATGCTAGAAACCCACAAATATATCTCTATTTCCTACAGGCTTTTACTTTTTTTAGTTTTAGTATTACAACATTTGACTTTTACGTCTTTCCTACCTTTATTGGTATCATGCAAGGTCAATTCATCTATAATCCTTCCAAACACAGAGACAATTTACTTTGTCTTAACCTTTTTATTGAATTGATAAATACAATTATATGAATCTAATTTGCAGCTGAAGTTTGGTTATAGGCTACCTACAAAATGTGCTTAAAGCTTAAGATTGGGTGAATATGGATCATATAGAGTTGAATTCACTCTATGTGCAGCATGGTGTGGTTTATTTGGATCAGACAAGCCTCTACTAGCTGAGTCTCCTTTGGATAGGTAGGAGTGTGCAGCAATGCCCAAAATGTGAGACTGACCATCGGTAAATTCATACAATTCATTTTCTTGGACAAGAATTGCAGACAGGAGCAAAAAGCAAATTGGACATCAAACATATCATCTCGAAAAGTTCTCCACTCTATGATTAAATCACTCAACATGTCCTTTCAGGCTGTTCCCGTGACTAGAGAAGACCATACCATACTTTAGGAGGTGATGTTTTCTAACCCGTCTAATTCTCTGCTCCACCTTGTCAAGCTGTCAGTCGGGGTCTGATGAGGTCAAAGGTTTAAAACCCCTCTCAGGGCTCAGCTGATGACCAGATATGAACATAAAACAAATGGATTTTGTCTGGTTAGTGACATTATTATCTTGGCTGGCTGTGTGCAGGGGAGCAGTGTGATTGAGTGGATGGATGTCGATGAGTGACTAAAGTATTTGTTGGAACAATAACTTTGAGCAGTGGGGACGATTCCTCAAAGTTGTAACACAATGCACAAGTTCAAGTTGCGACACATTTTCTAGAACAACCCTAGTCAAGTATTGATTAGGTGAAATTATACAAATGATGAACAAGTGTTCAGATCTCGTAGTAACATCTTCAAGATAATAAACCCAAAGATGTTTAATTTTCAATGACATAGAAAAAAGCATTTAATTGGCACATCTGAGAGACTGGAAACAGCACATCTTTAGCAGTTTGATTGATAAATAAATGACAACAAAAACTGATGCGGCTCCGTGCACACTGATGTCCAGCAGAGCTCTTACCCATCACTATTCAAAGGTTTAAAGGACACATCGAAGCAATCTAGAAAATGCCAGAGCGAGCTCCTGCACTCTCTACATCGCCAGCTGATCCACAGCAGGAAGGTCAACCTGCATGAGATGTCCAGCTGTCCGTGATATTATATATAGGACTGTCACAGCTTTTGTGGAAAACATGACTCTTTTGTACTCAGAAGCCAAATCATTTTAATTCAGGAGCATCTCTCTTTTCAGATGTTACTCAAGTCTTTTGCCTTTCAGGAACTAATTGGTCTTAATTGAGTAAACATAAACACATTTTCTCTGATGAAGAATGTTTCTCAGTTTATTTTAGGACCACCTTTGTTTGGACCTGTCGTTGTCATTGCCCAATGTTTTTTTTTTGCCTGAACTTACATAGAATAAGCTTTTGGAGCTGACATGTTGACATGTTTATATAACTCAAAACATCAGTTCAGTCAGTAATGCAATACATGTATACACAGGTCGGCAGGCAGCATGAGGCTCCACTGTGATTACACCAACAATTCTGAGGCTCCAATACACACATATACACTCTTAGTCAATAAATACAAACATTTTGTCAATCAAACATTTAAAAGAGAAGATGCACCAACTGTTGAACCCTGTATCTCACTGGAAACCGTTGCTATACAACAAAATGCTTTCTGATGACTGAATCCACCCTGCAGCGATCTCTGTGGTCGTTTGAGATTATCTTTCGTTAGTTTTGGAAAGAAACGACATGTTTTGCGGTGTTGCGGAAGATTTTAGCTGCACAGTGCTGTTAAATGTTTGTTGAAACATTCTTGGAGGTGAAACGTGACTGATTCCTGTTCGGGAACAGATAATTAGAAGATGGCCTTTGTTTGGAAATCTCATTGTTTGGCTGATGGGGTCACGAGGGTCAGCCTGCAGGAGAGAAGCCTGTAGTTCTGGTGCTTCAGAAACAGTGTGAGACGGTGTCATTCATGTGCTTTTAATTACCTGAGAGAAGAAGAGAATATTGATTACTAATCCTCAGATGAGCTTCAGTGACAATGTTCTTCATCGTCAATGTGTTTTAAAAACATATTTTTACAATGTCCAGCAAAAACAGAGGTTAAAGCATGATAAACACTTGATATCCGAAACAGCACTTCTTTTCATTGCTTGCATAATTCGGAGATAGGTGGAGTTACTGCAACATGACAGGTAATGTCAAGTAGGATATCTCACTCATTTGCAAATCCGGAATAGCTTGCTTTACTCACTCTCCTGAGGTATTTAGAGGAGGACCACATTATCATTGGAAAACGACGTAAAGCAGAATACTAGATTAATTTGCTGTTTTACGAACACTTAGAAGAAGTTGATAAATTACACTTTAATAATATGAATAACACTGTATGGCCAGATGTCCCAAACAAATCCCAGTAATAGCTAATTCCCTTTTTGATGGGTTAATCCATGCATGCTCACACGGGACCCCTGCTGCTCTCACATGGAAACCCCGTTCAGTTGAACCTGCGGCGACCCCTCCTCTGAAACCAAACCGTCCTGTCAGCCCTGAGGGGGAAAATATCTTAACCTGTCCCGCTGCATCCCGCATGTTTTCATTAGGCCAAATCAAAAATGTTTTTTTATTAAATAATAGCATAGCAAATAATTTAATATACTAGGGAATCTGTGTATAGATGTATATGTGTATTATTGCAAGTGTGTACTGTAATGTGCACATTTAAATGCACTGCATATGTGACACAGTGACATACAGTCACAACAACAACAACAACAACAACAACAACCATAAAGCACCGTGCAACAGCATCCCTCACTCTGTAGGGAGACAGCGCTAATCAGATTAGCAGGGTTAAAGGGTCTGGAAGGTGGAGGAGGGGTCCCTGTGTGTGTGTGTGTGTGTGTGTGTGTGTGTGTGTGTGTGTGTGCTGTGTGCGCCCAGCGAGAGAGCAGATGCAACGAGCCAACAGCAAGGCTCAGACCGTCTGTTTCTCTGATTTCTGTCTCAGTATCTCTCTCTGTCTGACTGACTGAATGATCGCCTGTCTGTGTGTGTGTGTGTCTGTCTGATTCAGGGGGGTGGGGTTTAAGACAACAGAATCAGAAAATGTTGATGGAGTAGCAACTTAGAGGGTGTCGTTACCTTTATAGTTGTTGGTCTTATCTGTTAAAGCTTAAGATCTGTAAAGGATCTGTCTAGATATCAGACCTTCACTAAACGAGTATTGTGGTCAAAATAATTTGCAATGCGACTGTGATACAGACCGATAGATTTTGAAAAAAGGAAATTATAGTAATGATGCTATCAGTCAAATTCATTTTTAACTCTGTTTATCATGTGTTTTATATATTTTTGTCGTAGTAAATACCATCCACCCTTTTCCTTATTCCCTCATACTATTTCTCTGTTGGAAAAACATTGTTCAATCTTAGCACTGTTTATTGTTTTCTCAAAACATTTCGGCGATGCAAAATGGCAGAACCTATGTATTTTTGAGGATACCCATTCGCACATTCAGCTCCTTTTTCAAGAAACACCCCTAAAGACAAATCCGTCAGCCAATGACAGAAACTGGAAATACCTTTGGTTAAACTTTCTAACATGACATAATGATAGATTACACGAACTAGCAGATTTCAAGTGGCTTTAATCCTCAAGCTATTGTTGTTATGTAGTACTTAAAACCTGATTCAATCAAATATAAAGCCTCAAAACAAAGGAAAGAAATAGATGTATACATTTGACAACTTTCCGTACATTAAAGTGACATTGATGTAATGAAAACCTGCCTGTGAAGTACTTAAAACAAGCCTACAAAGCGTCATACCACCCAAGCAAAGTCTGGTTTAGGTCGTGGCCAGCTAACCCACACTTTCCATCTCCATCTCATGTTGTTTAGATGTCCTCGTCCACCTGAGTCCCTCCCTCTCACCGCAGGCTTTTGTCTCAGTCTGCTTCACCCAGCCTACCTCCGTCTGTCCACATGTCTCCACGGCCTGATCCGCCTTGCTGCCCACAATGTTTAGACAAAGTGAGAGAGACAGAGACACAGTGGCGGTGGAGGAGAGTGATGCTAAAGTTTCCGCCTTCTCTTTCGGTGTGACCGCCCCTGATGTTTGTCTCAGAGGGTTTAAAGGCTGGATACGTAAATCTCTGGGGAGTAAACAGATGATGGACTCAACAAGGAAATAAGAGAAGTCTTCACTTTTACATTTCTTGAAAATGGTCTCTACATTAATGCAACTGTAAATGCTCGCAATTCAATGTGCTTTGCGTGTCTTATATATGCAATGTAAGGTTGCTTTGTCTGCTGTATTAAGTAGTTACTCATAATATGGAGCTGAGTATACAGTAATCTAACAAGTTGTGTGGCTAATTGCTTTTGCTGGAGTAGTAAAAACCAATTTAAAGTACATTTTTCAAGAAATTTGCTCAACACAGGTCTTGACAAATGGGAAAAAACGTTGCAGAAAATGTTCATATTGCTCGTTTGGAAAGCACAGAAGAATAATTTAAACTGTCATTAAGTTGGAGGGAATGTTTGGATATTCATTGGCCATCACTGCTATATTATTCAGGTCTGATTTCTGAAGAGATGTTCTATTTTTTGGGAAATACAAGGGAGGAGAGACACCAGACATATCAGATTTAAGACAGTTAAAAGTGATTCGCACCAGTAGAGTTCTTCGGTGTTCTGGAGCTGTGTATTTCTCTATAAAATGACTGTAAGTGACACAAAACTTGAGTCTTAGAAGGCAATGGAAAAATGCAAACCACGTAATTTTTCCCAGAATTTTAAGGCTCGGACCTCAAACATTTGTCGCCCAGAAACCTCTGGATTCTGCTGTTCAGGGAAAAAAGGGAAGCAGTGGGTCTTTATTTTTGGCAGGCAACGTGGAAGTCTGGCTTCTCAAAGTAGAAGCAGTGGTTGTGGATTCTGTTTTGGGTCACAGCAACTCCCCGTCTGCCTGAAGAATCTCTGTCATCCGTCACACATCCATCCTCTGTGCAAAAAGGCTTCTAAAACCACTCATGTCCTCATGTCCTCGCTGTAAACTCCTTGTACATGTGTGTTTGTTTTCAAAAGAGAGGGAAGGGTAGAGTGCTCTTTAAATAGATATTCAGCTATGAATAGTGCAAGCGTGTAAAGGTGTATTTCTGCTTGTGTTTACAGTGCAAAGTGCAACCCTAACCTGACGCAGAAAAGAAACATGTATTTTAATCTTGTGTAGATGGTGTGGGCATAGAAAGAGTGTCTGAATTTAGATTGCTGTTATAATGGATGATACATTAACATTGAAATCTCATATAGGCACTGGGGAATATTCATTATGTACATCTATAGAACAAGCAAATACACTCTATTGATTCAGGGCTTAAAAACGTAAAGATTTTTAAAAGAAAATACTTTTTTAAGTTGTGTACAGAGGAAAAACAACTGTATTACCAGAAAATATACAACAATTGTTCGTCTTAAATTCCGATGATGTGCTTAAGGCATCAGTTTGCATAACTTGCTTTACAGTTTTGCTGATGATAGATTGTTGTGTTGACTTTTTGTGATATTACTGTTAAAGTATGTTAAGTATTGCCAAGTGTGATTGAGTGACCGTCTAATTTTGAGTAAGGAATAGGTCAAAGCTTCTTTCCCCTGCTCCACTCCATCATGGGTTATAAACTGCTCAAAGTGCACATCTTAAGACACAGAGGCATTTCAAAGTGCTTCACATAGGCATTCAACACATAATTAAAAAACAAACTAACAACAGATCTGAACTTTCCCCAGGTCATTTTCTCTCTGCAATCGACTTCCATACTCTCCTTTGCTTCACGTTTTCAACACCCTGATTCTCCAGGCGTGACATTCCCTTTCAGACACACTTTTAAAGTAAATGTCAGATGACGTTCACAAGGACACATATTGATTCTCTGTCTTTCATCCGAGGGGAGAATCCCATTCCTCCCTGACCTGAAGTCTCTCTGCCAAGCTGAGTCAGACATGAGGGGAATCTGTGAGTGTTTGGCTGCCGTCTGAAAGCGATGTGTGTGACCCACTTAGGGGTTTTTCGGGCTGAATAAAGTGTGTGTTTTTCAATCATGTGTTGCTTTTTTGCCATGGATACTGAGAGAAAAACACACTCCGAGACACACTTTTTATTGTCGCATCTTCCAGCGTGGAAACAAAGAGGAGGTAGAAACAAAACAGTGCCAAGTTTTGGTCGACCAGCGGCGTTTCCAACCACATTTCTGACACACCCTCAATTTGATTTTTGCTTTGGATCCCTCCACACGGGCTACTCTTGACAAAAAGTTGAAAACAAAACTAGTCCTTTAACCCCTAAAAGTGCATTTGAAGTTCAAGAACAAATGTGACCTAGCCACACTGGGCCCTTGATGACAGGATGATTTAGTCGCAGACAGAAAGAATGCAGCTGTCTGTGCATCAACTTTTTGAAACAGACAGTAGTCCTCTCGGCTGTTGTTTCATGATCAAAGGGGATAGTCAAGCTTTATCAATGCTCTTATCATCCTATGCATGCCACTTTTCTGGAGATAGATAAGATGGTACAATTGCTGCATACCTTTGTGTTTGTGCACAGGAGATACTGGCCTACAAAAAAGGCTGCAGTGGGAAATAATCCTGTCAGGTTAATACTTTATTTAAGGATTTAAAACAGATTTTAAAGCAGACAAACAGCCGAAATATGCCTATATGTCTTCAAACAAGATTTCACTTTTTTGGAAGAACTCAAATGGATTTACAAAGAAACCGTTAATTTGTAATAGTTATTTCACTTCAGGTATCTAGAATATTTGAATTATGTGAAACCAGAAGAAACAAAGATTTAATCCCAAATGCTATATTCTGTTCTGTCATCTAATATTGGAGCTAAAGAGCTTTTCTTTTGCAATATTTTTTTAACATAACAACAATGCAAGCTGCTCAGTCTGACTATTATTAACTTAATCGATTACAGCTGTAAAACCTAAATGGATTTACAAAGAAACCCTTCAGGTATCTATATAACATTTGAATTGTGTGAAACCCCAAATGCTAATGTTCTATTTGCATGGTGAAAAAATCCGTTAAACTTCAGCTTTGATGGAGGTATGTTCACTCCTTGCCTTCAGATTTTTAAAAGTCAACACTCCCCCCCTCTCTGGATGTTTTCATACAGTAACGTATACTGTAGCTCCAGCTATAAGGAAAATTAGTCATGCGTCATGCCTATGCAGAAAAAAATACTGAGTGCATTCCTCCTCATCAGTCATGTTATTCTTGGCTCTGGAAGTGCATTCTCACACCTGGCCGACCCTCTGCAGACCGCAGGAGAACAGACAGCTTCTATAGCACCGACTGCCACACATGGAATACATGTGATGGGCCCTTCAAATAAAAACTCACACTTGTAAATACATAGACAAGCTCAGGAGTTAAACCAAAGCATGCTTTCAGATACATGAGCTGTGTCAAGAGTGAGGATCAGGTCAGGAAGTGACCAGAAGTTAGCCATGCCTTCAAAATAAAAGTGACCTGAGTGTACAGATCACGCAAAATCAAATACTCAGGGTCTTAGATAAAACAGAGTGAACCTTAATGAGATTTCATTACATGTATTTGCTTTTTTAATTGTATTGATCTTTGGAAAAATAATTGCACATAGTTGTTTTTGTTTTACCTCCAGTTGCATGTCTCTACTTCCATCAGCCTGGAAGTAGAGCTAAACAAATCACATTACACTAGCATAAAATAAACTAAGCCAATACATCTCTTAAAATGAGATATTAGTGTTATTGTGGGGGCAATGGATGTGTTTGGGTTGTCACTATGTTACTGTCGTGGGCACGTGAGTGTGATTACGTCACCGTGTAATTAACATCATCTGTGAACCTGCAGATCACTGGTTTTTGTTTGTTTGTAGTCAAATTGGTCTAGAACCGCTTAAGGCCTTTGGGTACACAGGAAGTTACTGGTTTTGCTCCAGCTTTGGGCATTTTCAGTTTAGGGCTTGAATGTAACACTTTAACGTATTTGTTAAACATTTTAACGAGCACTACGCTACTAACATGTGTCAAATCGCTCTGTCTTGTCCGGTATTTTAATTAAACACAGTTTTACTTTGGAAGCAAAACCGGAAGTCGCTTGTTTTAGTCCAGGCTGACTTCACAACATCAGAGTGAGTTGAGGCGGACTGGAGTCTGTGCGCTCAGAGCAAACTGCGCTCAGACAGAAACACACAGAGAAACACACAGAGGAGCAGAAACAGAAACCTTTCACCTCCTCTCCATCATGGATACTCTTTGGGCTCGTACCCTTCTCTTTGCTGGATGAACTTTGGACCTACACTCGTATCATGGAATATACTGTCTGCGCGCTCGGTCCCGTGGATGTCTATAGTCTTGATGGAAAGCATGTCCCCGCAGCAGGGGACCATGGGACAGAACAGGTCCGACTCTCTGACGGGAGAGGGCAAGGCTCTTCCCGACAACAAAAAGGTACAAAGAGACGCTCCTCTGTGGGGCTTTAGGAGCGGAAGGTTGGCTGAATGTGGACACGTTTTGCGTTTTTGCGCACTGTGTTGCCCGGTGCGCTCATTAGGGATACATGAATATATTCTTATTGCAATATAAGAGACATAAAACTGGTATTTTACAGTATTAAAGTCCTATAATATTCCCGAATGAACTCTCAGTATGGTGTGTCATTCAATGTTGCGTCTTTTTTCAACATTTCATAGACAGAGAAGATGTTTACTGATTAAGTTGATAGTGGTGTCAATGTGCCATGCTTTTATTTGAAACATGCCTTTCATGTTTGTTTTATCAGACCTTTCCATATACCACACACACGCACGTGGAAGAGAAGGCTATATTTCCTAAAATATTTCTATCAAAATCTAGACAGCTAATGCTTTTGATACTTTATTACAATGGAACCAAATCCTGGCTTTTTAAACAACTTTTAACCAAGAAAAACGCCCAAATCCAAATCTCAAAATCGGATTTATTTGTCCTCAATTTGTTTTTGTTATCCTCCTGACTAAACCAGACTGAGCAGAGGAGCCGAAACGTGGCCAAATAACAGAGCAGGATAATGTGCTGATAGAGATTATTTGTTAATCAGACAGAGAGGAGTCTCCGTGCAAACACAGAGGAATTATTCCTGCACTGTGGATCCATCAGACCTGGCTTCTTTTAAGTCACTTTTCATTACTGTGAACAAAAAAACAAACAATGTAATCTTTGTCTTTCCTGTAAACACCGTCCATATTGTTATTTATTGTAGCTTTCTATCCCGAGTTTTGGTCAATGACACTGATAAGCGCTCATAGATAAAGGAGATGATTCTCCAGCAGAAGGGCAGTTAAGTTTTAGTAAACAGCGCTCCCTTCCAATGTGTGTTTAGTAAGTGTAACTGCAGCTTTAAGCAGGCAGGATTTGAGCAGCAAAGGGGAGAATATTTAGCCAAATAGTTGCTAAAATTTTCCATTTGTTGGTCCAATTTCAAAATAACAAGTAAGCTTTGACTTTCATCATAACCAGCACAGACACAACTAGTGATATCCTCACATTTCTAGAGTTTGCCTTGCCTAAAATACCCTTTACTAGCCTTAAACTGTATACAAAAAAGAGGGCTGCGCAGAGTAATGCAGTTTTAATGGAACCTTACCAACCCAGATGTATTCCCTGTATAAACTCACACTACCATCAAAATCAATGCATGATTGTTAGCAGTCAATGTGCAAGTGATTCCAAGCAGTGTTATGGTGTTACCCTCCAATTGAATCAACACACTACATCACTTTTTGGCAACAGACCAGTGTTTTCGTAATGTTTCTGTGAGCGTTTCACCACATCCCAGCCAGGGACTTGCAGTTAGTAAAACGTAGTCTCGGGAATCCAAAACAAATGTTACTGTAGTTCATTTTTAAGAGCAGTTTTTGCACCTTGGCCTTGTTTGGAAAGTTGTGAGAAATGAGCTGTCAGGCTGAGCAGAAAAAACAAGCTTTGTTTGTTCATCACTGGCTAAAAAACACTGCATAAATGTAGAATTTCCACATGCCTCATCACTCAGGAGCTGTTTGTTTTGAGATGTTTGTGTCAGAAGTTGAACGTTAAGTTGACATGCATGACAGGAACATGCATATGTGTTAATCAGTGTTTATCCTGCAGAGTAGGCTAACATGATAACATTGTTAGTGCCTACAGTGCATGCTTCCTATTTGGTTTTCTGCACACGGTCAGCACAATTTAATCCGGAAAGGCTTGTTATTGTATTTTTCACAAGAAAGTGTATTGTTGTTCCGTTATGCCAAGTGCAAGTGTTTTCATGTCACTGCTCACAACACCTGAAGGGAAAACAAGCATGTCATCTTATGGGTGTTGTGTTGCTTTTAAGTCCATTATTTTGGGAATGTGCTGCTGAGTTTGCGCTGTTCTTGATACATTTCCTGCAAGAAAATAATGAAAATCTCACTTTAATTGCAACAATAATATTTTCCACAAGCATAAAAACCATTAAACTGACCGAAAATGTAATTAAATAGCTTTCAGCAGCTCATTAAAGGACACTTTGCATTACATATTTTAAAACCAGTATGTTTGGTGTGAAGTAAAAGCATTTGTATTCACTCCAAGCACTCCCCTAATGCACATTATGTTATATATTACACTGCACTGCAGTATCTTTGGCCTGAATGACTAACACGAGTCAAATTCTTCCACTTCTACAGTGAAGGAATGTTACCCATAAGTCACTGCAGGATGAGTCCAGGAAGCAGAGTTTTATTTAATGTATGCAGCTACATTAGATTTATTTCCCCAGATTGAATGAATGTACTGTTTGCTCTGCACTCACATGGTTTTGTTGTAAATAGATTAAGTTTAATTAAAATGTCTGTGGTGGCTGCAGGGATGCCTGTCATTCTTCTGTGAGCCTACACTTCATCATGTTACAGTGAGAATATGTGAGGGATCATAAACATTGTGCAACAGCGAGACGACATATTTCTCTTTCTCTTGGTCATTGCTCTGTCCGTCAGTGCCATCTTTAACCATCTAGCTCACTTCCTCTTTTCCTCTTTTCCTTCTTTATCGCTGCCACTTCCCTTTCAGTCACCATGCTTCCCTTTCTTTAAAAGTCTGTCGCACACACACGAAAAGAGACGCACATGACCTGAAGTTTTGTCTATATCCCTTTCTTGTATTTCCTGCATTGACCACATAAAACAACCAGCTTCAACCAGTGCTGAATGTGTGCATTGCAACCATGCGATTGTATCTTTATCATGCAATGCAAACCATTATGTTCTGCAAACCCGTCACCACTTGCATTAACTCTTCTCCTCTTCCTCTTTTTCCTCTGTCTGTGCAGAAGATGAAGACTTTGGCCCAGAGACGACAGTCGGCTCCCTCGCTGGTCATCAGCAAAGCACTTACCAGATCCAGAAGCACATCCAGGTATGATTAAACACACACACACACACACACACACACACACACACACACACACACACACACACACACACACACACACACACACACACACACACACACACACACACACACACACACATACACACACACACACACACACACACACACACACACACACACACACACACACACACACACACACTGCTGGTGACATCATAGTTGGCCTGTAGTTCCTCGATGGAGCAATGATCTGGTTGGTGTCACAGATGTAGCTTCTGCAGAGAGCCCCAAAGGAAAACAGGAAGGTTAACCTTTGTCTAAATGCTTAATTTATATCATAAACAAATTAGTCCTCATTTAATAGATGGTGAAAAAGCCTTTTTGCTTGTGTATATTCTCCACCATTTGTTTATTTTTAGTAGAACTAAACCACGTATTTGTTATTCTACACATTGTTTACACATCAGTTATATCTTTAAAACACTTTCAGTTGCAGATGACTTTAATAATATCTGCTGGTGGCTCATTACTTGGCCTTTAGTAATGTCTTGGCAGCGTTTTGTCACTGCAAACTTGTTGCAAATGTGTTTTTTTGGATGTAAAATGTGTGCATTGACTACCAGGCTTCTCATGTTTCTCATTGAATTTTTTTAATTCAGCCCTAGAGACACTGACCCTGGGATTTAAAGGGGAAACAGCTCAGAGATTAGAGTAAAGAGAAGCTGGGAGGCTGCAGGTTAAATTCACCAGACTGACTGGAAAATCTGGACGAGGAGTAGAAGCAGAAGAGAAACACTCTCTGGAAAAATACAGAATATATAAAAGTATTCAGATTTAAAGTTCAGATTATACATTTTCACAAGATTCAGATCCCACATCGCCATAAATTCTTCTCTTGGCCTCCCAGATTCATTCATGGCTCAGAACGGGTTTAAATGCTTACTTCTCCCAGAGCTATCAGGCCTTTCATCGCCCTTGTATCGCACAAATCCCTTCCTCTTCCTTTAACAGGGTCGGAAATAAGCCATTACAAACCCCTCGGGGACGGCATTTATACACTGGAATCTTTGTGTCGTGTATCTTAGCGGGTGCCTGCTTTTTGGGGGCGGATTTTAGATGGGGAAACAACCATTTAGGGACTGTCAGAGCATTCAATGTTTGGTAAAATTGTGAAGAAAAGCCACTTTAAGCTCAATCTAGAATTGCCAAAAATTAAGTGCATCAGCATCCCTGAAGGAATGCATGGAGTCCCTTGTGGTTGCAGGCTGAAAACCTCAAAATGCTTCTCAAAGGTTTCAAATATAGGGTTTTATGCCATCATAATTTCTCTAATGAGCACATGCCGGGTGATGAAAGTGACATGTTTATAATGTGTTTGCGAGCTAGAGGCAGTTTTAGTGTTCAACCTGAGCTGCAGCATGCTGAACTGTGAAACTGAAGCGTTGAGGGAAACACTCCACAATGTTAAAGGGGTCATTGCTCTCGGGATGTTTGTGTCTGTTTGTGTTTGTCAGGTGCTAAAGAAGGACTTCTCACACATTCAGTTTGTAGTCATAGACGAAGGGCAAGACAGACTGGCTGTTGAGCGAAAGTCACTTAGTCTGACCAGTGTGTGTATGTGTATGTGTATGTGTGTGTGTGTGTGTGTGTGTGTGTGTGTGTGTGATTGTGTGTGTGTTACAAGTCTCAGGAGTTATGGAGCCAGGGCTTGACACTCTCAGCTGTCACCCTTGACCTTTGACCTGATCAGGCGGTGTAGGGGCCAGTGGGGGTCACCTGGGATGGCAGTGAGTGTGTGAGGTGCTCATTAATGTCCGGATGTGGACATGTGTTGCAGGGGGCGTTGCCAGGGGAAAGATGTGAAATGATTGTGGTCAGGTGACTCACAGAAGGTGAAGGTGGAAGGTCATGGTGGAGATTATTGTGAATTCCATTGGGGTCTTTTACCTTTCATAGTTTTTAGAAAAAACACTTTTGATCTCTCTAAGTTTAAGCATTGATTTAGCAAGGTGTGCATACCTAATAGTCAGATTGCAGGGCATGTAATGTAAGGGAATTCAACTCTTATATTGTAATATAATACTATTGGTGTGCTTTATACTAAAGGAAAACTTGCACAGTTCTCCTTTTCCATGAATTTCTGTGGGAGAGAAACTCACTCTGGAGGGAATACATGGATTTTAGCCTTTGCAGACCATTTACATGCACCAAAACCTATACAACTCACTACAGGAGAGGGAAACTCCCTAAAAGCACAATAGGGCCCATTTTAAAGCTTTCAGATCATCTCCATGTTTTGGTTACTGTTGTATGTAGAACTATAACACCCTAACGTCTTATAATTAGAGTTTATTGGATACATCAGTTCTGCCAGCAGTACTTGGCAGTGGTTTAGGCATATTTTTCATCACCCAATATACTTTAGTTCCAGTTTTTAAGTTCTTATTTGATGACCTTATTCATCATAAAGTTGGATTACTGTAGCTGGGAGTATAAACTGAATGCCTGAGAGTTGAGTTGAGAGTTGTTCTCCTTTCATATATCTTTAAAGAGACTCTGTCTTTTGCTTCCTCTGCCCTGCATTTCCCATCAGGCCAAGAGGTGCTGAAAGGCTCTCTGGCCTTCAGCTCAGTGTCTTACATCACCTCCACACACTCACACACACACTCACACACACTCACACATACACACACTTCATCCAGCAGAAGTCTAACAGCCTCCAGGCTTACAGTATTAGGGGTTGAAGCTGAAGTGTAGGCCCCCTCCTCCTCCAGCAATGAAATCTATACTGCAGGGAGGAAGGTGGCTGCACCATAAAGCATAAACACATGTGATTGGCTGACTGCCCTGACCTCTCACTCAATATCAGCCATTGTGTCACCACAAGGCGACACGTACAGCAACTTCTCTGGCCATTCCTCTTGGTCCCAAGTACATGGACACATGTTAGTAATCTAGTGAAGATATAACTGTATTTATTTAACCATTTTAATTAACCTGAAACCCGAGTCCTCACCTGCTCTTAGAAAAGGGAAGAATATGTCTTAGTTGGGTGATTTATGTGAGATTTCTTTGGTTGTTTGAGGACATTTTTCGTCCACATACAGTACAAGAACACATTTCCTGGTTTTAATAAAGAGCTCATGCTAAGGACATCATGCCCCCAAACTCCCAAGCCAATTTCAATATTCTGACCTCATCCTGTGTTTGTTTTTCCCTGTATGCATATGCGGGTGTTTCCATATAGAGAGCATTGTGTGTCGGCCAGGGGTGACATTATAGTTTGTCTATGGAAATGATCTGGCTGTGAGTCAGGTGGAAACAGGAGACAGAAGGTTGAAGCTTGATTTAAGAGATCTGGTAGTCTGCTTTATGTTTCCTACTTCACTGTTTCTACATTTGTATAGGTCTGTCTCCTGTCAACCACTCAGTGTAGGCAGAGGGATGAAATCTACTTTGGATTTTCCATAAAAGTTATGCGTAATTTGAAATTCACTGTTTGTAATAGTGAATTCATAGACCACCTGTCTCTGCAGATCCCCTTAGGTCATCAGAGATGTATTTTAAAGTCTTTGAAGCTGTTTCCGGTGATGAACAAACGGTCCACTGTGGATTTAGGAGATGGTACGGACCCGGGTGTGCATATTAACATCTTTTGTTCTCTCTCCAACATACGCACACACACTGCGCTGTCAATAGATGCTTGTCAGGAAAGCTTTTACCTCACAGACAGAAAGAGGTCAACCTACTGGTGATGCAAACCTCCTCATGCAGAAGCAAACACGTACAAGATCACCGGGGGACTCGCAAACAGAATAGACACATCTTCTCACTTTCTCTTCCTACAAATGCTCCTGGACACACCATTTTAAACACACACATCTTTAGTAAATCACTGTCCCATCTCTGACTCGCTCTTTTTATGGCGATTTAACCCAATCAGAGTTTACTTAAGGAACAAGATGAACGTCAGCACGTTTCTGTTTACTCAGATATTCTTAGTCTGACTTGGATTGATTGAAAATAAACATAAAATGTGTGGTCTTGGAGTCAGATTTTCTATTAGAGGACAATCATTCGCAGACAAACTGAGTATACAGATACTAAAACACAAATAAACAAACCACATACAGACAAGAGTCCTTCTCTGTGTTGTTAAAAAGCAGAGCAGATGGACACTTATGTAATCGAGTCAATACTGCCCTCAGGGAGTCAGTGTGCTCAATCAGTATTGACCATTTCACAGCTGAGGTGGCGTTAACAGTTTAGTAAAATATTGATTTCTAATTATAATCACAAGGGCTTTAATTAATCATAAAAGCAGAAGAAAAAAATGAGAAAGACGTGTGTTGAGAGATGAAAGTGTTATGATCATGTTGACAAAGAAAAAAAAGATAATCATGTATGGAGAGGAGATGAGAAAGTTGCAGCTGTTTTTCCAGCTGTTGTCCTCAGGGTGTGTATTTACAGGTGTGTGTGTGTGTGTGTGTGTGTGTGTGTGTGTGTGTGTGTGTGTGTGTGTGACGATCATGGTTGTGTCCATGACTAAGACTTTACGTGTCCTTCTCTACAAGATTCAAGCACTCAGTGAATCAGAGGAGTGATGAACAGCAACAGCATGATGGTTGCTGGAGTTTTATTAGGACAGTCGAGGATGTTAGGACGTTTTTAAAAAAAAAATGTTATAGTTCTTACTTTTGGTACATTTGCCACCATTTCCAAAACCTAATCTATGCCGCTTATACCTGGTTGTATATTATAATTTGTGAGACTGTAGCTTTACATTTTGGTGGTATTCATATTCTAACTCCTCCAGTCTGTATTGTGATTCTGCTTCTAATTTAGGGTCAAATGATAGAGCCGTCTAGGTTGTTACGGAAATGGTCTTTTCTCTTGTTTCTTGTGTTAAATATGTGTCCTTGTTGATGTTGCAAATGAAGATGCAAGTAAAATATCAGGCTTTATCTGACAACAAAATATCATCCCATCATCAATTTGTGTTTTCCGGCTGTATAAATCAAACAGACATGTCATCTTGCCCTACTTTGTGATCCCTTCCTAATCAACCTTTTATATACAAATCATGTCCGATGCAGTTTAATTATTCATGCTGGGACATTAGTATGCGTCGTTGTGTGGTTCATTGTACAACGGCCTCTCATTGTGTTTCAGAAAGTCAACAGTTCTCCTCACACGCTGCCGTGCCTCCACAAAGGTGGCCATGTACGGCGGGCCGGCTAAGGACTCAATTTATCAACATCACATGATGTACAATGGAGCCATTAGCTGCTCATCCGTCAGATTCAAAGGGCGGCCGGCTCAGCTGTCAATCTCTCATTCAGGAGGGAGGGTATGTGGTGTGAATACGGAAGATGTTGTCTTTTTATGGGGGGCAGAGAGATGTGAAAGGGGCTTTAGAGGAAGGTTGGACCGTTTGTGCTGGTGTGTGCGAGTGTGGGCTCCTATGACAGGAGCATTTCCCTGATTTGAATGGACAATAGGAACATTTCAATGTGAATTTTGCACTGTGTTAATCCCACTGCAACTTAATCAAGCAGCCCAAAATCCTCCAAACGTCCCTCTGGGGTGGTCCTTTACCCCGGTGCCATCGTCCTGCAGAGGCATTTGGCAAGACTTTGAGAGAGTAGTTACTCCAATAGTGAGAGAGTCACTGGACGCTGAGCTTAGATACTAGGTGAGTCACATATCATTGATGTAGATGACTAATTTTAAGCTTTATCAACCTTTTTGGAGACATTTGGACAAAGAATAAAGGGTCAAATACAGATGAATGTCAGAGTATGGCACTAATCTGAAGGAATTGTGACCAAAAATGAAGATTTGCATTGTTGTCTGCTCCCTGACGAAGAAAGAAAAGCTTAATTTGTTGCAGTTAAATGGTGTATGAGTTATGTAAATGTTTTCAAAGTGGGGTAAAATCATTTCCCAGTAAACCACATGGGAAGTATTTTCTTTCCTCGTGGAACAATAGCTGATTGTTTTGCAACTGTAAGCTTTAAAGCCACATGGCGTCATGTCCTTAAGTATTGCTGACAAAAGGAATCGGACATATCTTTCTATGCTTCAACTGACTCTGTCTCATTTCCAATACGTATTAAACTCCCGCAGGGCGACGTGTCCCATCGAGCATCGAGGCTTAAGTGGCTACATTCATCTCTTTTAATTGAATTCTCTCAGACCCCCTTTTTTGGATTTATTTTTGGACGACACACAAAGAGGGACAGAAATGGAAGCACTCCAGCATAGCCTTCTGTTCTTCGTTAATTAATTACGTAACCAATCACTTGCAATGTATGAGAGGATCCAAGCCTTTTCTTTCTTCCCAGAAAAACTTGGACTGAATTCTTTGTTTTGGGGTTACTCAGAGTATTGTGTGTGTTCTTGTGTGTGTCCTTGTCAGTGTTATGGATGTGCATGCGTAAGAGAAGTAAAACGGAAAGTAGAATATGTTATGGAGAGGGTGTGTACCTTCGTGAGAGAGCAGTAAGGGTGTGTGGATGTTTGTGTACATGAAAAATGAACAGAAAGGTAGAGACGGAGATAGAAAAATGATGTGTGTGTTGTGTTTAAGGACCTTTTATCTGCTTGTGAAGGGTAAACAGGAAAGGATGGAGCCCTCAAACTACTTCCTCTTCCTCCACAAATTCCCCCTCTGTTTTCATCTGTCTATCAGCGGCACATGTTGCAGCAAGGAAACAAGATAGACCATTTTAATTAAATCAGAAATCTACGATATTTGTGTCTGTAGTAAAAACAAGGAAGTATTTCTCCAAAGTTAAGGAGGAAAAAAAAGAGAAAACAAAAAGGATGATACAACAGTAAATCAAAAACAAGACGGACAATGTTTTTGGATGAACGGTTCATTTCAAAATAAAATGGCAGTTAACTTTGTCATTTATTCTGTTGATGCCGCACGACAGAGCTTCCTCTAGTTTAATCTCAGCTCTTTGTGACTGTTTACAGTCACAGAGCCATCTTTGTGCAGCTCCATGCAAATAGTAACACATTTGCAGTCAAATGAGTGCACTACTGGTCAGAAAGTCAAACATTTACTTGATTATGTATGGTTCAAACTGTGAGGAACCAGTGATGTAAATACAAGAAATAACAAGGTAAATATTCCACTTATGGACTTTTGGATTTAGCTGCACAAGCTATTCGGACCTGTTGGCCTTTTCACAGCCTTTTCCAAGTTTGGTTCACCACAACATGGGCCTCGTTTTTTCTTTTTTTTGTTCCATGCTGCTGAATCGTATTACCACAGTGTGGAGGACATTGGAAAATCCCCTAGTGCTAATACAGGACAGGAAAAACACTGGACTGAATAAAGCTAAGACAAGATGTTTAAGGTTATTCAGGATTAAGTTACACCTAGTTTAGTCTTGCAGCCACTTTATAATACGTTCCCTCAATATTAACTGGAATTTATTTAGTTTACTCACCTTTTCTAACATGTCTTGGTGATGACCTGTTGTTTTTATGCATATTCACTGGTTAGCAAGCAGCTGTATTGTATAAAACTCTTTTGAGGTGTAGGTCTCTTCTCTCTTTCTCATTCTGTCTCTCTGTACGTCATTCCAGATGTTTTTAATCTGTATCTTCGTCCACCACCAGATTAAGCCTCACATCTTGTCCCTCTGTATCTCTTTTGTGCCAGTTTGTTTTAAGTTGTTCTCCCCCCATGCATGAATGAATACACTGTAAAGCCCCAGTTAAAAGGAACTTTGGGACTTGTAATATTTGCCCAGTAAAAATAAAATGTACCTGACTTGAATTTGAACTCAACCAACCACATCCAAAAGGTTTTTAGAGACACACTTTTAAACGCAGCCAGGCCACATGTTCCTTTGTGTCTAATAGTGTATTTCATTCTTTTGTCTCTCCCCAGGGAAAACTGCTTGACGCCAGTCAGCCCGGAGTCCTGTCCCCTGGTCCAGGCCTTCCTGGCTGAGTGTCCACGCAGATTATTCTTGGGTCATATTCAAACGCAGCTGAAGACCGGCCTGCAGACCCAGGAGAGACACCTCTTCCTCTTCACCGACACGCTGCTCGTCGCCAAGGCAAAGTAAGTTTCCTTCTGTGCTGGAGGATGAAGCAGTGTGTGTTTATGTGGTTCTGTGAGTGAGAGGAAAATGCAGACACATAAACAGGAAAAGACAGACTGAAGCTAATTAGAAAAACAAAGCACCAACCTTATAGTGTCTCTAACAGAAATGGGCAAAACATGTGTAGAGGATGTAGCTCTATCCTATCTTTCCCCTAAAGTTTCCTTCCCTTACTCCCCTGCTTCTTAACTTCTCCCTCCCTTATTTTCTCCCCAGTATATAATTATTTCCTAGCCAATTAAATC